>JBBJLS010000001.1:13005458-13055253 GCA_037577275.1 Bryconaethiops microstoma
TCACTCACTCACTCACTCACTCACTCACTCACTCACTCACTCACTCACTCACTCACTCACTCACTCACTCACTCAGACACACACACTCACACACACTCACACAAACACACACACTCACTCACATAGACATACATAGACACACACGTTATTTACTTAACGCCGAAAATATTTTATCATGCATTAACGCAGGTTTTATTAATCCTTTTATTGTGAAGGTTCGTTGTTTGCTGGTGCTCGTGAGTGGGTGCAGCACGCAGCTCTACGTCTCGGCTGGTTTTCGCGGGGGTCCCGCGTCCCGTTACACCAACAGAGACTTTAATGACACTGTATTCAGACACACAGACTTTCATATGGAGTCGGTTTACAGCTGCTATAATGCTCTGGACTCTGAAAGCCCTGCAGGGGCAAATAGCTTTGGTTTAATATTTGATTTGATTACATTAATGTTTAAATTTACATTTACAGAAATATTTGAACTGTAACTGTGTAACTGTGTTAAAGGGAACTCTGCTGTTAAAAAGCTCTTTATTAGTTTAAAGTGTTTAAACCAAATGTTATTGGACTTTTGTTCATACAGCAGTACTTTAAAAATAAAAATGCACAAAATGCACAATGCCACCCGGACTAAATTTAGATTTTCTGAATCCAACGAAAGTGATTGATTTAATCAATAAAATGCAGATTAATCACATCACATCACATCACTGATTCGGCAATCCTTTTAAATTATACTTCAGGGCGTATCGCAAACACGGCTGCACACGGGTCCCGGCTCCACCGCGCCACTGCACCGGAGCTAGCGGTCCACGTCAAAACCAACCAAAAATAGATCAAATTAGATCAAATCAGATCACATCAGTTAAATCAGGTGGGGAAAATCCCAAATCTGTGCAGAACAGGTGGGCAACAGCAGTGACTCTGTATATAAGAGAGAAATAAACAGTGGTGTATAGTGAGAGCTGCAGATTATAGAGGGGAAACATCGCAGCCCGTCATCAGAAACACGACGAGAACATCACTAGAGAGCCGATTGTGAACTTCAGTCCAAAATGACCTGCATTTCAGCCCCCAGGACACCGTCATGCAGCATTCTGACCTAAAGCCCACGCTCAGGAGAGCAGAGAGGCCTTCTTCCATTCATCCTCACCGCCATCCATTCACCAGACCACCGCCATCCATTCACCAGACCACCGCCATCCATTCACCAGACCACCGCCATCCCTCATTCACCACAGCCCTCAGGAAACGCTCCACTTCCTGCCAGGACCCCCAAACCCACATCAAGTACCAGGGTGGGTACGGCCTGATAACAGAGTCATGCAGGGCTCAGAGACCCTTTTACCGAGCCGCACGGAGCCTCGGCCGGCGAGGAAATCCCTCACAGCAGAAAAAACTGGCCTGAATAAACTCAACTATGAATTCTAACCAGGCTCCGTCTCTTTTAGCCACACTGAAGTCCGAGTGCGCGCTGCAGTTTTCTAAAAAGACTTTTCACACTTTTCCATGAAATAAAAATGCCGTGTTATTAAAGTCCTGTAAGACCGTGGTCTGTTGCTTTATGACTGAACCCTTGTTGCTCCTGGACGCTTCCATCTGACAACAGTAGCACTTACAGTTGGCTATGGCAGCTCTAGCAGAAATTTCACTGACTTGCGGCAAAGGTGGCGTCCCATAACAGTGCATTTAAAGTTGCTGAGATCTTCAGTATACGAGAGCAATTTATATCTATTCATCTTATATATATATATATATATATATATACACACACACACACACACACACACATATATATATATACACACACACACACACACACACATTCATTTATTTATTTATATATACATATACATCACAAAAGAAATAGAAGGAAATGTGTAGAACAACTATTTTGACCCCAAGTGGTTGAAACAAATTTCAATATGAGTGCTGACATCACAACATAGAGGCTGGCTTCATCCCAAAGACTTCAATCCGTTTTCTTTAAGTACATTTATAAACTCTTCTACTTTCCATGTGAAAAGAAGAGAAGGAAAAGGTCCGAGTTTAAGCCGGACCCCCACGCGGCCGGCGTGCGGCGAGAGGAGCGTCAGTGCTGAAGTCAGAAGAAAAGGAATTCAGTATCTGTGGAGAGATAAGAGCGGCGGAAACAGGAAATGTTTGTCCCGGCCCGAGTCCGGCCGGTCGCAGTCTGTTACCGTGGAGACCCAATTACTCCATTAGTCAATTAATCGATCTGACGTCAGTTTGCGACGACTTTTTATTTGGCAGAAGGAAACAGAGGCCGTTTCGCCGCCTACGCTTTCTGTGGTGTAATGCAGACTGTTACAATAACCAGTTGTAGCAAAGCGCAGTTCTTCTGACAACACAGATACATCCATCCACCATATACCCCTTTATCACACAGTCAGGGTCGGGGGGGTGGGGGGGTTGCTGGAGCCTAAGGGTGAAGGCAGGGTACACCCTGGACAGACACAACACAGGTCAATAAAAAAAAATTTTTGTCATCATCAGAAACAACAACACTTTTCTAAACCAGTTTTTCATGCTGATTTCAGATCTGCTTTCAGTTTCTTTCAGCCACATCAACTTTTTGAATTATTCGTAATATTAGATTTGCAATAGACTTCTATTGGGTTACATGACGACCTGGATTCATCAGAACACCCAGAAACTAATCTGGAACTGTGATCACCCTGTCTGAAATACTGTTATTTGTTAGAGACTCATTTGCTAGTTGCAACAATCTGCAATATCGCTATTGCAAAGACCGATATCACATTAACTACTAGCAGACTGTATGTTGTGCAGTCGTATTAACGAGTCAGCCTGCAGCTCACTGTTAGGTTGGATGATGTGATGAAGACCTTGTGTTTGTAAGTAGCACATTTTTTAGGGAACTAAATGAGACATTTATTTTGAATGTAAAATTTAAGGCCTTTAAAACTACTTCTTACAGATCTTTTCTCTTTTTTGTAAGCCCATTGACTTTACATGTGCTGTCTGTCTGTACACAGGTTTTGCTTTTTTTTTTTGTTAGTCTAATAAAGACTGTAACATGTAGGTGTAGGTTTTTTGCTGGACCTGAGTCTGACTGTCTGTCTGTGCTCTTTCTGTTCAGTAGACGCTGCCATGGCAGCCACGTTCCCGTACAGAGGCGTCCCTGCAGGTATGCCCCCGGGGATTCCTCCTCCTGTACCAGTGCCAGACTACATGACTGAGGAGAAACTGCAAGAAAAAGGTGGGTGTACACGACAGAAGCTGTGATGTTATTCAATGAAACCGTTCTTAGAGTGTTGCATTTACATATATGGCTAATCTTGCTTTTTTTTTTTTTTTTAATTACAGCAAGGAAATGGCAACAACTGCAGGCGAAACGCTACTCAGAGAAGAGAAAGTTTGGCTTTGTTGATGCTCAGAAAGAGGACATGCCACCTGAGCATGTCCGCAAAATTATCAGGGACCATGGAGACATGACAAACCGGAAATTCCGTCATGACAAAAGAGTCTATCTCGGGTAAATTAGGACTGATCTGCACACTTAAAGAATGTTTTGCCCAGAAATACTGATGTTCCTAATGCAACTGTGTGGGATGAATTAATTCACCAATGCTTTCTGTTGACGTGTGTTTGTTTGTTTGTTTGTTTATTTATTTATTTATATATATTATATTATATTTTGCTCTCACTAACATTTTAAACTCATACATTGAAAAAATATTTGCCTGTTATTGAAACTGATTCAAATGAAGTAATATGTTTGAAACTAGCTATTTAAGGTGAATTGGTAGTTGTGCTATCGCGTTTTGTTTAATTTGTGGCACCTCATTTGTTATATTGCGATACAGAGCAGCTAAAATGAGAGGATTAATTTGACCACTTGAATTTTTGGATGTAATCTGATGATTCTAGCCATGCAGCCCTAGTAGCATCTTTGGGTTTTCATGCAACAAAAAGGTATATTCTGTTATACTTTGTTCACTTTTGCAACAAGCACCTCTATTTTTAATTGCAGGGCTCTTAAATACATGCCCCATGCGGTGCTCAAACTGCTGGAGAACATGCCTATGCCCTGGGAACAGATCAGAGATGTGCCAGTGCTCTACCACATTACAGGAGCAATTTCCTTTGTCAATGAAATTCCCTGGGTCATTGAGCCAGTCTACATCTCACAGTGGGGGTGAGTATCTTGTCAAAATAAAGCTGTTGGTTACTGTAAAATGACTTCTCTTTGAATGTTAGAAATCTGAATCTTTCTAACAGTTAAATTGCAGTCTCTTTTTAAAATTATTTATTTATTTTTTATGCCAGTACTATGTGGATCATGATGCGTCGTGAGAAACGAGACAGACGACACTTCAAACGTATGCGTTTCCCTCCCTTCGATGATGAAGAGCCTCCACTGGACTACGCAGACAACATTCTTGATGTGGAGCCCCTGGAGGCCATTCAGATGGAGCTGGACCCCGAGGAGGACAGCTCTGTGGCAGAATGGCTTTATGAGCATCAGCCACTGAAGGACACCACCAAGTGAGTCTTTGAAACAATTAAAAAAAAAAATTGGTTCTTGTGAATTTGTATTTATGTGCTTTCACTTTCCATTTCACAGGTTTGTAAACGGGACCACATACAGACGCTGGCAGTTCACTTTGCCAATGATGTCCACTCTCTATCGACTGGCCAATCAGCTCCTAACTGATTTGGTGGATGACAACTACTTCTACTTGTTTGACCTTAAAGCCTTCTTCACTTCAAAGGCCCTGAACATGGCCATTCCTGGAGGACCCAAATTTGAGCCCCTGGTCAGAGACATCAATCTGCAGTATGTTCTTGCATTCTTCTTTAACCCTCAAAAAATGATTGATGCGTCGGCGTGTCAAAAGCACACCCCTATTTGGAGTATTTGGGTTGATCGTGGAGGCTTTGTTTTATGATCGTATGTCATGTAGAACCGGAGAAACACTTTAAAAAAAAAAAAAGTTTTTGGAACTTAAAATAACTAAATATATTTTGTTGTGAGAGGGTGAGGCTGAGCGTAAGCAGTGCTTTTTTAGTGTTCTAAAGCAGCACAGACCGAGAGTTACTGTAAATACATGAACTCCAGCTGGGACAGACATACTTGTAATTGTCAATATTTGTACATAATGTTTAAACATTGTCTTCCAACATCTTTTATTATATCACTAATGTGTGAATTAGGTGTACATTTTCATAAGCTTTAATATACAGGTTTGTGGCTTTTAACAGTAAAAGAGACTGTTTAAATGGATTTTGTAAATTTGGGATTTTTTTGGGGGTCAGTTCCAAATAGTTAAATTATAAAAATCATCTTTTTACCATACTAGCTGGAATAACTGAAAACGGCATAAATGGGGAAAATGCCCTCAGGATTCTAAGATGAAAATTTTTTGGGGGCGGAACTATCACTACTGGGCGAAATGTGCAATTTAAAACGCAATTTTTCTGGTGCATTTCTACTGTTGTCAATGCCGGTCACTCCATTTTGTGTATGTGTATTTTTTTTTTTTTTTTTTTGTGTGTATCTACTGTGTTAAATTTACTTATATCCACTCTATACACCTACGCATTGTGTACATACACATCACTATTAGTCTACATATAGTCTACACATACATATGTATATATTGTAATACAGATGTCCGTGTTTTATATTTCAAGATTGTATAGTGTACATTTTATACTGTACTGTTATAGTATTTTATTGTATTCTATTGTTTTCTTAATTTTGCTGCTCCTAACTATGTACTGTCCCCTTTTGCCGTGACAAAGCAAATTTCCCACTTGTCGGACTAATAAAGGTTTCTTATTTTAATTTATGCCCAACTGTGTAAGGGAATTCAGTTGACTTAGTCCTGTATCTCACATTTGAACTGAAGTTCATCTCCTTCTGTTACAGGGATGAAGACTGGAATGAATTCAATGACATCAACAAGATCATCATCAGACAACCTATTAGGACAGAGTACAAGATTGCGTTCCCATACTTGTACAACAATCTTCCACATCATGTCCACCTCACTTGGTAAAAAGCAAAATATAGAAGTGTGACTCTGTTTCTGTGTATTATAGAAAAAACCTGCCTCTAAACCATTTTGAATTCATTTAAAAAATTATTATTTTTAATAGGTACCACACTCCCAATGTGGTGTTTATCAAGACAGAGGATCCTGATTTGCCTGCCTTCTACTTTGATCCTCTCATCAACCCCATTTCTCACAGACATTCAGTTAAAGTAAGGAAAATGCAATGATGTGCATTTGTTGTAGTAATACATTTCTAGTGTTTCAGGCTGCTTTTAAACAGAATAAGCCATTTCTGGTTAGTTCTTGGGTCACAAAACAAGCATTGTCTAATGTTGATTCCTGTTTACATTTCAGAGCAAATATTAGATATTGACTAGTCGAAGACAAATTAAAAGTATTGTTTTCCATTCTAACAGTTTGTTTTTATCCTATTGCTATTCAGTAAAGTTTGTTAACTTTTTAAAAAAAATTTTTTTAATTCTGTTCTCTTCAGAGCCAAGAGCCGTTGCCTGACGATGATGAGGAGTTTGAGCTTCCTGAATATGTGGAGCCTTTCCTCAAGGAGACGCCTCTGTATACTGACAACACGGCCAATGGAATCGCCTTGCTCTGGGCCCCCCGACCTTTCAACCTGCGCTCCGGAAGAACTCGCCGTGCCATTGATGTTCCTCTCATTAAGAACTGGTGAGCTTGTCTAATGTTTTCAAGGTTTATTACTACACGGAGTGTTCTGTGTAATAATAAATCTAGAAAATAAAAATTTCTTTAAAAAGAGAATGAGCAGGTGCTTTGAGCAATATGCTGTGTAGTTTACTCAACCTTTGCAGCTCTTCTTGATTTTTGTTTATTTTTCAAATCTTCTTAGGTACCGAGAGCACTGCCCTGCGGGGCAGCCTGTGAAAGTACGTGTATCTTACCAGAAGCTCTTGAAGTACTATGTTCTCAATGCTCTGAAACACAGACCACCTAAAGCACAGAAAAAGAGGTGAGAAATGTACTAATGACATCCTGTGTAGTTTTTGAATTTTTTTATTTAAATGTGACATTTTCAGAAACATGCAGTAACTTTTTTTTTAAATTTTTTTTTTTTATTATTTTGTTTTATTTTTGCCTTCCACAGGTACCTTTTTCGTTCCTTCAAGGCCACCAAATTCTTCCAGTCCACAAAACTGGACTGGGTGGAAGTGGGTCTTCAGGTGTGCCGACAGGGTTACAACATGCTGAACCTGTTGATTCACAGAAAAAATCTTAACTACCTGCACTTGGACTACAATTTCAACCTCAAGCCTGTCAAAACCCTCACCACAAAGGTGCACATCACAATATTATGAACCTACTGAAAGATTAGTTTCTCCAACATCATAGTGCGGATACAATATTAATGCATTTTTCTTAAATGTGCCAATCCAGGAGCGTAAGAAGTCTCGATTTGGGAACGCGTTCCACTTGTGCCGTGAGGTTCTTCGTCTGAGCAAACTGGTGGTGGACAGCCATGTGCAGTACAGGCTGGGAAATGTTGATGCATTCCAGGTACATTTTACACTTTGACAGCTTAAGTGACTGCTGTTTAGCTGCAGTGTGGAATGTTGTGGTCAGTGTGATTCATGTAAATGTATTTTGCTTCCCTGTGTATTGTAGTTGGCAGATGGGCTACAGTACATCTTTGCCCATGTGGGTCAGCTGACTGGCATGTATCGCTACAAGTACAAGCTGATGCGACAGATCAGGATGTGCAAGGACTTGAAGCATCTCATCTACTACCGTTTCAACACAGTCAGTGCAGTCTTATGGTTTCAACAAGTTAAAAGTGCACATGACTATACATTAGAAGCCATGCATACAAGTGAATCTGTTTTTGCTATTAGGGTCCAGTCGGGAAAGGTCCAGGCTGTGGCTTCTGGGCTCCAGGATGGAGAGTGTGGCTGTTCTTCATGAGAGGCATCACTCCTCTGCTTGAGAGATGGCTTGGAAACCTGCTGGCAAGGCAGTTTGAAGGTGAAGCACTGAATTAATGAATGTATTATTCTGCTTCTGGTTTTGAAACATTCAGTAGCAAACTATACTGTTTGTTAAAAAAAATAATAAATCAGATAGTAACTTAGCTTTGCTGCCATTTTTAAGGTCGTCACTCCAAGGGAGTTGCAAAAACTGTGACCAAGCAGCGTGTGGAGTCTCACTTTGATCTGGAGCTGAGGGCAGCTGTGATGCATGACATTCTAGACATGATGCCAGAGGGCATTAAACAGAACAAGGCAAGGACCATTCTGCAGCACCTCAGTGAGTCCTGGAGATGCTGGAAGGCAAACATTCCCTGGAAGGTACAAACTCTTCTGTTTAGGTCTTCATAGCTGCCTAATGGCTTTTTCACAATTCAACTGACTTCTGTCTCCTTTCGTCTTGTTGCTGGGTGTCTGGTTTGTGTCTTTTCTAAAAGTTCAGAATAGGATAACTTAATTTTTGTGAGGTTTAAATGAAATGAGGCTTGACTTGTCATATATGCTTAACTAGTGCAATGTCGTTAATTTTTCAGGTCCCAGGTCTTCCCACCCCCATCGAGAACATGATTTTGCGCTATGTGAAGGCCAAAGCTGATTGGTGGACTAACACAGCCCATTACAACAGAGAGCGAATCAGGCGAGGCGCTACCGTGGACAAAACTGTTTGCAAGAAAAACCTCGGGCGTCTCACACGACTGTACTTGAAGGCTGAGCAGGAGAGACAGCACAACTACCTGAAGGTATTTTAGATGTGGTATTTCACTTTAATTCTGTAGACACTGGTCACAAGGAAACAAGCAAAGTAGCACAGAATGTCATGGCTGTTTTAATTTATCTCAGGATGGTCCATACATCACCGCAGAAGAGGCTGTAGCCATCTACACCACTACTGTACACTGGCTGGAGAGCCGGCGCTTCTCTCCAATCCCTTTCCCTCCTCTCTCGTACAAACATGACACCAAGCTGCTCATTCTTGCTCTGGAGAGACTCAAAGAGGCCTACAGGTTAGTATGGATAGTTCAGGCATGTGATGCACAATTACCTTGTCAATCTGTTTTTGATATATGTTGATCCGTGTGCTGTTTATTGGGAGTAAGTTCTGTGTTTCATGTTTCAGTGTCAAGTCGAGGTTGAATCAATCTCAGCGTGAAGAGCTGGGTCTGATTGAGCAGGCGTATGACAACCCTCATGAGGCTCTGTCCAGGATTAAGCGTCACCTTCTCACCCAGAGAGCTTTCAAAGAGGTTAATATGCAAATCTATGCAGATCTTTTGGATGGTGGTATCTATTTTCTCCACTTATAGGTTTTTAGTTCTACCATATGTGTCTCAGCCAGTCTTGTATTAATCTCTGCAGGTGGGCATTGAATTCATGGACCTCTACAGTCACTTGGTACCTGTGTATGATGTAGAGCCTTTGGAGAAGATAACTGATGCTTACTTGGATCAGTACTTGTGGTATGAGGCTGACAAGCGCAGGCTCTTTCCACCCTGGATTAAACCAGCCGATACAGAGCCACCTCCACTGCTGGTATACAAATGGTGCCAAGGTAAGGGATGATCATTCATTTAATTGTTTACAATGGTTAAACCAGCCTGTACTGGTCATCTGATAACATTATCGTATTTGCCTTTCAAATTATTCTCATTGTCTTCTCAAGGAATCAACAATCTCCAGGATGTGTGGGAAACCACAGAGGGAGAGTGCAACGTCATGCTGGAGTCACGCTATGAGAAAATGTATGAAAAGATTGACTTGACGCTGCTGAACAGGCTGCTGCGTCTCATTGTTGACCACAACATTGCTGATTACATGACAGCCAAGAACAATGTGGTCATCAATTACAAGGTTTGCTTTGTGCACAGTCGCAGTTAATGTGCATTTTGTAATTTACAATTTGTACATCTTTTGGACATAACAGTGACATCACTTAGTTCAATCACCCTGTTTGATTTGCTTGTTTTTTGTTTTTTTTTGTTTGTTTGTTTAAATCCTAGGATATGAACCACACCAACTCTTATGGCATCATTCGTGGTCTGCAGTTCGCTTCCTTCATTGTGCAGTACTATGGACTGGTAATGGACCTGCTTGTTCTGGGTCTTCACCGTGCCAGTGAAATGGCAGGACCTCCCCAGATGCCCAATGACTTCCTCAGTTTCCAGGACAGCGCTACAGAATCTGCCCACCCCATCCGTCTGTACTGCAGATACATTGACCGCATCCACATGTTCTTCAGGTCAGTACTGCAGAAAAAAGGCAAGAGTCTTCTTTTTATATCGCTGAACCCACTATTTGCATTAACTGAAGTTGGTTGTCAGATAGCGGCGAAGAATGCATAGATAAGAAAGCATCGTGTGAATGAAAAGAGCAGGATATGAAGTTATCTAATCTTTGCAGGTTTTCTGCTGATGAGGCCAGGGATCTGATCCAGCGGTACCTTACTGAACACCCAGATCCCAACAATGAGAACATTGTGGGCTATAACAATAAGAAGTGCTGGCCTAGAGATGCCAGGATGAGGCTGATGAAGCATGATGTTAACCTGTGAGTACGTTATGGACGCGTTACCTGTTTTAACACCATTTATAAAATAATCACAGTGGCACTGACTTCTGATTTGACCTTGTTTAGGGGTCGGGCCGTTTTCTGGGACATTAAGAACCGCCTCCCTCGCTCTGTGACCACAGTGCAGTGGGAGAACAGCTTTGTCTCAGTCTACAGCAAAGACAATCCCAACCTGCTCTTCAACATGTGTGGCTTTGAGTGTCGTATCCTCCCCAAGTGCCGCACAAGTTATGAGGAGTTCACACACAAGGATGGTGTGTGGAACCTACAGAATGAGGTTGGTAGCTTGTCCAACAGACTATGATTTGCTATAGATCACAGTAGTATTTAGATGGTTTCTCAAAGGCTGGGCAGTCTTTGACAAGTCTATGTCTACAGGTGACTAAGGAAAGGACCGCTCAGTGTTTCTTGCGAGTGGATGATGAATCCATGCAGAGGTTCCACAATAGAGTGCGGCAGATTTTAATGGCTTCTGGGTCTACCACCTTCACCAAGGTATAGTATATCAGACAGAAAATGTGAAAAATGCTATATGGTACTCATTGTTGCAATTGTTAGGTTAATAAAATGTCTTCTCTTCCTCTCAGATTGTGAACAAATGGAACACCGCTTTGATTGGTCTAATGACCTACTTCCGAGAAGCCGTGGTGAACACTCAGGAGCTGCTGGACCTCCTGGTGAAATGTGAAAACAAGATCCAAACTCGTATTAAGATCGGTCTGAACTCCAAAATGCCAAGCCGTTTTCCTCCTGTGGTCTTCTACACCCCTAAGGAGCTTGGGGGTCTGGGCATGTTGTCCATGGGCCATGTGCTCATCCCACAATCTGATCTGAGGTGAGTCATTAAATACACAATTAACCTAATCCTAATGTGGCCTTGAGTTTGGCCCTACAAAGTCCGCACATTCAGATTTGTTGTTGCAAATGGAAATTAACAAGATTGTTAGTAATCAAAGTGTAAAAGAAGAGTTTATTGTGCACCCTCAGGTGGTCCAAACAAACAGATGTGGGTATCACTCATTTCCGCTCTGGTATGAGTCATGAGGAGGATCAGCTGATTCCCAATCTTTATCGCTACATCCAGCCATGGGAGAGCGAGTTCATTGACTCTCAGAGAGTCTGGGCTGAATATGCCCTCAAGAGACAAGAGGCTATAGCCCAGAACAGGTACTGTCTTCTCACACTTGCTGAAATCCAGATGAAAAACACTTGCCTTTCAGTTTATTATTAATGTTCATTTTGTATTGTTAGACGTTTGACCCTTGAGGATCTGGAGGATTCTTGGGACAGAGGGATTCCTCGTATCAACACTCTGTTCCAGAAAGACAGACATACATTGGCCTATGACAAGGGCTGGAGAGTCAGAACTGACTTCAAACAGTATCAGGTTAGAAAATTCTCTTTCAAACTTTTTTCCCCAGTTTTGTTGGTTTCCTTTCGATTCATGTGCTCTGATTTCTTGTAAGACTTCTTTGAAATATTTTGGTTATTTGCCTCTACAGGTACTAAAGCAAAATCCATTCTGGTGGACTCACCAAAGACATGACGGGAAACTGTGGAATCTTAACAACTACCGCACAGACATGATACAGGCTTTGGGAGGAGTGGAGGGCATTTTGGAGCACACCCTCTTCAAGGGAACATACTTCCCCACCTGGGAAGGTCTCTTTTGGTGAGGATTTTTTGCTAAAATATTTTGTCACATGTGTAATAGATATGTTTTGTATTTATTCTGAGTGTCCTCACTGCCATTAAGCCCTCAATTCCTCTCCTCAGGGAAAAGGCCAGTGGTTTTGAGGAGTCCATGAAATGGAAAAAGCTGACCAATGCTCAGAGATCTGGTCTGAATCAGATCCCTAATCGACGATTCACTTTGTGGTGGTCCCCCACTATCAACAGGGCAAATGTATGTGTGCAGTTTTACTCAAGATGATGTATCTCCTCAAGTTGCTTTTGCTCACACAGTCTCCACTGTTGCTCTTCAGGTGTACGTGGGTTTCCAGGTGCAGTTGGATCTCACTGGAATCTTCATGCATGGCAAAATCCCAACCCTCAAGATTTCTTTGATCCAGATTTTTAGGGCTCACTTGTGGCAAAAGATTCATGAGAGCATTGTCATGGATCTGTGTCAGGTAATAATCATGTTACTGTCTTGTACTTGTCATTAAGAAACATGGTGCTTTATTATGCTTATCATTATTTATTATGTTAAAGTTGATGAGAACTGAATCACGTGCATATCAAGAACTGTGTACTGTGTGTGTAGGTGTTTGACCAGGAGCTGGATGCTCTGGAGATTGAGACAGTCCAGAAGGAGACTATCCATCCTAGGAAGTCTTACAAGATGAACTCTTCCTGCGCGGACATTCTGCTGTTTGCCTCCTACAAATGGAATGTCTCACGACCATCACTGCTTGCTGACTCAAAGTACGTCTTTAAAGCCTTTCTGATCCCTAAAAAAATAAGCAGTTTTATTGGCCAAGTAACATGACATTTACAATGAATTTGATGTGACTCTTTGCTCCGAAACCAACAAGGCCATAAATGTTAAATAATTGAGTGAAAATAAACAGGTGTGAGGACCATCACTGGTTCCATCTTTAAAGCCATTCTGATCGCAGAACTCCTTTTAAGTTTTTATGTCTGTTTTTAACTTGGCCTTTCTCTGCTACAGAGATGTGATGGACAGCACCACCACTCAGAAATACTGGATTGACATTCAGCTCAGATGGGGAGACTATGACTCTCATGACATTGAAAGATATGCCAGAGCCAAGTTCCTGGACTACACCACAGACAACATGAGTATCTACCCATCCCCCACTGGTGTGCTGATTGCCATTGATCTGGCCTACAATTTACACAGGTCAGTTGGGACTGTCTGCATCAGCAGTTTGATAATCCGAGCACTTGGACATGCTCATTGTTCTATAATGATAGTGTATTCACAAGCAAACCCACAACTTTGGTTTTGATATTCTAATATTCTGTTTGCTCTGTAGTGCCTATGGAAACTGGTTCCCTGGCAGCAAGCCTTTGATCCAGCAGGCCATGGCAAAGATCATGAAGGCTAATCCTGCCCTGTATGTGCTGAGGGAACGTATTCGTAAAGGTCTGCAGTTGTATTCCTCTGAGCCCACTGAGCCTTACTTGTCCTCTCAGAACTATGGAGAGCTTTTCTCCAACCAGATCATTTGGTTTGTGGATGACACCAATGTGTACCGTGTCACCATCCACAAGGTGAGTAAATTCTGAATCCCACAACTGTTCACCATGGATTTCTTTTGGCCCGTGGATGTTTTTATGCCTCAATGGCTTATTTGCAGCATATTCCTTGGAGTTACAACTGTAATTTATGTCTTCATCACAGACCTTTGAGGGCAACTTGACCACAAAACCAATCAATGGAGCCATTTTCATCTTCAATCCAAGAACTGGGCAGCTCTTCCTGAAGATCATTCACACATCTGTGTGGGCTGGACAGAAGCGTCTGGGACAGGTGAAAAATGCTTTTTCCCCAGACAGATCCACTTTCATTGTCTAAAACGGACAGTTAAAATATGAATTGTTTTTTCTCACCTAATAGCTGGCGAAGTGGAAGACTGCTGAGGAAGTCGCTGCTCTTATTCGATCACTGCCTGTTGAGGAGCAGCCCAAGCAGATCATCGTCACCAGGAAGGGCATGTTGGATCCTCTTGAGGTAATCTTTCTATAAGTATGGTGTCTATTTGCTGTATAGCACAGCATTAGGTGTCATATCACATTTGAGGGCTTGTTCACATGTATTTTCTGCCACCCTTTAGGTGCATTTGTTGGATTTTCCCAACATTGTGATCAAGGGCTCTGAGCTACAGCTGCCCTTCCAGGCCTGTCTGAAAGTTGAGAAGTTTGGAGACCTTATTCTGAAGGCCACTGAGCCTCAGATGGTCCTGTTCAATCTGTATGACGACTGGCTGAAGACCATCTCTTCTTACACTGTGAGTGCTCTTCTTGTTTTCACCATAGTTTCCTATCTAAATGAAACACCTGAACAATTTGTGGTGTTTTCTTGCCATTTCCTACCTAGGCTTTCTCGCGTCTCATCTTGATCTTGAGGGCCCTCCATGTGAACAATGACCGTGCAAAGGTGATCCTGAAGCCGGACAAAACCACCATCACCGAGCCGCACCATATCTGGCCCACTTTGACTGATGAAGAGTGGATTAAAGTGGAGGTGCAACTCAAAGATCTCATCTTGGCTGATTATGGCAAGAAGAACAAGTGAGTAGGCTAGCTGAGTGCAATTTAATCCATTCTTAATGGACAGGAAAATAAAATCCCCTAAGTGTGCTACATGAATAGAATCATAATGGAAAATTAATTGAGGAGAAAATAGTTTCCTATTTGAAAATGTTTCAGTTTGAAAGCGTGAAATTAAAGAATAAGCTGCATGCTAAGATTCTTATTGTGTGTCCAATCTCTCCCCCCCCCACCCCCACCCCCAGTGTGAATGTGGCTTCTTTAACGCAGTCTGAGATCAGGGACATCATCCTGGGTATGGAGATCTCTGCTCCCTCCCAGCAGAGGCAGCAGATTGCTGAGATTGAGAAGCAGACCAAAGAGCAGTCTCAGTTAACAGCCACACAAACCCGCACTGTTAACAAACATGGTGATGAGATCATCACCTCTACCACCAGCAACTACGAGACGCAAACTTTCTCCTCCAAGACTGAATGGAGAGTCAGGTACAAATTGACCTGTACTTTTTTCGTTTTACTTAGTACAACGGTGCTTGTATTTTACAGTGCTTAACTTAAACTGTATATATTGTTCTGTCCTTTATAGGGCCATCTCTGCTGCCAACTTGCACTTAAGAACCAACCACATCTACGTGTCTTCAGATGACATTAAAGAAACTGGATACACTTACATTCTACCCAAGAATGTGCTGAAGAAGTTCATCTGCATCTCGGACTTGCGGGCTCAAGTGAGTCAAACTTTGTGTTTCAAAGATCTTTAGAACTTCAGCGAGGTTGTCTTAACTGACTAATGTTAGTTTGCTTTGATGATTGATTTTCTCCACCTGCTTATCTCTAGATTGCAGGCTATTTGTATGGCACTAGTCCTCCAGATAACCCACAAGTGAAGGAAATCCGCTGCATTGTGATGGTTCCACAGTGGGGAACACACCAGACCGTTCATCTGCCAAATCAACTTCCACAGCATGAATATCTCAAGGTTTGTCTCCATCATTAGTTTTGTATTATCTTAACATGATGTAATTGTACTTTTGTGATGCTGCTGCAAGCCTGTACTCCAGTTAGAGTGAACCTTTTCCAATCACCATCTTTTTATTTTAGGAAATGGAACCACTTGGCTGGATCCACACCCAACCAAATGAATCCCCTCAGCTCTCTCCTCAGGATGTCACCACACATGCCAAGGTCATGGCAGACAACCCATCTTGGGATGGCGAGAAAACAATCATTATTACCTGCAGGTACATATAATTAAAAATGCATCAGTGGTCTGGATTTCTTTATTTCTGAAAGCGTTGATATTATTGGCCATGTAAGGTGAGACAATAAATGTGTTTAAATAATTAAATACAACTAAACACAAAATGCAGATTAAAACCCGATTGAAAAGTGTTTGTATGGCATTACATGTGTGTGTTTGTGTAGAGTATTTCTCAGACTGAGACAGTGCATTAATTACTGAGGTTTAATGGTTGTGCAAAGTTTAGAGCTTTTTTTTTTTTTCCTCCAAGGTTGAATTTTTTTTAAATGTATTTTTATTTTTAAGCGAGATGTTGGTTGTAGATTGACCTTTTTTTTTTCTTTTTTCTTCCCCCTCCCCCCTGTTCCTCTTTCGTGTAGTTTCACCCCTGGTTCCTGCACTCTGACTGCTTATAAGTTGACTCCTAGCGGATACGAGTGGGGCAGACAGAACACGGACAAGGGCAACAACCCTAAGGGCTATCTGCCATCCCACTACGAGAGGGTGCAGATGCTGCTGTCTGATCGCTTCCTTGGCTTCTTCATGGTCCCTGCCCAGGTCTCCTGGAACTATAACTTCATGGGTGAGTACAGCTTTATTAGGCTGAAATAGAAAGGGTATTTGTTCTGCTGTGATGGCATTTTTCTCCTAATTTCTTGCCCATTTTTTCCTCCCCTGCAGGTGTTCGTCATGACCCCAACATGAAATATGACCTGCAGCTGTCCAACCCTAAAGAGTTCTACCACGAGGTGCACAGGCCCTCTCACTTCCTCAACTTTGCCTCCCTGCAGGAGGGCGAGATATACAACGCCGACCGTGAGGATATGTACGCTTAGCACCCCGAACTGCTACTGTTGATATTCAACAAGCACCTAAGAGGCTTAAGCTGGCTAAGCTACTGTGCTGTGTCCTTTCAAGACGTTACCAGTCGTGTCTGCTTGGAAGTAGTTTCAACCACCTGTTTTAAGATTTTGTATAATCTTTTTGTCTTTGGCATGATCATTTTGTGCAAATGTGTTGATGCACATTACTAAAATTGTAATTTGTTTGTCACTGTAGTTGCAAGTTAAAACTATGTGAAAGTTCTTAAGTGAATCGATGCTTTTTCCTGTCATGACCCTGAAATACGTTTTGTTTTTTTTGTTTTTTTATATAAGTCTGTTGAAATATGTCTGTACCCTGTAGCTATGTTCATCTTTCATGTACATGGTAGTTTGGGTTGAAATAAAGATCAGTACTTTACTTGCCCTTTTCTGTACTTGCCTTTTTTCCCTTCAATTTAACCCTTGAATTCTGTTCAAATTTACTAATTTTTTTTTTTTTTTTTTTTTTTGTGGTCTTTTGACCAGCAATTTAAACCTCTAGACAATGTTTACAATTAAAATTGCCCTCCACGTCAGAAACTTTTGTAAACAATACTTAAAATAAAATGTAAAAAAATGTCCCCACTGTGGCGACAATACCAGAGTTATGTCATGAAAATACCTCCCTCATGTCATGTGATTTATCTGGTTCTCATACTCCTGCAGGTGTGACTGTTCAGTTATCTTTTTTAAAGATCATAAAATTGGATAGTGTCCTCCATACCAACCACAAGAATTGTGTAAAATTGTATTTTTTTATATACAGGTAAAACCGCCCGAAAGAACACTGATGTACAAAATGTGTACAGACACTGAAAACATGTTCATTTTGTGTTGTGTCCATTAAATTAGGAAATGTAATTTGATATGAAGCAACAAGATGTCAATTATTCATTTAGAGACGTTAAAGGCTGAAATAGACCTCAAACATAAAAGGAAATGTGTTTGGTTCGCTGGACTGGCTTCGTTAACCTCTAAACACAATAACTGAACCTAAATGCTTCCAAGCAAATGTTCTGTTTGTGTGGAGATTCCTGATTAGACCCAAAGCCAATTTGCCTCTCCTGTCTGATCCAGTCTGTTAGGAGAGCCCTGAGCTCTGGGCGTGTATTGGACAGGAGAGGAGGAGGAGGGTCCAACAGGAGAGAAAACACTCTGGGCCTTCAGAGCTCCAGCGGAGCGCAGGAATTCGGTTATTGTGTGTCTCAGACACGTTTCAGAGCGACAGGACTGGAAATACGGCCTGAAATAATGAAATTCCGCTTATTGTTTAACTTACAGGAACAAAAAGACGCTCCAGGTTTAATAATACAACGGTAACGGGGTTTAATGTAAGCACCCGACTCACATCGAGGAGAATCGAAAGCAAAAAAAGAAACCAGCATGACAGGCCGTTAATAGAAGACCTGCTCGGTTCGGCTCGGATTCGACATGGACCCTAAGGTCGGAGGAACAGAGGAGAGTCTCCAGAGGACATTCTCGGCTCTCACAGTGGACGACGTGTACGAAATCGCCAAGATCGTGGGTTCCGAGGTGGAGAAGCTTATTGACCGTCACGGTAATGCGAGCGTGGAGGGTCTGGTCCCGAAGATCGTGAAGGTGCTCGAGCTGCTGGAGAGCTTCGCAGCCAGGAACCACAGCCTGAGGTGCAAAGAGGAGGACCTGCTAAAGGCCTTCGAGACGCTGCAGGTCCAGCAGCAGAAGAAACGAGGACTTAGAGACTGCGAGGACCTCAGCGAGGACGCGGACTTCAGGGTAAGAACCCCAAAACATTGGAGACTGTGTGGACCAGTACAGGGCACTGAACAGCCCAGCTTATCCTGGACCAACTAACAGGCAGTTGTTTTAGTTCCAGATGGACACCACCAGTTAAACATTTTTACACACCTCCGGTTTTACCACTTATCTATTTACAGTAAACCCCCGACAATCGCTGGGGTTACGTTCCAAGAGCACCCGCGTATCGTGAAAACCCGAAAATTTGTGATGTGTTAAAAATGCCTAAATATGTTCCCAGATATGCTCCCAAAACACTTTAATTTCATTTTAAACTCAGTTTAATACATTACCCTGAAAGAAAATGTAAAGGTAAAACCGTATTTGTACTGTACAGTTTACACTGAACTGCTGTCTCCCGCAGTGCTAGAACATAAAATACCGATGTTACCCCTGTATAGACTGTACTGTTACTCATGCACATGCGTTTTCTTTGGTATGCGCTGTCGTTTTCGTTGGTATAAGCAGGTAAATACAGCTATAAATTAATGTAATTTATAGTTATAAAAATACAGGGCTTTAAGAAGAACAAAACAAAAACCTCCCGCCTCTGAGTACAGCAGTATTTCACCATCCCAAGACGAGCTTTCTTTGTGTTCTCTGGATAGTGCCAAAAAGTATAGTTATATTTTATAGGAAAATGTAGCTGAATTTATATATAGGATATCTGCGGTTTTTGCGAATGTGCGGAGGTTTCCGTGAACAATTATTAGTTCGGTTCACAGAAAAAATAACCCATAAACTGCGGAGTTTAACATGGGAAAGTTGTTGCGTATACAACTATAAACGCAAATAAAATCTTTCCTTTATAAGATCTGCAACAGTGCATGTATGACCTACTAAGTGGTTGTGTGGTGATGCAGAGTCCAATTCTAGACTGTCCCTTAACATTAAATGTACTCGTTAACTGTTTTGTCACTTAATAGCTCATTAAATACCACTTGTCCAGGGATCCACATTATAACTGTAACTATATTAAGTGGCTTTTTTTTGGTCAGCAGTGACGAATAAAAATATTGAGTTGTTAGTAAAGGGACTCAAATGTTGAACATATTAGAAATACTATGTTTTAGCAGAAGAAATTGTGTGTATTTTAGTAAATATGAAGGGAGTAAAGTGCAAATGAAGAAAATCTCAGTGTGTAACAACGTTTGACTGATAGTGTCGCTGGAATCTATAAGACTCGCAGTCTGTCTGGATTTCTCAGTGATGTCTTCAGGACTGTAGGGTTAAATTGCTGACAGGATGAGGTGCTATTTTGTTAAGGGGGTTGTAGTTTTGTTGAAGGGGAGGTGGTCCTGGTTTTTCAACAGTCCTGTAGTTTTGATTTGTTGATGGGGGTGGGTGTTGGTTTTTTGACAGTTCTGTGGTTTTGATTTGTTGACGGGGGTGGAGGATTATTTGCCTCATCCGTGGAATAACAGATAATTATTATTAGATCTGAGGATGTTAGCTATTTTTAATTATTATGGTATTTGAGATCTGGGAGTCTATTCATAGAACGTTCTGGGCTATGGCTAAATGCTAAAATGCTAAAATTAAATTGCATAATTTGGTTCAAAAACATTGATAAGATGCAATGTAACGCTCCTCCACATGCAGTTAGTGACAATTATGCCATTTATCTGTATACTTACTCTATCAGGGGTGTGAGTGAGTGAGCGAGTTTGTCAGTGTGTGTGTGTGTGTTTGATGTTGGGACTGATCAGTTGCGTCTGTTGTGCAGGACTGGCAGCAGAAAGAGCAGAAATGGAGGTTGAAGGTGGACAACCTGCAGGCTCAGGTTCTGCAACTGCAGGAGGAGAACCAGGAGCTGCTGGGCCGTCTGCAGAGCTCGCTCTCGAAAGAAGGTACAGCAACATTAGACATGTCTTCAAAACCAATACCACACTGATCAAAGCCACAGTTTACTCACATTCAGACACCAGTGTTTGTGCTGCACACAGTTTATACACTTTATACATGATTAACTCATTTAAATTCTGATACCTTTTGAAATAATTTGTGCTTTTAGTATTTCCGTGTGCGTTTGTTACATCTGCAAAGAACCAATAACTGATAATGCAACTGTGATGCACCAGTCTGATATACTGGATCAGAACAGGCATCGATCCCATTAAACAGAGTGGAAATCGGTCAAGCACGATTGACCCAAATTCACGGGTGGCTGCTGTTATCATTGTAAAGACACATCATCTAGTAAACTACCTTATAATACATTTCTTTTGCTTATTTTATAAATGTCTGTTTTTCATATTTTGCATAGTTAAGAAAGTCTCTGCATGTTTAGTAGTAAGTGTAGCAGTACGGCTTTACATTGTTATAAATGTATATGATGACCTATACATATCCATTATAGAGGAAAACAAGCTTTGTTTCATGGTTTCAGGTTTATTATCTTGTGTAGATAATAATGGAACATCACAATTGGTAATGAATTTCTGAGAAACCCCAACACATAAGTAGAACAAAATAAAAGTATTAAAATTAGTTTTAAAGTCACTGTAGTTTTAAAGTGTCTTGTTTCAAAGTGAGTGTAGTACAAAGTGACTGGTTTTTAAAGTCATTGTAGTTTAGAAAGTGGCTGTTGTTTTAAAGCTATTATAATTGTGAAGTGACTGGAGTTTTTTTCAGTGACTAGTTTTAAAGTGAGAGTAGTTTTTAAAGTGACTGTAGTTATGAAGTGGTTGTAGTTTAAAGTGACTGTAGTTTTAAAGTGACTACGTTTTTAAATAGAGTATAGTTTTAATGTGACTGTAGAAGGAACAGAGAGGGGATGTTGGGGGTTGTATGCACAGTATTCAGTATTCAGCAGTTCAGTAGTCTGATGAACGTGTTGGTGCGGGTCTTTACAGAGACAGCTTTCTTTAAAGTTTCGATGTCAATCAAACAAATGACAAACAGTGAGTAAAGGACAAAACACACTGTGGTCTTTACTTCTTTACTGTTTGAGATTAACAGCATCTACAGTATTGTAACAGAAGCTTTATCCTGCCTGCTGTAAAGGAATTTCTAAGGACATCAAATAATGTGCCATAAGGAGATTAATTTATTAATACCGTCCGCTGAAATAGGTCAGATTAACCTCAACTTTTTAGTGGCGTGTAATCCATAACAGTTTCCAGCTTCCTAGAATGTGTGTGTCTGGTTTGTGTCTGACCTCAGCTATGAGTCAGTGTCTCTGAAACAGACTTTCACTTCACACAGGGTCGTTTGCCGTCATCCTCCTAGTTTACTTTGTTTCTTTATTTATGACCCGAATAGAGCTTTAAATAAAACGTACATGTAATTAAAGCCCCAACAGTGGAAAATATATCGAAGTTCTGGTGGAAAATATGTTTCCCTTTTTCATGCCCTGTGACCTGTCAGTGGTTCTCACAGTCCTACAGGTGCGTTTATGTTCAGTTATGGAACTAAAGTAGAGGTTTTACACAGTGAGTTTTAAAGTAGAGGTTTTACACAGTGTGTTTTATAAAAAACATATTCTTGTACAAACACTGTGTACAGACATCGAAGACACATCATGATGTTCATTTAGTGTTTATCCAGTTTGTCCACTTTAAAATGAGGAAATGTCATTTAATATGAGGCAAAAAAGATGTCATTTATTCAGAGACGTTAAAGGTTCAATGGGGTCAAATGGACCCCAAACGTGAAAGGAGTGAGTGAGTTTTGCTTTGTCTGCTTCATTATAATTACTGAATATTATAAAATTGCATCTTACAGTGACCTCAGTATCATCCAAAACAAGTGTGTGTGTAAACTGCAGTTTTTAAAAAACAGCCCCAAAGTACACTGACATACAACATGTGTACAGACACCGAAAAAACCATCATGTTCATTTTGTCTTTTACCCAGGTTGTACCCATTAAATCAGGAGGAGTCCATTTAAAAAAGAGGTTAATTATTTATTTAGAGACATCAAAGGTTGATCGGGGTCAAATTGACCCCAAACATAAAAACATGCCATTTAGCTTGTTCGGTTATTAATGAATTATTAAAAGGGACGTGATTAACGGCATCCACTGTCTCTGAACAGTATCTCTCCTCTGTTCACCCCAGATCGAACGCAGCGCCAGGAGAGAGAGGTGATGCTTAAGCTTAAAGAAGTGGTGGACAAACAGCGCGACGAACTCCGAGCGAAAATGCAAGAGATATCCGGCATGTCTAAAGAGGTGGAAGCGGTATGGATGTGCCCAGACAACGCACAGACACACGCCCTTCTAATGAGGAGCATGCTGACTTGTGTAAACCCCACAGGACTCAGCTAGCAGTTTTAGACACGAGTGTGACGGTTGGCACGGTTACTTGGCTCAGGTGTGTTATCAAGGCCGGTGATGTGGCTGGGAAGCGTCAGCTGACTGGGGGGTGTGTTTTAGAGCTCAGGGTCTCAGGTTACTCAGCTCTCGACAGCAGTTAATTCAGTCAAAGGTCTAAAGCTAAAGGAACAGCCTGCCACACCTTGAAAACAAGTCGGAGCACGATCTTTCTTCACATAGCTTGTATGAGTTCTTTCTTTTTCTTTTGAAGGACAATATTTTCATTCTGGCAAATGATTTATCTATTTAGTGCTGACTTTCAGACCAAAAAGCTCATAATACTTGAATATAAGCATTTACGTTCCAGTAACACAAAACAAGTGCAGTATGTGTTCCAAGGACTAGGATCATGTTATGCATTATTAATAGATGTTCCCTATATACAGTACTGTGCAAAAAGTATTTTTGCATATTTTGGTTTGAATGACCTTGTTGGTGCACCTCGTTTGGCATATTGAGTAGATTAAATGACAGAAACAGAAAGTCTTTTGCTGCAAAGTGCCTAAAGACACAAGGTGCCTAGATAAAGAGGTTCCAACCACTCAGCATTCCTCACCACCAGTATACTGATCACCGCCTGATCATCTGGAATCATCTGCACCTGTTTCTTCACTGGTTCAGGACTTAAGTTAGATGTGCTTTATTATGCTTAAATGATTCGTACGTATGTCACTGTGTGGCTTAACAAACAAAAAAACATTCCTCTGAAACTGGTCAGGTTCAAGAACTGCACTGAAAACGAGAGTCCTTCAGGAAGTCTGGAGAACTGTTCCTTTAGACTACATTGAAACCGTTGTATACAGTTGAATTTTTGTCTGTTAAATTATTGAAAATATCCAGGAAAATATAATAACGAGGAAAATAAAGAGGAAACTGGAATATGCTATGGAATAACTTCCCAATCTGGTTATTCCATAGCATACTGAGAAGATTATTATGGAGAAGTGTGCTAGATTGCAGCTGAATATGCAACTATAGGGTGCAGATGGTGATTTTTTGTTTTGAAGCGTCTTACATTATTTTAAACACTACATACTACGTTGGCAACATTGTTCCTATAACAGTCCTGCCAATAAAGCTACTTTGAATTTAAATTGGAGTGTTTTTTTGTTCTGCAGCTCCAGGAGCAGCTGGAGCGCTTCATGAAAATGAATGGAGAGCTGAGGCAAAAGCAGAGCATGATGCAGGCTCAGCTGAAGAGCGCGGTGGAGAGGAGGGTGGACATGGAGGCTGATCTGAGCGAGATGAGAAAAGAAATAGAACGACTCACTGCACAGCTGGAGAAGACCAGCACAAACACTGTCCCCAGCACGGTAATTACTAATGATGGATATGTGTGCGTGTGTGTGTGTGTGTGTGTGTGTGTGTGTGTTTGAACATATCCTTGACAAACATGATCTGAATTTGTAGGAAAACTAAATTAAAACAGGGTTAACAAAATGTTTCACAAAATGTTAATGTTTAATTACTCTAATTACACCAAACCACGTCTTTTTACCTATTCAGGTAAGTGTATTTAGTGTTAGACTTATTTGTTATCATATTGTTCATAATCCATAGAGGACATGTGTATAACTACATGCAAAAGTCTTGAGACACCCCTCATTTCTTCATATTTTGCTTCCAAAGATCCAGACTTTAGTCTCTTTGAGGTCCGTTGCAGTAAAACATAAGAGTATTTTTGCACCAAGAAGGTGATTGAAAGCAAAATACAAAGTAATGAGTTGTGGCTCAAGACATTTGCACAGTACTGTATGTGTCTTGGGTGTGGGTTTGTGTGTTTTCTCCTGTAGTCACTGTTTGTCCTCTGTTTGCATTTTTGCAAAAAAATATGTTTGTGTTCAGCTTCCTCCTAATGTATAATTTCAATGGGTTGTTTGGTTACCATCTAAACTTTAAAGAAAGCTATGTTTGTCTTTAAGAATAAAAGTTGTCCAGTGTTATTTACTTGATGGAAAAATGGAAAAGAACTAAAGAACATGCAACAAAATGTATCACACACATACTCATACTTCTGTCGCCAGATGTGATTCAGTCAGCTCAGTGCAGTAAAAAACGATTACAGTGTCATTTTGGAACTTGGACTGTTTGTTTTATAAGAGAGTGACATGTGACTTGAAAATGTCACTCCTTTTTACAGAACAGTCCAGCCATTGACCCCACATATCAGGTGATCATTGACCTGAGGGACCCGAATCGGCCCTGTTTCACCAAGCAGGAGGTGCGTGACATGATCTTCGAGAGGAACGAGCTGAAGGCCAATCTCTTTCTGGTTCAAGAAGAGCTGGCCTACTACCAGAGGTGAGAGAGATCTTAACAACAGAAGACTTAAGTGTCTCAACATGCCATGTTGGTGCAAAAATACTGAAGTAAAAATTAAGCAGAGGTACAAAATGAACTCTTTTGGCCTCTTTAGAGGTATTCATTTTGGGGCCGTGGTTTATCTAGTTTCAGATCTGCCTAAACTGTGGCCTAGGAGTCACATTTCACCTACAGAATTGAATAGATTCACTTGGTGCAGTTAAAAATTTCTAAAAGTGTCATGTGATTACAACAGTATGGGTTTTACAATAGTAGCGGTTAGTTGGTTTAGTAGATAACATCACTGCCTTCCAAGCAGGGGAGTGGAGTTTGATTCCCACCTGGAGCGACACATCACACTACACTAATAAGAGTCCTTTGACACACCACAATACACCAGTAAGAGTCCTTGGACACACCACACTACACAATTAGAGTCCTTGGGCACATCACACTACACAGTCCTTGTTCAAGACTTCTAACACTACAGTCACCTACACAAAAACATTGTTGGTCGCATTGGATAAATACACGTGCCAAATGATATAAATGTCAGTGTTTCACACAAACAATGCACTGTAGTCATCATATTTCATCCAGGTGATTTTCTTCTTGGTGATTATATGGTTCTTGGCTTGCTATAAACGCTTTTTATTATTATTATGCCAGGGTTTTTTTTCGCTGTCGTTTCCATCAGTCAAAACATTCCTCAGCATGTCATCAGCATGTCATCAGCACCTCTTTCTTCTTTTTGTGAGAATTGCTTCTGCACTGTGCATCATTTACACGTTCTCTCTGATGTTGCAGGGAGATCCTGAATGAAGAGAGATGTCCAGGTTTCCTGCTGGAGGCAGTGCGCGCAACTATAAAGAAACAGAGGACGGTTATAAAGGCCAAAATGCTGGGCATTGCAGTGGACGAATGCAACGCGTGAGTTAAAATCAGTTTATAGTTACGGCATTTAGCAGACGCTTTTTTCCAAAGCGACTTCCATTCCCTAACTACAGCAACTTGGGGTTAAGGGTCTTGCTCAGGAACCCAGTGGTGGTGTCCTGGAGGTAGGATTCGAACCCACGACCTCTTGGTCTAGAGGCAAGTATCCTACCACTAGGCCACCACCACCCATGCTATGCAGTCTGTAGCATGATACATTCACTGACCGTTTAGTAGTCAGTGAATGTGTTGTGTCAACACTTAATCAAGTCCACTGACCATGCAGATGCACATTTTAGCTGACAGTTCTGGTTTGTTGTTTATCTGTTTCTCTGTATTACTTGTTAGCACCACTTTACCATGTTCGTCAAAGATCAGGACCCCCGCAGAACCCCCACTGAGCAGGTATTTGGGTGGTGGATCATTTTCAGCATCATGTCAGATAAGTAGTATATTGTCTCTGTCTGAGGGAACCCCCTCCCCAAAAAATGTACTTTATGTGAAAAAGAAAACATTTTACCTTCAAGTTATTGGAATGAGATTTTAATCAAAGTAATTAAATCTATTTCTAGGTCAATTTATCATAAACCTTTGTGTAAAAGGCATCTTGTCAAAAAGAAGCTAAACAACATTATGTATGTGAGAATGAATAACTGCATCACTGCGTGAAATATGGTGTTTTCTATATGTTGAAATAATTAGAAATCTTCACTTGCATTCACACTACAGTTGCTATAGATTTTGTCCCTGTCAGTGTTACTAAAGACACACCACCTCGCAAAAAGTGTAGGACATTCTTGTGATGGCAGATAAAACAAAATGTGGGACATGTGTTAGTGATGGCTAAAGAAGGAGTATTTTATGTTGCAACAGACTCTCAGAGAGATGTTTATAGGGTGCCATGTTGAACAAATGTCAACTTGAAAGTCAAACACCATCAGTGCAAAAGAAATGGAAAAACAGAAAGTCAGCCAAGAACTCTGACTGGCTGAAAAGAACATTAACAAAGAGCCTTTAGCATGAATCGTCTTATTTGGTCAAAGGTGGTCTTTTTGGGTATAACATTGTGCCAGTGAACTATATGTGTCAACACTTTAGATGGGGTAGTGCATATAGTACATTTCATTTATTAATGATAGCCATTAGCAAGCATTTAGAACTTTAAAATAAATATGTACTGAATTATTAATGGCCTGATAAAATGGTTAATAAATATGTCAATTCAAAATTCTGTCCAGTTTTAGCTAAGTAGTCTTTCATCAATATTTACTCCACCAGAAGTGTCTGAAGGCTGCTGCTCGTGGGTTAGATATGTGAACTCAGATGGCCTCTAGGCCTTTTGTCAAGCCTCCTTAACAATATTTCTCAGTTTTTCTTCTCAAGCTACATATCACTGGTTATGAAAAACCTCTCAAATTCCAGAGGATGAAAAAAATGATGAGTCTCTATGGATTAAGAGTGTCAGCTAAGCAGATAAATACTCTAATGCAAAGCGTTATGATCCCTGGGAGGTTCTTCAGGGAGGGACATCACGGGTCTCTCCGAGAAACACGATAAACACATCCCATAATTCCTTTTTGCCAACCTTGAAATCTTCCCAAGGGCACGCTAACACACTTGCCATACCAAAAGGTGGAAAAAGATCTCTCCTGGCAGTTTGTGTCTTCGTGAAGGCTTTCAGCGACCGACCATCAACACGTCCCTGTCCTGAAAAGTGCTCTACTCATTTCTCCTTTCAGTCTTATTACTCAGCAAGGATCATGGCTGCCCACTAGTCTTTGTCCTCTGGTTTGTAAGAGATGGCTGTAAGCCAGTATAAGCAGAAAATTTCAGTTAAAGCTCTAAGAAATTTTTATTTACGAATATATAAATATATGTGTTATATACAGCTCTGGAAAAAATATGGTCAGTTTCTCAGGTTTCATCTTTTATAGGTGTAAGTATTGAACTGAACAGCATTGCCTTAGTTTTCAAGAACTGCTGACAATATTTCTCCTAGTTTCTAAATAAAAATATATTGTTTGTAATTTTTAAGGAAATGAGAATACATCAAAATGAGAAAAATGATGCAGTGTTTTCCGAATTTGGTTAATTCAAAGAAAACAAATCTCTTGTTCACTCTTAAACAAAATGTCAATAATTACCTTTGACGTACTTCTAGTAGTGTTTTGCCATCCAACTGGTCTCATTGCAAGAGGAGAGTGTTGATTACAGCAGTTTTTATACTTTTCCTCATTTAATAAGATGTGATTCAGGTAATCACTAATCAGTACCTCATAAAGCAGAATGAGGTGCTTGTGTAGGAGTTTAACAGACAATGGCATGGAATGGTTGTCATACTCAAAGAGATGCTGATGTAAAAATAAATTGCAGAGGTCTCTTATGTTTTTAGTGGAGCTGTGTGTGTATATGTATATGATGTGGTAAAAAATGCCTAAAATGCATAGTTTTATAGTGTAAACCCTAAATATGCCCCCAAAACACTTACATTTTAAACTCAGCATAATATTTTACCCTTAAAAAAATGTAAAAGTAAACCCGTATCTGTACTGAACAATTTACACTGAACTGCCATCTTCCGCAGTGTTAGAATGTAAAATACCGATGTTACCCCTGTACAGACTGTACTGTAATTAATGCACGGGCATTTTTTTTGGTATGCACTGTCGTTTTCTTAATTTGCAATAATAAAAATACAGGGCTTTAGGGAGAAACAAACCAAAAACATTCAGAGAAACACTCAAGATGCGTCACTGGGCAGCAGCCAATCAGCAGCTAGGAGAAATGAATAACATTCTTGGATTGGCTTCTTTATTATTTCACCATCCCAAGATGCGCTTTCTTTGTGTTCTCCCGGCAGTACCAAAAGATTTATAGTTATATTTTATATGGAAATGTAGCTTAATTTACATGAATAGTTATGTTACAAAATTAGTAAATTATATTTTTCTCAATAATTTAGCACTAAAATGCATTAAAAAATGATATATTGCCACAAAAAAGCCGGGAAAAAAATGCAGAGGATATCTGCGGTTTCCACGAGTTTCCGCAAACAATTATTAGTGAATGACTGAAGCCGTGAGTACATAAATAGAAATTATGTACTTATTTTCACTTATTTTCACAATGACATTCTGAAAATCATCAGAATGTCATTTGATTGAGAATGCTGCTCAAACATTTCATATACAATATCTACAGTTTGTACAGTGTATCATTTCTGAACACCAAGCATGATTATAAGATTATTCAAATGATTTCTACACGTTGTCTGCTTGTTGTGTCATTTTATCTAATGAAATTCTGTTGGCAAGCATTATTTCCTAACGTAAGCAAAATCTTGTAATGAGAAATGAGATTATAATCTGATAATGAGAAATGTTAGATGTATTGAGTAGATTCTTCCCACCATGACGAAAATGGAACCAGTGTAACTTTAAATGTATATGTGACCCACATATTTTTATGTCATTAAAATACCGATTTCGCTGGGTTTTCGAGGTGAATTGTGCCATAGCATTGGATATGTCCCTTAAATCTGCTGTTAATCTGCTTTGCATCATTAAGTGGACGTTACATTAATGCTGCAAATAGTCCTGAGGGAGTAAGTTGATGGGACGGAGAGGGGAACGTAGGCATTTCAATCTTAATATAGGCCTAGATTACACAGCTCATCTGCTGTCCGTGAGATGGAGGCGGTGGTGTGTGACAAGCCTGGCACATGAATTTGCAGCACATTCACTGCCTTTTTTTCATACCATGGCTCGACCACCTGCAAAAACAGAGAAAAAGAGTGAATGGAGGGGACTCCACAACTATAGCCCAATTCACACACCTCACAGACACACACACACACACACACATTTCACACAGTACACACACGGCTGCACTTCACACAGCAAACGTGTTCACCACTGCACACTGGAGGTGGCGGTAGATGAGACCACAGACCAGAGCGCTTGAGAAACGATGATGTTCAGATGGAGGTCTAAGGCCACCTAGTGGAAATGATTCAAGTTAACAATCGCAATTTAATCGTCAGCATCATTAATCCCCTAATCAGCAATCCTCATTCTCCCGTCCCAGACACAGTTAGTAGACAATAAGTGCACTCAACTGACCACAGTGGCACTTTAAAATAAACGTACAAACCTAAAAATTGAAGCTCGAATAAACAAGCCAGTCGGCTGGAACTGTAATCAAATGCAAATCAGTCATTTGTTGCTGGTTTATGAAGAATATATGCTGTGTTGGACTCCCAAAAGTTTACCTCAACAGTTGTGAATGGACCAGTAGGTTGGAAAATCTAATATATGTCCCCTTAAAACAATTTTTTTGTTATGATTTCTTTTTACAATATGGAATATTACGAGCTGTTCCCCAAAACGACCTTCAAAACTTGAATTATTAATAACAATGTAATTATTGGACAAGTAAACTGCCTTCTGACTGAACCTCCACTTTTGAAATATAATGAATTATGCATATGCATTTTATCAAATCTTCACCATAGCCTATAGCCATTTGTGCATACAAAAGTTGTTTTGAGTGTTAATGGTTTTAAAAGAACTCTAAGAATCGTGTTGCAGGGTAAGGCATATTACATTTCATTTTATAGATGTATACATGTATAAATGTAGAATATTCTACAGTTCTGTTAATCATTCTGTTAATCATTTAACATTTCTTCTTTTACAAATACAGTTTCCTCCTTGTGTCCTCTTTAGTAATTAATACATGTAAAGTTTCACAGGGCTGCACTGTTATCAAAAATGTTTCTATATAACATGAAATAAGGTTTCTTTGACTCGTTACAATAGCAGAACACTTTTTGGTGTTTTAAAGTGTAAAGTAAAATTACCATTTTGTCATACGTGAACATACCACGGCGTGAGCAGCACAAAATTCTTTGTCTGTATTTAACCCATTCACCAAATGAAGCAGCGGGCAGCCAGGAACACAGCGCTGCGGGGGAAGAGTGTGTGGGGATGGTACCTTGTTCAGGGTACCTCAGAGGTGCTTAGCAGTCTTGGGAATCAAACCCACGACTTCCTGATCGCAGGGCAAACACCCTAACCACTAGGCTACAAGATGCTACAAGAATGTAAAACAAGAGACAAAAGCCACTGGCTTTGATCAGTTTAAATAAATAAATGAGTAGACATTGACAAGAATAAGTTAAGTGCATATTGTTGTTGTTGTTCTTCTTCTTCTTATGATTATCATTATAATAAATGAAGTGCAAAAGAATGCCATAAGGTAGTTTATATATTTCCTGTGGAGGTACGTCCTCAAGCCATGGATGAAGTTACTGGGTGACTCCTTTGGGAAACAACAGCAGAAGGTTGTGTTAGTTGTACATGAGCATACGAACTCACTTTATCTTTCTCTGAAAGGCTAAAAATACATATTTATCCCTGATACATCTCTATATGACCCCAATACTGAACACCGAGCTCGCCTCATTTATTTTCAACAAATAGTTTCCCAAGGGTTCTTTAGTAAAAGCAGAAACACGGGCACTCAAAGAACCATTTGAAAGCATAAATTGTTTTTCTTCTCTATGATGGCAATCTGTGGATCTACTGTGGATTATATTTATTTTGTTTTTTGTTTGTTAAGTCTTCCCTGTTTATCCTTTTCCTGTAAAATGTTAGCATACAGGAAAGTATTATTTGAATATGTCATGAATTTGTTATACGGTGAGGTCTGTAAAACATTCTGCTGATGCAGACATTCCGCAAGTGTGAAGTCCTGCAGAGGTCATGTCCATTATACAGTTTTCATTCACTCAGAGGATGATGACCAGGAGGCTAGAGAGTGAATATTTGTGATTATACGAGCCAAAGGAGGGGTCTTGGGATAATCATTGATTATGCAACACAGAGAGGAAAATCCTATTCCTACTCTGGCAGGTCAAAAGTCACCAGCAGGAGCGTGGCAAACATGATTGTTTCACATATAAATATCCATGACATGTTCAAAGGGCAGTGATTGAAGTGACAAAGACGGTGTAATACTGTAGATAGGACATAAGCTTTACGTACATCACCGTGTTGTTATTTAGGTAAATCACAGTGTCACAGAATTGTATTATATCATATATATATATAGAATGCATTAGTATTATGCAATCATATCCTGTGGCAACATCTCAGGCACTGTATCCCTGTAAAATGGATTCTAATTGTAAATGCAGATGGATAAGATTTGTGAACATCATTCTCCAGACATGAGATACATACAATACTGAAGAACTTCTCCTCTCAAGTTTTTTCAGGAAAATAAATTTCACGCTGTCCTAAATCTGGCTCGGATTTACAATGTGGAGACAAGACTAGTGCCAACAAGTGCTAAAAGTTTATAGCCAACCAATTAGCATCTTATAAATTGCATGCCTAAATCATCACACACTTGCCTTCTTACATGTCTTTTCAAAAAGACTTGCTTATGTATAGTGTACAACATACATTATTTAGAAGCCAAAGCTGTAAACTATATGTAGAAAAATGGAGAAATTTAATAAGTATAAGTAAAGTGGCAATTTGTCACATGTGAACACACCACAGCACAGCACACAGTGTGAACAGTGTCAAACTGCATTTAAGCCATTCACCAGAGTGAAGCAGTGGGCAGCCAACGAATGTGCACGGGGAGCAGTGTGTGGGGATGGAATATTGCTCAAGGGTGCCTCAGTGGTGCTATTGGCAGTCCTGGGATTGGAACCCACGACTTTCCAATTGCAAGGCAAGAGCCATAACCACCAGGCCACCTGCTGCCCCCCACCAGCTGCTTTGTTTATCTCTGTTACGTTATTGCATGATGCAATGCTACATTCTAATATATCCAGTCGAACAAGTGTGTTTCTCTGTGTTAGAGGTAAATCATAAAGACTCCACACTTCAGAGGTACTACTCAACATTGCATTATAATTCTCTTTCTAGCCCCACAAAACTTGTGTTCAAGTGAGTGTCTGTGAGTCTCAGCGAGCCAACATCATACTATCAGTCAAGGGGACCATTGTATATGCTGATCAGACACATTATAGTCCCTTAACGTTAAACTAAGTGTTAAAAGTGTTAACACTTAATGTTCGGTAAAATGAATAACATTGATTATTTTGTTAGAATGGAACCTGTCAAGGGGTGGGATATTAGGCTCAAGTGGAAAGTCAGTTCCTGAAATCGATGTGTTGGAAGCGGAAAAAGTGGACAAGCATAAGGATGTAAGAGACTTTACCAAAAGCCCAATTGTGATGGTTGAACTACTGGGTCAGAGCATCTCCAAAAAGACTTTGTGGGGTGTTCCCATTATGCAGTGGTCAGTACCTACCAAAAGTGGTCCAAAGAAGGAAAGCCAGTAAACCAGCAACACGGTTAGAGGTTCCAAAGGCTGATTGTTGCACGTGGGCACAAAAAGGTCTGGTCAGATCCCACAGAAGAGCTGCTGTATCGCAAACCGCAGATAAATTTAATGCTGGCTATGATAGAAAGGTCTCAGAACACACAATGCATTGTGTGTATGGGTCTGTGTAGCCGCAGACCTGTCAGAGTGCCCATTCTAACCCCTGGCCAGTGCTGAAAGTGCCTACCAAGTCCAATCCATTTAGGCCCCACCTCACAATTTACAGGACACACAGGAGTATTTCGTTTTACTACTACTATTACTTTTGAAAAAATATGTAACCAGTATTTAAATGGAATCGTGGTGATAGTGGATTTGAAACGACATAATCAGGGGTTGACATAAGTGGTACGCAAGCACGCATAAACATAAGTGGTATGCAAAATGCGCACCAGTTTTCAGTCTTCACAGCACAAATGCGTACCGTATTTGTGACTTTATACTGCACCCCACCCCCCACCCACCAACCCCCAGAACCACGCCGAGACACAGCGAACATTTTTAATTTTGGTGTGTACCAGTTAATTCATGTAGGTACTAATTTGAGTACTACAGCAAAAAAATGATGTCAACCCCTGAATATAGTGTATTGTGATGGTGTCATGTCGTGCGGGTACGGAGGACGCAACTGCGGGAGAGAACTTTAGAACAAAATGAGCTTTAATGAACTTAGACACAGAATGAGCTCCAAGAGCTCCGAATGAAACAAGTCCTTCACAGCAGAGGTGCAGGTTCCAGATCACAGAAGTCCGTCCATTCCTAGTAGAACTAAAGCTTGAGGGGGGAGCGCGCTCAGCAGTTGTCCGAGTCGCACTAGATACTCTTAGGCTCACCCGCAATGGTGGCCAGTAAGGTTGGTCTGCTTCTCGCTTGAGGTGAGGGCCTTCTCACTGACTTTGGCCTGTAGAGACAGAGGGAAGACAAAAAGAGAGAGCAGACTATCACCGTGCATGCCTCGGGGAAGACTTAACCTAGCAGTGTTTCCTTCCGGACTCCAGTCCGCGTTCCAACTGCCAATTGAAGCACATCTGGCAGGAGGCTGGCAGAGCTGGACAGACGAGGCACAAGTCCCTGTTTCCCTTCGTCCCACACAGGCTGTAATAAACTCACACAGCCAGAACTAGGATAGGAATGTGGTGACCCCACTCTCCAGACCGGCTGGCTTTTAAGCTGCTCACACAGAGGGGCTCAACACATACAATCAATCACGAGACAGACACTGTTACTCTAGACGATGGAACTCATATCCACGAACACGAGACAGGTGAGCTTGTGATCAGGTGCCTAGCAACCCAGCTGACACCCGTGTAGAGACTCAAGCCTTTACACCTGGGTTGCCCCGGCACCGAGCTCAGACACAACACACATAACGTCACACAGACGAGACAAGACATGGGTACCGTTAATACTCAGAAGATGGGGGCTGCTGGGGGCGTGAACGAGGCAGCCCGGATGTGACAGTTGGCTGGGGTCATTGAGGAGAAATGTTAAACCAAAACTTCAGGCCATTGGATAACAACTACCTTTTCCAAACCAAGACACTGTTACGTTTTAGCGCTTTAATAAATGTTTGGGTTTTTTTTTTTCTAATTTCATATGGTGTGCAGAACTTAATGTGTGAGTCTAACCTGTAGCTTTAGTGCTGGTAACCCCCCTTCCCCCAGCCGGTTCAGCATGAACCTGTATGTAGCAGTACTGGGAGTCATGTCCACCCTCCCTCTGGCCGCTGAGGGCACTTAACATCCGTACTGACTAGTCACAGCCCTGAGGGAAAGTGTCCTCTTTGTGTGCCGGAGTGGGAGATAAAAGAGAGGAAGACAGGATGTATTACGCAATAGCATGGGAGAAAGCAGTGTTTTCTCCAGGCTCAGTGACCTGGGAGAGTAGGAATAAAGGAACGATGGAGGGAGAGAGAGACACTCACACTGCCATGGGCTTAATGGTACACTCAGAGCCGCAGTGATGGAGGCCCAAACTCATACAGGCCTCCATGGCCGGCTCCAGGGCCAGCTGACATGTCTGCTTTCACAAACAGAAAAAAGAAACAGAAGACTGGGGATGAGGTGCATTACAACTTGTCAGACATACAAAATTCCTTACAGTGCAACAAATTGTAGATTAACTCAGTTTGTGTGTAGAGATATATAATGTTATAATGTCACTTTTGTTTTTTCTGTACATATGACAATAAACGCTTTGAAACTTGAAACTTAAGGTTCAGTCACACAAAAATCAAGGATCCTCAATCTGAAGGTCATATTTTCACCCATATGTAAAGGAGAGAAAATGTGTCAAACACCATAAACATGATAGACATAACAGTATGAACGCAATGTACCAAAGCATTGTTATAATTGTTTATTGTCTGTATCTGTGTGGAGACTATGACTAGATTAGGAGTGAGGTTTTCAAAGGAAAATGCAACAAAGCCAATCATTTCCTCTTCCATGAATGAAAATAACCTCGCTAAAGACTGTATGAATGAAAACTGAAACATCATGATTCTCATACAAGGCTTTTGACATAGAAAGCTGTTTTTATCCCCCTGAGTAAATAAGCCACATTCATACTGTTTTTTATGTAAGACATATACTGCAAAAAAATTAAAGCAGCCGGCACACAAAATTCCATTGTACATGTTTAATAATCAAGGCACCAAAAATTTGCAACAATACAGTTCCATAGAAGAAGCTTTTAGTAGATGATTCATCAAAAAACTTGACTGACGAGGCTCCAGAGTGGTGTAACAGTTTAAGCGTCGGCCCTACCATCTGGAGAATGAAAGTTCAATGACGATGTCACAGCCATTCATGGGCAGGCAGCTACTGACTTTGTATTGGTAGGATTGCTCTTTATCACTCATCACAGTGCAGGCCAGTGTGGACACCTGTTAGCTGACGTAAAAGAATTGGTGGCTGGTGTTCACATCCAAGTGCATTGTTCTGATCCATGATGAAATGATGCAGTGGCTTTACATAACTCCAAGAAGGCGATAACACCACACCAGTGCTGGTGTTATCGTGTGACTGGGGGGTCTTACCTAGTGGGTGAAGCTGGACATGACAAAATTGGAGAGAAAATTGGAAAAATACAAAAAAAAAAAGAACTAAAGTGACTCAATGGGTGAGTCAAATAGCAAAAATATATCATCATGATATATGAGTTCTTCCCTGGTTTCACTCTAATGAACCCTTACTGGCACCTTTATTTTAACAGTATAAGCGCAACAGGGAGGTGAAAGCGAAAGGAGACGCACCAGTGGTCTACTAGCAGTTGTCCCATTTGGATTTGACCTCACGAGCCGTTTGCATATGCTGCGTAGGATTACACTGATCCAACTTAATGCCTAAGACCATGCAATCATTCATAACTACAGCGGGGACTGTAGTGGGCTGGTCTAGGCCAAACCTACAGCCCCCGGTCCCCCAGTACCATCTGTCACCACTGCCACGCCGGCCAGATTAACTTCGAGGAAGATGCCAAGAGTGGGAGTGTGTTGGTGGGTGGGTCAGTTAGTGGGCGTTTATAGGGGGACACACATTCCCTGATGGTATCTTCACAATGGAAATGTCAGACCAGTGCTTGAGCCCTTTTTAATTAATTGTTCTGTGTGTAGGTCTACCGTGTGTACTATTGTGCAGTTTTCACATTAGGGTGTTAAAATATTATCATTATGTGCAATAGTGTTATCATGTGCAGAATCATGTGCAGTTCTCTTCACGGGTGCTAAATCATATATTTACATTTGACTTGTTTCTGTGTCTCTGTGTGTCTGTGCAGTCATAACATAAGCAATGTCCTCTAGGATCAATCAATCTGATTCTGATTCTGATCGTCAAAACCCTGTGTAATCATAGACTGAGAAGATGTCTGTCACATCACTGTGGCTTACTGAAAAAGTGTTGAATTGTAAAATTCAGAAGGATAATGGGCCTTTTAATTATACAGTTAGTACCACATCAGGTATACTCCCCACACTGATGAGTTCAGGGAAAGTTCTGAAGTGATGGTCCACACAAAAATGTAACTTTTACATAAGCTACCATGAGTTGTTATCTACACTAGCCACACAGCTGTAGTGGAAATCTGAAGGAGTAAACATCAGGACACAGTCACAGTCAGGTCTTGGCTGATGGACACTTCAATTTATTTTAGACAGGCTTCCAAAACAGATGCTAAGCAACTCAAGCAGCAGCTAAACGCCCTTAAATGCTTCTTGATTAAAACACTGATCAGAGTAGCAAGTAGGTTCACACAAAATAATGCAAAGCAAACTTACACGTGTGCCCAAATTTCTGATCCTTTAAGACAATAATTGAGCTCCAGTACTCAGAATTTTCAATCAATTGTATTGGTTTTTTTTCACTCCTCTTTTATTTAGCATTAGATTGACAGGTTTGGTTTCTATGAATTCCAAGTAATATTCTTGAACCAACAGCGTGCTTCACATTTTAAACAGAAATCTGTACGCAGCTAACCTCAATTATAGAACAGATCAGTCGGTCTGATAGACAGGTGTTTTATTGTATATTGTGAAACGACATTTAAAGTGTGTTCATTTCTCATTTCCTTCTCTCTCTCTCTCTCTCTCTCTCTCTCTCACACAGAATCAATAAGAAGAGGAGCGATGATGAAATCTTGGCCAATATGACAGCAGACACTTCATTCCGATTTAACACCCTTTTAGAAACCTGTGCCTTCAGTCAAGCCCTCTAGGAACATCTGGTTTTACGATACTCAGAAGAACTAAAGAACACACACACATACACTTACATTGCACACAATATAGCGTTGGATACCGCTGGTGACTGCAGTTCTGCTGCTTCTCTGCTAAAACTGGACGAGGACCATATAGGGTGGTGTTCCTCCTACTTCTGAGTCCTACTTTCTGTGTTGAACTCAAGTCAATGTGCTACTATTGACATCATATCAGAGGAGACCCCTCTCTGTGCAATATCAGTCAATATTAGTGTGAAGTTGTCGTGTGGAAGTAGATTATGGATGACTGTGCTCAGTCACTTTATTTTTGTAATGCTGTTTTCCTAATTTCTATTTTTCTAAAGTCAATTTTCCCTCCCAATGAGTGATAAAGGACCCCCTTGGAAGCTTATATGAGGTCTTTGAACTCTGTATGAGGCTTAGAACCCATATAAGGCTTCAGAAAAGAAACCATTTCATAATCAGGGTAAAAGCCATAGCATATCGCTTCTACCACAATGATTAATTTAGGGTAGCCTGCAATGTGTCAGTGATAAACCAGGCTCAGATTGGTGTCCTATCAAGCTTCCACACATGGGAGGACATGCAGGCTAATACTTTGGATAACTAAATCAGGTCCCTACAAGTTACTGAAGTTAGCCATTCTCTGCCTATGCATGGCCTCTCAGCTGACATCATTTTTGAATTGATCTGCATATCAAGACATTGCTGTTATGTGTATGTGTGTACGTGCGTGTGGTTGTATGCGTGGCAGCATGGACATTTTACAAACAGACTGTTGGTTACGTTTTGACCTGACCTCTTTACCTGCGTTTGTGAATACGTGAAACTTCTTCTTTAAGCTGCTATCCTTGTACTGTGTGCTCTGAAGATACCCAGCCTTATTCCCGAAGGCAAAAAACTACCCTGAAGAAACAATTTTCACACATTACGGACATTCTTCAACTAAACACAAAATGGGATTTTATGTCAAGGGACACAGAGGGAAATATTTATCTTATATTTAAACTTATGCAAAAGTTTGGTCGTCCTGGTCAAATTAAGTGTTTTGTTGATTTTCCAAGTGAAAAGCGAAGCCCACGTCCTCGACAGAGAACGTACATTTTGATGCACAATTACTGGAAAATAGAACTTAAAATGTGACCTTGGACGCACATTGTAAAACACCTTTAAATATGTCAGTTTGTTCCCCGTACAGGATGCGTTAATTCATGTTCACTTAGAAAATCAACAAAATATGTAGTTTGATATGCTGTTTGTGTTAGCCATCTTATAGCCTTTTGAGTCGCTGACGACAGAGTTGCTTTCGCTGGATATTTTTAGGTGGTGTGTGATTGTGTGTGATCTGAGGAATGTTGCTGTGCCCAGTACAGTCGTACTAGTGTAACTGCTGTGTTATTGTCCCTGCTGGGCTGAGAATGGTCCACCACCTGAAGAACATCTGGTCAGCAGTGACCCTGTGGTCAGAAACTGACCAGTCATGAAGTTGATAGTGGATGAGTGACACATTCTGGATAGGAACAAATGGGCTACAGTCTGTAATTGTGCACTTTCAATTCAATTTCATTTTGAATCGACACCTACAGTATATATTGGACTTATAACATGGGTGCCCAATTCATGTCCTGGAGGGCCGGCGTCCAGCACAGTCTGGTGGTTTTTCTCCTCAACCACACTCACTAAACCTGGCGATTAACAGGTGAGTTGATTGGAAATCATAAAACTCTTCTGGACACCAACCCTCCAGGATCAGAGCTGGCCATTCCTGATCTATAAAGTGGGTGGACCTCATAAAGTGGCCAGTCAGAGTGTAACCTCTTGTCAGATCCGTTAGGCCCTTTGTTAACATGAGCTGCACTTTTTTTTAATGTGTTCAATATTTTACTCACCAGTCTCACCATTAATGCATCATCTCTTCCAGTACAAGAGAGAGAAAGGAAATCTCTTTCTGAATAGAATACAAAACCATCAGTCCTTTCACATTCAGGCACATCTCATATAAGTTTAAAAGATGTTGTTAACGCGAACACAGCCTGATCACAGAGTTTCTTCATTTCATTCCTAACCTGATACAGAATGAAGTGTGTGATTTGTGTGTGGAGCTGCTCCTACTCAACACGTACCTTTATTCATTGAAAGAAAAAAAAAAGAACAAAAAAGAACAAAAACAAAAACAAAGCTGCCAAATTGGTCTAAAGCCAAATTGATGACATTTTCTTTATGTGACTTGTTTAAGTGTTTCACATGTTTAAGGCTCATCCCTTTAAATGTTACGATGTGTTTTTGAGGATAAACCTATTTGTTAAACTGTTGATATATCGAGAAAACTAAGAGAGTGAATAAATCAAAATAAAGGATGGTGTGTCATTAAACATGTTGGTGATATGAGATGGCATCAACTAGGGATTATCTGGAGTGTGTTAAGTACAATATGCCAAATGTGTGTTAAGAACAATACGCCAAATGAGACGGCATCAACTAGGGATTATCTGGAGTGTGTTAAGAACAATATGCCAAATGTGTTTTAACCAGATGGAAATGAAATGATCTATAAGCCTTGCTTTATAGTCCTTTTGGCTGTGAGATTCGACAGTGATACATTGGAGCATTCATTGAAGTTCAATTCTTTAATTCTTGTGAGAGTGAAATGAGAGTGAAATGTCTTTTGAGGGGTCATTATGGTTTCTGAAAATTCCGGAGATGTACTGACCCACGTCTACAGCTCCATCTACTGGGCATGACAAGAACCTGCCTCACTTTTACACAAGGCCCTCACCTCTACATGGGCATTTGTCAGTTAATTTCAGTCAATAAACTCACTCTCACTCTCTTTCTGTAACTGCTTAATCCACACTAGGATAAATGGGGTATCTCGGGGTACATGGTCGTCACCGCCCACATTTCATAATTATTCGTTTGGAACCACCCACCATTTAACATAAAATATTAGTTCACCCAGCGCTGTTGAATCTTGAATCTTTCGCGAAAAAATCCATTCCACTTAATCGATAGGAGAATACACACCACTGGAAATCCGCTCCGGGTTTGCCTCCAACTCACCGCATACGAGTGAAGTAAATCGTCAGTGCAAACACCGCCCCAAGCCCAAATCCCGCCCCCTATATCCAAACCCCGCCCCCACGCGTAGACCGATGCGTCCCCCTCACATTAAAAATGCCGGGGTAAATGGCGTAAGGCAGGGACTCGCCCTGGGCAGGGCACCAGCCCACCGCAGGGTTAATCAGTATATCCCTGAAAACATTTCAGCATGTATTCATTTGAGAAGAAGGAGCAACGAGTCTTGCAGTAAATGTCTGCTTAGAACTGTAGGTCAAAATCTTTAATGTAAGTAACAGAGGGTCCCAGAGCCTAAAACAATGCTTAAGTGGGTCTAAAAAGGTCTGTGCATGATGTCAGCAAGTTTAGGAAACTGTGGAAGCAGTTTGTCCTGAGGCTACAACAACAGAAAACTCCTCAAAAGCATAGAGTGAACTGCTGTAGCGACACAGTGCGCAGTGTTTTTAGCCTTTAAAGACAGAGGTCCATGAATGCCACTAGCAGTGGTGTTGTTTTACCATTCCCCTGGTCAAAGAAAAATACGAAAGTCTCTTCTGGAATACAGTCATCCCCATTTTCCATTCCTTTTGGAATAGTATCACTACGTATACTACTGATATTTCAGTTTATAGTTTTTTTAAAAAATTTATATTAAAATATATATACACACATATATTCATAACAATCTTTTCCCTTCAACATCCAACATGACTGAAATAGTCTTAAGCCGGAAAGAGGCAAATTTTCAAGGAAATGCAGTGGAACCTTCTGGTTAAGCTGCTGCAGAACAGGGACCATACTTCTATACATTACTCCTGACATGCAGTCAAACATACTCAGAGGTGGACAAAGTACTCACATTCACAAAGTACTCACATTCACATTCCTTACTTACGTGAAAGTACAGATACCACTGGTCAAATGTTCCTCCAATACAAGTGAAAGTCGCACAGTCAAATTTTTACTTAAGTCAAAGTACTGAAGTACTTGCTTTTAAAAATACTTAAGTATTAAAAGTACATTGTTGCATTATTGGCACAACCCATACAATACCTAATGCCTCTGACTAGCTTGTAGAACCTCTAGAATAAGGAATTGGTCAAATGTTACAGAATGAAACACAACACAAGCTGATGAAGAAAACAAGTCATTTGTTTATTTTTAATTGTAACTCCACACAACTGCCACAAAACAGCATGGTAGGTGTTCTGACACAATGCACCATGTTCATGTATGTAATGTGCATCTAAATCAAGTTGAGAGTGAAACTGCTGTAAATGCAAATTAGCACGCAAAAAAAGAACATGAAAGAAGAAAGGAGTGAAGTATAGCCTTGCATGAGGACGTATACCCGTACCCACACACACACACACACACACACACACACACATAAATTACATGTCCTGTCTGTATTCTACACCAGTGCGTGTGTTTTGAGTTATGGAGGTTATGCTTGAGAGTGTGAGTGAAAAGTACAATATTTGTCTTTCAAATGTAGTGAAGTGAAAGTCATAGGTTTCCAAAAAAATAGTACTCAAGTGAAGTACAGATACTCAAAAACTCTACTTAAGTACAGTACTCAAGTAAATCAAGTAAATCTACTTTGTTACTGTCCACCGCTGGTTAATATGCACGGATTTTGCCTTGACTTGGAATTATAATTTGTACCTCTGCTGTTTTACAGGTGAAAGAGGGAAACATACATCACAAAAACAAAGTGAGTGACTTTTTAAAAATGATTTTTCCTGTTATGAGAGCAGACATTAACAATTTGTTCCCTCTTGTCATTTCAGTTGACTCCATATCTTGGCTTTACACTACATGGAGAGGTTAAAGGGACCATAGTTCGAGGAAAGCTTGTGTACTTCAATGGTTCCTTTAGTCCTCAGCCTCTAGGACAACTCTTACTTGTGAATCACAGTCTGACTCAGGAAACTCTGTAAAGGCACAAAGACCACAGACACTTTAGCTAGAAAACAATGGGATCAGACAGGGATATTCAGGAATGTCATACCCATCTTCAATACAGTTTTTTTTCAGCTAACATGACAATACAGAAATGTACAATTAAAAAGCTTCTGTCAATAAACAGTGTTTTATTGTAATAACATGTCTTATGGCAGTCATGTACACTGCAATTTCATCCTTGACTGTAATACAACATGACTATCCTACAAGAGGTTAGTTTGTTAAAAATATGCAAATACAAATAATATCACAGTAGTGCAGAGATAAATAACTGACATCAGGCCTACCAGAGACGCCACAAATTCTTCAGCTCACTAAAGCATGACAAAACCATAAAAGAGAACACAATACATTTTATTCCTAAATGACAAATCAATGTGTTTATCATTCTTACAGTCACTAGCTTTGGCATCGCAATGATGTTTTAGATTCACTCTTACAGTCCCTTGATCTGCTGAGGCTCTGTTTGTGTTAAAGGGGGGGTACGTCAATGATTAACTCAAAAACCAGCAGACCATGCTTTAAAGGAGTATAACTGAGAAAAGTAAATCCTCTGAAGATTTTCTATGTTTTTACACACATTGGGTTTCCATTTCAAAATAATCCATATTTATATGTCAAAGTGCTTCAATTTGTCTGAACATATTTTATAAAATGTAACCTTTTTTGTTATTTGACCTGAGTTTGAAAGTTTTTTCTGGCACACATTATTGTTTGTAAGGCCTGTCTGACAGGAGGCGAGGTTGCACAGACAGGGGGACTGGTCAGATAGAAAAAGCCCACGGTTTGCTCTTTCTCACTGACAGGGCCACTTGTTCAGCACCAGCATGTCATCTCTCTCCGTTCCACCACCACAATGTCTTTTACAGCCTTTTACAGTTCCGCATCGCTACCTGTTTGGACCAGGACCTTCTAACGTGCCTCAGCGGATCTCAACGGCTGGGGCGCAACCCATGTTAGGCCACCTGCATGCAGAGACCATTGAGGTAAAGAATCACAATAAAAGGAGTTTCATGTGTTTTGGTAAAGAATTTATGATCATGCATGGATTAAAATAGTCCTACATTCCCATATACTGTAACCACGCATGACCACTATGCTGTCAAAATGCCAGAAATGTGCTGTTAAGAAACGACAAGTCCAATAATTCCAATATCTTAAAATATGGCATTGCATTATCCTTTAAAATACATAGCATCGCTGTCCAAGTTCCACAGTGATTTATATATATATATATATATATATATATATATATATATATCACATATATAAGTTCATGTTTTGGGGCATATTTTGGTGTGTCGATCATGAAAGTTTCATGCAGTGTAAAAGCTAGCTATCATGATCAAATGATGGAGAAAAATTAAAATAGAAACAAATGCATATATGGTTTTCTTTGGACAGCACCGATATGCTTAGGTATAATGACAGTGACTGTGATGCAGTGATGCTTGATGCATACATACTAAATGCTGTGGCTCCTGATTTGTGACAATTACTCAATACTTTTAAACAGAGCCTACAATACACCTCAGAGGCAAATCATGATAAAATATTTAAGAGAGAGAAAATGAAGAATGGGACTGTTGTTGCTAAGGGGTTTAAATATAATGTATCAGTGCAAAGTTTAGACACAGTACAGTTTGTTTAGATTCGTGGATGCATTTGCTCTACATCTTTTCTTATTTAAAGTAGATTATGGATCATATCAAGAGTGGGATCCAGTACGCATTTCAGACTCAGAACCGCATGACCCTGGCTGTGAGTGGCCCAGGACATGCTGCTATGGAGTGTGCCATCTTTAACTCAGTGGAGCCTGGAGAGAGCGTGTTGATCGCAGTCAACGGCATCTGGGGCGAGAGAGCTGCAGAGATAGCTGAGAGAATCGGTACTGTCCTGTGAAGTACTTTAGAGTTTGTACATGCCAAGTGAATTTGAATTGCTTGTGCTCAGTTCATGCATACCTGATGTGTAACAGGTGCCAAAGTGAACACCATCGTAACGTCTGCTGGAAGATACTTCACCAATGCAGAAATTGAGCAGGTTGTATCACGAGTATTTGTGTCTTTCATGTCATTTTTGACAGACACAGTCCAGAATTTCCTCCGTGGAGCTTCTTGAGTCTTCTTGTGTTTTTCATTTTGTTCTTCTTAAAGCCCTGTATTTTTATTACTGTAAATTAAATTAGTTTATTACTGTATTTACCTGCTTATACCAAAGAAAATGACAGAGCATACCAAAGAAAACGCGTTTGCATGAATTACTGTACAGTCTATACAGGGGTAACATCGATATTTTACATTCTAGCACTGCAGGAGTTCAGTGTAAACTGTGCAGTACGGATACGGGTTTACCTTTACATTTTTAAAGGGTAATGTATTAAGCTGAGTTTAAAATGAACTTGTGTTTTGAGAGCATATTTGGGTGCATGTTTAGAGTTTACATAAAAATAGGAGTTATAAAAATAGGCAGTCCAACTTTTTGTCCTTCTGAAAGTATTTGACAACAAAAAAAATCATTGTAACATTTCATTATTGTGTCCTTCATTCCTGTAAAGAGTTTAGTGGTATTGTAGCAGTGCTGGATGGAGGTTCATTACTGCTGTTACTTCTTCTTCCACTCGATAGTAAAATTCATGGTTCTGTTCTGCCTGGAAAGATCCATCACAGAGCTCAGACTTTCCGTCTCTTTCTATGCCAGCCTGTGGCTTATGGTGACGGCTCAAGTTTTACTGCCTTGTGCAAAATCCACTCCTTATTTTAATTTAATTAGACAGAAGTGCTCTCTGATGTGATAATCCTGGATGAGGTTGCTCCATTAGATCACCGCAGCCATCAATTCTCCCACAAATAAATTGAATCTTAATTTATAGAGCTTGTTTTATATACTGAGAGTGTAGCTGCCAACACCTGGCTGTGTCTCTGGGATTTGGTTTCCTCAGTTGCAGTGATCACTCAGAGACTGATTTTACAACCATCTGGGGGAGAATTTAATTTACTCAGGGGATGAACACTGCAATCATTAATTTGAGCCTTAAGCCCAAATCAGATCTTTGGCTAAAACATTAATCACTGGGAGTTTATTAACTTCTGATATATTTAACCTTTGGAGAGCTAAGATACCCTGAAGGTTTCATTGGATTATTCGATTTCACAAGTTTCAATATGGTATGTAATGTATTAAAAATAAATTAACAGGGACCAGTATGTGAATCAAGTCAAAATGTCAGTTTGAGGGCAGTTACATTTATATGATGTTAACTGCAAATAAAACACAGACTATAAATAGAACAGTCTTGTTTATTGATCCGCCAGGCTTTCTTGCATCATTTGTTCAGGGATGAGACAGCTAACAGAAGGTACAGAGCTGATTATAAGTGTGATTATATTTGCATCCTGTGTCTGTTGTTTCTCAACTTATAAATGTCAAGAAATATAAAGCAGGCCATCATAAGGATTCAGAACAAATCAAAGATGCAGCCAAAACAAACAATCTCTGTTGTATCAAGATATGATAAATTGTTAAGAATCAAGAACCCACTGATGGCCTCACCAATAAACAACCTAGAGATCATGAAAGACAACAGGAAAAAAGCCTTAGAAGCAATCAGGAATCATAAATGGCTGCATTGCAGGCTTGACAAAACATGACATAGCGTTGGGTAAGAATGGTTATATTGACCCATAACCCACAGGTTCTGTGAATTTGGGTCAGTTTATAAGAAAAATCTGCGGGTGTGTGGTGCCCAGCTGCAAAGTGTCAAAGAAGCATTTCAACTTACTTACAAATAACTTACATTACTAACATTGTAGGTCAGGTCCAGGTCACTGATTAATTAATACATTTGGGGGTCAAACAAGGCAGATTGGGTCTTACAATGGGTTGGACAGGCCTGACTTGCAGGTGTCTGGTAAAGAAACATGACTTGCAGACTTCTAGCAGTCATTGATGGGAAAAGATTTACAAACAAATACTGAACATAATAATTGTATTAGATTAGATTAGAGGACTGCATTCATTTATCCAGTTACTTTTCATTAATAAAACCGCTGCAATTCCTATGTGGTTCATAGGTGTAGATTAAAGCTGATATTCTACATTATAATGTGATCATCATTGTTTAATTTTACATCCAATTTTTAGAAACAATACAAAAAAGTTTTATACTCCTACTTATTATTTGGTATGACAGATAGCAATGACCAGACCTGATATCACATGGACAAAAGTTTAGTTTCGAAAAAAAAGCACAAGTGTTCTCTTATAAGGGACAAACTCAGTCAAAATCGCAAAGCTCAGCATTTCTGTTCAGAAGTTTCTGTTTTAAATTAACTTTTTTTAAATGTCACAGTCTCTTTCCTTTACCTGTGGACAAATAAACATTTGTAACAACTTTTGCTTGAACCTCTTTCCCTATACTGAATTCTGAGGATTATTCTTCCTTAATGTCATTGGTTAGTCTTTAGACTACTTAGACAGTCTACCCCTTCTCCTCTAGGGTAATGGAAGATGATGATGTTCCTGATAGGCCTTTAGTTCTGGATGTTTGGAGCAGTTGATTGATATGTGTTCTTCAGATGATTATTGGTTTCTACTGACACAGGACCTGTTTTCTGTCACTGGTATCCATTTTTCCCATTGGTACAGTTCTCCACTTGAGTACAAATTTGTTGTACCATGAGGTGTGTGTTGGTATGACAATAGGTAAGCCCTGAAGCCCCGAACCATTTGTCATGTGTGAACACAGCAGAGGACACAGTGTGAAATTTGTTCTCTTTATTTATCCCATTCACCAAGTGAAGCAGCGGGGAGCAATGTGTGGGGGTGGTGCTTTGCTCAAGGGTACCTCAGTGGTGCCACTAGCACACCTAGGCATTCAAACCCATGAGCCACCAGCTGCCCCAATAAGGTCCCAGTGGAGAACTGTGTACCTTGAGATGTCTTAACAGCCTGCTTCATGGCCTGTACGAAATTAGCCCATTTGTATCTGGATAATATGGCACAGACTTGAATGTCTTGAACTCTTCAGACACTAATCAGTTATTACTAATGAGCTGTTGTGTTAGACTGAAATAGCAGAAGAAACATCTTTGTTTCTTTGATGGTCCTCTCTGAGGAGGGGCTCTTCATTATAGCAACATCAGGCCATGTGCTGTGAGCATCAGCTACAACTAAAAAGATGTGGTTCTTCAGTGGTCAAGCAAAGTCGGCATGGACTCTTGGCCATGGTTTTTCAGGTCAGTCCCATGGATGTGATGGAGCCAGCTTTGGGATGTGATGGAGCCAGCTTTCTCCTCTATAGCTGTATGCAGGCCTGGCAACCAGACACATATGTGTGGAATTTCTTTTATTCACACACCACCACAGTGTCTAGAATGCACTTTTCCTCTTAGTAAAAGTGGAATAATAAAACAGTAGCCACACAATAAGCCTCCAGACTGGAGTGAAAGCTCAGTGTCATCTCTCCTCTCTTTGCTTTGTGTGTCACTATGGTCAACAGTTCTTGTGACTCTGCATCCACATGCCTGGCATCAGTCTGTCTTACTAAACTTCTGTCCTCCAGCCATACCTGAAAAGTGGTCATCAAATGTTGACCACAGTTCCCCCATGTTCACCAATGAAAACCTAGGAGTACATATCCAAGGTCTCCTGTATGGGGCCTGTTTCTCCATCATTATGGAGGATCGCTTCTTGCCAGGAAAGTCAGAGCTTTTCCAGCTCCCTGCAGCCTGGCAGAGCCAAACAGTTTCCTTAAATGATGTACAATGGAAGAATCATTTACTACTTTCTGTAGTCCACTCTCTCCCTTCTGTAATCATGGGAAATGTACGATCTCTTACTAACAAGATGGGGGAGCTAACGGCGCTAACCCAGTTCCAGATGGAGTACCGGCAGTGTAGCATCTTGATGCTAATGGAGACCTGGCTACACACCGATAACTCCGGACACGAGCGTAGCGCTGCCTGGATTCCAGGCGCTGTGGGCGGACAGGATGAGAGAGAGCGGTAAGAGGAAAGGAGGGGGACTGGCAGTGTTTGTGAAGGACAGATTACTGTGAAAGAACAACTTTGCAGCAGAGACATTGAGCTGTTAGCTGTTAGCATGTGACCATACTACCTTCCCAGGGAATTCTCGCATGTTATCGCGATAACGGCGTATGTCCCTCCCTCGGCCAATGTGAATGCAGCTTGTGACTCTTTCCACTCTGTAGTCAGCAGACTGCAAACGCAATCTCCACGAGCCCTGTTTTTAACATCAGGATTATAATCATGCATCTCTGGACTCCACACTGCCCACTTTCACCCAGTATGTGACATGCCCCACCAGAGACAATAAAACACTGGACTTACTGTATGCCAACACAAAAGAGGCAT
>JBBJLS010000001.1:13055353-13075871 GCA_037577275.1 Bryconaethiops microstoma
CAGATGATCAGGCGGTGATCAGTATACTGGTGGTGCTGAATGCTGAGTGGTTAGAACACCTTTATCTAGGCACCTTGTATCATTAGGCACTTTGCGGGAAGAAATGAGGGATGGCTCAAAACTTTTACACAGTACTGTAGATACTTGGTAACAAAGCAAAGTCACACTGGTTTTTCATAATAAGGCCTAACCTTTAAAAAAGTAAACTTTCTCTTTGCCATGGTGGCTGTGGGCAGGGATGGCAAAAGCAGCATCCAAGTGATCTGGAATTTTTTCGAATCCCACAGAAATATCTCTTGGAAAATCTACATCCAGAACACCATCATCAAACCTCCAGTACTGGTTGCCCTGGGAAACAATATGGGCAGATAGATGATGCATGAACAGATAGATGGATGGATGGATGGATGGATGGATGGATGGATAGAAAATTTACAGACTAAGTTCACACCTTGAAGATGTATGTTTTTCCTTGGCAGTTTATGCGTGTGAATGCTGCATCTATGGGACCTTTCATTCCCCACACGTCTTCGATAAGCTTCGGGTAACCTGGCAACACTGACTTCTCATCCAACTCAAAGAAATATTTCCCTGTTGACACAAAAAACCATTAAGCATTCAACCACATCAAAGTCAATCACAATTTAAAAACAAATCAAAGCAAAGCTCTGTAGTTCTTTATCAAATGTGATCTATTAAAAATGAAAGGTTTGCATGTGTGGCTCTAGGGAGAAACAAAAACTGATGTAAAGCTTTTAGATTATGAGGAGGTTTTTTAAATGTAACCAATCTTTAAAAAAGCTGTTCTTCCAAGAATCGTCGCTGAAGGGTTCTTTAGAGTCATGGTGCTTAGAGTAGGGTCAGTGATGTGCAGCTTGGACTCCCTGACCTAAAATGTATTTTTAAATATCTTTACAAGGGTGGGGGATTGTATTCATTTAAAATAGAGATCACATGCACAAGAACCAATATTCTACATACTGTGACCATGTTCATCATTAATTGGGGTGGATAAAGTCGCAGAAATATTCAATACACAAAATATGTTTTTGTTTTTCTGAGGTTTATAAGTACAGATAACATGACCAATAGTAACATGTTTAAAAAATATTGTTTTTAGGATTCAGTCATTTTTACTCAGCTTTGTTTTTAACAATTGGTCAGTTTAAGTACTAACAATATTCTCAGAAAAGCAAAAAAAGTATGCAAGTATGCAGTTTATCCCAGCAACCATAACATATCATTATATCGCGTTTACATTTACAGAATTTGGCAGACGCTCTCATCCAGAGTGACCTACATGTGGACAGTAATAAACCACCTGTTTATTCTTATTAGAAAAGCAACACAGAAAATAATTTAAACAGCTACACATCTACCGAATAATTGAAGAGTTAAAGTGTGGGGGGAAGTTTTCACACACTGGTTAAAAAAGGTTTGTGAACCCTGCTTTAGGGAACCAAATGAGCTCTTAGCTCTTACCAATCTAAAGAACCAATTTTTTGTGTGTTTACTTTTAAGAGTGTACAACACTAATGAACATGACAACAGTAATATAAAAATAAGAATGTGCTGGCAGACAGACACTAGATAGATAGATAGATGGATGGATGGATGGATGGATGGATGGATGGATGGATGGATGGATGGATGGATGGATGGATGGATGGATGGATGGATAGATAGATAGATAGATAGATAGATAGATAGATAGGCAGACAGACAGACAGATAGATAGATAGACAGACAGAGACAAATAGACAGATAGATAGATAGATACATACATACATACATAGATCAACAGAAAGCTGAAAATTTTGAGGGAACTGCTTTAGGGAACTGAAAATAGCTCCACACAACTCTTTTTTGGTGCCTTTACTTTTTAGAGTCTACAACACATCAACAACAAATATAAAAACTAAGAAAATGTTGTTTTTGAGCTGTTGTGTTTGACCAGCCCAGTTTCTGGTGGTGTGTTGTGTGTGTGCTGCTCACCCCTGAAGGCGTAGACAGAACCATTCTTGAGCTGCATGAAGGAATCGAATGGTCTTCCACTGCAGGTCTCGGCGTCGGGGTCAGGGTCAGGGGTTGGTGGGACTGTAGGTAACTGAGTGAGTGATAGCGGGGGAGAAGAGAGGAGGGACTTTGGCCTCTTGTTCTCAGTGCCGAGTGAAGGTGTCACAGCTGTGCTGTTCTCCTCATCCTCAGGAAAAGCTGGGAAGGTGTCTCCTCGGCCTGTGGGGGTACAATAGTTCCTCACTCCTTACGGTCACCTCTACTGCATTTACCTTCTATTCTTCCACCTATCTGAGGTGAGAACTTGAGCTTTCTGCTTATCAGCTATTCCCTTGGAAATAAAAAGGTTACATGGCTCTACAGAAAGATAAAATAATGAAATAATGATCAGACTCTTACTTGCAATTCGGCAGACGGACTCGTAATCAGAGCAGCAGCTCCGGTAGTAAGCGCACATAAAGTCACACTGACAACTTTTTGTTGCGTTGAAGCCGTTCTCACACCGTTCAATACAAGACTCTAACAAACAGGAGACAGTGGGACATCAGAGTAATTACACACTGACCCAGTAAACTCTTGGATAATAAAGTACTGTGCAAAATACTACTCATTTTTAATGTAGTATTTTTAATGTAGTCTTGAGGAACAGTTTTCCAGGCTTCCTGAAGGACTTTCAAAGACTCTCATTTTCAGTTCAGTGCCTGAATCTCACCAGTTTTAGAAGAATGTTTTTATTTCTTAAGCCACACAGTGAACTACATATGAATCATTCTAGTATAACACAGCACATCTAACTCAAGTACTGATCCAGTGAAGAAACAGGTGCAGATGATTCCAGATGGTCAGGTGGTGATCAGTATACTGGTGGTGCTGAATGCTGAGTGGTTGGAACTCCTTTATCTAGGCTCCTTGTATCTTTAGACACTTTACAGCCTGTCACAGTTTATTCATTTCACCTAGTCAATATGCCAAAGAATAAAGCGGTGGCTCATGACTTTTGCACAGTCCTGTAATTCAGTCATTAATCCAGACTTATTTGAAGTAACTACTATTAACTTTTGTGAATATTGTGAATACTTTGAAAATAAGTCATGTAAGTTGTTATGAGAGCACATAAGAGAATCCACATCAAGGGGTCAAAAGGTCACAACAGACCAAGCACATTTGGAATAGGCATATGAATCTTTCAGGTCATTTTAAACAACGACAATTTTTTTGTCTCATTCATCACAAATACCAAGCCAACACACCGTCACAGGTCTGAAGAGTAGCATGGTATGAAGGTTCTTACCGTCTGCAGAGCAGCCAGTGGCCAGCAGAGCCAGTAGGAGCAGCCCCGGCCTCATGTCCATCAGAGAGAGTCAGTAGGAGGACTGAGGAACCAGAGCCAGATGAGGCCTCCAAATCAGTGGACTCTGACGTCACTCACCCTGTCTTGTTTACTTTAACTTGTTTGCGACATTTTTTTCTTCTCGTTCAATAGAAGTAATCATTAAACTGAGACAGACACTGAGAATTTAACAACAACATGGACAAGCTATTTCACTGGCAAGTGATGAAATTAATTTCATGAAGTGCAAAATTGATTGTATTGGAGTAGTTCTAAGCCCCTAGTATGTCATTTATCACAACTTTGATTTTATTTATTGCAGGTCTACATCAGTGTACCTAATGTATGTGAACATCCAGCAGACTGTAAGAAAACTAATGTTGCAAATGTCAAATTAGTCAAAGTTTTACATTCCCTTTCAGCCCATAATCCCATAGTAAAAGCAATGGCAGAGTATTTTGCAGAAAAAACAAATCATCAGCACGTTCTTTACTTTAGCACAGACCATAAATGATTATCATTACCTGTTAACATTAGCCATATGTAGCACAATATGCAGTTCAATAAATGTGTCTGTCTTTTTGCGTGGTGCACAAAATATTTTTTGTATCAATACCGACACTGACATGTGTTGCTTGATACCGGACCGAAAAGTAGAATAAATAAACACTGTCCAAGATGCCGAGCTGCGCTGCGTTATCATGATGTGCCACCAGGGGGCTCCCGCGCCCCCCACCCCAGCCCAGACCCGCTGCTGCTGCTGTTTTCAGTGGGAAGCCTCAGATAGGGATGAGACTTCCTGCTCTTCTCAGTGATCCGGATCATTTGCCTCAACTCACCACGAAGAGTCGGTTCTTTCGGCTCCCAAACGGCTCTTCATTTCCACCACTTCTGGCTTTTATAATACGGCTGTATTTAGCGCTGTTTTGTCCACACACACACACACACACACACACACACACACACACACACACACATCACTTCAATACAATTGCACTAAATCTTATAATTTCCACAATACCAGAATTGTCCATTCTGTTTGGCATAAAAAAATGAAATGTAAAAACACCAAAACATTAAACGTTATTAAACGTTTTATTCATACTGAACGTTGTAGTGTTTCGTTGCAAACACTAAACAGACACAGTGCATGTGGTCCTTGTACGTAAATATTTGTCACAGTTCTAATGCTAATGCGATGTCCAGAGGAAAGAAAATTAACCAATGGTCATCCTAACATTCTGTTTTGTATTAAGTTACAAAAAAACAACGCGTCTCTCGCCTCCCATCGTTCCATTAAAAGAACCGAATCCTATTGTTCACTTAAAAGAGCCGACTCACATCGTTCACTTAAAGCAGCCGACTCCCATTTCATACAAAAGATCCGACTCTCATTGTTTACTTGAAAGAGCCGACTCAAAGAACCGACTCCTCGCTCCTGTCTGTGCCCGGCAGCGCTGAGGATGCTCGGAGGATGCGGAGACAGGGAGTCAGCGGAGGAGACAAGAGACAAATCAGAGCCTGCATCTGAGCGAAACACAGACTCATGAAGAAATAAAGGAGAGATAAAGGAGAGCTGATGTGGTCTTCCTCCAGATGATGGCGAAGAGGCGCTGTCCGGCAGGAGAACAGAGCTCTTTGTCCGATTGAATATAAACAGGACGGCCAGGCTTCGATAACAGGCCAGATATTCATACATACATTTACAAACATCAGTTACTCTACAGTCCTACTCTACAGGCCTCTAAGGAATCTTCGATTAGCTAAAAATAGCCTTTCAACATCCTTAAGCAGGTGACCTTCCCTCTGTTGTTTTCTGTGGCTTATCTGGGTGATGCAACTTGGAGAAAACGGTCACTGCTGAATAACCGTTCCTGCTGTCAAGCGTTATAGCAGCAAACACCGGTTTTGACCTCCTGACCTCTCCAAACCAAAACAGCCCAGTGCAGCCCAGGCGATGAGACACGCTTGGTAGATGTTCTTGTCCTTCGTTGTTTGTCTCAGTAAGGTTTTTAGACTCTTCTCCATGTTCAGCTCAGACAGACTGACCGTGCCTGACTATGTCAGCCGCCTGCAGACCCGCAGGACGGGCTCCGAGCCCAAGGCGGTCTCTCCAGGTGTCCATGCTGAGGTCCAGGCCCTCCTGGACGACTCCCTGCCAGCCCTGAGGGCTGCGATGAAGACCCTCAGGTCTGCCCGAGACACCGGAGAGCTGGGCGAGACCCGCAGAGCCATCGCCGAGACTTTCCAGCTGGTGGAGGAGGCCTGGGTTTTGCCCACAGTTGGCCGGCAAGTAGCAGAAGAGATCTGCAACAGGATACGCCTGGATGGAGGCCTGGAGCTCCTCCTGCAGCTGTTGCAGGCACCTGCTGTGGAGATCAAATATGAGGCGGCCAAGCTGCTCGAGCAGATCCTCATATCAGAAAACAGGTAGATCACAGACTCGCCTGTAAACAGTCCACTTGTTGGGTTCAGACTAGGAACTGCACGATATGGACAAAGTATCAGTATTGTGATTTTACTGTTACATATTGCGATTGTGATGATATAATAATAATAACTTTTCTAGAATTAAAAAGGCTATAGGTCTGTAAATATTGTTTCAAATGGTACGTTTACTCCTCCATCCATGCAGTCCATAGGCCTATATGGAAAATAAGCAGTCTGATTTCAAATCACAGTTTTTGTGATGTCACAAAACTAATACATTGAATATCTCCTTATCCCAGATTTCTGTGATATCAGTATTGCACAGAACAATAATTAACAGACTACATATTGTGCAGCCCTAGTTCAAACACTTCCAGATGAAGAAAATACAGGTGCAAAAACACACTTATCAGTGTTTCCTCTTCAGGAGCATTGAAATAGAGCTCAGCCCCATCACACTGAACACATAACTGTGAGGATTTTTTCAGGCACTGATTTTGTATGATTAATTCCAGTTCCAGATTCACTGGATGGAGCTCCATTACTCCAGACAACATACTACTTCTGCTGCTCCATGGCCTAGTGCTGGGGGGCCTCTGCACTTCTATAGCTGCATTGAGTTTGATGGCCTTAGTCTTGTGGTGGCACCTCCAGAGTGCCCTGTTTTTCTGACTACACAATTTAATTCCTTTATCAGCAGTGGGTGAACCTTAAAGTAAAGAGAAAATTTGCTGAGATATTGTTGTGCGGATTTGAACACGTTCAGCCACAAGTGCATTTGTGAGGTCAGGCACTGATGTTGTATGATCAGTTCTGGATCACGAACTCATTCCGAAGGGACTGAATGGAGCTCCATCACTCCAGGGAACATAGTTCTATAAAGAGCATAGTTCTCCACCCTTGATCCTGGTAGCTTCAGTCTTGTTCCAGAGTGTCCTGTTCTACTTGCATTGCTTTCCATGTAGATTAAAGAAACAGAAAGCATTTTAACTCCTCTTTGCTGAGCATTAAATGAGCTAAATTCGCTAATGAGAAGACTGTTCGATATTAAGTGTATATTTTGCTCATGTGGAAGTGATGCACACTTTTGAATCAAGCAGTATTTGTTGGAAGTGTTGAAGTGTTGATGTACTGTTTAAACTGAGGCCTTCACCTTTATTTTGTTTTTGCAGAGACTATGTGGCGCGCATGGGCCTCGGGGTGATCCTGAATCTGACCCGAGAGCTGGAGGATGCCCAGCTGGCGCGCAGCATTTCGGGCATCCTAGAGCACATGTTCAAACACACGGAGGAGACGTCGGCCCAGCTGATCAGCAACGGAGCTCTGGATGCCCTCCTGTTCTGGTGCCGTGGTACGGACCCCACCGTTCTGCGCCACTGTGCCGTAGCACTGGCCAACTGTGCTATGTACGGCGGGCATCGCTGCCAGCGGCTGATGATCGAGAAGCAGGCGGCCGAGTGGCTCTTCCCGCTGGCCTTCTCTAAAGAGGACGAGCTGATCCGCTTCTACGCCTGCCTGGCCGTGGCTGTGCTGGCCGCTAACAGGGAGGTGGAGAAGGAGGTGGTGAAGTCCGGAACGCTGGAGCTGGTGGAACCTTTCATCGCCTCTCTCGACCCTGATGAGTTTGCCCGCAGCCTGCAGGACAGCGCCGACAGCGTGCAGGGCAGAACCGCCGCCGACCTGCAGCACCTGCTGCCCCTGCTGGACGGACCGCGACTGGAAGGGAAGTGTATCTCTGCTTTCTACCTGTGCGTGGAGACCAGCATCAAATCCCGACAGCGGAACACCAAGGTGAGTGTGAAATTGTGAATGAACAATAAGCATCATTGTGGTATCAGAATCAGAATCAGAAACCTTTAGATCTGATGAGATAAGATAAACCTTTATTAATCCCACAAGTGGGAAATTTCTGTTGTTACGGCAGAGGAAAGTAAGATCAGCAAAACAATAGAATAAAGATATACACAACACTATAGAATAAAAGAGCACACTATGCAAATAATATAAATATATGAATATAGGCATGTGTAGCATATGTATATATTCATACATATACACATATATATACATAAACACACACACACACAAAAACATACATATATACATAAACATACACACACACACACACACATATATATATACATAAATAAATAAAATAAACCTATGTAAGTATATGTAAGTGTATGTCTGTACACATTGAATAGCAAAAGGTATTGACAAAAATATTAAGCAACAGTAAAAGTAAAAAACTATAACAATGAACCAGACAATTGCAGATTGCTCACAGTAATATCTCACCCTTAAAATTGCACATTATGCCAGAAAACCACAAAGACTTGCACTTGTTGTACTTAAAACATTGCATACAAGTAATGTTGTCAAAAAATTGATTCTCAGATACTAATCGACACAAAAATTTAAGATTGAGTTCGATATCAATTGGCACTGGTATCGATACTAAAATGCCAGTTTTGCATTTGGTAGTTCATGGAAATGACTACAACAATTTTTAACAGGCATTGCAGCGGGCAGCCCCTCCCCCGGCTACCTGTTTACATGACAGCCGGTTCGGGACTCATTTAAAGGCACAGACACACAGAGACACAGAGACAAGAACAATGTGAACTATAAATTTAAAATAAAAGTTAAATAAAAATCTCTGAAAAATACAGATAAAATCTCTGAAAAATACAAAATCCACTACTGCACAGACACACAGAGGCACAAAGACAAGAACAACATAAAATATAGTATAAAGTCAAAACCCTAAAGAAATACTCTGAATATACCCTGTACTAAATACACTATGCTTTGTATACAAAATGCTGTGGTACAGAAAGCATCAGCTTGCACAGCAGTACCACAGATGATAAGGCAAGAAAAATCATTTTGCTTTGGAGCATTTTCCTGGTTCACTGTGTGCATTTTTCTGAGGTTTGTACAAAAGTTAAGTCAAAGTAATCTGTATTGTTGTCTCAGCTATAAACATACAATTTGTGGCTTTACAGAGTACAATAAAATACACATATACAAGTGAAACATGAACTGGTTTAAAAAGACAGAAGCCATCTCAATCATCAGACCTCACAAAAAATGTAAAGGAAACATACAAGACACTGATCGTAACTGGATCTAGCTGGAAAAAATAAAACATATGAGAAGGGACAAGAGGAAAAAATCAAACAAATGGTAAATATATGGGACAATTGGCAGTTTCCAGTCATTTTGACCGTTTACCATCCAGTGTCAGTAGCTGCTACACAGTGATTGGAAGAATATGTTTCAATGTTTTGAAAATATTGACTATACCCATGATGTACCATCATGTGCTCAGAAAAAAATGACTGTAATGGGTTAGGCTGTATTACAAAGCAGATAACATATCTTTACATTATCCTCTCATAACACAAAATGTGCTATTTTTAAAAAGTTGTGGAAAATTATGATTTAAATGTCTAAAAAACATGCAAATGTCATGGGTGAATGCATGAATATTGTAAATGAAATTTGTTATTTTTCTGTCATGTTTGATTATCTCCTCAGATCTTCCAGGAGATCGGGGCAGTTCAGAGCCTGAAGAGAATTGTTATGTACTCAAGTAATGCCACCACACTCTCTCTGGCCAAAAGGGCTCTGAATATGATGAATGAAGATGTTCCACGTCGTATACTGTCCACTGTGCCCAACTGGAAAACTGGGGAGGTGCAGAGATGGCTGCAGCAGATTGGATTCAGTGATTTCAGTGATCGGTTCCAGGTTTGTGAGTGAAAGCTCAGATTTGCTTAGACCAGGGTTAGGGAGACACCCCTGTGATCAGAGGGTTGTGAGTTCGAGTCCCAACACTGTTAGTATCATCACTGAGGTACCCTTGAGCAAGGTACTGTCTCCACATACTGCTCCCTGGGCACCCCTCGTTGGTGGCAGCCCTCTGCTTCACTTGGTGAATGGGTTAAAATGCAGAAAAAGAATTTCATGCCGTGGTGTGTTCACATGACTATAAGGGTTTACTTTACTAGGGCTGCACAATATATCGCCTGTTATTTGTTATCGCAGTATTGGCCTCTGCAATACTGTTAGAAGTCTGCAATACTGTTATTACAGAAGTCTGCAATACTGTTATTACAGAAGTCTGCAATATGCGAATGAGCCTCTAACCAATCACAGTGTTTTTGACAGGCTGACCAATCTGAACTCCAGGTGAGTTACTAGGTGTTCTGAGTCTTCAAATAATCCAACAACTGCCTAATTATTTTGCCCAAACTTTAACAGTTAAAGACATTGATTTGAGTTTTTAAAGGGCCCGTATTCTACATTTTCCATCTGTTTCATTTTTGTGTGGGTTTGTGAACCAAAAATATGATTCATAATTTTCCAAACTATGTTCATTCCCTAGAATGAAAACTTCAGCTGTTTTACTTAGAGAAAAGTGATATGGGAACCTTTAGTATATTGAAAGATGTTACAGTTGCAATATGTAAAAGTATAATCGCAATACTGATATTTTGTCCTTATCAAGCTACAGAAGCCTGCTGTTTTGATAAGGTTTCATCCATTTCCATTACAGAGTTAGTAAAATGCAGCAGTGCTCTCGCTCTGGTTGACTCTTTTGTAAATGTGTTTCTGTCAGGAGCTGCAGGTGGATGGAGACCTGCTACTCAACATCACAGAAGAGGATCTGATTAATGACCTAGGCATGACCTCTGGGCTCACCCGCAAAAGGTTGGTGTTACGACGTCTCCTTCACTGAAAGCATATTGTAAATAGTTTGGGACACAGAATGGTAATAAAATACACTAGACTACACTAGATTAGACTAGACTATCCTTGAACTTTAAACGCACTAGTTAGCTGTTTCATCACATAATGACTCGTTAAATATGTAACACTTACCTGGTGATCCATGTTATAATCATATTAGGTGGCTTTTTGAAGTAGTAGTCAGTAGTGATTAATTAAAAATATGACATTTTCTTGACAATAAAGGGGCTCAAATATTAACTGAGTAACATGCAAATGTAGGAAATCTCTGTGTGGGCAAAAACTTCACTGGTAGTGTATGTCTGTAGTCCCATTTAGAATCGGTTGGCCTTTTTCCTGTTGTGTTTTCTGACATGTTGACCCGGTTCTTTGTGGGGAGTCCAGGTTTCTGCGAGACCTGCGGGTCCTGAAGACGTACGCCAACTACTCGATGTGTGACCCCAACAACCTGGCCGACTGGCTGGCAGACGTGGACCCTCGTTTCCGTCAGTATACCTACGGCATGGTGCAGTCTGGTGTGGACCGCAACAACATCCTCCAGATAACGGACCAGCAGCTGCAGTCTGACTGCCGAGTGGAGAACGGAATCCACCGAGCCCAGATCCTTGCGGCCGCCCGCAGGCCTGCCCTACCCTGCCTCACCGACTCACAGCCTGCAGGCCCTGACGTGTTTATCAGCTATCGCCGCACCACTGGCTCGCAGCTTGCCAGGTTAGAACTAAAACCATTAATAATAATCTATCACACATCATATAACTACGTATAATTTTAATGAATATACAATGCCAGTCAAAACACTGCTTTTCTGCATTTGTATGTTACTCACTTCATATTTTCTAAAAACACACTGAATATACTTTACTTTACTCTACTTTACTTAATTTATGTTCACCATTGGAGTACCTCTATTAGCTAGAGAATATCATGTTTTCACCAGATGAGTGTTAGATATTTAATGAACTATTGATCTAAGTAACAGTTAACTAGTGTATTTAAAGTTAAAGGACACTCTAGAATTTGACTCTACATCACCACACAACCAGTTAATATGATGTCAGACATGCACTGTTACATATTTTTTCATCTTATAAAGGAAACCTGTTTTATTTGACAAATTTTCATTTATAGTTGTTCACTTAGCAGCTTTCCATTAAAAATCTGTAGTTTATGAAATAAATGGACAAGTGGTAAAATCTGTGGTTTTATACCCTGTGTGTACAGTAATCATCTATGATCAAATTTTTGCAATCCGGTGAAAATGAAAGTTTCCATCTTATTGAATGGCTCAGTGAAAAGCATGCTTCTCTTTTTCTTCAGTCTGCTGAAGGTGCACTTGCAGGTGCGTGGCTTCAGCGTCTTCATCGACGTGGAGAAGCTGGAGGCAGGCAAGTTCGAGGAGAAGCTGATAAGCAGCGTGCAGCGAGCGCGTAACTTCATCCTGGTCTTGTCAGCCAACGCTCTGGACAAATGCATGGGTGACACAGGCATGAAAGACTGGGTGCATAAGGTTAGCAGTGAAAATGCCCTTTTTTTAAATGCTGTAGGGGTTCAGTGGTCCTGGGTAAAACCTGGTCATTAACCTAGAGATTTCCAGCCTGGTCCTGGAAGCACATTGCACTGCTATAACAGAGTCAGTACATCTTAGTAAGGGGTTGTTAACAAGCTCATAAGTTGGATCAGGAGCTTTGGGAGCACTGAAAACACTCAAATGTGCAGGGCAATGAGTCTCATGCACTAGAGTTGGGAAATACTGCCTTTACCATTATTAATTATTTTGGTCTCAACTCAAAGCGGTAGAGCAACACCTTTAACCCTAAAACTAAATATTCACCATTTGCTGCTCTTTCACTTGGCGCACCGCCGCATGTCTGCTCTCCGGATCCCCCCTTCCCTCTGTGGGATTTCCACACCCACTTGTGGGCGGAGACTATCCTGAAACTTCTTTTTTCTTTGTTTCTGAGACCTAAATGACCTGTGGCCATTTTTCTCCTTTATTGGCATTTGTGTGTGACGTCATTTCTAAAACCCCAGGTTATTATTACATTATAACTTATTATTATTATAACTTTGGTTCTGTGTGACATAGAAACACCAAACGAAGCTCAGTGTGACGTCTGACACCTCCAGCATCAACACAAACCTGGAAGAACTTCCATATAAGGAGGTGTTTTGCTGTATGACGACAATTTACCTTTTTTTTTTGCTCTGCTGGCACGGATCGGTGCTTCTTGGTTAATATGGTGACATGCAGTCCAGTCATGTAAAATCTTCACATGCTACATATCTTTACCATTTGCAGGAGATTGTCACAGCTCTCAGTGGGAAGAAGAACATTGTTCCCATCACGGACAACTTTGTGTGGCCTGATCCCAACTCTCTGCCGGAGGACATGCGTGCCATCCTCACCTTTAATGGCATCAAGTGAGTCAATAGACCTCTCATAATAACCAGATAAGTTTCAAGTGTTGCTTTCCTACTGCTCTTATTTGTTACACTGTCATTTACGGTACTGCATTCTATACACTCCAATAAAGACTTATATAGTGAAAGATACCATTGTTAGGATGCATTGATTGGACATGCTCATCAGTAATACACGATCACCTCTCTGTTGCCACAGGTGGTCCCATGAGTATCAGGAGGCCAGCATAGAAAAGATTCTGCGCTTCCTCAAGAGACACCCCGGTCAGGAGCAGCCTGACAGCTCAAAGACCCACAAGGAACCACAGAGCAGTCCTGCAAAGGGTCACTAATGCTGAGCTTTCCCACTGATCACATGTAGACCAGGTATATAACTGTGTATGAATCTATCATTCAAAATGAACAGGTAATGTGTTCTAACAGATACGAATGCACTGAATTGACTTTTTTTTCTCCTTTGTTAACGTTTTGTTTTAAATGTGCGGGTCTTACTTGCTGTTTAGACCTTTTTAGCCTTACTTATCCCAGGAATAATCTCACAATTCAGAGACTGCAAGGTGGCATAGTCGTAATGTAGTGATGCTACACATCGTATTGATTTAGCAAGGATTGACAGCCTTCTAATGCATTCACCAATCTCGTATTTGGCCAAATGGTTTAGAAATGTTGAATTATGAGCTCCAAGCAAAAAACGTAACCTTAAGCTAACGAAATATACTTCTATTCACAAAACTACACTCTTTCAGGTTAACATTCTATGAGCCGTTTGCTGAAGGGTAGCATTTAGAAGGCTATGTGACACATAAGCGTTTCATGAAGTGACAAACGTATACAGTAAATAACTCAAAACAGTTATTTATTGTAATAGTTTAATTTCCTAAAATCAAAAGACTGTCAATTGTTGGGTGTATAGGCTTAAGGTTAGTTTTAACTTCATAATGCTTCATAATAATTATTGACAAAGAGGACTCAAACAGTTTCAGTCTATACAGCTATTTGTCGCTCAGTGTACTTAAGCCAATGAAATTAAACCTTTAAAGTGATTACAAATCAAAATTTCATTACCTAAATATTTTGTGGTCAGTGACTGCTTTAAATCAGGGGTGTCCATCTCCAGTCCTGCACGTTTTAGTGATCTCCCTGCTCAGAAACACCTGGTTCACTTCGCCAGTTAATTGTCAGGTTTAGTGAATGTGTTTGAGGAGAACCACCATCAAACTGTGCTGGACACAGGACCTCCAGGACCGGAGTTGGACACCCCTGCCTTAAATGAATTGAGAAACTCAAACAAAATGTTATGGAAGAACATATGACTTTTTACTTGACACTTTACCTACATTAAATACTTCTGTGCTTTGCATACATTCAACTGGGGACAGTCCTATATGAACAACTATTGGAAACTCCATAATCTGGCAGCATGTTTCACCTGTTTCAGGAGATCCTTCAGGTTTTGTGAATCAGTGTCAGTATTGTCAGAAGCTGACAAGAGCCCACAACAAATCGTTTGCATTTATATACAGGTTGGTAAAGTGGATTATCAATCATTATATGAAGATAACTAAGTGCCATTTTACAAAAACTAACAAACTAAGACTTAGGCCTACTCATTTGGTGTCAGATGTAAAACTAAAGTATCCTTGAATCTATTAGGAACGGTGGTGTTTTTTTTAGGTAAACAAATAGGAGAATTTTCCAGACAGGGATTAAGTCTAGCCCTGGATTACACAGTATTCCGAATGGAGATTTTCCATTGAAAGAGAAATATTTGTCTTAATTATTGTCTGAATTCTTGTCTGAAAAACCAGCCCATTATGTTTAATTATTATGACCATTTAATGAATCTTAAATTTGATTCACTCAGGACAGTTAAGGAATTTTAAATAAGGTTCAACGTGCACATGAACGTACAGCTTTGTAGAGAACAGCTTTGCCTATTTTGAAGTAGTTTATCATCAGCCAGTGTTACTACAACAGACTCATGTTCAAATAAGATGAGATTATAAATGACAATATAAGTTTATGTCAGGATTTGTGAAAGGGTTATGTATGGTACTATGCAAAGTGTTGAGCCACACATCATTTCTTTATATTTTGCTTATATTTTGCTACATTTTGCTTTAGGACCAGTTCTCCAAGCTTCCTGAAGTACTTTCAAAGTCTCTTATTTTCAGTTCAGTCCCTGAATCGGACCCGTTTCCCATTTATTTAATTTAATCTACTCAAGATTCCAAAGATAAGACAGTTTGACAAACATAAAGTAGCATTTTTGCACCACAAAGGTGATTCAAAGCAAAACATAAAGAAATGAGGAGTGGCTTAAGACCTTTCACAGTGCTGTAGATGTCATGTAGCCTTATGAATGCCACCTCCCAGTAAAGAGTCGCAAACATCCCATTGTGAGTTCTCAAAAGGGGTGTTGCTTCATGTAGCATATTATAATCATGCATTATCCTTACGACAGCAACATCTCTGCTCGGGACTCATATAAAGATAGTTATGTTTCACTCTTAATGCAGACACTGATGTACAGCATAACCTCTGATACACCAGTTCCGTTTTTTTACAAATATGGGGGGGGGAATCAGAAGGATAGTGAGAAGTAAAGGCCAATCAGTAAAGACAATCCTTTGGTAATCCATTGGTCCTAAACATCTATCTACTGTATTTCACTGAGTGTGAAGAAGCCGCTGCCTGTCACTCAAGAAGATCTCGTATGTCTGTTATTAACCACGCCCCGGAGATGAACTCAGTCCCTTGCTTCTAACTTGACTTTTCATATCATGTGACATGTCTTAATGCTTAGCCAGAAATCTGCATGCTTGATCATGATTTATAGTTTTGTTATTGCTTTTGCTTGTTGTCTTGCTAAAATGGTACCTTGTTGTGATCTGATGTGAAGGGCATTATCACTAAAGAGGTGATTCTCCAGTAATAATGGCTGATTTGAAAATAGTTACGCATCTGTACTGATCATTACTGCTGTAATTCTCAAAATATCAGACTTGAAAATAACTTGAACGGTCCCACCCTACATGGGAACCACCGTCTCACAGTTTGTATGCTTCCAGGAAATGACAACAGGTTAAAGTTCCATATACACCAATCAGCCACATTAAAACCATTGATGGGTGAAGTGAATAACATTGATTATCACATTACAATGGAATGCCTCAAGGGTTGAGATATAAATGTGTTGGAAGCAGGAAAAATGAGCAAACATAAGGATCTGAGTGGCCAAATTGTGTTTGGTCAGAACATCTCCAAAATAGCAGGTCTTGTAGGGGGTACCTACCAAAGGGTTCATTGATCTGTGGGGGTTTGAAGGCCACCCTACCTGGTCTGATCTCACAGAGGAGCTGCTGTATAACAAATTGCTCTAAAAAGTTCATGCTGCTCTGAAAGAAAGATGTCAGAATACACCTTGCAGCGCCCCCTGCTGTGTATGAAACTGAACCAGTCAGAGAGCCCATGCTGACCCCTGTCCACCACTGAAAACTCCTACAAGGGCCCTCAGAACTGAACCACAGAGCAATGGAAAAAAGATGGCCTGGTCTGATTAATCACGTGCTACGTCCTATGGACGGCTAGGTCTGCGTATGTGTTGTTTACCTGGGAAAGAGATGGACCAGAATGCACTATGGGAAGACGACGAGGCAGTAGAGGCAGTGTGATGCTCTGGGTGATGTTCTGCTGGGAAACCTTAAGTCCTACATTCATGTAGATGTTGCTTTAACACCTAAACACTGAAGACCAAGTTCGCTTCTTCTTGGAGACCCTGTTCCCTAATGTCAGTGTACTCTTTCAGCAGGATGATGCCCACCCATACTGCAAACACTGTTCAGGAACTGTTTGAGGAACATCCTAAAAGGTTCAAGGTCCAAATTCCCCTGATCTCAATCCAGGTCTTGGTGCAGACACCATAGCACACCTTCAGAGGTCTTGTGGAGTCAATGCCTCAGTGAAGGGGACCAATATTAGGCAGATGGTTTTGGCTGATCGGTGTAAATGTTCTGTTGAAACATAGAGGTTCTTACATAGGTAGCAAACAGCTCTTTACCACCTAACCTCATAACCGCTTGATGCTTGGTTTGCATCAACTGCAATACACTATGGCTATTCTGAACCAGTTTTAATGTCACTGCACGGCTGTTTCTGAAACGTAATGTAATGTGTCAGGGAACACGCCGACATTTCACATATTACATTAACATGCAGTATTGAGAAACACTACATATTGATACTTCAGGGCAAAAAATGGTTTCTTACCACTCTACAGAACTTTAATTTTAATTTATCAGTTGGGTGATTTTTGAGCAATTTACTCAGCATTAGTATATGTGACTGGAAATTCAAAACATAAAATGTTGATAGCTTTATCCTCTTCTGGGCCAACTCCTCTTGCCTTAATGTTTAAATCTTACATATAGTAGAGTATGTTTGGTGCAGAAAACAACTGATATTACTAGAGAAATGAGAAGAAGCCATTTGATCATGTAACAAGAACTGTACAATATCAGTTTTGTTCTGAAATGATTGCCAATAAAATGTTTTTGGAAACATATTCTTTTTTTTTCTACACTGACAATGACATTCGCTGATGGTAGAACAATGTATTGCATCTGCAATTTGGTCTTGTTTTTATTTTATTTATTGATATGATTAAAAAATGCCAACTTTGGAACATTTCATGCACGGATCATTTTTTTTCTGATTGGACCAATAAAAATGACCATAAATGATTTGAAATCTTTACTCTAAAAAGCTAAATTAAAGTATATAAAAAGTTAAAAAATTCTAATGAAACATATTCTTTTTTTTTCTACACTGACAATGACATTCGCTGATATATCATTTTGCAGATGTGATATTTTGATTTGACAGGGAGAATATGCTGATGTGAAATGGATGGTTTCATGTCAGCACTATGGTCAGTACTTTCATTTCCTATCCACGTAGGTCATAAGACCATAAACATGAACAGCAAAATTACATACAGTATCATTTCCCAGTTCTGCTGTCAGACTGTGTGTGTGTGTGTGTGTGTCCTGGGCTATTAGATGGAAATAAATGGTGTCAGTGGGAAAAAATGTTTCTCTATCAGAAACACCAGTGTTTAAGTGGAGACCTGTGTCCTACAGACCAAAAAAGATACAAGATGCCTAAATGTTCCATCCGTTCAGCATTCAGCACCACCGGTATACTGATCACGGCCCAATAATCTGGAATCATCTGCACATGTTTCTTCACTGGTTCAGGCCTTAAGTTAGATGGTCTTTGTTATGCATGAATGATTCATACGTAGGTCACTGTGTGACTTAACAAAAAATCTGAAACTGTTCAGGTTCAGGGACTGGACTGAAAATGAGAGTCCTTCAGGAAGCCTGGAAAACTGTTTGTCAAGAATACATTAAAAATACAAAAAAAGTCTGGCTCTTTCGAAGCAAAAAATAAAATAATGAGACCAAGACTTTTGCAAAGTACTGTATGTATTTTTAATTGATCTACTAAAGCTATTTAGAAAGACATCAACACATGACAGGCAAAACTCCATTCAGACAAAACTGGAGCATTTACAAGTACCTGTAAAACACGGAATACCCTTACCGACATGTTCTGATTGCGGGACAAACCAAATTGTTCCAGGGACAGTATTCAAGCCCTCTCAAGATCCGACAATGATCATGTTCAGTCCATGCAAAATGACTTAAAGCATATCGTATTTCACAGGAATTTATGCTACAGATTTCATCTGGTATCAGGTAGTTCTCAGTACAGCATGTCGCTCCAAATGTGTGTTCAGATGAATATTGTCTATTATTACTTGTCTGAATTGTCCATAATGCTACATAAACAGTACACATGAGATTAATCTTTAACTGTAAATCTATAGACTAAAAAATACCAACCTGGCATTTTAATGGGACTTGTTGGTTCAGTACCTGTGTGGACATACAGCTGCTCCAAAAATACCCATCAATAAACATCAGCAGGCACTAAAACTACCGCCAACACACTTTTACATCATTTTTCTGATCAACAGCAGCAGTTTTTTTTTTTGTAATTGTCCAGTGCTGCAGAAAACATTGGTCAGGAAATGAGAGACTTATCACCTCCAGGTGCCTTTGCTGGGCAACATCTTGTACATCCAGTTTCAGTTCACTGCAGTTTCCCTGATGTTCATCCTCTGCTCTTGGCACTTCAGGCCCCTGGATGAATAAAAGGTGATATAAATCTGTAGTTACGCCAGCACTTGACCATGCTACAACAGAATGATCATCAACGGTATGGGAGCCCAGATCCGGTCTTAGAGGGCCAGTGTAGTAATTCCTCTCCCCAAACACACTCACTAAACCTGGCAATTGAGCCAAGAGTGTGTAAGCAGGGAAATCACCAACCGGTGTTGGACACTGATCATCCAGGACTGGATTTGGGCACCTCTGATTTAAGAGCTGGAAAACTGATCTCCCCTGATTATTTTAAAAATAAAAGGTTGTTGTAATTTCTAAATTCTTAAGTTTCAAAAAATGCCATTCCTTCCCCTGTTCACATGACCTGTACATGGAAAATAAGTGGCAAAACAACCAATAGACATACATACATACACATACACTACCAGCCAAAAGTTTTTGCGCACTACAGGCTTTTATAGCTCATCCACTTATTTCATAAACTGCAGATTTTAATTCTTGTTAAACACGGGAAAATTAAGTGCACAACTATAAATGAAAATATGTCAAATAAAACAAATTTCCATTATAAGATGAAAGAATCTAATGGCAAATGTCTGACATTCTATTAACCGGTTGTGTAGAGTCAAATTCCAGACTCTCCTTTAACTTTAAACGCACTGAATAGCTTGTTAAATATCTGACACTTGTCTGGTTATAATTATATGAGTAAATATTAAGTGAGTAACATGCAAATGTAGAAAATCAGTATTTTAGCCTAGACTTCACAGGGCAAGGCAGTTAATCAGAACAGAGATCATAATTTGTCTTAATGGCAATTTGTCTTAAAGTCCCAAAAACAACCTGTTTAATTCTAAGAGATTAAGAGAAGCTGGAACATGTAGTAACGGCATGATTCTTAATACTGAGTGCACAGCTAATTACATGCTCTGGTGCTCCCATGCAACCTTACCCGATTATTCCAGTGGGGACGAGGAGGAGGATGGCCCCGAAGAGGAAGGGGAACCCCTTCATGACATGTAGCGTTGCAGGGTACAGAGAGTTAAATACTCCATTGGCCACAAGTGAGCAGAGGCCCTCCACACAAGCCACAGAGGCAAACAGAGCACCTGGAAACATTACAGACACAATCACCATGTCTAACCAACACACTTTCAGCACGGATGGTTTGCTTTTTAACTTGAATACATTTGTATTTCTGTTCTGCACCTTGTTCGGAAGGATCCACCAGTTTGGACAGTTTGGACCTCAGGACTGGAGTAGAGGTCATCAGGAATAAGGACAGTCCATATCCTGGTGAACACACACACACACACACACACACACACACACACACACACACACACACACACACACACACACACACACACAC
>JBBJLS010000001.1:13083065-13093434 GCA_037577275.1 Bryconaethiops microstoma
ATTCAGCACCACCAGTATACTGATCACTGCCTGATCATCTGGAATCATCTGCACCTGCTTCTTCACTGGTTCAGGCCTTAAGTTAGATTTGTTCTGCTTGAATGATTCATACATAGGTCGCTGTGTGGCTTAACAAACAAAAAACACTCCTCTGAAACTGATCAGGTTCAGGGACTGGACTGAAAATGAGAGTCTTTGAAAATCCTTCAAGAAGCCTGGAGAACTGTTCATTAAGACTACATTAATACAAGAAACTGCTGTAGGCTGCGCCCTGCGCCCTGCCCAGGTCCCTGCCTCGTGCCCGTAGACCCCGGGATAAGTTCTGGGTACCTGCGACCCTAGTAAGGATTAAGCGGCTACAGAAAATGAATAATGAATGAATAATACAAAAAGGTCTGGCTCTTTGGAGGCAAAATATGAAGAAATAGGGGTTGTTCAATATATGGCGTACGATTTGATATACATTTAGTATGGTATTATATGCCCTTGGATACAGGCCATGTCTCACCTTTATCTTTGGACATGGTTTCTCACTTACCTTGCTTTCTCTGCTCAATGTTTTCTGCTTCACTTATGAAACTTAAAAAAAACTTGCTGCCTTGTGTGTCATTGTTGCCTCAAAGGCAGGTGTTTATTCGTTAGTGTATTGGTAACTATGAGCTGGATATGAGCTGCTTGCTCTGACACAGTATCTGAGTTGGCACCAGAAAGAGCGCCAAACAGCAGTGTGTCCCTCAGGCTTTTCTCCACATGGCTGAAACCCTCAGACTGAAATGCGGCTGAGAGAAGGCAGAGGAGGAATGAGAGATGTTGCCGAGGAGGGTGTGGAGAGAGGCAGGGCAGCAGAGGGTGGGAGCAGTGAGAGTTTTCAGCGAGGTCAACCCCTCAGGTGTTGACTTTGGGCAGCAAGCCTGATCCCTGTCGCAGTGGGATGTGATTAGGGCTGTTTCTGATATCTCATTTGAAAAAAAAAGAAAAGAAATAAATCTCTGAGACTTCAGCTACCAGGGACTTCAGTCAGTTTATGTGCATAGATAAGTGTGTGTGTGTGTGTGTGTGTGTGTGTGTGTGTGTTTGTATGTGTGCATGCTGGAGAACCTGTTGCAGCAGGTCCCTCTCCCATGGCTCGGTGGCTCCTATAGGTTGGCTCTGGGCCAGAAGGAAAGCTATCTGTTAACACTCTTTCAGCTAAAACTTCATCAGCGCACTGAGAGAGCGAGAACGAGCGAGACGAAGAGAGACAGCAAGAGCAAGGATCTTTATGAGGGGGGCGTTTATGTTTGTGGGTGTGTGAGTGCGCATGACATGCTTATTATGGGATGACTTGTGTGAAAGCCTGAATGAAAGAAGCTTTGAGGAGGGCACTCGCAGGAGCACAAGGTAAGTCGTACCGGTCATGATGAATGATTAGGAGAAGTGCTGGCACTACATGCAGAACTATTGATGATCTCGATGATCATCATTGGCACACTAACAAATATTTACATTTACCGTTAATTCTGCACAGCAAATTGTGAATCGGTTGTGGTGAAAAAAAGATCCTCTCATAGATTTTGAGCTGATTTGTTATGCATCGTGCTGCCACTGTCAACCCAGCCATGTAAATGACAGACATGTAGCAGCTGCTCTCCATGTTAAACCATTTTGTGCTTGTTCTACTTCATTACTGTCATCAGACTGAAACTTTTTTTAATGAGCCTTTTTCTGCTGGCTCTTAATCTTAAGACTAACTGCTCTAAATTATTGCAAAACTGCATATGTGAATGTGTGCCCACATACAGGCCCTTGCAGTGCCCCTGAAGTGGTCAAATCTAAAGCCCTAAAGGGGCCCCACTTGAGTCACATGGCCAGTACACTGAAAGGTGAAGGACCTTATTGATCTTTGATACAGAATGCAGGAGTTCCAACAACAACCATGTGCTTTTTGATCTGCTACCTTGATATGAAATTCATTTTTACTTCACACTACTCACACTTGCTGCAACATCTGTGCTGCGACAGGTTTTTAATGCTCCAGAGACCATCACTTTTCAAAATGTCTGTCAGGTGTCATTCTTTTCTTTAAGGTGCTCTCCGAAAAATTGCAAAGCTATTCTGCCTCCCTCCTGTGCTTTGTGTGTCCACAGAGTTTTAACAATATACTGTATTCATTACATTTGCAAATCCTTCGAGGCCATGTTCAAATCTGAAGAGCTTTTGTCACAGGCATGTGTACAAGTGCATGCATGCAAGTGTAGGAGAAAGATTGTTGCATTCCTGCACCGTGTCAAATCTTTGACCCAGTATTATTTGCATATAACACTATCAAGGTGACTCCACAACGCATGAGACACGTAGTGACAAGCGCATGTCATATATAATACTTTGACCTTTGAGTAATAATGGAAATTTTTGAGATTCATGCGCAAATAAGGTGTATTTATGTATTTACACACACACATACATATATACACTACCAGTCAAAGGTTTGGACACACCTTCGCTTTCAACGATTTCCTTTGTTTTTATTATTGGCTGCATTGTAGATTAATATTGAAAACATCACTTATTGTTCACTCTTGGCATTTTTCAATCAGATTCATGAGGAATCATCCAGGAATGGTATTTAATTAACAGGTGTTCATTAACATTAATTAGCAGGTGTTCATTAAGAGTTAATTAGTGGAATTTCTTGCTTCTTAATGTGTTTTGGACCATCAGTTGTGATGGTCAGGTTGGTACATAGTTTGTGATCCAATTCCGCTACTCCACATTATAGCAAGAACCACTTAACTAAGTAAAATGAAATAGTCCATGATTACCTTATTACAAAACATATTCTGGTTTGTTTAAGTCTTTTTTTTGTTTACTGCATAATTCCATGTGTTCCTTCATCATTTTATTTGTTTTTAATATGAACAACTTTTGACTGGTAATATATATATATATATATATATATATAAAAAACATTTTTAATCATGATTAATCGCATAGTTACAACATTAAATAATAGTGTATTGTGTACTTTTATTTTTATTTTTGCAATAACATTTCATTTGCAGACACTTTAAACTAATAAGGAGCTTTTTAACAGCAGTGTCCCTTTAACACAGTTACACAGCTGCAATATTTCTTGTAAATCTCAACTTGAACATTAATTAATTAAATCAAATATGAAACCATATTTACCCCCGCCAGGGCATTCATGTAGTATGTTACAGAAACACAAGCTCCTTGGAAATGTAATGATCAGTGCAAAACCAAATTTAACCTCCACGCGGTCCTATAGTTTATTATCAGAGCTTGGTGCAAAGAAAATGTGTGCTGGAAAGAAGGAGGAAATGTTAGTGGCTCATTAAGAGACAATCCTACACCTCACACAAAACGGGTTCTTCAAGGTCTCTTTAGTAAAAGTAGTGGTTACACATAGAACTGTAAATCCTTTAAATGCATACATGTTCTTTGCACAGTTAAATGGTTGTATATGTTTTTAAATAACGTTTTGGTCCTGTAAATAACCAAAAAGGGTCCACGTTTAGTTTGAATCAAAGAACCCACAGTGTAGTTATGATGTGAGGCAGTAAATGAACATGGTATCTTAGTGGGATGATTTATAGTGCTGCTCGTCAAGCTGTTAAATCAGAGGCTTAGAAATAATGAGCCATTTCTCCGGTAAATCAGAAGGAAATAAAGAAAGTGACACTTACAGTGCTCTTCATGCTCTAAAGTGTTTCCAAAAATAGTATAAGACGTATGGGGCAGCTGGTAGCCTAGTGGTTAGGGTGTTCACCCTACGATCAGACAGTCATGGGTTTGATTCCCACCCTGAGAAAGGTACCGTCCCCACACACTGCTCCCCAGGTGCTGTGTTCCTGGCTGCCCTCTGCTTCACTTTGGTGAATGGGTTAAATGCAGAGGAAGAATTTTGTGCTGTTCACACTTTGTGCTGTGGTGTGTTCATGTATGACAGAATGGTCATTTCATATTTCATTTCTGCACGAACATTATATTTTGACAAGTAGTTTGTGGTCAGTGGCATGAATCTAACTGGTTTAGCAGATCAATGGAGCAAATGACTGGCAGGAGCATGTGGTAGAATTTGCATCACACATTTAAGAAGGATCATTCTGCACCCTAAGGGTAAGAGTGTGGTCTTAACAACCCACAGCTGTCCTGGTGTCAGCCTTTACCCAGTGTGACTCCTTCCATCACCTCTTCCATCACTAATCAGCCACCTCTTAAACTCTACACTATTTCCATTCTCATAACATCATTTACATACGGATAATTATCAGATGCATAGTTAGTGATTAATATTCCTCAACGTTATTGAATGGATAATAAGCAAGCGGTTTAAGGACTACATGCACATATGTGTATGTATTAACACACGCCAGCATGGGGAACAAATGCCTCTACATCATTTTGTCAATCAATCAATCAATTATGGCATTGTCTTGAAATAATAAGGGTTTAAGCCTTGAATGTTTGGGTGAATGTGAACTTACAGTACAGTGCTTGGACTGTTTTGTTGTTGCACTTTGAGAAGGGATTTGAGGAGAGTCATCTGATTGTCACGTCTAATTAGTGCCCACACTTTCACTGATGTTCCACGCCCCTGTCCTTTAATGTAGGGAGGCATGAATGTGTAGGGACTTATAGCATATAATCACGCACCTTCTTCACACGTCCTCAGATCCCTTCACCATGTTGAAGGCAACTGTGAGATGAAATGACCCACTTGTGTGGGTGTAGCGACAGGAAATTCAGGAGAATGTTTGGATATCAAATGATTCATCCTTAGAGTGGCAGACCTGCTGTAACATAAACCAGGGCCCTGTTTTTGGCATATGTCATCAATCAGTTGCCATTTATCTGTTTTGACTATCCGTTTAACCAGATTGTTGCGGTTTCCACTGTTCAGATGATATTTGAAGGTGAATAACATGTTCCAAAGTGGATAACGGACAGCACCCATGCAGGGTCAGTGTGGAGCCCGCTGCATTATCGTACAATGCATTACGTAAACTCATATTGAAAATATAAAAGTCAGTGTATTAGAAATATATTTGTAGTGAAATTAAATTGTGTACTGCAAATTGCATTGCATTGTGTGGGATTAGGGCTTGGAAGCAACATCAGCAAAGTACACCTTTCATCACATCTCCCAGAGAAGGATTTTTCACATATCATTTTCACACGACAGAAAAAAGGTGCGATCTCTCCGCTGGCTAGTGACAGACGGACCACAAAAGACATCAGATCCGAGTGTGAGAGTGGCACTTGTGGTAAGTGTTTGAGGCTGTCGAGATTTACTCCCACCTGAGAGGAAAGCTTTAAAGGGCAGCACTTACAGTCAAAGTGCCGAGAGGACAAAGAGAAGAAAGAAAGGAAAAACTCCTACCAGTGACATGATGAATGGAAGGCTAAAGGGAGACACACAGTCCATTTGAAATGTCAATCAAACATGGGTAGGGTAGCAGAGTTTACTGCCTGTAGTTGCATTGACATGCATGAACCAAGCGAGAGATCGGTGAGATAAAGATGAGTATAAATATAGCAGAGGAAACATCTAACCGTCAAAATGTAATGATGATTTTTAGTAGATACTTACTGACCCTCGAGAGTCCAGAGTGGGGTTCAGTCCCCCACCTGGGCAGACATATCATTATGTTTGCTCTAGGTAAGAGCACCTGCCAAATGGCATAAAATTAAATGGTATGGCATTCAAACACATCTTCTGTGAATTAAAAGATCCCAAAATTGTTCCAAATATGAAGTCTTTCCTTCGTCCTGTTTCTTACGAAGCGTAAAGGAGACATAAAGATGAGCTAAAATGATCGAAAGTAGTGGTTGTTTAGTGAAGTGGGTGACATCGCAACCTTCCAAGCAGGAGAGTGGAGTTTGATTGCTACCCTGGGCAAATACACCACACTACACCAATAAGAGTCCATGGGCAGGACTCTCAACACTACGTTCAACTACATCAGTGATAAGCAAAAAATGTAAGCAACCTTGGATGAAAGTGTCGGTAAAATGAATAAACATACAGAATGTTTTGATATAACAGCAGCAAAATCCTCCTATTAATCAAAGCGTAGGGATTTTGCCGTGAAGAAAGTGATCCCCGTTGGATCCGTTATGATTTGACTGAAGTGGTTTGTGAGCGTTCACTGTTTTCTCCGCTCAGCTTCTTTCTCTTTGCACTCCGGACTACTTTCAGCAGGTCACACAGATGAGCATGAAGGCATCTCAACTTCCTCTCCGGGACTCAGTTACACTGCCTCTGTGTTTCGCATGAACTCATCCATCTCCATTTCACTTTACTTCCACGCTGTAACTATACTGGCTCTTGGGTGACAAATGTTTCATGGTTTGCTGGTGATTTTAATGAGTTTTTTTTTTTTTTTTGGTCCCGGCCGGTCCAGTCTGTTTACTGTAAGTGAGAAAAGGCCGCTTTTCCAGTAACTCACCAGCGGACACGTGTCTTACTTGCAGTGCGATCGGGTATCCGAAATAAGAAATATACGATTTCCCTCTTTCAAGCTGCACAGAGACTGTAGAAAGTGCTTGCATGTACACTTGGGAAAGAATTTCAATCACTGTCAAGAAGTTCCACAGTGATGAGCCTGTGAAAGTGCCCTGGAGTGGTCACATGTTCAGGACAGCTGACAAAGCAGCCTAGACAGGCCCACATCTGGGAAAGGACAGTTACAGCAAAATGCAAGGAGAGCACACATACATATATAAACATATATATGTATGTATGAGAAGATAAAAAGGAACTTTATCTTTTGTCATTCGCATGCTCAGTGCAACAGAAGATTAAAAGATAATAAGACTATAAACAATATTTTAAATAAATTAGACAATAAACAATACTGCAACAAAATTACAGAACATTATTGTAGCAAAATAACTGCAGCTCTGACACTGTTGTGTGTAAGATTTCGAGTACAGAACCATCAGATCAGTAGTGCAAACTAGCTTATGAAAGTGACAGTGTTAATAATGGAATAAAAAATAAACAATACAAATATAACTGTCCTGATCATCTGGAATCTTTACTGGTTTAGGTGTTTTTTTTTACTGGTTTTACTGGTTTAGGCCTTATTATGGATGTGCTTTGTTATGCTTGAATGATTCATACATAGGTCCCTGTGTGGCTTAACAAACAAACAAAAACAAATTCAGGTTCAGGGACCTTGAAAGTCCTTCAGGAAGCCTGCATGAAAAATGCTTCAGGACTGCATTTAAAATACAAGAATGTCTGACTCTCAGGAAGCAAAATCTGAATTTAGGGGTAGCTCAAAACTTACATGAATATATATGCATATAATTTATAAGGATCCTGTGAATGTTTTGAAAGATTGCTGCACTTTTGCAACAAACATTGCATTGATAAAATGTTACCTGACAGCAGTGATCATGTGCCTTATTAGTCAAAGTTTGGAATAATGTGTTATTTCATGAAACTATAGCGTATACACTCTACATTTTGAAAAAATGGCATAATTTTATATGTATTATTTAGTATTTAAATTGTGTTACTTATTACAGGATAGTTATAGTTAATTATCTACTTAGTGATCACTTATACCCCTTGAAATGTGATTGTAAATTGATATTATTTATTGTGATACATTATGGACACGAATCTTTATTATAGTAATTTTATTACATAATATGATCATTATCAATGCTATACACACCTTGTGTCATCTTATTATCATTTAATTGCTAACAAACCATCTGGAATTAGGATTAGATTAAGGTTTTGGGTTAAGGTTAAGAATAAGGTTAGGTTTAGGGTTAGATTTAATAACATGTTTTCTTTCATCATACAGTTCAGTTACATTTACTAGATATTTAGTTAGATATAAGATGAGCATCTACAAAGCATCTGGAGTGGTCCTTCCAAATAAGAGGTTTCCTTATTTTTTTCTAAATTAACTTTCCTTTCACAGCCAATACAGAAGTGAGTAAAGCAATGCTGAGTGCTGAGAGTATCTTTCCCAGAAAGTAATGAGTAAAGCAATCCTGTTACAAAGAAGTAATCAGAAAAATTAGAAATCGTATACAGTTTTGATTTGACTTGCTGTGATTCGGTGACACTAATATGAGTTATAACGAAGCTCTGCCAGCTAGTTGGTCAACGAAATGTACAAAAGCAGATGAACTGTTCTTTTTTCAGATTGTTCATATACAGTAGCATCCAGTAGCAAGTCTGACTTCTCTTCCAAGAACTGATCTTTAAGTCATGAAAAAAAAGCCAATGCAATTTTTGGGAGCAATCAAATTTCTCGAGCAAGGTTACATCATTCTTCTTTAATATTTACCAATAGTCAAAATCCCCCAGCATTTTGGACATCCATGACCTTAATCACAGTTTGAACTCTGCCTGACATCGGCAGTGTGTGTTTCAGCAGAATGGGCTAACTACCATGATCAGGCAGCCCAGAGAGAGTACCAAGAGAAACAGATATGTTCAGATATGCCCAAATATAAAAAGCATCAATCAGGTGAAGTAAGATTTTGATTAATGATGATATTTGGTTCTGGCATCAGTTTTGTTTTTTTAATACAACTGGAACCTTTTTTTAATTTTAGGTTCAGAAGTACAAAGCTGGAAGACGCAATGTTAGTAAATATGAATGTGGATATGCACAGTACATTGGAAGTACATTAAATAACGAATAACAAAACTGTATGAACTTGTGTTTACCCTCCATGTGTATATATATTGTTACTGTGTTTTTAAGACTGGTATATGTAAATGAGCTCTGTTCTAACTGGTTGCCCTATATTGTACCTCATTCAAAGGCAGACCACTCTTAGAATGTATGTGAATATGCTTTAGCTTTGTGTGACATCACAAAGACAATAGTTTCAAAACAAACAATTTTTGCAACTCCATTTTTGTATGTGGAAGAAGAAATGCCTGAAACCTGTTTACAAACTGCATCAGTCTCTTGTCTTTACAAAAAAATTCAGATTTTTTAAGATAAGTGCCCTCTAAAATTTCATTTTATAGTCATAAGGTGTCTAGCAATTAGGACAAATGCAAACATCTGACCACACAGAAAAAAGAAAATCTGCTCACACATCTGCATACAGTACTGTGCAAAAGTCTTAGGCACCTGCAAAAATAATATTAAAAAAATATTTTTTTTTTCGGTATCAACATACTACATAAAACTAACCAGAATAAATACAAATAACATTATACAGTAAATAGTGATTCTATGTTCAGTATATCAGTGTGTTCCTTGTGGAAGTCCAGTATTGCTTGTAATTTCCATCATAAATCTGGTTTGACTCAGTTAGTTCTTCATTAAAGCAAATCAGGAATTTTCTTTAGAATTTAACACTTTTAACTACTACAAGTCTTGATACTTTTGGCTGCTTTCTTGTTTGTTTGCATTTATTCTAAGATTCACTTTGCTGGCAGAAAGATACTTTAACACATGCTGAGAAAAATAGCTTTAAAGAATTTGGATGGATGCCTAAGACTTTTGCACAGTTCTGTAAATGAAAATTCCAAAATGATCACCTTGATTATCAACTTGACTACGTGGAAACTGTGGTCAAAAGGAGAACGTATTCTAGACTTCAGTCCATTATGGACAGTGCTGATCACCCACTCCACAGTGTGGTGGCTGAACTGAGAAGAACTTTTAGCCACAGACTCACAGACCAGCATACAGTGAACTGAACACCACAGGAAATACTTCCTCCCCACCACCATCGGACTCTATAACTCCTCCCCTGTCCCACACCCACCCATCAGACTGTATAACTCCTGCTCTTATCACACACCCACCCATCAGACTGTATAACTCCTGCTCATATCACACATCCACCCATCAGACTCTATAACTCCGCCCCCTGTCTCACATCCATCAGACTCTATACCTCCTCCCACTGTCACACACCCACCCATCAGACTCTATAACTCCTCTCCTTGTCACACACCCACGCATTGACCTCTATAACTCCTCCCTCTGTCACACACCCACCCATCAGACTCTATAACTCCTCCCCTTATCACACATCCACCCATCAGACTCCATAACTCCTCCTCCTGTCACACACCCACCCATCAGATTCTATAACTCCTCCCCATCACACACCTACCCATCGGACTCTACAACTCCTCCCCCGTCACACACCCACCCATCGGACTCTATAACTCCTCCCCATCACACACCTACCCATCAGACTCTATAACTCCTCCCCCTGTCACACATCCACCCATCAGACTCAATAACTCCTCCCTGTCACACCCACCCATCAGACTCTATAACTCCTCCCCCGTCACACACCCACCCATCAGACTCTATAACTACTCCCCCTGTCCCACACCCACCCATCAGACTCTATAACTCCT
>JBBJLS010000001.1:13093534-13103669 GCA_037577275.1 Bryconaethiops microstoma
CTCCCCCTGTCACACACCCACCCATCAGACTCTATAACTCCTCCCCCTGTCACACACCCACCCATCAGACTCTATAATTCCTCCCTTGTCACACGCCCACACAGCAATCTTTGCAATAAGCTAATTTTTTTTATAGGGTTTAAATGGTTGTCATTACGTGCATTATTATCTGATTATTATGTGCAATGGTCTATCATGTACAACACTGCACTAAAACATTAACATTATATGCAAAATCTTATTATTACTATAAGCAATAGTTTCACAATGTGAAATATCACTACTTATGTCAATACTACTACACTACTACTGATCTCTGTTATGTGGAATAACAGACTCCTAACCATCATTGTGATACTTGTAATTCACTTACCTGTGAGTTACTTATCTATAGGATTTATACCCCAGCATTTGTGTAGATAGCATGGAGTATTTCATACTGAGTATTTTCTGCTGAGTTGTACCGAATTTATCAGTATTTTATATTGTTCTTGTTTCTGTGTCTCTGAGTGTCTGTGCAGTCGTAACACACGGGATTGTGATTCTGACCTCTCCTTTGTGGTAACTCTACAGGAGCAGCGCTGGAGACTGATGTCTATTGAGAATTTTCCACCTGCGGTCAGCAGCAGTTCCCCCCAGAACTTTGAAGGTGCCCTGCTGGTGACCTCCTGCCCCCAAATGCCGCTGTCCCAGGTGGGATTTTATCTTAATCCAAGTAAAAAAGAAAAAAACCTACGTGCCTGCATTTCATATTGTCAGTTTATGTATATTTCATGTATGCTCCATTTTTTTTTTTTGTACCTGCCGCCTCTAAGATAAGTTACTGCTGCCAGGCAGCTGCATACATGAGCACATACATACTTTATGCTTCGGGAGCTTTAAGAGGTCATGAACCTCAGCAAACGACATCATCTAAGGACAAAATGCCTCGGAGGTAACGTGCCTGCGTTTTATCTTGTCATTTATCAACGTTTCTTTCATTTATATTAATTAATGATGGCCCTGAGGGGCTGATATATATCACGGCAAATGCTTTAATGTAATCTTTATCAGATCAAGGGCCCTTATACATCTTTGAAATGGAAAAAAAACCACCTCCGGTTTAGATCGTGAAGCAGTCTGAAATGAAATTATGCCTTTTATTACAGAAAAACTGAGGGGCAGCAGGTGATGGTCTTCATTTTTTGGTGATTTAAAGTTGTATTTAAATTTATATTTTCTGGCAAGGTTGAAAGGAAATATAAAATATGCAAGAAACAGAAGCTGGTTTTCCAGTGCCGAAAAACGAGGACATAATACCTGCATGCTTTTGATTTATTCAGTTCTCGATGTTCTGAGGGTTATATGGATAATGAGGGTTATATGGTTATATGGTGAGGTTTATGGATCATTGTTAAAAAAAATGGCCTACCATTCTTATATCAGCCTTTTAATGCATGCTCACGTACAATACCAGACATCACAACATATCCATTTATTTCATAAACTGCAGATTTCTGCTCTTGTTAAGCATTGGAAAGTCAATGAGTGAACAACTGTAAATGAAAATTTGTCAAATGAGACAATTTTCCTTTATATGATTGAAGAATCTGTAACAGTGCATGTCTGACATCCTATTAACTGGTTGTGTGGTGATGCAGAGTCAAGTTCTAGACTGTCTAACTTTAAATGCACTAGTTTAACTGTTTCATCACTTAATAGCTTGTTAAATATGTAGCGCTTGTCTGGTGATCCACATTTATATATTAGAATTGTAATTATATTAGATGGCTTTTTGTGGCTCAGTAGTAACGAATAAAAATGTAACCTTTTCAGGCTAATAAAGGTACTGAAATGGTGAACATACTGTAAATTGACTAGTTAGCAAATAATACTGAGTGTATTTTCAGTACATATTAAATGAGTAACATACAAATATAGAAAATCTCGGTGTGTGACTGGTAATGTATGTAATATTATTTTATGATATACTGGGTCTTATATGATGTTTGGTATTTCCAGTGTCCCAAACCCAGCATTGCAGAAGGTTCTGTCAGCAGCTCTCAGAGAGACAGCGTCACCTACATGCTAAAGACTGGTCCTGCAGAGCGATTTCGCAGACACAGTGTGGATGGGAGCCCTTTAGGCCAGGACTCTGACTCAGGAAAGGACAAGCGCTTCCACCCGTATGGCAGGCAGTACAGTGATGGAGCAACCGCTGGAGCTGGCGTGGCCTACTGCTGTCTGGGAGAGTGCCATCTGCCCGAATCTCTCACTCCAGCCCTCACCAGCACTGCTGAGGAAGAAGAGCACAATGCCTGGACCACCCTCAGCACCACCGTACAGCCCTCTATGTTTATGGTAAAAGAAACTTAACTGGAAAAACAGTGTGAGCAGAACACCTGCTCTGTTCTAATAAGTGGCCACTTTATCAGAAACACCTATCTTGTATTTTCACTCACTGGCCACTTTATTAGGAACAACTACTCTGTTCTTCCAATTCCTGGTCACTTAATCAGAAACATCATCCTTCTATTGGCTACAGCATTAGAAACCTTGTAGTGGTTCACCAGAAAAGTTGTGATCTGGTGAAAGAAATGCCTAAAAATGCCTATTTTTAGAGTGTAAACCCTAAATATGCCCCCAAAACACTTTACTTTCATTTTAAACTCAGCTTAATACACTACCATTAAAGAAAATGTAAAGGTAAACCTGTATTTGTACTGTACGGTTTACACTAAACTGCTGTCTTGCAGTGCTAGAATGTAAATACCGATGTTACCCCTGTATAGACTGTTCTGTACTTCATGCATGGGCGTTTTCTTTGGTATGCGCTGTTGTTTTCTTTGGTATAAGCAGGATAAATACAGTAATAAAAAAACGTGATTGACAATAATAAAAATACAGGGCTTTAAGAAAAACAAAACGAAAAAACACGAGAACACGGTCCACAGCGATTGTGCGGGAGTTTCCGCGAACAATTATTGGTTATAGAAAACATCAGCAATAGACTGAATCAGCGGTAGCGTAAAGGCGGGGGTTACTGTATATATCTACAAAAAAAATAACCCCAAAAACTTTGGTGGCAATCATATATTCTGTGTTTGGGACAGGGGGCACAACAGAGTCCTGCTGAGATGCAAACCAGGCCAGAGGAACCTCCCAGTTATTTATCATCCACCCACGGCACATACAGCACACTCCAACAACCGGTAAACCACCTTCAGGCGTGTGTGTGAGTGTGTGTGTGTGTGCGTGTCTATGTGTATATTTTTAAGCAGTGAGGGAGACTACAGCCGCATAAAGAGCCTTTCTGTTTTCTACAGCTTTGTTTGTCCTGCTGTCACCTCTTTGACTCACAGCACACTTTCTGTTTACCATGTTAAGTTAATATCAGTCTCCCATCTGAACTCTTAACATGTGTCAACAGGGTGGAAATGCCTCAAATGATAACGCAGAGGGATAGTTTGGAACTGTTTCATGTCTGCAATCAAAACATTGGCAGGGTGTTCTCCTACATCTTCACAGTGTCAAACTACAAAGACCAGTACAAGACAGCTCAACAAGTATACAGTGTCTTTGGGAAAAAAAACGTGTGGTTTTGTGGAGAAGCTTTATGAACAGTGTGGGATTTGGTCCAGTGACATGTGCAGGAATGCATCACAGGCTTTGAATGCTTTTTTTTTTTACTTGCCTAGTATAATTAAGATCATTATTTAAATAAGGGCGAGGGGGATCATGATCCAACACTCAAAGTGTGCGTGCTTATTTTTTATCCAGTTTTCAGGTGAATACTCATCTGGAGGACTAGCAGGCTGCTCACACTTCTCTTACCCGAGCCTCTCCTCACAGACCAGTCAGGAAGGCCCAGTCCAGCCCATCTACCCCAAACCCATTTACTCCTACAGGTAAGCTCAAGTGCCTCTGGCCTCCTTCACCCTCTGCTAAAGTAACACACCTGCCCTGTACGAAGGATTCCCTGAGGCGTGCAGGTGTGTGCTGAACTATGTCCTCAGTTAAAGAAATCGGAGCTTAAATTTTTCCTAGTTTTGCAGTTATTTTCGTTACCCATCCTGGGTTAAGGTGGTGCTGGGGAGGGTGTCAGCCTGAAATGATTCCAAGCTGTAAAATTAAGCATGTGTTAATGATGTAGGCATTATCCATTTATTTCGTGAACTGCAGAATTTTATTCTCGTGAAGCGTCTAAAGGTTGTTGAGTGAACAACTATAAAGGAAGATATGTCAAATAAAATGAGCTTTCTTTATAAGATGAAAGAATATGAACCAGTGCATGTCAGACATGCGGAGTCAAATTCAAGACTGTCCTTTAACTTTAAATGCACTAGTTTCATGACTTAATAGCTCATCAAATATCTAACTCTTGTCCACATTATAACTATATTAGGTGGCTCTTTTGTAGGCATATGATATATTCTGGCTAATGAAGGTACTCAAATGGTGAACGTAGAATAATTTGTTAGCAATAAAAACCTGAGTGTAATTTTAGTAAATATTTAGTAAATAACATACAAATGTAAAAAATCTCAGCGTGTGCCAAAACTTTTGACTGGTAGTGTATACCAGTACAATTCAATTGTAGTCTATTATGTGCAGCCTTACACTACAAGTTTCTGAGTTTAGGACAAGAAAGGAAATGGAGTTATGAAATAACTGACATTTCCAATCTAATGCACTGTACATGTCCAAACCCTTTCTTGCATTTACTGTGATAAAGTTTTCACACCCACCACCCGCATCTCCTCCCTGTCTGAGTCTCTCAGTCCTGCCTTTGTTCATGTAACCCTAAGACCAAAAAAACAAAGACCAAAACCAAACAAAACCAATAGATGGAAATGAAAATTCTTGACTGAGAAGTGAAGAACTCCAACCCAAGCTCTCTTCTCATACAGTTGTATGATCTTCTAGACTCCAGGCGTATGTTGAAGGCATGGTTTGAACTAATCAACTGTACATAATGCATGGATTTCAAGAGACTTGTGGATCAACAGACCAAGATTCAACATTCAACCAGTTACACGAAGGAATTATGTTTGTCATGTTTGCTTTGTGTCTTGTAAATATTTCACTGCTGCATGTTCTGTGAAGATGAAATGAATGTGAAATGTAAATCAGTCAACGACTGTCAGTGTAAGTGTTTTTTTTTTCTTTCCTTGTATTTCTGCAGCATTCTCATTTTTATGGCTTTGAGGAACAGCAGGACTGGCAGTCTGCCAGTGAGTGAAATCTACAGCTTCATGACAGAACATTTTCCCTACTTTAAGGTATTTCATTAAGCCACATATTATTTCATTTATGTCATGATTCTCCTCTGCAATACCTATATATGCAGTATTGTGCAAAATTTTTTTTAGCCACCCCTCATTTTTTCATATTTTGCTTCCAATGATCTAGACTTCTTTGTATTTTCGGTGTAGTCTTGAGGAACAGATCTCCAGGCTTCCTGCTGGACTTTCAAAGTCTGATTTTCAGTCCAGTTCCTGAACCTGACCAGTTTCAGAAGAACATTTTTTTCTCTGTTAAAGTACATCTAACTTAAGGCCTGAACCAGTGAAGAAACAGGTGCAGATGATTCCAGATGATCAGGCGGTGATCAGTATACTGGTGGTGCTGAATGCTGAGTCGTTGGAACTTCTTTATCTAGACACCTTGTATCTTTAGGTACTTTGCAGTCTGTTGCAGTAAAAAAAAAAAAAATTCATTTAATCTGCTCAGTACACCAAAGATAAGACAGTTTGACAGACATAAAATAGCATTTTGCACCAACAAGGTGACTAAAAAAAAGTATTTAAATGAAGATGTCTTGAAGTATTTTGCACAGTACAATGAAGTCTTTTGCATGGTACTATATATTTTTTGTAGTTTTCAAGTGACCCTGCAGAAATGTGCATTGAAAAAAAAAGTTAAAAAAAAAAGAAAGTAAAACGTGCTACCGGATGGTTCTTGTATCCTGTGCATGTTCTGAGTGTTTCGAGGGTAAACCTCAACCTTGATCAATCACATGGTATCACAAGCACAAATAGCACTAGATTTCCTGCAGGCTATACCAGTTATAGCTTGATCTCTGTGCCTTCATCCGCCGACTTGGTCCTGCTCCCAGGTAGGCTTAACCTGTGAAGGGATTTTCAAAGTGGCACTCTTTTGGTTTGCTTCCAAACAAATGCTGGTGCGGATCCAGATGAGTTATATGAATCTTGGCGTACAGGGTGCGATGAGAGTGTAAGACTGGTAAAGTTGATGTTGACACACGCCACATGTTATACCAACTGCGAAGAGTAATAACATGCAATGTAGACAACGAGCTGCTTTGTTTATATTCAGCTTGACTTTGGCTAAGGTACAGCATAAACCTATTCCTACACTTGTGCTGAACTCTGTGCAATAAACTAAATAAATAGACAGACCATTGCAATAGCTTGTTTCTTTCATGTTTTGAGATTGATCAAAATTAGATAATTAATTAGATAATTAATGATAGTTAGTGCCATTCATTATGTTACTGTCCTTCAGTATTGCACTTGCACAAGACCAAGACTTTCTCAGGACCATTTTCTGTTTGGACTTTAAAATTCTTAATTAGCCTTACTTCGATCTGAAACTGCTGCAGTTTCAGTCCCTGTAAGAAGTGGGTGTGTTATTTTCTCACACTATTCTGCAGTGCTCATCTTTTCAAAGGTCACACCTTTTTGAAAACCATGGTTTTCTATCTTCTACATGTAAAAACGGGAGAACAAATACAGTACTGATAAAGTCTTGAGCCACCCCTCATTTCTTTAGCTGTGAATCACTTTGCTGGTGCAAAAATTTCATGCCTGTCAAATGTCTTGTATTTGGCATACGGAATAGATTAAAATAAAAGAAATGAGAACAGGCTACAAAGTGCCTAAAGATGTTCCAACCACTCAGCATTCAGCACCACCAGTATACTGATCACCACCTGATCATCTGGAATCATCTACACCTGTTTCTTCACTGATTCAGGACTTAAGTTAGATGTGTTTTGTTCTGCTTGAATGATTCATATGTAGGCCGCTGTGTGGCTTAACAAACAAAAATCAATCCTCTGAAACTAGTCAGGTTCAGGGACTGGACTGAAAATGAGAGTCTTTAAAAAAAAGTCCTTCAAAAAGCTTGGAGAACTGTTCCTCAATACTACATTAAAACACAAGAAAGTCTGGATCTTTGGAAGCAAAGTATGAAGAAATGAGGGGTAGCTATAGACATTTGCACAGTAATATGCTAATGTGATATGAGCTTCTATTGGGTCATTTTGATTATTTTTAATGCTTCATTTATTATGAAAGTAAAAAAAATAGACAGACCCACTTGCCGTTTAAGTGATTTGGCCCCTATGCCAAAATTGGCTATTAAAAAAAGTTGATGAAATGACTCCCACTATTGTTAACCAGTCGAAATCGCTCCACAATTGAAAACCAAAAACCAAAACACCCTGCAACAACCCCCCAATCCCCCAACACAACACACTCCACCCCACACCTCTTAACCTTCTCGCTTTAGCAGAAACACTGGGAGTTAGGCAGTTTGATGCATTGATAATGTGTTTTTTGTGTTCTCAGGACTTTGCGAGATGACCGGGAGCTTCACATCCATCCTAATTCAGTCCTTTATGGCGAGAAGCCACCAAAATGGTACGAAAACATGAATGGTACTAAACCAAATCGGATGTTGGTGAAGTACAAACTTCATGATTTATTTGGGCTGAATATAAATTTCAGTGGAAATTTTTAATGCTGTGACAAACACGAAGTGTACAAGGCCATGGCTTACAAGTTAGCTGGGTTAGGTTTTCATTGCACTGCTAAACAATGCAGAGAAAAAAGACTATAAATAATAAAGACCACAACATCAAAGCTCTGACTGAAAATATCATAGCTCTGACTGAAAAACTTTCCACTGGTTCGACTCCATGGACATAAACTGTGGGGAGAGAAATGCGTATCTGAAACACCGTTACTGGGTTGAGATACACTGAAAAATCAAAGTGCTACAAATTCTATGCCATAGCAGTGTAGTTTAGGTACAGCATGGTCCCTGTACAACAATGGAAAAGTGCCTTTAGTCTGAACCTATTGGAGGAAGTAGGCTTGGGCACGGTACACCTCTACAGTGATCGTTAATTCTTGAATGAGACTGTCCAATTTAACAAACATAGAGACAAAGGAAAGCTCTGATCTCCAGAGGTGCAGCATCTGCTTGGCAACTGAAAGAAAATAGAACCAACTGGACTAAACACACAAGAACGTGGCGACTATCTTTACGCTTGTGGACCAAAGAGCCACTGAAGGTGATGAGCTGAAAACACTGGTATTTCAGTTTCTGAAGGTACAGGACACTCACAAAATCTGGCAGCTCACTGGACCAAAAGAATAAAGCAGAGGGGTGAGATAGTAAGTGCACTGAGATCCTGGACTTTTAAGCATAATCTGAGCACAGGCCAGCAGGAGGTGTGGGGAAAGGGACATGGAACAATCAACTGTGCCTAGTGTGAGTACAGCCGTGAAAACAGAACTGAAATGGAATACGCTACAGTTATGTTCAAGACCATGTGGAAAACTGGATATTACATTTTCATAATTTTCTATCTCCTCTTAAATGCTCTTTTTTCATTTTTTTTAGGGTGGTGTTCAACGAGGTGGTTCAAACCTCTAAGTACTTCATGCGGGATGTGACAGCGGTGGAATCGGCCTGGCTGGTTGAGCTGGCACCTCACTTTTATAAACAGGCCAAGGTAGGGGTGTCTCTTTAGGTACTTTGCAGCCTTCCCATTTCTTTCTTTGAATTGCTTAATATGCCCAAATTAAGAGTTTTTCTTGAATAACAATCATTAGATTGACCAGTGATTCCAGACGTTTCAGTGTGTCTGTAGTATGGGTTCTTATTTGCAACTTTTTTACTGTTTCACTCGTCTTTTTGCCTTTTGTTTTTTGGTCCCTTCTCTCAGCAGCATGGCTCCCTGGGCAGCAAACGAACCAAAGTCTTCTGAGCCGTTTGTTCTAAACACTGCCCCCTTGTGGCATTTGGTATAATCACAACTGGCCGGTGAACTGATGATCCTAGAAGACTTGAGCAAACACACACCCAACACACACTATACATATATTTATGAATATAAACACTCATTTATTCACTAGAAGCCGTTTTTGAGGCAGCAGGGCAGACGAATTTGTTTTCCTGTATAAAAAAAATAGTGTCTCCTCATGTTGTACATAGTTGTGTGATATTTTATTTCTTTACATTCAAACAAGTACCTCCACCAGCACATTATACATAACATACAAACAGAGCAAGCTTCTGTCCTCAGAAATGGAGGTTATTCAGGGGTCGGAAGTTTATTTTTTATTTTTGTACATTTTTTTTGTGTTCTTGCATGGCTTTTTAATAGTGAGGAGAGCAGAGATGGTTTGACAGGTTTTGTATGTATATTTGGACATACAGATATATAGACCTATAAAGATGTGTGTGTGTGTTTTACTAACTTTTATTACAAGAAAATATTAAAAATACTTAAAACAAATGTAACCGACTGGTTTTCAATATTTTATAGACTGTAGTAAAACATATTTAGCCACAAATGCTCAAACTATTAGTGTTGAAGAGACAAATCAGGTCTGTCTTTAGTGTGCTGATATTCACCTTGAGTTGATCATGAAAATTTAATCCTTCAGCAGGATAATGATCCCAAGCATTCTTCAAAATTGTGTCAAAATTATATCCAGTCCCAAGAAAGGTAAAATGTTTAGATGGTATGATGATGTCTCGGCCTCCCCAGTCTCCAGATCTTTCTCCCATTGAGCTGTAAGGACAAGCTGGACCAACAAGTTCCAAATGAGCATCCAGTAAATGAGACAGAACTGTTTGCTGCTTGAAAAGAAAATGGCTAGAAAGTATGTGGTGAATCTGTACTGCTGTGATAAAAGCGAGGCAGGGTTATTCATCCATTAAATTACACTTCAAACCAGTCAGTTACATTTACTTTAAGTAGTTCAGATGTTTTTTGTAGTAAAAGAGTAGCGTATCATTTAGTTTTTTAAAACCCAGAATGGGGGGGCGCGAACTTCTGTATATCTCTGTATACATGTATGTATGTATGTATGTGTGTATGTGTGTGTGTGTGTGT
>JBBJLS010000001.1:13103769-13115789 GCA_037577275.1 Bryconaethiops microstoma
CAGGTATCAATTAATTTTAGTTTCCTGCCCTAGCTGTCCATCTAGGCCCACTCAACTAGCACTTCAGGAATATATATAATTTGTGCGCACACCCTCATACGAATTAATTATTAGTAAGCATGCATTTATTTCTGAAATCAGAGCCAATTCACCCTTTCTTATCGGAGAGGAATAATTAAGATAGTCCTACCACCATGGTCCCTTCTGCAAACAGCACAAACTAAGTTAATAAGCAAAAATTAATTACTCTTTAGGTGGCCACCTGTTTAGTGCTGCTGGCTAAGGACGACCGCAGCGGCATAACATCTTCTTCCTCTGTCCTCGAGCCCCACGTTGGGCGCCACTTAATGTGGGCGTATCTTTTGAGTTCGGAGAAAAAAGTGAAGTTGGCTTCTGGGTTCAGAAATGATAGGCGTTTATTGTAGACCATACAATTTCCGCCGGCTTTGTCTGCAGAGAGGCCTCAAGCGCATGTTAACATACACTTTTTATACTCTCTAACTCCTCCCCTCCTTACATTTCACCCCCATCTCATCAATCTAACCTGTCCCCTCGCATCAGAAGGGCCTTCTTTGTCCCCCCTGGAATGTTCTGCAAGGGGCCTCTTTCACATCCTGCCTGGTCTGAGAATTCCCTCGCCCTCTCACTTTCATACAGACATATATGGTTAACATAACGAAGCATAACGTAGTATTAAGAGGGAATTCAAAATTTCCTTCTACAATGATTACAATTTTTTTTTTTTTGTTGACCTATGTAGTAAACAATGTCTCCACATACAGAAAGGAGGTCTGACAGGTGGTTGACTGGTTTCGAAACAACAGCCTGTCCCTGAGTGATGTTGACAGAGTTGACTGCTGTTGACAGAGCCAGCAGCGTGAAGTTCCTCTGTGTGCATATGATGGATAATCTCAGCTAGACATTCAACATCACCACCATCACCAAGAAAGCCCAGCAATGCCTCCACTTCCTCCATTTCCATTGCCATATAAATCATTTGGTGAATGCTCACAGATGTAGGCAAATCTCCAATTCTCACCAACTTGGGGGGTAACATCAAAAACATCCTCTGCAGCCGCCTGATTGGTTCCTTTCCAATAAATAGTGAGGACAGCTGAGATGATTATTGCCCTGCTTATAGAACTGTACAAGAAACGCCACATTGTTGTAGATCCCAATCACTCCTCAACATGGACTGTTTGTCCAGGAAAAAGTTCAGAAGCATCAGGACCACCACTGCCAAACACCTTGATAGCTTCTTCCCAAAAGCAGAAATACTGAAACATTGTTCTACCTTGCACCAGAGGCCTTAATATGGACACTTACACAACACAAAAACTTTTACTGCACTGACACCTTAAACCAGTTACTGTATACCTCAGTTGCACTTTACTGACATTTTAATAGTTTTAAACTGTTTAATACCTCAACTGTTTATCAACCTCCACTTGTCTGTTTTATTGTCATATTGTCTTGTCTCATCTGCACTTTGTCTTGTCTTGCACTGTCAAATGTCATACCATTTTGCTCCAGAAGATGCTATTTTGACATACTGTGAGTCTACTTAATGCTAGGAAATTTTGTTTGTATAGATCTTTTGTATCAACTACAAGGGAAGTTTTGGAGTAGGGCTGTGCGATATGGTAGGGCTGTGTGACCTATCACGATTTTCTTGAACAATATTGCGATTTTGATTTTAATCGCGATTTTGACACAGGCAGGCATGTTTTACAGTGTGAATATGAAACATTTTTCCAAAGGAAAACAATTAGATCTTTATCAAAGACCTGTAACATGTCTCTAAAACAGACATAATGCAAAAAAAATCACGTAGTAAAGGTGTAATAAAATGTCTCTAGAACAGACCTATGGCAAAAGGTAAATGTGTGTGTGTGTGTGTGTGTGTGTGTGTGTGTGTGTCTGTGAATAAACAACCCAGACCACAGTCTCCCACATAAAACAATTAAACAATTAGAACACTGGCAGAATCTAGCTGCTTTAAGTGTTCAATGTTTTTTTGCTAAGAAAACCAGCATGTCCACCATTTCTGGTTTCAAGCATGAACGTTGGCATGTCACCACATTCTCTCCAGTGCTAAACACCCTCTCAGATGGTGAGCTTGTAGCTGGAATGCTGATATTTTTGTGGTAGGCCTGCTCAAACTTGCGAAGTTGATTCGATGTTGTTTCCACCATAGAAGAGGATCTTCCTCACTGTCGATAGTGGGATTCAGGAGGTAGCTGTTCAACTCAGAGGCAATGGCTTCTTCAGTTTGCAGAGATACTGGCATGGCTGCGACAGTCTTGAAAAAGGACCCCAGAGATTTCTTAGTTTTTTTTGCTGATGGAGTTAGATCTGTGTCTACATTCTGTCTCCCTGTGGTGCTCTCAGAATTCACTGCATCCTATGAGATCGAGGAGAGCAAACAACAGAAAATAAATATTACACCATATGTATGCAATCAGTAGGATATATCAATATTACCCATAAACCAACTCACCTTTTGTGATATCTCTTTTATATCAGACATCACCATCACCTTGAAGTTTGTCTGCAGCAATGTAATTTGTCTTGAATCTTGGATCAAGAAACGATGCCATATCCAGCAGTTTTTGGGTATCTTCACCATCATAATTTTTATTGATGTACTCAAGAATTTTGGATTTTATTGTTTTTGTGAGGTCAGAATCCTCATCATCCGAAGCCAGTATTTTTGTGTTAAACAGATGAAGAACCGGTTTCAAGTAAGACACGCTGACATAGTCTTCACCAGACAGGGCATCTGTGAACTTCTACAGAGGTTTCAGTGCCCTGCTCACAGATTCAAGGACATCTGTGTCCTGCCATTGTGGCACCAGGTGTCTTGTTTTGCGATTAGCTGAAAGGATCTGAGGCAGAGCTTTTTGTTGTTCCAAAATTCGTTCTATCATCCGTTGCCTTGTGCCCCACCATGTTGGGCACTCTGTTATGAGTGCATGCTTTGGAAGCTGAAGTTCTTCCTGGGCTTCATTTAATGCCACCTTTTTCTTCCAGCTATGCGAAAAATGTCCAACCAACTTTTTGCACAAACCTGTGGCTCGGGAAATGCGAGAGTCATCTTTAACCACATTTTCTAAAAGAAATAAATAAGACAAAGGTCATGTAAATTTTAAGAATTGTCATTTAAATGAAAAACAACTTAAACCTTTTAAAACCTGTTAGCAGCTGCCGCTAGGTGGCTGTCCCGGTATAGCCCCACCTCTCCTAATTAAACATTTTTTAATTGCAATTAGTGTTTTAGACTTTCAAGTGTGCAAGAAACAAGTAGAGGAGCTTGTTAGGAATCAAATGGGCCCACTCCCGAGTCTCTACAACCCTCCTACGAAAAGATACAGCCCAAAAAGTTTATTGACCAATAAGACGCACGTTTTTTGACGGAAAATTTTTCCGTCCAGTAGTATCCTACCTCAAATTTGAATGCGCCATCGTGTAGCCAATGAAAAGAGCTTTCAGCCGATATGTGGGCGTGGCCTTGTTCGAATCTTTAGGGAAAATCCAAAACTGGTTTAGGGTCAGAATCTGTGGCGAGCTTTTGGGTTTATAAGTCAATTTTTTGGCCTTAAACCTGGGAAATAACACTCAGAAGACCACGATGGATCCTTACTGGAATAGTTCGAGGACATTTGATGGGGATATTTGTCCAGCAAATATGGAATTTATTTGGAAAATACGAGGTGCGCTTCGGACAGACGCCCGGGGGGGCGTCTTTTCCTAAGGTGTTTTTCTTCAAAGGTAGGCCACTGGAAATTCCGACACTTCGCTTTATAAGTGTCTAAAAGCTTGCTGAATGTGAGAATAGTGGTTTCAAGTTGGTTTGGTGGTGTTTTATAGTGTTTTCTCGAGAAAAATCCCTGTTGTCCGGTTTGTGGGCGGAGTCGGTTGACCTGTCCTGATGTGTCGGCTCGGACGTGACTCTCAGAACTCCATGAGTGAAAAGAAACCTGTTGGCTCGCGTTTATTTGTTTATAATTCTATTATAAATATATGGATTACCCTGTTTCGGCGCAACGACAGACTGACAGGTCTTACAAATTACCTGGCTCTGTGATACATCATCTTTCCTGTATCCAAAGTAATCCCACACCACAGATGTTGACCTTTTTTTGGGCACCAAGTCCTCCTGTGCTGAACACATCATCCCTGTTTCTGCAGCCTGTTTGTTGTTAAGCTCAGTCTCCTGTTCTCGCACTCTGTTTAGGCGCTCTGCGTTGTGATTGGTTCAAATAGCATACCATGGGAAAAGTCGGGAACGCGCAAAAAATCATGCTGTAAAGCGATTTAGAAATCGCGCATATTCACATCGAGATTTCGATACGATTTCAATTAATCACTCAGCCCTAGTTGAAATAAGACTTTATTAATGTTTATGTAGGTTTAGGTCATTTGTCACTAAAGGCAGATGTCTAGATATGTATATTTGTTTTGGTCAGGTAATAATTATTTATGTTTCAGAAAATTCCAGATTTTTAATTTAAAATTTACTTATTGTCTATAATGTTTGCACAGTCAAAAGGAGCGGTTCAGGATACATTTCACTGCGTGTTGTACTTGTATGACTATGCATGTGACAAATAAAGAATTTTGAATCTTGAAGTGTATCTTTACCTCTAAAAGTCAGCCTTCCTGTATGGTATCCTATAAATTGGGTCATTAGCATCATTAGAGCTTCATGATATGGTCAAAATATCAGCATTGAGATTTTACTGCTATATATTCTGATTGTGATGCCTTTCAATATATTAAAGGGCCCATTTCATCACTTTTCTGGAATTCCAAAAAGGCTTAAAGTCTGTAGATATTGTTTCAAATGGTACATTTACTCCCCCATCCATACAATCCATATATGAAAAGTAGAAAAACAGCCCACATAGTTTTTATGATGTCACAAAACCCATACATTTAAATACATCTCAGGATTCTATCTACAGCAGTATAGCCCCATCCATTCAGGCACTGATTCGCCAGCACCTTTAATGGTTAAAACTTTTGTTGGATTTGGTGGAAGACCTCGATTAATCAGAACACCTAGCAACTCCCCTGGATCTTTGAGTGGTCGCCCTGTCACAAACACTGTTTGTGATATCAGTATTACAGAGACCGATACTGCAATAACGACGATTGGCAGGTGATGTATTGTGCAGTTCTAACCATTATGTAACCAAAAAAATAACTACAGTGTAACGGTAGAAAGTTGCTGCCTCATCTTTCAATTCAGATGGAAAGGGGAGGCAGCAAGAGGACCTGAGCATGGTTCTGGAATCGGTGTGAGAACGGGAAATTTTGCAGGTCCCACAATATAATAAAGTGCTTTTCCATATAGTCAATGTCAAAAACTTTTCATCTCCAAAAGGGTAACTTTCTAATAGAAGGAAAGAAATTCAGTAATTAATTAGGAATTTTGGACCATTTCTATTGGTTCCTTAGTCATGAAATGTTAACAAAATCAAAAGGGAAGCTGGTATTTTCAAATAGGGTAATAAAAAAGTATAAAAAAAGGTTTTCAACCTGAAAGACCCTCGCAAGACACACAGCAGTGCAGCTGGAGGGTTCACTGTTTCCACCTACTGTCCACTCTATTAGATATATCTAACCTGCTGGTCCATCTTTCAGATGTAAAGCTATTGAGTCCTTTATTGGGGCAGTTGGTAACCTAGTTGTTAGGGCATCCGCCCTGCGATCAGGAAGGCGTGGGTTCGATTCCCAATACTGCTAAGCACCTCTGAGGTTCCCTTGAGCAAGGTACCGTCCCCACACACTTCTCCCCAGACACTGTGTTCCTGGCTGCCCGCTGCTTCACTTGGTGAATGGGTTAAATGCAGAGGAAGAATTTCATGCTGTTCACACTGTGTGCTGTGGTGTGTTCACGTATGACAGAATAGTATTGGTGGGCATTTTATGGTCACAGGACACTGTCAGCTGGATTAGTTGGTGGACTATTCTTAGTCTCAGCAGTAACACTAATGTGTTTAAAATCTGTGATACACTCTGATCAGTATGCGCACACACACACAAAGTGACTTCCATGTCAGTACTTAGACCTATTTGATTCATTCTGAGGCACATAATATGAACAACCCACCAGCAGTACCAACAAAGTCTTTCTTCCAGTTATAATTTCCACAGTAACCGTGATGGAGGTGTATAATGACAGTGGAAAGTCTGAGTGGCACCATTATAGCATAATATTAAAGATTTAGTGTTGGAAATCAGAGTGAAATGGAACATTTCAACAGCCTGAAACGTTCAATCATTTCAACGCAGGCGCTGCTGTAGATTGTGCTTTCAAAATGGTTTTCTAAAGCACTGTTCTGTACAATCTGTACTGATCCACTGATGATGAAGCGACATCAGGGTATGAGTCAATGCATAATTTCCTCCGCCAAGACTCCACAATTTAGCACAGAAGCTGACGGCTTCGGTTTACTCTCGCATTCGATGTGATCTGGTCTTAAAACGCACTCATGTACTCAGACATCATCAATATCCATGACAACTGTTACGGGCATGACACTGTTACTATGGCAACTGTGGCTTTTTTTGTCTGGCCCCAGAGCAGCTGCCGTACATGATAAGAAGGGATGATTTATTTTCTCTGAATGTGATTTGTGTAGTAAATAACCAGCTCGTCTACATTTCGACTGCTAGGCTGGATCAAATGCTGCCGGTGGCTTTTGATCCTGCTCTAACAATTGTGTAGATGCTCGACAAAACCGAAGTCCTCATGACAAATCCCTACAAACCGGCAGGGTTTTCTTTCACAGAGAAATGACTGACAGTTCTGACTCGAGCAATAATAATGCTAGGCTGCATCTGTACACATATATTTTACATGCCGTATAGTGTGCTTTTTTTTTTTTTAGATTAGCACGTTTACCTATGAAGCAAAGTTGGCCTGATCTATCCATGTTTTGGTCACAAATATATTTCTACATATTATATTATAATATTTGATCTAATGGATTAGAAATGATACACCACTAAAGCAGGTCTAAGTTGTTGTCATGATTAAAACTAGACAGCTTGGAGTTGGTTGGTGTAGAGTCTAGTTGGTTTGTGTAGAGTATAGTGAAATGGTTTAGAGTGTAGTGGGTTGGTGTGCAGCGTTGTCGTTTGGTGTAGAGTGTAGTGGGTTGGTGTACAGTGTTGTTGTTTGGTGTAGAGTGTAGTCAGTTGGTGTAAAGTGTGGTTGATTGGTGTAAAAAAGTTGTCAGAGTAGAGTGTAACCGATTGATGTAGAGTATAGCTGGGTAGTACAGAGTGTGGTTTGTGTAGAATGTAGTCAGTTGGTGTAGAGTGTAGTGGGTTGGTGTTAAGTGTAGTGGGTTGGTGTTAAGTGTAGTGGGATGGTGTTAAGTGTAGTGGGATGGTGTTAAGTGTAGTGGGATGGTATAGATTATAGTCTATTGCAGTGTAGTGGGTTAGTGTACAGTGTAGCTGATTGGTGTAGATTGCAATGGGTTGGTTTTACGTGTAGTGGGTTGGTGTTACAAGTAGTGGGTTGATATAGAGTATAGTTTATTGGTGCACAGTGTAGTGGGTTAGTGTACAGTGTACCTGATTGGTGTAGATCGCATTGGGTTGGTTTTATGTGTAGTGGGTTGGTGTTATGTGTAGTGGGTCGATACAGTGTATAGTCTATTGGTGCAGAGTGTAGTGGGTAAGTGTAGAATGTAGTTGATTGGTGTAGATTGCATTGGGTTGGTGTAGAGGGTAGTCAGTTGGTGCATAGTTGGTAGGAAGAATGTGTAAGTGGTTGGTGTAGTTTGGTGGGTAACACTGGTGCTTTCGGCGCTGCAGATTGGGGTTTAATTACCATTTCTGGGAAACATACCACACTACCCCAATAGGAGACCTTAGTTAGGGCTCCTAATTCTAGATTACAAATGTGTTACTCTGCATGAGAGTATCTGCCAAATATATCTATATTATCTATACTATATGCAGCCTTTAATCTTAATCTACTCTAGATGTTCATATTTTGACAGAGGCTGGGTTGTGGGCTGTAACTCCTCATTAGTAAAATGGGATTTTTCAAGCTTGTTTAACTGTACAACATAGTGGGACCATAGATATGCCAATTTGAACTCAATAATGGTAAAGTAAGATACCCAGTCTGATACCCAGATATACATTTTATACAAACTTAAATATTTTTTCTTCACAAATATGTTTCTACATGTTATATTACATTATAATATTTGACCTAATGAATTCGAAATGCTACACCACTGAAGTCAATCTAAATTGCGGTCATGATTAAAACTAGACAGCTCTGAAAGGACAATAATTTTTGCCAATACTGATCTGATATTTTTGTTCTTTTAAAACAGTGAAACACTTAATTGAGTTTTTCCTAATGAACTTAAGATGAGTACTTAAAAATACCCAATAATTCTAAAACTATCTAGAAACTCCCCTACTACATAGCAAGAAATACATAGGACATCATGACATTACACAACGTGAGTGTGTGCTGTTACAGAATTAAATCAGACCCCATCCCCCTGCCCACCAAAAAAAAATTAGTTTGTTGTTGTCAAGTCTAGTATTTTCATGTTAAGTTCGCTTCCCTTCAACACTCATGTTTGGCAGTAGAAAGTGGTCATCCAGCATGTATCTAGTGCCAGTAAGTCCTGTAAACTGTGTCAAACAGACAAAATGTGGTAGGATGTAGGACTTAGTGGTTATTACAGTGTGTCAGCCAAGTGTGACTGTTGATCTGGCTCACCCTCAGGAGCTGACAGCAGCCACACTTCATTTCCTCTAATGTGGTCACCTAGCAACATGCCTTCTGATACCAATCCGAGACAAGTGCCTGCTTTTTCTGCCACCTCTACCTCCACCTTCCAGGTAAACAAAGGAAAGCATGAGCCGAACAGAGGGGGCACAGCTTGGATTTAGCTTTATGCATCCAATGACCTCCAGACGGACAGCATGATGCAGATTTATTATGAAGTGAAGCAGCGGGTTAAAGAATTGCCCAGGCATAAAATGTCCTTTTCTCCTTTGTTCTCAGTTTGTGATCTGACACTGTGGAATGTTTTCTGAAAACAGCAGTAGAACTCACTGGCTCTGCCGATGCTGTATAAAGCCTTAACAGAGCCAGAATCCCTCCATGTGTTTCTTTCTGTTTATAGGTATAGGAGAAAAGCAGCATCTTTAATTAATCTTCAGCCACAGTCCCTGGCAGGATCTGCAGCACCTCAGAATAGCCGGCAGTGACCTCAGTCGAGAGCATTCTCCGCTTTTAGAGGCAAATCCAGGTGATTAGAAAGTCACCACAGGTTCATCCATTGACAGACAGAAGAGTGATTTATAATCACCGTTTCTGAGCAAATTAATCCAGAAGCTCTCCAACTGATTTACAACAGTAAGGAGAGAAACTATAATTTGCCGTTTAATTTAGTCAGACTGACAGAAGGTATGTGTGTTTATGTGAGTGATAAACCTTAGGTACTGGTTGGTTCATGACTCACTCCGAACGCCCTGAATGCAGAATGCAGGGCAACATGGGATACAGTTCTTATTTTTTCACAGAAATACACCTATTTATAGAGGCTGAGAAACCCTCCACTATGCAGAGCTTGTGAACATGTGTTGGTCATATCAGCAGACCATTCTTTATGCATGTCAATTAGATTGTGTTTTCTCCGACCTCATAAGCCAAACATGAACTCAAATATCAATTAGAGCTCTTTGACGGTGCAGAATTTTAGAATTGTTATTAATGATACACATTAATTTGCAAGGTGGTGTCATGTGACATCATTCCTCCATCATTAAACACTGCAAATCAAAATGTATGGTGTGTCACTACAGCAAGTCTACTATCTATTCAACTCGATATCAGAATGAAAAAGAAATGTACATGTTATAATTAGAGGAACAGTTCTCCAAGCTTCCTGAAGGACTTTCAAAGACTTTCATTTTCAGTCCAGTACCTGAACCTGACCAGTTTCAGAGGAATATTTTTTAAGCCACACAGTGGCCTATGTATGAATCATTCAAGCATAAGAAAGCACATCTAACTTTCCAGATGATCAGGCGGTGATCAGTATACTGGTGGTGCTTAATGCTGAGTGGTTAGAACACCTTTATCTAGGCACCTTGTATCTTTAGGCATTCTGCAGTAAAACATTTGTTCCCATTTCTTTCATTTTAATTTACTCAATACGCCAAAGATGAGATCGTTTGACAGGCAGAAAATAGTATTTTTGCAGCAACAAGGTGATTCAAAGCAGAAATATAAAGAAATGAGGGATGGCTCAAGACTTTTGCACAGTATTGTATATCTGACCTCCCACATGCTCAACTCTCCGCACTGTCATTTTATTGTTTAGTACTAATTCTGTAAATTGCTGAAGTATTCTCTTTATAGCAATTGCCATACTCCCAAACCCATTGCCACACATTAGACTGCTACTGTGCTTTTTCACACATCACTTACTACCTCATGTTGAATGCTGTATTATATATTGCTACTTGTTTCTATTATATTTTTATATTGTAATGTTGCAGTGTCTACTGTCTAAATGCATTTCATATTTATTGTATTCTAATGCTGCACTAATATCTAAATGTACCTAGTTTTTATTGTTTTTTTTACGGTTTAATATCTAAATGTACTTAGTATTTACTGTATCATCATGCTGCACTAATGTTTAAATGTACTGCGTATTGTAGTGCTGCACTGCCTAATGTTAACAATCTGTAATCTAAGGAGAAAAATCAAAGTAAGAATTTCATTGCATTTTGTCCATATGACAATAAAACTCAGAATCTTGAATGTTTTCACTGTATTATAAAGAAAAGCTATGAAAACCACCACTTGCGGTAAACTCCTTTGTAACCTGCAATCGTTGGATCAAATTGATCAAAACCTCCACAGTGACAGCAGATCAAACAATTCTAGTGAACTCATCTGTTTCAAGTGTGAAAAGACAAGCAATAAAGTATCAAAAACCTTTCAAAACAACATTTACTACGCTTCATTTTGGGAAGTTGACGAGATGATAAAAACAAAGGAGGAGAGCCTCAGGCTCATTTCCAGTAATCCGAACTTCAATATGTGTTCATAAATCTGCTCTGCATGGGCTGGCCTAGCTTCTGCATTCCTTACAATGAGTGCAAGGGATTGTGAGAAAAACTGATCCAAGATGTATTTGTAGATTCTCAGTGGCTTGTCAGTGTGTTGGGCTGGTGTGTAAAATGTAAAGTTAGTTGAATAAAGTTGAATAATGTAAGGCAATACTGTGTAAGGGCTAGTGTTGTGTTGGGGCCGGTGGAGGTTGTGGGAATTGCTTTTATTAAGTTCAATCACAATAATATTTTAATATTCGATTAATTAAATCAGAATATAATAGTAAAGTGTTACTGATGTCATGGCTGGCCACATGGGAGGCCATGATATCAAAATAGGAAGCTGCAGGTGTGACCTGAACCCTGTAGGAAGGAAAAGCATGTTCTTGGCCACAGAAAGCATGTGGCCTTGTTTATCATCACCATACAAAAATGTTACGCCTGGTTTTGTGACGCAACAACATGCAATCCCAAAGCCTGATTTTAATGTTGAAAAAAGAATACGGTCACTTCTAGGCTACACAAAAGCAGCTTTAGATCAACTAGATGACTTATTCTGTTTAACACTCTTACCTAAAGTGAGAGGCATTACAGTCCTGCACAAAAGTCCTGAGCCACACCTCATTTCTGAATATTTTGCTTCCAAAGATCCAGACTTTCTCGTATTTTAATGTAATCTTGGGGAACAGTTCTCCAGGCGTCCTGAAGGACTTTCAAAGCCTCTCATTTTCAGTCCAGTCCCTGAACCTGACCAGGAACGTTTTTTGTTTGTTAAGCCACACGGTGACCTACGTATGAATCATTCAAGCATAACAAAGCACATCAAACTTAAGGCCTGAACCAGTGAAGAAACAGGAGCAGATGATTCCAGATGATCAGGCGGTGATCAGTATACTGGTGGT
>JBBJLS010000001.1:13121392-13136140 GCA_037577275.1 Bryconaethiops microstoma
GAGAGAGACAGAGAGAGAGAGAGAGAGAGAGAGACAGAGAGAGAGAGAGAGAGACCGAGAGAGAGATTCTGAAAAACCAAAGCTCTGTGACCACTCCATTACAGCACCAAAAGGAGAAGATTCTCTTTAGGCTTCACTAGCAGAAAGTAAATACATTAAGTGTCCGTATGGGAGCCCACACTTCAGATTCATAAGCTGGTTTCATAATGGTTACTGAGTTATTCATAGTACTTTATGAGTAATATGTCTTATAATTAAGAAGCCTAATTTTCAAAGTGTTACCACATTGCCATTAGCTCATTCAAAGCATTCACACAGTTCAAGCACCAACAAAACACCTAGTGCTTGATTGCAATGTAAAACATTACAATAATTGATTTCTTGATTTATTTATTTTTTTACATTTATCACTCATAGTATTTCCCTCCACGTAAATCTTCGATTTTCTCAGTTTTGAATTATGTGCTGCCTTGATTGCCTGGTATAGAAGAACACATTACCATATAATTTACTAATACCAGGAAACCCCTTTCAAAATTCTAGTCACTACAGTCAGTTTTATGGCTAATATGTTATAAAGACAGTAGGAGTTCCCAGATTTAGTAAAGGAGGGGCATCCTCTTTGTGCTTAGGTATCCCTTTAATTTGGTCCGCTGCCCTCCTCCAGAAACAACCCACCCCCCCTCAAATCTCACCAAAATGCTGCAGTCAGGCACAGAGCAATGGAATGTAAGAGGAGTGCTGGCAGAGAAAAAGATGGCAAGGCCCAAATGAAGTGCTGGTCCAGCCTTTGGAAGGGTTCTATATATACATATATATCCCAGCCACGCTGTTGGGCCTGCATGCCTCCGCGCCATTGGATAAAAGTGATGGGTTTTTTGTGGAGGGCGTGGAGAGCGAGCTTATCTCTGTGGCCTTGCTGACTCTGCTCGTCGCTTTGTTCCACGACTCTGCTGGACACCCACCTCCATCAGCAGAAAGACTCCCACCCACCCTCTCTCCCTCCCTCCCTCCCTCCATTCCTCTCTCTCTCTCTCTCTCTCTCTCTTTCTCTCTCTCTGAAGCACTGATAGTAATGTGCTGACCTCAGTAAGCTAGTCTCAACCCACTCTACTGGACTCAGTAGCATCTGAATTGTTGTTGTATGTACTGATGGACTTGAATATAGCTCCAGCTGTTCACTGTGTGCGTGTGTGTGTTTCATTTGCTTGCTTTATTCTGTGAACCTTTGTAAAATCTAGCCATACCAGTGTACAACACGGTCTTTTATCATCACTGATCCACTTCTATATTGATAATATTAATACTTTTGTGCTAAAATACCTGTGCTGGTGAAAGGCATGCCTAAGAAAAATTGTCCAAATGTCCAAAAGCACAGATGACACTTACCCCCAAAGTTCATTAAAATGCATCTTCTTTGGATTTAAAGGATTTATTTGCATCTCCAAAACACACATTCCTCACTTTCCTTTCACCTCGTCCGACTCCTCCTCATGTTCCACCTCGCCCCAGCCGGCAACCTGCTTTGCATAAAGTCAAAGGAGTGGGCAGGACATGGATGTTGAATAGCTGCACACGTAAAGGCCTATGTGTGTGTGTGTGTGCATGCATGTGTGCATGTGTGTGGGTATGTAAAGCCCAGAGATCAGTCGTGGCTCTAGTTGTCCGTGAGGTTGGAGAGCAGTGAGCACCAGTCCTGCATTGACTGTGGAGCTTTTTATTGATTAGTAATCTCTGAGGTTACATTCTGTGAATTTTTAGATAAATGGTTTGATTCTATGTCAACTTTATCTGCAAGTAGGAAAGTTAAATTTTATAACCTGTTACGTGATGATGACTGAGTGAATCTGGCTGTTGTGAGTTTGTTAACATCACCCCCTCTGCGTGTCTGTGTGTCTTTGGCCTGACGAAGCTGTCATGTGTAAAAGAATGTATGGAGGCGGTTGGCCAGGCGTGCAGCCTGATGCCAGTGAGCAGTGGGCACAGTGCCCTCCTGGCAATTGGTATTGTGGGGTGGGTAAAGCCAGCGGCTCAGGGACGAACAATGAGTCCTGGAGCAAAGTGCTGACCACTGCCCAGCCTGTAGCCGAACTCCCCATTCACCCGAGCCACGTATAAATAGAGCCCTCGGCAAGAGGTCAGGAGACCGTTGTGTGGAGCCCCCCGAACGCACACAGCTATTTGTTGGGTAGGTCAGGTAAGCCCTGCATCTCAGTCCTTTCAGCCATTGGGGTTGTTTTCCATTTAGTGCTTTTTGCTGAGCTGCAAAAATCTGCACAACACAGAGCGCCATTCAAGCAAAAAAAAAAAAAAAAATGGCCCAAAACAAACGAAACAGACAAGCATGCGAACAAGACACGCACGGGCACTTTAAACACATGCAAACACATGCACTCGGTTAATCACTCAAATTCTTCAAAACTAAACCACATTTCACATCTACCTTAATGGTTTTACACCAATGCCATGTTGCACTAAACAATAATGCAATCTTATTGATTCTCCTGCATCTAATATAGATACTATGTTATCTAATCTACGAACATTTTCACTGTTTTTTTTAACATGCATGTTTAGCACTGGAAGCTGCTGTATGTTTATTGCTCTTGTAAACGAAGATGGAACAACGTTTATTAGATGTTGATTGTTCGAGCCAAGCGCTTGGCAACACAACGAATGCATGTTTTCTGCTCTTTGTACTCTTGGTACATTTAGCAGCTTAATCTACACAAGTGTGTGTGTACATGTGTGTTCTTCAGGTCAAGCAACATTGAGAAGTTTGCAAGTATGGCTTTGACTAATCCCATGCCAATGGGACCATGGAAGGTGAGTGGGAAGTGAGGCCAAACACCCTTAAAGGTCAGAAGACCTTTTTTTACTGGGACACTTTTCTTAAAGCCCTGTTTCTGTATCCATGTGCAGATCACAGTATACGACCAGGAGAACTTCCAAGGCAAACGGGTGGAGTTCACCTCATCCTGCCAGAACATCATGGAGTGCGGACTGGACAACGTCCGCTCCCTGAAGGTGGAGTGTGGCGCGTAAGTCATTCCCACACCCATCACATTCACATGAGCTGTGCAGTATATGGTTTGTTTATCATTACCATATTGACTGTTGTAATATCAATGTTGCAGAAGGCTGCTTAATACAGATGGGCCCCTTTGGCATTATTTTACATTTACATTTATAGAATTTGCCAGAAACTCTTATCCATAGCAACATATATCTGTGTTTTAAAGTCAAATGTATATATATATATATATATATATATATATATATATATAGTATTTTTATATACTTTTTTGTATAGTGTACAGTTCTTTTATTTTATATTGTCATATTGTACAATATTTATAGGTTATGCTGCTTCTACTTTATTCTCTTTTCCTTCCAATTCCACTGCAAGGTAGACACTTAAAAGACAGCAAACAACTCAAACAAGCTATATCGACCAGCTCAAGTACATTACATTGCACAACTGCAATTATGTGGTGGTTCTTTAAGCTTTAAAGAACCACCACTTGCTCCTCTCATTTACAAAAGTCATTCATGAAAGTACAGTCAATTAAAAGATTCTTTAGTGGTTCGCTCCACAGGGCCTATTTAGTCATGTTTTTTGTGTGTGCCTGGTCAGCTGGGTGGGTTATGAACACTCCAGCTACTGTGGGCAGCAGTTCATCCTGGAGAGAGGAGACTATCCTCGCTGGGAGTCGTGGAGCGGCAGCAATGCCTACCACGTCGAGAGGCTGATGTCCTTCCGCCCAATCTGCTGTGCTGTGAGTCCGCCTTCATATTGCACACCACCATAAAGTTCAAGGTTACTTTACTGTCATCAGCAGGTACACATTATAATGAGGCCTTTCTCCATGGGCCACTGTGCAACACAGAGCAACATTCAACAAAGTACAAGTAGAAAACTCAATAAATAGACACTACAGTATAATGTAATATAATGTAATGGTATGTAACAGTAGAGTATGGATGGGATGTGAACCTACCAGAGTTACTAGTATTGGCATGTAGCTCCAGAGCTGATAAGAGTATGTTCTGATACGTGCAGAACCATAAGGAGTCCAAGATCGTTGTGTACGAGCGGGAGAATTTCATTGGGCACCAGTGGGAGATGAACGATGACTACCCCTCTCTGCAGGCCATGGGCTGGCCCAGCAATGAGATTGGATCCATGCAGCTTCAAAGTGGGGCGTGAGTACCATGGAACTCCATAAATTTGGAAATTGGTGTTTGCATGCACTTTTTTTCAAGCACAAACAAAGCTTTTTTTTTTATATAACATTTAAAACTTTTTAAAACAAAATGCATCTTAAATTGGATGTGAAATAATACAATTGCAAAGCAATGAGATTTAGTCATAGATTAATCCAGTAGGAACAATGGTAACTCAGTAACTAAAATTAAACATAACCCCTTTAAACCTTATTCTGTTATTAGAGGAATGAACGCAGTTGATCAGATGTTTGTGTCCAAATTTGCTTGTTTAGTTCTGCAGTGGAGGCTAAAAATGAATGGAAGTTTATGTCAACCAAAATGAGGGAGAAATTGGCAACAAACAATCATTCTGTCATTATTAAGTACTGTGAAACATACAGCGCTGTGCAAAAGTCTTGAGCCAACTCTCATTTTATCATATTTTGCTTCCAAAGAGACAGACTTTCTTGTATTTTTAATGTAGTCTTTAATAGTTCTCCAGGCTTCCTGAAGGACTTTCAAAGTCTCATTTTTAGTCCCTGTACCTGACCCATTACTTTTTTTTTGTTTGTTAAGCCACACAGTCACCTACGTATGAATCATTCAAACATAACGAAGCACATCTAACTTAAGGCCTGATCCAGTGAAGAAACAGGTGCAGATGATTCCAGATGATCAGGTGGTGATCAGTATACTGGTGGTGCTGAATGCTGAGTAGTTGGAGCACCTTTATCTAAGAACCTTGTATCTTTAGACACTTTGCAGCTATTTGTTCTCATTTCTTTTATTTAGTCTACTCAATATGCCAAAGATAAGACATTTTGATAGGCAGAAAATGGTACCTGTGCACCAACAAGGTGGTTCGAAGCAGAATATATTCTATTCTTGTCCCTGTTGCTGTTTAGCTGGGTTTGCTACCAGTACCCTGGCTACCGTGGATACCAGTACATTCTGGAGTGTGACCGCCACGGTGGAGAGTACAAACACTACAGGGAGTGGGGGTCCCACGCTCAGACCTTCCAGGTGCAGTCCCTCCGCAGAGTGCAGCAGTGAGGGCCGCTCCTCTTTCTCCCTCCCTCCCTCCTCCACCACCTCCTCCTCTTCCTCCTCCTCGTCCTCTTCCACCTCCTCTCCTCCACCCATCCACTCCAGCTGTTTCCAGCCCAGTTAGACTCCTCATGGCACGGGCTGAAGATCTGGTGCTACAAGGCGAATGCTTACAGCACTTTTCTCTCCTCGCTTCCCCCAGCAAAAGAAAAGAGGGAGCGAGAGAGCCCCCAGCCGGCAGAGGCTGTGAACGGGGCAGTGATGTGACTCAGGCTTTGCTCCTTCTCATTGTCACAGTGCGACCTGTGCAAAAAGTGATCAATAAAGGGTACCTACATAAAATCGCTCTGCTGTGTGAGAGTGCATAGACTTATCTTACATAGGGCAGCTGTAAAGAAAGACACAAACACAATTTTGTGAAATAATTATATAAGGCTGTACAATACATCGTTTGCTACTCGTTATCGCAATATCAGGCTCGGCAACAGATATTGGAAAAAGGCTACAAAGTGCAACGAAGCCTCTAACCAATCACAATGTTTCTGACAGGGAGACCAATCACAGCTCTGGGTGAGTTACTGGGTGTTCTGATGAATCGAGGTCTTCATGTAAGCCAACAAAAGTCTAATTTTTAATCATTAAAGGTCATCCCCGAATAAGGAATTGCATGTAAATGTGTCGGTTTTGTGACATCACAAAAACTGATTTGAAAACAGGCTGCTTATTTTCCATATATTTCCATTTACTGTATGGATGGGCTGGGGTGGGGGGGGGGTGGGGGTGGTTAAATGTACAATTTGAAACAATATTTACATACTTTAAGCCTTTTTAATTCCAGAAAAATGATGATATGGGCCCTTTAATATCTTAAAAAGCATCGCAACCACAACCTGTAGTAGGAAAATCACAATGCTGTGATTTTGTCCATATCGTGCAGCTCTGTAAATATATAAATCAGAATCAGGGTGGAATTTTATATTGTCCAAAAGAGTTGATTTGACTGTTTAAAGCAAAACAATGCGAAGCACTGACTGTGCATGGTGGTGCTATTATTTTAAATTACATTTAATTAAATTAAAAGCCAGCAAAATAAAGGGCCCATATCAACTATTTTTGTTAAATAAAAGGGTTTGTGTGTTGTGTAAACAGTTTTAAAGTTTATAATCAATAGTTTCCTCCCCAGTCCATATGATCTGCATATGGAAAAACAAAAAACAAAAGCCATAAGTTTAGCCAAACCTATGCAGACTGAAGTGATGGGGAGCCTGGATTGCTTTTCAAATGAACCAGCCAATCAGAACAGGGATCACAAATGATCCCAAAGTTACATATTGGTCTTAAAGGTAGTGTAACAGGAAAATAAAGTAGATAATAAAAGGAAAATAAAGTAGATAATAAAACAAAAGATAAGATCATAGAAATATATTATCTTATGTTTCTATATACCATCAGACAAACATTTTACACACCACAGATTTTCACCACTTATCCATTTATTTCATAAACTGCAGATTTTAATTCTTGTTTAACATTGGAAAGTTGTTGGGTGGATCACAATAAATGACAATATGTCAAATTACACAAGTTTCCTTTATAAGATGAAAGAATCTGTAACAGTGCATGTCTGACATCCTCTTAACTGGTTGTGTAGTGATACAGAGTCAAATTCTAGACTGTCCTTTAACTTTAAATGTTTCATCACCTAATAGCTCCTTAAATATCTAACACTTGTCTGGTGATCCACATTATAATTATTATTATATCAGGTGACTTTTTGTAGGCCAGTAGTGATGAATACAAATATGACATTTCATTGATAATAAAGGGGCTTAGATGGTGAACATCCTGTAAATCTATTAAATCTACTACAAAAAAATGTGTGTATATATATGGATCTCGAAATATGATATTCTATTATATGTATATTTACATATATAGAATACTTTTATATATACATATTTACAGTACACTACTATATATATAACTGTATGTTTTATCCATATACAATTCATGTTATACAAATATTCAGACTGCGAGGCCTTTGAGGACAAGATCCTAAAAGTGTAATAGACTGACACCGTGTGACCAAACTGTAGAACTGCAACAAGACTTTTATGAATAAATAAATAAATAAATAATACAAATCCGGAAGCAGGCATGTGACGTCAGGCACAACAGAAACACACTTGTGTGTGAGAGACAGGCTTAAAGTTTACTGATTTCTCTCGTGTTTATTTCTAATATAATGGAGTAATGTCTGCGCTGCTGGTGGTCTTAGTGGGCGCGGTGGTCGCGTACCTGCTCCTCTACTACAATCTCTTCAGAGGAGCCAGGTGCAGGAGCAGAGCCACGCTGAAGGGCAAAACTGCAGTTGTCACAGGTGAGTGGAAACAACACACACTCACCTGCAAACACTCAACACCTGGATCAAGCTGGACCTTGGTTTGTCTAGGAAAAATTCAGCATTTCAGGCATTTTAAAACTGTCAAACCCTGTGCAGCCCTGTGCACGGAGTGGGTCTGATTAGTTCACATTACCCTCAATAAAAGGCGGTAAATGTATAAACAAATACGTAAATAAAATCCGGAGACACTGATTAAGCCTTTACAAAGAGTGGCAACCCCAGATATACACTACCTGTCAAAAGGTTTTGCACACACTGATATTTTCTACTTTAACCTGTTACTCACGTAATATTTCCTAAAAATACACTCAATATTCTTTACTAACAACGAAATTTACAGCATGTTCTTGTATTAGTCAGAAAATGTCACTACTGACCTGCAGAAAGTCACCGAATCTAATTAGAATTATAATGTGGATCACCAGACAAGTGTTAGCTATTTAACGAGCTATTAAGTGATGAAACTAAAGTGCATTTAAAGGACAGTCTAGAATTTGACTCTGCATCACCACACAACCAGTTAATAGGATGTCAGACATGCACTGTTACAGATTCTTTAGTCTTGTAAAAGAAACTTGTTTTATTTGACATATTTTCATTTATAGTTGTTCACTCAACAGCTTTCTGGCCTTTAACAAGAATAAAATCTGCAGTTTATGAAGTAAATGATTGAGTGGTACAAACCTGTGGTGTGGTAGTGCAAGTATGAACGTGTAGGAAATGTTCTATGATACAAACCGCCCAAGTGGATTTTCAGTAGCAGTCATGGAACATTTCCTACACGTTCATACTTACATCTAGCAATTATTAAGCAATTTCCTCTGGGATCCAGAAAGATTCTGATTCTGATTAGTACTGCCACTCCACTCAGTCAGTGACCCTGGAGTTTATTTACTAATTTATTTATTTACTGCCCTTATACTGAGGGTAATCTGAACAAATCAGACCCCTTCAGAGCGTAAAATCTGACATAAAAGAAAAAGTGCTCTCTGTTTTAACTTATTCTGCCCAGGGAGCAACACCGGCATCGGGAAGGCCACAGCTCTGGATCTGGCCAGGCGAGGAGCCCGAGTGATTCTCGCCTGCAGAAACCGAGAGAAAGCAGAAGCGGCTGTTTATGACATCAGAAGGGTAAAGTTCTGTTTTGTCAGATATCCTGTTAAAGTTCAAGTTCATATGATTAAACTTTTAAAAAGCTCTTTCTGTAAAAAGAAGAGGCAATGTCTTCCCACAGTCAGCTATTATTATTTTACTACTCGGTTTAATTTTGTACGGACAAGACATATATTGTATGGGGTGCACAGTATATTGTCTGTTAATTGTTATTGGAGCCAAAAGTGTTGGCTCTTCCAAAAGTGTTGTTACATGATCCAGTTCACTTAAAAAAGACGGAATTCCCATCACTACTGCCCATTACACACGCTGTGTCTCACAGGAAAGCGGGAACACGGCGGTGCTGTTTATGCACCTGGACCTGGCGAGCCTGAAGTCTGTGCGCACTTTTGCCGAGACCTTCTTGAAAACTGAGCCCAGACTCGACCTGCTCATCAACAACGCAGGTGACTTTTAATTTGTCATCTGTAACACAAAATAACATGAGAAATAAAGGATAAAATAAGTGCTGCATCTGTCACTACAGGAACTGAAGCCTGGTAAAACTGCAGTTTTTGCCATTCATTTGATGAGGTAAAATGTTGAAGACCAAACATGAGAGGTATAAGCAGCATTGTCCGCGTTAACCCTTAGAACTCAGGGCATATTAGTAAAATCCGATTTCGCCGAATAAAACCGGTGTAAAACCGCTGTTTGTTCTACATTCTCGCTCGGTGCGTCGCTGTTTGTCTGCTCTCCTCACTCCCTCTGGGAGTTTTCCCAACACACCGGGGGGCGAAACCTGTCCTGAAAGTTTGTTTGTTTCTAAGACCTAAAATACAGAATTTTTTTTTTGTTCTTTCTCTGCATTTGCATGTGATGCCATTTTTAAAACACCGGCAGCGGTTTTTATTGTTACATATGCTACATGACATAGGAACACCAAACAAAGCTCAGCATGATGTCTGACATCCCGAGCATTAACACAAACAAGGGGAACTTCCATAAAAGGAGCTGTTTTACTGTATTAGGACAGTTTATCATTGGTTGCGCTGCTGGCACGGATCCGTGCTGCTCGCGTTCTGTGGGTTAAAGATCCAGGCAGACTTTTAACAGTAGGATAATATTGATCTGAGGATCAGCACACTGCAGTCCTCACCTCCTAGAGTCAACTACTTTTCAGTCTGATTACTCTTCCGCAGGCCTGATGGCACCAGGCAGGACTGAGGATGGTTTTGGGATGGTGTTTGGGGTCAACCACCTGGGCCACTTCCTCCTGACCCTGCTGCTGCTGGACCGGCTGAAGGCGTCGGGTCCGAGTCGAATCATCAACGTGTCGGCGCTGCTGCACCGTCTGGGCTCCGTGGACTTCAACACACTCCACACACACAAAGACCTCGTCACGGGACAGACCTTCTGGCACTGCTTCAGGGCCTACTGCCACAGCAAGCTCTGCAACGTGCTCTTCACCCGCGAACTCGCCAACAGTCTGGAGGGGTCTGCAGTCACCTGCTACAGCCTGCACCCCGGTCAGTGGCCCTTCACTGATGGCCTTTTTATTGCCCTACATTCACATGGATCACTTTTGAACATTTACTTTTACATTTACGGCATTTAGCTGAGGCTCTTATGCAGAGTGACGTACAACAGTGCTCAAGTAGTCCACATCTGTTTCTTAAACCTGTAAAGCTAAACTTAAGTCAACATCCACTATTCAACCAAGTTACTGCACACTCACTTTCAAACGATACCTAAACAACACCAGTCAAAGAAAGTCAGATTTTTTCTACATTTTTATATATATTTGATTGATTGACTGACAGACAGACACACAGACAGACAGACAGACGTGATTAGTCACCAAGGTACTCCGTGAAGAGGTGGGTCTTCAGGCGATTCTTGAAGACAGTGAGGGATTTGCTTTGAAAATATTAGGTGCATGTTTCAGTCACACCAGGCACAGGTGATAAACACGGAATACAAGGATGGGTGTCATTTATATTTAATTGGCCTCCTTTAGTTAGAATAAAAACAGTAACCTGGCCTGTATTAATAGTAACGATAACACAGGGACCGATTTGTAGGTATTTTACAATAAGAACATAATGTAAAAAAATAAAATAAATTCATTTTTGACTGGATTTTGACGAGGCACTAGAATATGATGCATTGCCCGAATATCGCCATGCAACATCCTGAACATACAGCACTTACCTTACCTGAAGGTCTTTATCAGGGATCTTTGGATTATGATGGATGGGTAAAACATATGTTTGTCTAAAAGTGTAAACATTCAGAGCTAGAAAGAATGAAGTTCAGGTTTTACAGGATGTTTCTAGCCACTGGTTGAAGGTACTGAGTATATCAAGTCTTGCGCAGGTCTGTCACCATATGTATCTAAACTGCGGTCTGTTAATTATGTCTATATACATCAACAGCAACCAGCACTCTGCACTTCACAGTACATATTTTGTTACGTTTGCACATGTTATACCTTATTTGAATAGATTTTTTTCTACATTTTTTATTACTTAGTTCTAGCCTTGCATTTTCTGTTTAATTTATTGTACCTGTATTGCACAGTGTCACAGACGATTCAGGGCCACATTTCACTACACGTTGTACTTGTACTGTGTACGTGACATAAAGAATCTTGAAAATGCACTGTTTTCTCTGTGTGTCAGGAGTGATCAACACAGAGTTTTTGCGCAATCTGAACCCATTGCTGAGGCTGCTGATACTGCCCTTCTCCAAGCTCTTCTTACTGGACGCAGAGGGGGGAGCTCAGACCACGCTGCACTGTGCGCTGCAGGAGGGCCTGGAGCCTCTGAGTGGACGCTACTTCTCCTCCTGTGGCCTGCAGGAAGTCAGCGCTGCTGGACGAGATGACGCTCTGGCGAAGAAGCTGTGGGAAGTGAGTGAGAGGCTGTGTGGCCTGTCATGAGAGTGAGGTATGATGGACTCCGAAGAGCAAAAGTGACACCAGATGCCTTGGGAATTACTTTTTAAAGTTTATTAGATGAGCGCTGAGTGCCATAGCATTTTAAACAGTTGTGCTAATCCTTACTAGGGCTGCACAATACAGTACTGTGCATAAGTCTTAAGCTACCCCTCATTTCTTCATATTTTGCTTTGAATCACCATGTTGGTGCAATAATACTATTGTTTGCCTGTTGAACTGTCTTATCTTTGGTATACTGTGTAGATTAAATGAAAGAAATGGGAACAAGTGTTATACTGCAAAGTGCTTAAAGATGCAAGGTGCCTAGATAAAGGTGTTCTAACCTCTCAGCATTCAGCACCACCAGTATACTGATCAGCGCCTGATCATCTGGAATCAGCTGCAAATGTTTCTTCACTGGTTCGGGCCTTCAGTTAAATGTGCTTTGTCCTGTTTGAATGATTCATACATACGTCACCGTGTGGCTCAGCAAACAAAAAACATTTCTCTGAAACTGGTCAGGTTCAGGGACTGGACTGAAAATGAGGGGCAGCTCAATACTTTTACACAATACAATATATCGTCTCTTAATCATTATCGCGATATCGGTCTCTGCAATACTGATATCGCAGAAGTATGCACACTGCAAAAATGTTATTTTGGCCAAACTTTAACCATTAAATGCACTGATTTTTCCAAGGTTTTCTTAACCAGCCTGTATTTTCACAATTCCTTGATGTTTGCGCTGGTTTGTGTACCACAAATGTAATTCATTCTTACACGACCATTTCCATCCTATAGTTATCCCTAGTACTCCATCTGTTTTACTTCGAGAAAAGGGATGATTTGGGCCCTTTAAGATATTAAAAGGCATTGTAAAAATAACTAAATATAGCAGAAAAATCACTGTTGTACTATTGTGTCTATATTGTGCAGCCCTATATTTCACTGATGAACTGTCGGGGGTTACACAAAGAGCCTTAATACCACTGTTATCTTACATTTGGCAGATGAGTCATGTACATCTTCTGTTTTCTTTGACATTAGGCTGCGAAACGCAGCTCCAAATTTGTCAAATGTTTGTGATTTATTCAACAGAAGTGAGACTAAGATTATTAATCACTATTTCAGATTAGCCTTCAAAAATGCAAAGTTCATGCATTCTTAAATATGAATTTACGGTTTACTATGCAAAACACTTAAGACATTTACTTTTTAGAAATTTGTGACTGTGACACAGCAACTGAACATTAACATGAACATGAACGTGTGAATTTGATTTTAAAATAAAGCCTGATCTGAACTGATGCTGTTGTGGGAAAACATTCAATGCAAAACAATGTGGTTTTGGATCTTTATCGTTGCACCGGCTGCTGGGGAGGGTTGTTCAGCAGACGGTAGTGCTGGAGGCTGCTGGGTCTCATTGGTTTTGTTCACTGGGTGGCAGTAGCGTGCCACCGAAGCGGCACTCTGCCCAGCACGGCTTGTGCTTGTCAGGACAAGAGCCAGGGCGACATAACCTTAACTAAAGAGACTTCTGTCAAGATGACAGGCAGTGGGATACGATGCTTCCAAGCCCTCTAGAACATTTCATATAATTTTGGGTCTCGAGTGGAAATGAGACAGCATTGTGTTGTTCAGTGCTAATTAGCTGGCATCATCATTTTTCTGCTTACTATCGACAGCTCCTTCATTTCGTGAGAAGGTTTTCTGCTTCATCGGGTGTTGACCGATGAAGAATTGCATTCTGTACTGGTGTGGGAGACGCACCATGCTGGTGTGTTGTGTATATGTTTTCCGTCCATGCGTTCTTTTCACTGTTGGCATTGTTTGCTTACTGAAGGAGCTGCAGCTCAAGGCTGCCAGTGGGAGTGGAGGTGATGGTGCATGGACTCTTTTATGGTCTCAGTCTGAATAGGCTGTTGCCTGCAGAGTGCACTTACGATTGCATGTTATTTCAGCCTGGAGGTGTCACTCGGCTATTGACTCACATGGGAAGACTGTGTTCACCTTTTATCTGCATTCCTCCGGACACTTTCTTACGGAAACAGTACGGAGACGGGACCAATGAAGAGGATGGACAGACTGCTCTTGAGAAACTTCAAGAATGTGGAAAGGGTTCACGAGCATAGTCGGCTGCGACTGGCTATAATCTGACAGTGCTAATCAAACTAAGGCAGATTGAAAACAAATAAAAATAAATGCTAATGATCCATCCAGACCGTATATTGCGCTGAGCATTCAGCACCACCAGTATACTTATCACTGCCTGATCATCTGGAATCATCTGCACCTGTTTCTTCACTGTTGGAAACATTCCTCTGAAACTGATCATGTTCAGGAAGTGGACTGAAAATGAGAGTCTTTGAAAGTCCTCAAGGAAGCCTGGAGAATTGTTGCTCAACACTACATTAAAATAAAAGAAAGTCTGGTTCTTTGGAAGCAAAATATAAAGAAATGAGGGCTCCAGACTTTTGTGCAGGACTTTAAGTAAGGTAAACTGGCCACTCAAAGGCTGTGTGCACATCTGATTGTGTTAGGCCTCCTCATCAGCAGGTATGTTATCACTTCCTTCATTTAACCCACAAAGCTTCAGGTAAAAGTCGAACACTTTTGCATAAATAAATAGGTTCATTTAACAGCAAAAGAAATCAGCATTGGAATATGCCATAGAAATTTGTGATTGCCCCCTCCCGTCTCCCTCTTTCTCATGTGTTCAGCTGGCTCCATGTCCTCCTCAGTGTCTTCCTCTCATGCACCGTAAGTCTGCCGTCCTGTTCGATTGGATCTCTAGAGGCGGCACATCGATGAGCAACGCCAGATGTTTGCTTTGGACGCACTCCTGAGCTCCTGGGCACAGTACTTAACCACTGGATTAGTGCATCAATTAGCAATCACTGCATGGGAGGGCCACGATTGATTGAGAATGCTGATGCTCTGCTGAGTGTGGGGCATGCTGTGGCTTGTTTGTATCAGGCCTGCAAATGTGTGTGTGTGTGTGTGTGTGTGTGTGTGTGTGTGTGTGTGTGTGTGTGTGTGTGTGTGTGTGTGTGTG
>JBBJLS010000001.1:13140877-13158441 GCA_037577275.1 Bryconaethiops microstoma
TCTCTCTCTCTCTCTCTCTCTCTCTCTCTCTCTCTCTCTCTCTCTCTCTCTCTCTCTCTCTCTCTCTCTCTCTGGGTCAGACTGCCTCTCTCGACCCACACAGTTATAAGTGCCTTTATTTGTAGGGCTAATCTGAATTGCGATCATTGCTCTGCTTCTCTATCAGGTAGAAAATCCTGGAAAAGCACCAGCGGACGGAGAGTTTGGGGGATGCAGTGCCGCGCGGGGGCCTTTATGGCCCGCCTGGCCTCAAGAGGGCAGCTCTGGTAGGGATTTAATTGGGTTTCCCTATTACTTGCAGCCCTTCAGCCTGCCAGGACTCTTAGTTGAAGAAGGCTGGCAGGCCTTCGCAGCTGAGCCTCTTCTATTGTGACCCTAAACCTCAGCTGATACCACAGAAGTCCTGAGAGCGGCCCTTAGACCAAACATTTAGATCATGTTTGTTTTGATCTGGAGCACCATGCGATCAGGTGGGCTCCGCTGATTGGATTTGGGGACTCTTGGAGGTGTTTGTGTGCTTCCGGAGGGATTTAGTGGGAATTAGTTGAGGCAAAAATAGAAGACTGGGCAGTACATTCAACATTGATATTTTCCAAAATATCCAAATAAATTTTACTTAATAAATGCATTACTAAAGTTAATGAGCCTCTACCTAATGAGCGCCACTAGTCTGTGCTGAAAAAATCCAGTCTACTTGTTTTCTTTTTTTTCTGCTCCTCCTAGAATTACACTATAGAGAATCTCAAACCAGAAATAACATTTACAGAACTTTTTAAATTTGAGATAATTTTCAACTGATTTAGATGTCAATCTAAACATTGACAAGCGAAGCTCAACAAGTGCTGTAGAGGGGGGCGCGCTGCCACCCTTCTGTTCAGCTGCGTGGAGCAGGCAGCAGACAGGACGGGAGCGTCAATATCGGCTGCTGGCCATTGATCGGCTGTATTGATCAGGATGGGCAGTAGGACCAGGGGAAGGAAGGGCCCGCTGATCCTCATCGGAGCGATTGTTTAGGGTCACTGACAAATTCAATTGCCTATCAGGGAGCGATCATGGGAACAAACGGCTGCTGTCGATGCTGGGGCCGTGCCCTGTGGTAGCTGTCACTCAGCATTACTCCTGATTTGGGCGTTTGTGGGTGTGTTTGCATGTAAGCTCAGTGAGGTCAGAGGGACAGTGGAGGGCAGACTGCTGCTCCCTGACCATCCCAGAACACTGACTTTCATCATAATTCACACAGGCTCTTCCTTACACTCCAACTTCACTGCCCTAACATTCACGTCTTCGATAAAATCATCTCTATTGCTTTCCTCAGCACCCAGAAACCCCAAACTGGCCGACTGAGCCAATAAACACCGCGGACTCAACTCTCCAACGCTTGTCTTCTCTTAGTGATAGCGCTGCACAACATAGGTAGTGCTAGACAAAATACGGTACTCATTTCTTCATATTTTGCTTCCAAAGAGCCAGAGCTTCTTGTTTTTTAATTTAGTTTTGAGGAACAGTTCTCCAGACTTCCTGAAGGACTTTCAAAGTCTCTTATTTTTAGTCCAATCTCTGAACCTGACCAGTTTTAGAGGAATGTTATTTGTTTGTTAAGCCACACAGTGACCTACGTATGAATCATTGAAGCACAACAAAGCACATCTAACTGGTATGATGATCAGGCGGTGATCAGTATACTGGTGGTGCTGAATGCTGAGTGGTTGGAACTCCTTTATCTAGGCACCTTGTAACTTTAGGCACTTTGCAGCCTGTCACAGTAAAACATTTGTTCCAGTTTCTTTCATTTAATCTACTCAGTATGCCAAAGATAGGACAGTTTGACACTGATTCAAAGCAAAATGCAAAGAAATGATGAGTGGGTCAAGGCTTTTACACAGTACTACACCATATTGCAAACAGTTGCCTCACAATAAACAAAAACCTGATTCGCCTGATTTTTTGACAAAACAATTTACGCTTGCCGGAATATATGAGTGCCTTGATTCATCCAAACTCCTGCAGAAACATCTGTGATTGGCTGGGATGCCTATACCACTTGTAACTGTCTGCAAAATTATGGAAGTCACATTCTGAACTCTCATTTGCATATTTTCTCATTTGCATCCAACAATATTGTCAATATTGTGAATCACAACAATGATTAGCAAACAATATCTTAGACAGACTTACTTTATGGAAAGTTAACCACCACCATTAACCCATGGAAATGGAGATTTTGTTTGTTGGTCTGTTTGTCATTAAAATTTCATGCAAGGCAAAATTGCATGCATAAAGGGCAACTGGCAAAATGCTAAAAGACATCTGACAGCAGCAATTTAGTGGAGTTTCAGTTGCATGTTGCAGCCAAAACTGTCATCATTGTGAAAATCTGTATCTCAAGAAAGATTAACAATATATGAAATAGAAAAGTAATATAATTTAAATACTATTATACATATAATATGTAAATATAACATAAAATGATTTAAAATAAACCATCACAGTTAATCCATGTGTAATAAAACCACCCATTTTGTGCATGATTTTTATTTTTTGTAAGTAGTGATATTCCTGACACTAATGTTCTAGGTGCACATTTCCACAGCAGAGCGAATGAAGGTCTGGTAAACACCAGAATTTTTAGAATAGTCCAGTCTGAGCTGAATGTGAGTGAATTGGCCAGAAGTGGAGCGGAGTCTGATCCCTCCCCCTCTGGCCGCTCAGGGTGGCGGACGCAGCCCCTGCCTGGCAGCACTTCCAATCAAAAGTGTGACTCGGGGCACTACGTTAACTAATTATGGAAAACAGGCGCAGCCTTCCTTCATCCAACCCCACCCCCCGCACACACCCACCCACACACACACACACACACACACACCCCAATGCCTTTATTTGGGGTGTGCCTTTGATAAGGCTTGCTCTCTTGTCAACAAGCGCGTATTTAATTAGTGTTGATTGTTGTTAGCGTGTTCAATAGTTATTAATTAGGGCTGGGGGGGCCCTCCACTTGATTGCATGCCTGGAGCGGTGACATCTTGTGTTGTTTCACACTCTGCTGTTACACACTGCAGATATGAGGGGTGGAAAGAGAAAAAGAGAGGGAAAGGGAGAGACTTGGAGGGCGAGAGGGGGCAGAGCGGTTATGTTTACAGTTATGACCTGTCATGTAGGAAATGCGATGTTATTTGACATCAATTATTTCTCATAGCTCACTGAAACAAGAGGATAGATTCTTTCAAAAGAGCAGATTCTTAACTTTCTGTCCAGAACAAATGTGTATTAATTAGCAAAGGAGATATAGTCCAGTGCCTCTATTTTCATCATAAATAGAATGTAAATACCAGTCAAATGTTTTGCATAGGTTTTACCCACTTACTCATATTTCATAAACTGCAGATCTTCATTCTGCTCAAACATCAGAAGGTTGTTGAGCGAACAGCTATAGATGAAAATGTGTAAAATAAAACATATTTTTATAAGATGGAAAGAATGTAACAGTGCGTGTCTGACATCCTATTAACTGTTGGTGTATTGATGCAGAGTCAAATTCTAGACTGTCCTTTAACTTTAAATGCACTAGTTCACTGTTTCATCACTTAGATCATTAAATATCTAACAATTGTCTGCTGATCCACATTATAATTATAATGATATTAGGTGTCTTTTTTGCAGGTCAGTAACAGTGAAGAGAACTCAAATGAACATACTGTAAATGTATTTGTGAGCATAGTATGTTGAATTTATTTTTAAGTGTATTGACAATATTTGAAGAATATTGAGTGTAAATATTGAGTAACATGCAAATGCAGAAAATCCTCAGTGCGCACCAAAACTTTTGCCTGGTATTGTAATTCATTACATAATGAAGTTAGTCACGTGATTGTATAATTGCATTTTAAAGGAATGGCGAAATGACAGTAATAACTCTACTTCTAAGGGAACTTGCTGTGGTCTAATACCATGCAGAAGCAACACAGTCAGGTATTTGCATCCATATTGGAGGATGGCATTTTAACCCTTTCTTTTATTGGGAGCCTCTCACAGCACAGCCATCTGTTTCCAGTCTGCAACAATAATAAGACTACACTCATCGTGGTTGTGTATCGTGCACTTCTTCATGCATTTCACACATGGAAACTCTAATACTGTCTTCTGTGAGATGAAACGATCAGTGCAGCTGCCTGTACCTGCAGACATGAGGATGAGAGTTGGTAGAAAATTATTCCTATATGTATATTTCACATTGTATGTGGTGGAGGAGGGCTAAAAATACCATTTTCTGTCCACGTGCGCCAGGAATTGTCTTGGGGTTCATTCTAAACTTCTGCTGTGGGGTGCACTTCCCGCTGTTCAGCTGAGCATATACCCTCATTCGAAGGCGGCGCGAGCAGCTCTGCCTATTAAAATGTAAATTCCCTCTCGGTGCACCAGGCCCAGACTGTGGAACTCAGCGGGTGAAGAGAGGTGTGTGTGCCTGTGCGTGCATATGTGTGTGTGTTGTGGACCTATTTTCTAGCATAGTTCATTTTTGGGCAAGATGTGACAGTATATGACTCAAATTTCTATATTTTTTTTACTACAAATGTATGCCTTAATTAAAGTACAAATTTTACTTGGTAATCGCGAGTTGAATAGACCCAGCAGATTGTCCACAGTATCGAAATAGGATGTGTCGGCATCTTTGGCCACCACCACTATCCTTCTATTAATTACTGTTAGAATCTGACAATTAGTCAAATAAATAAAAAAGTTCTTTTTTTTTTACATGTTAAAATGATCTGCTTCAAATAAATGTTGTTTGTAAAATCTCATTTTTAATCCGGAGGCACTACAGAATCAGTATAAATTCTGTAACTGTACCAACACTACTACTATTAATATAATCAATAAAATGACAGGATGTGAATAAAAATAATTACGTTAATGAAATCAATAAATGCAATATTCATAACCAGTAATAATGGCAATAATGTAATGACAATTTTCCTTTTTTTTATTTTTATATATATATATATAGATCATTCTCTGGGACCTGCTACCTGAGTTACAAAAGAACATTAAAGTTAAAGGACCACATGTTGTTGATATATACTCTAAGTATACAAACAAAGAGGGAGACGAACTGAAGTAAAACTCATATCAGTGTAGTCCCCAGTGTCAAAACCCAGCTCCAGTGATGCTCACTGGGTTTCTCTCTGCAAGATGTCACTAGGTGGAGCTGTGATCTTTTTGTAAATGCCCTAGTGTGTATGTGTGTATGTGCGCGTGTGCGCATGTGTGCGCGTGTGCGCGCGTGTGTGTGTGCATAAGAGAAAGCCTAAGAGTGTATTTTTCTGATATAGGTAGCTGATATGCTCTGTGCAATTGGACAAGCATATTTCTGAGACCCACTTGATAATTAGAAATAATAGAGCATACAGTGGAAGGCCCAGCACAGAATTAATCGATTACTCTTGTAGAGTTAATATATGGCTGCAACTAAATCAAGAATCGCTGCTTTGGATTTCAGGCAAAAATACATTACATGAATCCAAAGTCTGGAGCAAGTTTTTTTTATTTGCTACTTGTTGGTCAGGCTGTCCTCACCTTCACAATATTTTTTCACATTTGAGTTGTTAGTAGCTGTTCATGATCAGTGTTTCTGGTGTTTCTGAGGACAGGAACAGTGCCATTCGTTCCTTGAAGCTTTTGTTCTTGGGTCCTGTTACTGGCCGTACTGGCTTAGAGTTGTAATGACCCAGTTCTTACAAGCATGAACTGGTGTGACTGATTGACTGCTGCTATTTTCAGCTCAGAGACTGATGGTGTTGGAGCTGCTTCTGCCACCAAACAGTCTGATTGGATTTTGGGTATAAAGCAAAAATGTGCACATCACATACAGTATATTACTGCTCCTACACTAAATAAACGTAAACCAGAAACTTTGACTCGGTGACCCGTTCATCCTATTAAAGCTAACGCTTAATTTTCCTACATGTAGCCTATATGTTCTCCAAGTCCTTGTTAAGAAACAGCTGGGATAATGTATAGACTCATTTTGCATGCATCGTTGTCGATTGTCTCACAATAATTGGCATTGATTTAGCAGTTAGAATCTGATTTAGTCAAGGCCCCTTTAATGCTGCTCGGACTGAAAGTCTGGCTTTAAGAGTTGGAGCCTTCGCTCTGACTTTGGTGATAATTAACCCATGACTATTTTTATAATTGGAATAGTGCATTTGGCTGAGGGTAAGGGTAGACCTTCGATTTTCTCGTTTGTGAACATTCTTTCTCAATCTTTTTGAACTTAATCACCACAATGAATATTACAGTAATTCGCTGGAAACAGAAAACATATTTGTCCATCGTCTGATGGTTGTCCTGAAATCAACACAGCCATAAATGATATGTTGGTTAGGTTCATGCGAGTTGTTGCATCTTCTCTCCTGCTGTAAATGTAGGCAGAAGCAGCCAGAACTGTGATATGGATTCAGAATCACCAGCTGAGTTTAATATGTACACACACACACACTGATCAGCCACAGCATTAAAACCACCGCCGGGTGAACACTGATTATAAACATAACACTGGTAAAAATAACATTGATTATCTGATTGCAGTGGCACCCATCGAGGGATGACATATATTAGGCAGTGAGTGAACAGTCAGTTCTTGAAAATGATGTTTTGAAAGCAGGAGAAATTGGCAAATGAAGGGATCTGAGTGGCTCTGACAAGAGCTGGGTCAGAACACCTCCAGAACTGCAGATCTTGCGGGTTTCTGATGTGCAGTGGCCAGAACCTAACAAAAGTGCTCCGAAACATGAGAACCGGAGAGGCGCCCGAGGTTTACTGATGTGAATAGAGATCGAAGGCTCGGCCGTCTGGTCTGATCCCACAGAGGAGCTACTGTAGAACAAACTGCTTAAGAGGTTCCTGCTGCTCTGAAAATGTTCTCTCAAAGTTCGCCCCCTGCTGTGTATGGAGCTGCGTTGCTGCAGACCGGTCAGACTGCCCATGCTGACCCCTGTCTACCACCAAAAGCTCCTGCAATGGAAATCAGATGTGGATGGTGTGTGCGTGTGTGTGCGTGCGTGTGCATTGCTTGCCTAGGGAAAAGATGGATCAGGATTGCGCATGTGAAGAAGGTGAGGCAGTGGAGGCAGTGTGATACTTTGAGTGATGTTCGGCAGGAGAACCTTGTGCCCTGCATGCGTGTGGACATTAATTTGACGCCTAAACTCTGCGGACCAAGTTTCGCCCTTCATGGAGACATTGTTCCCTAATGGCACTGTCCTCTTTCAGCAGGATGATGCCCCCCACACTGCAAACACTGTTCAGGACCCATTTCAGGAACATAACAAAGACTCCAAATTCCCCAGATCTCAATCTGATTGAGCATCTGTGGGTCGTTCTGGAAAAACTAGTTCGATCCATGGAGGCCCCATATCACAGCTAACTGAACTTAAAGTATCTGCTGGTGCGGAACCACACACATTCAGAGGTCTTGTGAAGTCCAGACCTTTATCAGTGAGGGCTGTTTTGGTGTCACAAGGACATGTGGTTTTAAAGTTGTAGTTGGTTGGTGTATTACAATATTGTATTTAGTGTTCGGAAATAAAGCCCTACAACCTTTCAAAGGTTTAAAGCACCTTTTGGACTGAAAACCGGAAAAGGACATTGTGTGGAATACGCAAGTGGACATAAATTGATGTTTTGTGGTTAACACTTATATTTCCTTACCTAATTTATAAGTAACAGGAATAAAAGTCCAACATTAAAACACAGCAAATGTTGTGCTATTTGCTGATATTTGCATTGGTGTAATTTTTCAGTAATGTTCAATATTGTAAAATGCTATATTTTTGCTGCCAGTGGTTTATCAATTACTAGATTTTATGCTTAATGTCTGTTTTTTTTTTCCTTCCATTTTTTTATACCTATATATTTAGCTATTAAAGATTTTTAGATTATGCCTGTAGCATAGTTAAGATTGTAAACTCATTTCGTCGTACCCTGTGCAACGGCAATAAAGCTGTCTAAAGCTAAGTCATATCAATTAACTGCTTTCTTTTGATATGTGGAAATGTGCATTTAAGTATTCTTGTCATTGAGGATGCATTTATATCATAACACCTGAAATGCTTTACCTTTATTCACTGTGCTTTGATCATACATGGAAGAATATTCATGTCATGTGCAGGCATTCAAAGCACTATCTCTTCAAATCAGGTTCAGTGTCTTTTGTATAGCAGATACTATAGAAAAACCATGTCAATAAAGGATGAGGTCATTTTACATCCAATAACGTTATGTGTAGTTTTTTCTGAGAGTGGAGGTGACGGCAAAGTCAAGGGTAAAAGGCACCGTCATCCCAGAGCTTAAGGTTAGATTTATTCCAACTGACCTTGGAGCTTAATCATTAAATTAGACATACTCAGACTTGTAAATAGCAGAACGGGAGAAGTGGACATCCTCGGCGAACAAGGAAACCGAGTATGTGGAGGCTTTGATGAGATGATAGATTATTATTATTATAGATTATTATTATTATCAGATGGTAATGCAGTGCATTAGCACAATTTGTCCATGTAATATAACATATAATATAGATATAGGTGTCAGAGCATGTTTTTAAACTCTGCATTAACATAGTATAACCCTTAAAACCTAGAGACTGTGAATTAGTATTATTTTATAATCTCTTGGTTGGTCTCTGTAAAAAAAAATTTTCAGTATAGTATTTTTGAATCCTTTATTTGATGATTTAGCTGATATTTGTTGCTTGTATGTTTGTTTCTGTGGAGATATCTACAGTATGTCCTGCTGAAATGTGCACAAAAATATATGTAAAGCCATTCGTCAGGTATTTGGAGTTTGTAGCATTTTAGTAAGGGCTTCATAATAGTCTCTGTAATACTATTATCACAAATGGCTGCAGTATGCAAATGAGCCTCTAGCCAATCACAGTGTTTCTGACAGGGTGACCAATCAGGTCTTCATGTAATCCAACAAAAGTCAAATTATTTAGGCCAACTTGAACCATTAAACACACTGATTTGCCCAAAGGGCCCAAATTCTACATTTTCCTTCTATTTCATGTTTTCCTTGATGTTTGTACAGGTTTGTGCACCACAAATATAATCGTAATTCATTCTTCTATGACCATCTCTTAGAATTAAAACTTCAAACTATTTCAATTAGAAAAGGGGTGATATGGGCCCTTTAATATGTTGAAAGATACTACAAACACAATATGCAGCAGTATAATCTCAGTACTCATATTTTGTTGATGTCGTGCAGCCCTAATTTTTGGTGTGAAGCGTTCTCTGCATCGAGCGCCCAAAATGCCTGAAATCAGGTGCTTTGCAGTGAAAATGTGTGAACTGATCTTGAAGTTTTACGTGAAGTCGTGGAGCGGGAGTGTAAGCATGCTAATCTGCTGTTTGGAATGGGCTGCGGCTTTTCTCATCAGGATTAATGGAACAATGCACACAACCTCCCGCTTACAGTCCCTGCACCCTGACTGCAAATTGAAATTTTAAACCCAATTTCAGGTGGACTGAAGGGATCAAAAATTGCCCGTATTTTTCTGTAAGAAAAGTCCTGGCAGCAGACTGGCCACAGAAGCATCACAATTTGGAAAGAGGGCTCGAAATATCATTGAAGTAATCAGACGTCATTTTAACAAATGGCACAGAGGGCTGTTTTGAAAAGCCCCTCCATTCTGTCTCAACTGGCAAGAAACTGAACACTCACAAAAACGTGAGGCCGAATTACTTTTTTTTTTTCTTCTTCTTCTTTATTTTTCGAGACCTTTTGAACCAAGAGTTCAAATATCGTTGTTTGAGTCTCTTGTTGAATGGTGGGTAAGAAACACTGTTGTTATTGCTGATAGAAAAAAACACAAGGACCCTCATAAAAGCGGTGAAGTGCCCTAGAAAAATGATATAAAACACTCCCCTGTCCTTCTTGTCAAAACCTTGTCAGTTCACAGCACTATGACTCGTAACACAATTACTTTATGTACAGAAAAGGGAAAGGTATGGCTTTATTGGGACAAGCCTGTGATTTACTGAGGTATCATGAACTGTCACTATACATGTCTGTTTGGCCTTGAGTTATTATTGGCCAAACTAGACGCTTCCCAGCTGGCTATTATTCTCGGTTTGTGGCAGTCTGTGTTTGTGAGGTCACTTAAAATGGGTTATTGATTGACTGGACCCAGCCTACATAAAGCGTTAATTATACCGATTTATGTTATGGCTGCTGTTGCATTTATAGTGATGCATTTGAATTATATGTTTTCAAGTGGCAGATTTTTCTGGCAAATAGTTTAGATTGTAAGATGTTTATTCAATTTTAACAATTATCCATTATACAGTACTGTACAACTACATTTTATTCATATTTTGCTTCCAAAGTTCCAGACTTTCATGTATTTTTAATGTAGTCTTGAGGAACAGTTCTCCAGGCTTCCTGAAGGACTTTGAAAGCCTCTCATTTTCAGTCCAGTCCCTGAACTTGACCAGTTTCAGAGGAATGTTTTTTGTTTAAGTCACACAGTGACCTACGTATGAATCATTCAGGAATAACAAAGCACATCTAATTTAAGGCCTGAACCAGTGAAGAAACAGGTGCAGATGATTCCAGATGATCAGGTGGTGATCAGTATACTGGTGGTGCTGAATGCTGAGTGGTTGGAACTCCTTTATCTAGGCACGTTGTATCTTTAGGCACTTTGCAGCCTGTTACATTTGTTCCCGTTTGTTTCATTTAATTTACTCAGTATGCCAAAAGAAAGACAGTTTGACAGGCTTTAAATAGTATTTTGCACCAACAAGGTGATTCAAAGCAAAATATTAAGGGTGGCTTAAGATTTGCACAGTCTCTAGTACTGTAAATTGTCACAATTTATGTACAGTATTTTCATGATAGGATATATGTCATATTTGGTCACCACATTTCAAATAGGAGACATTTAGGATATTAAAATGATTAAAACTTCATTTTCAATGGTCTGTGGCTTTCTCAGTTATTATGAAATATTCTCTGTTCACAATTCTGAAAAAGATTTAGTGCCTGCAGGTTAGTCATATTAGTTGTACATTTCCCTTGCCATAATATTTAATAACATATTAATAACAGATTAACACTATTTGCTTCCCAACTTAAGTGCACATCAGTGGATTTGGTGTCATTATCTTTATTAATATAATGACACATGATTGATTTGTATTGTTGCAGAAAGCAAAGCAAAAATAACAGACCAGTGTTGTTTACTCAGCCGGGGATCATGCTGGAAACCAGTCTGTTTTATTTTCCAGAGAGGTTAAGACCAGTTTATGTTGAATTGTAGAGCATACCACTCAATAATGACCCCAAATTCTCGCCAACCTGGTTTGTTTTTATTTATTTATTTATTTATTTCCCCCCACTCACACTATTTGCAGTTGCTTGAATCCTCCTTCTCAGACTTCAGACCTCCCTATAATCTCTTCTTTCACACACAAACACACACACACGTGCGCTCACACAAAGGAAACCAGACCACAGCTTTCTCGGCACAGTTAAACACATTGTGATTTATTGTGCTTTAATTTGGATGCCCTCCATTGTATGCGACTTGCGGAGGGTTGCCCGTTGACAGTAATTTCTGCGGTTTGTGTGGATTCTGCCTGGGCTAATAACACTCTCTTTTACTCTGTGTTTAGCCCCAATACGACAGGGGGAAGTAGGAAATAAACAGCAGTTCCTATTTACCCTGCCAATTTCGCTTGACGGTGTGAGCAGTGTATTGAAATGAACTGGGTTGTTGTCTAATACGGCTGAAAGGCCGGGGCCGGCAGTGGCAGAGATAGATTGTAGCAGGCAATTACGGCGGTCCAGCCTCTGATTAGAGAGCTGCCCGCTCGTCCAGTCAGCCTGACTGCTGCCTCTTATCATGATGAGGCCGGGATTGGCCCGGACATTGTTTGATTGCTTTCAGACACATTTACTAAATCCAGCACACCCGCCAGTTTTTGTGTCTTCATGCACCGCAGACCTGCTCTGACTTCACTGGTTTCTATATCTTCCTTCTTTATATCGTTGTATATTTTGGGCCTGAATTGTCTTGTATTTGCACCTGTGATTTTGGCTCTGCTACACTTAATATCCATTTACCAAGAACTACAGTGAGCTTACCCGCAACCACCTCTCTCTCTGTCTCTCGTTTTCTCTCTCTCTCTCTCTCTCTCTCTCTCTCTCTCTGTGTCTCTCTCTCTCTCGCTGTCTTTCTCAGTGTCTGTCTCTTTCTCTCCCTCTGCCTGTCGCTCTTTTTCTCAATGTCCCTCTCCCTTTCCTCCCTATTTCTTTCTCTCTCTCACTCCCTCTGTCTGTGTCTCACACTTAGTGTCTCTCTCCTCTTTGTCTTTTCTCTCTCTCTCTCTGTGTCTCTCTTTCTCTCTTTCTCTCTCTCTGTCTCTCTCTCTCTCTGTATCTCTTTCTCTCTCTCTCTGTATCTCTCTCTCTCTCTCTCTTTCTCTCTCTTTCTCTCGCTCTCTCTGTCTCTCGCTCTGTATCTCTCTCTCTCTCTCTCTCTCTCTCTCTCTGTCTGTCTCCCTCTTTCTCTCTCTCTCTTTCTCTCACCCTTTCTCTTTCTCTGCTGTAAGCTGATACACAGGTCAGAAGCCAGAGAAAACCCTTTCATGTATTTGCTTTCTATATAGCCTTTAATCTCAAGCAGAAAAAAGCAGAAAACACATATTTAACAAAACGTTCCAAAGAAGCCTCAACTACTAATGCAATTTATTTTTTTCAGTAATTACTGTATCCTCCCTTTGCCTTTACAGCTTCCATTCTGAATTGCTTTCATTTTTTTCTGCACAAGTCTGCAGGGGTCTTCCTCCTTGCTTCTTGCAAGCACCTTAAAGGTGAGTCTTAGAAGTTGGAAGTTGCTTGCCTTTTCTCCCTCTTATTGTCCAAGTAATTCCAATTACAAATTTATACTTAACAGTCCATAAAACATTCCCTCACAGCCCAAATGTCCAGTGTTCTAGTGCACATTTCTGGTTTCCTTTTTCCAGTAGTCAAGAGGAGACAGCTACACATATTTCATTCTTCACTTTTCACACTGAAAAAATGGAAACACTTCTGCAGGTTCAGTTTTCCTTATCTTTTTTTGAACTCCTGTTTTAATGTTTAGTTTTTCTCGACCTTTCCCTTCCGTATGCAAGCAGATCATCTGATTTACTCAAAAATCTCTCCTTCATTCCGTTTAGATGTACATGGTAAAGAAATGTGTGAGGCAGCTGAGGTGTGTGTGGGTAGTCGCTTGTGGGAGGAAGACATAGCTGTAACTGGTTGGTTTTAAGAATGGAAGGGTGAAAGAGACAGAAGGGTAACAGGGCATAATAGTAAAGAGCAAATATATGTTGGATTTGTGCTTCTGAGTATTTTCAAATGAAAATGCTTTACTTTATACTCTCATCTCATTTTTGCCCAGCTCGACTCTAGCCTTTCAGTTTCTAATTTCTGATTTAATTTTGTGTTAAATTGTGTTTAGTTGCATTACTGACAGCACCAGCACTGCATTTTTGTGTCTCACACCTCCCTCTTTCGAACTATAGCATTCTATGTTGAATCAATAGGATACCAAAAAAGAGAGGAAGGGCTGCACAATATGGACAAAATATGGACAAAGTATTGCGATTAAATTGAATATCTTTCAATATAATAAAGGGCCCATTTATTCACTTTTCTCTAAATAAAATAGCTGAAGTATTAAAGGATAAACACGGGTCGGAAAAATGATCATATAAGTATGAATTATGAATTCTATTTGTGGTAAACAAACCAGCACACATGTCAAGGAATAATGAAATAGGAATATGTAGAATACGAGCCAGTCTTTAATGATTAAAGTAATTTGACATGTGTTGGATTATATGCATCGGCACAACCAGTAACCCACCTGGAGCTGTGATTGGTCACACTGTCAGAAACCTGATTGGTTAGGGGCTCATTTGCATATTGCAGCCCAGTATTGCAGAGACTGATATTGCGATAACGATTAACAGATGATATATTGTGCAGACCTAATTCCATCCCTATGCTGATAGATAATAAAAGTATATATTTTTACTCAGGTTGCTTTATGTGTGTCATTATTTAGTTTAAGAGTCATTATTTCAATAATATACTGCTGTACGTTTAATAGAGTTTGTGTCTAGGACATTCTGTCCACTTCTGATCGAGACTTTTGCCAAACCATGATCATATTTCTCAGTGTACTCATATGTCTACATGTTCCTGATGCAAAACCCATTTGAACGTGGTCTTTCTGAGTGGCAGTAATGTGCTGTGCTTTAGGGTGGAACTTCAGTTCTATGATAGTTGGCAGCCTGACCAGCGCAGGCCGCGTTTGCCGGAGGGCGAATCAGTTGTGGATGGCTTAGTGTCCCACTAAAGCATAAAGGCAGCTCCTGTTGGAAACAGAGTTACAATAACATTCAGGGGGGAAAATGACTTTGAAATGGGAAATGTGATGCGTTTTGTTGTTTTTTTAGCCTTCCTCCAACACTTATTTGATTTACCCCTGGTAGTTCTGCTCGTGGATATCATCTGCGGCATAAAATAATGCCTGGCTGCAAGGAAGCCGTGGACTGTCGAAGCGTGTCCATAATGAGGAGTCATATCGCTGAAGCCATGAAGACTTTCTCCAAAGTAAAAGTGGAGCCACTGTCATTACCATTAAGGAACGGCGCGAGACAGACGATGGCTCAGCTGTGGAGTGTTGTTCAAAGCCCATCGTCCACTCCTAGTGTAAGTGCAGCGTGGTCAGCATGAATCAAATGGAGCTGTGCCTCTGAGTGCTGGCCCATTAACTACAGCATCCATCCACACCCTACTGAGGCACATTGCTGGGCAAGAGAAGCCAAAAAAAAAAAAAAACAAAAAACCCACCATAAGGTTTGTGAATCTCCTCAATAGGTTTACAGTCTTGGACCAGAACACTGTGGTCAGAGCACCAATGCGTTTTCTACTTACTTACACACATCGACACGTGATCCTGCATGTTCAGAGAAGATACAGGCTTGCTTGCCATTGGACATGGATAAAAAAAGGGAGGAAGCAGCAGCAAAGCTGGGAGGGCCAGAAAGATTTAATTTCCTTATCGCATTATGCATGTATGTTATTATTTGCTAAATGCCTTTTAAAGTTCTGCCACTGACTCCAGCCCCCAGCCCGGCCCCTCAATGGGCGCCCGCTCACCATGAAGAAATGTACGGTGCAAAGCCGGCATTTTAGCACGCAGCCACATAAAGCTGCACGCTCTGATCCCAGCTGTGTGTTCACCGGCACCCAAATTAATCCTGAGCAATTTTTTCTGCACCACTTGTGCCACTGATAAAAAAAGCCCAAGCATTCAAATGGCTCGGTCCCTGATGGCATTAAGTTCTTACAGGAGTGGGCCGTAGGCAGGCCTGCAGTGTGTGAAGGGGACCGCTCCGCTCCAAGACTCCATGAGCTGGTCTCCACACGCCTCCTCCATGCTCATAAAACCAATGAAACCATTGCGTAAGTTCAATGGGACAACAAAACAAAAAGTCCTTTTTGATTAATTCTGGTCCACTCATTAAGATCGCTTATTTAAGGTTACCGAGCCTTGATCTACAGATTGGAGGCTCTCTAATTTATGATGAGATCTTAGTTTGTGGCAAAGCTATCCCTTCCCCTTGTTGCTGTTTATAATCAAATCAAGGTGGATAGGAAGACTTGCTAGATGAGTAAGTGATCGCATTAATGTGGCTACAAGTCACAGATGTTTCTTAGGCACTGATTGCAGTCTTTTGTGAAGCTCCTCTCAGTCCCTGCTTGCTGCATTAGAGGAAGGTGGTCAAGGCAAGGTGCATTCAAACAATGGACATCCCACCCTTCTTAAGATAAGCCACTGCTTGATGTTTGAATATTAATTGCAATTTACATTATAATGCCTAAATACAGGAATGGGTGTAAGTGTGCATGTCTGATTTAAATGAGGTTTTTCCTTGATACTTGAATCCAATATGAAGCATTTATGCAGTACTTTGACTCCATCTGGCCTGGGCCCTCTTATTCTCTAAATACATTCATGATCAGTATCAATATTAACTCCCATCCCTTGGACTTTGAATATGTTACCTTGAAGTTAGCTGTGGTCTGATGTTGTTTTGTAAAGAACCATTCAAATGAGCCAAATCAAATTAAGCATCACATATTTTACTGGGGCCACTGATCTGAATTTCTGCAGGGTCATACGCGATCAGATGAGTAAGTGAAAATGTGACATGAGGGTCATTGCAAACAATCATCACTTTGCGAACAATCATCACTTCAGACTCAGACTTGCCATGAACAGAAGGTTTTCTGAAAGTCCTCCAGTCTTTACCACACAATATATTGGTCCTTGAGGTATTAACAGCAACATCAGTGTCTCTGCAACTGGAAGGGATTTCAATGTTCATCTGAAATCCATTCATCCGTCCTGGAACCAGAGTGAAACCTGTAAGATGTAGTGAAAGTTCTGCAGTGTTCTCTGGCCTGTAAATGAATGCAGAGTGGAAACCATGGGCTCTTTGGCCAGGCGTCTAAATGGATGGGTTCGAGGCGACACTGATGGCCCACTTCAGGGGGAATGAGCCTGATCTTTTAAAAGATAATAGTAATGGGACATCGATTGGGCCTGGGACTGTATGCAGCAGTGATTGTGGACTTGTAAGTAACTGAGTCTACCCGAGTATTGGTCATTTGAGCCATATCTAATTACATAGAAACAGTATCACCTGCTGTTAGTGGACACAGAGGCAGAGCAACGCAGGGGCAAGCAATGTTTTCCCTGAGTGTTTATCTTATTAAACATTAGCATCTAAACCTAAATATGAAAACACACACACATGCACACACACAAACAAAAACCAACATATTACAAGAAAATGTTTTATACTGCATTTTGGAATGAAAACCCCCAGACATTACGGCAGACATTTTGTTGATTTTCTAAGTGAAAACACAGCAACACAGCCTCTGCAGGGAACAAACTTAATTATGGCATTTTCTGCAAAAGTTTTTATTCGCTGTTTTTATGTATTACAAAAATTAAAAATTACAAATTATATTGCGTTACAAGGCTTTTAATTTTTTCCTCCAAATATGTTACATTCAATACATTGACAGTAACTGTGCATTATTTGTGTTCCCTGTAAAGGCTGTTTACTTATTTTCACTTAGAAAATCAACAAAACATAACTGGAATAGAGGCCCATAAACGTTTGCACACAGTATATATATATTTACGTATTAAAAATAGAGGTCATATAGGTCTGTGCAGGACAGTCTCCACTTCCATATCATAATAAATACTAAATAAATACATGATGGAAAAGGACACAACTTATGTAATGCACAGTTCTATATTTTTACCTATATATGTAATTCTAAATCTATCTATCTATCTATCTATCTTGCTAAATATCTGTCTATCTATCTATGTATCTATCTATGTATCTATCTCTCTCTCTCTCTCTCTCTCTCTCTCTCTCTCTATATATATATATATATATATATATATATATATATAT
>JBBJLS010000001.1:13198052-13214622 GCA_037577275.1 Bryconaethiops microstoma
TTCTTGTTCGTTTGAGTTTATTTTAATGTTCACTTGTGTTTTTGCTGGCAGAAAGAAACCCACTGCTGATATAAACACATTCAAACAATTTGCATAGGTGCATTCACAATTTGCATTCAAAGACTTTTGCACAGTACTGTATGTACATTAAACAACAGGACATTTAAATCCAGATTTTATCTTTTAGTTTCTCCAGCAGATGTCCGCAAGTTTATGAAAATGCACTCTTTGTCCTCTTAGGAAAAAAAGCACTCGACTGCAAACTTGCTAACCTATTAAGTTTGTTACTCATTCAGTATAAAAACCCATCAATTTCCCCATTGGTTATTTAAAAATTATAAGTAAATCCTGATATCCTCTCGTCAATGTCTGCCCACATCCCTCATATGTATAATATATTATTTTGAACTAGAACCCTTTTTTTTTTATGTCCTCCATCCATATAATCTGACTCCAGAATATTCACCACCTTAGCCTCACTTTGAAATTCAATATGACAGTCCTGTGAAATGAGCATATTGCCAACAAGCAGCAAATCAAATACAAAAGTAGGTAACTAAAGCATGACTTCTATAATATTAAAAAGATTAATGAACAAAGTTTATGGATAAGGTAAAGTCCTTTATTTATTTATGCATTTTTCCCTTTTGGCTAGGAACTGAAACCTGATAGTAATCTCTCCTGTGTGTACTGGGAGAACAGCAGCTGGATTGTAAATGGCTGTAGCATAATCCAGACCAACAACACTCACACAGTGTGCTCCTGTGTTCATCTGTCAACCTTTGCTCTGATCATGCAGACAAAACCTAAGGTAAGATTCCAGAGCAGGAAATGACAGAGAAGAAAAATGTACCACAAGAGATATTTTAGTAATTATTTAAGTGAAATTTTATTTTATAAACGGACTGCTCTGATTAACCTCAGCTGGTGCAACTCTACACACAAGGAAATTCAAACTAACTTGACTTTAACAAGTCCAATAAAACTGTGAGCATGGCGGGTAGAGGAGATTATTGGTTATACTCCATCCGACAGATTTCTTCTCTTTAAAAACTTCATGTTAAAGTGAGGGCATTGAGACAGAATGGTTTTTACAGTCATGCAAAAAACACAAACACTAAAACATTAAAAAACAGAAGACATCTCAATGCCCCAACCATTCCTACAAGGCTGTGGGCAGAAAAGGCAGAAGACAGAAGCTTTGCTATCCAGTCAAAATGCTAATTCCACTTCCTAGAAAAACGATAAGTTTTAACTCCAGTTGTTGGTTGGGTAGATAATCTATTTCACCCGAGTTATCCATCTTGATATCAGTTTTACAAAGAGAACCAAGTGTATTTTTCCAAATTGTTAGGAAGTTTGACACAATCAGCAAAACATGCTCCATCAGTAATAAGCTGGATGTGACTGGGTGCACTCAAAAGCCATTCATTTAGTCAATAGTCTTGCTTATTCGGCTGTGCCTACTCTATACTACTTGTTTCTTTGATAAAATCCCAAGCTTTTGTCATTGAACAGGGACACATGAGTGCTTGAATGGAGGGCTGTGACATTTTTTATTGCTTTTTTCAATTTAAGCAAAGCCACACTTTTCCGCCAATCCTGAAAACAGTTGACTGCGATGGGAATATGCACAAGAGAAAAAATATATACTGGTGGTTTGGGAAAGTTCTAAAGTAGAACTTTGCATTACAATATTGGAACAATATTGTCTGTTCAGTATGTTTATTATATGCAATAAATGCCAGTCTCCTCTTTACTAATCAATTGTTAGAAATCCCCCAAAAAGGCAACTATCAGGACTCCAGGTACTGTTTCTTCACTCTTAGTCCTACAGATGATCACTGACCTGAAAGTCCCAGAAATACGCAATGAGTGTCTCTGGAAAAACTGGAAAGTACGCTACCAGCGAATAGTTTGGACACACCTTCTCATTCAATGTTTTTTCTTTGTTTTTATTATTTTCTACATTGTAGATTAATATAAAAAACAAACAAAATAATGAAGGAAGACACGGAAATATTCAGTAAACAAAAAAGAGTTAAACAAACCAGGATGTTTTGTAATAAGGTAATGATGAACTGATTTTTTTTACTTAGTTCAGTGGTTCTTGCCATAATGTGCAGTAGAACCGTAGTGAAATAGGATCACTAACTGTGTACCAACCCGACCATCACAACGGATGGTCCCAAACACAGTAGGGAGGCAAAAAATGAACTAATGAACTCTTGATGAAGAAACACCTGCTAATTAAATACCATTCCAGGTCGATTCCCCATGAATCTGAGTGAAAAAATGCCAAGAGTGTGCAAAGCTGTCATCAGAGCAATAGGTGATGTTTTCAATATTAATCCACAATGTAGCCAATAATAAAAACAAAGGATATAGTTGAATGAGAAGGTGTGTCCAGACTTTTGACTGGTAGTGTATGTCACTCAATGAGAATTTGAGTGGCAGTCTAAGCAGTGGGTTAGGCTAGACATTAGCTAAAAAAGACTTTTTTATCCCTTATCTGTTTGCATCCCTGGATTGTCCTTTCTTGGACTGCGTTAGGTACTGACCACTGCATACCAGCAACATCCCACAAGATCTGCCAATTTAAAGAGATGCTCTGGCGTAGTCGTCTGCACATCTCAGTGATGGGGCAGCTGGTGGCCTAGTGGTTAGGGAGTTGGCCCTGTAACCAGAAGGTTGTGGGTTTGAATCCCCGTGGGTACCTCTGAGGTACCCTTGAGCAAGATACCGTCCCCACTCACTGCTCCCTGGGCGCTGTGTTCCTGGCTGCCTGTTGCTTTGCTTGGTGAATGGGTTAAATGCAGAGGAAGAATTTTATACTGTTTAAGTTGTAGTGTGTTCATGTAGGGCAAATTTGAACCTTTCCAAAGTGTCTCAGATTTTTACGCTCACCTATTTTTCCTGGTTCTAAAATCAACTTCAAGAACCTACTGCAGCCTATAATAACCCAGTCCTCGACAGGTACCACTGTGACGAGATCATTAATGTTTGCTTCACCTGTCAGAGGTTCTAATGTTGTGGCTGATTGGAGTATATGTTATTATATCAGTTACAAGCCTCAGATGAAATCTCTTTTACAACCTCAAATTTTCAAGTATAATATAGCGAGGCCAAAAAATATGAATGTGAAATGCCATTAGTTTAGCACTATTATATTACAAGAAGCCCATAAGAATGCTACCTGAAATTAGTGTCATTGTACAGGTTCTTGTTTTTTGACCGTGTATTGACATTTATTGCCCGAACTGATGGCTTAGCTCAAACAGTCCCGCTTCTCCACTGGTATTTACAATAATTCCAGGTGCAGATGAAGGCAATATCAGTCCTTCTCACCTCCAATCAGCCACTGAAAGCTGCTTACAGCAAAGCAGTGACCAGAGTGACCACACAGTGAGCACTGGACATTGCAAGATAACGAAGAAGCTGTCTATTTTCTCCCCTCAACTCTGAATTTCGACCAAAATCTGTTTAAACACTGACACATGGACATGGGTCTTGTGCAAAGTTGCTACTTTCAACCACTTTTAATCATTTAAATGAAAAACACTGAACAGCTCAGCTGCTCTTCATGCTCGCTGTGTAAGGAATCTCATTTCTTAAATTTGCTTCTTTGGGAACTACAAAGCAAAAAAATCAGAATCAGAATCAGAAAACTTTATTGATCCCAGAAGAAACGGCTTCGGTTATGACTGCACAGACACACGCAGAGACACAAAGACAGTAACAGTATAAAATACAGAATCCGTCAACATAAAACTCCTCAGAAAATATTCTGAAAATACGCTGTACTAAATACACTATACTAAACATAAAAAGTGCTGTGGCCAGTAAGAGAGGTGGATATAAATACTACAGATAAATAAATACAATTGCTGCAATTAAATCATTTGCTAATTAACAAAAATAGTGGTTTGGAGTTCATCTCTATACTGAGTCTGTTATTGCGTATAACAGTGACATAAGTAGTGATATTGCACATGATATTACTATTGCCCACAATAAGCAATTGCACATAATAATAAAGATATTGCACATAATGATAATGATTTAAATTCAATAAGAAATTGCATGTCTGAGTAGCAGCAGGTTATTGCACGGATTATTGTGTGGGGGTGTGACAGGGGGAGGAGTTAAAGAGTCTGATGGGGAGAAAAGATTTTCTATGGAATTCAGTGGAGCACTTTATACTGGTGAGCCTATGGCTAAAAGTGGTTCTCTGTTTGATAATGTATCTATAGACATCTTGTATCCCACCAATGCCTGCCTTAAAAATAGATAAAATGGTAGTGCTTTCATCTTGAGGCCTTGCATTGTAGCTTCACTGCAAAATTTGAGACACACTGAAGAAAGAACATTTTACCTGCTTGGATGAACTGGATGCAGAAAATGCATGATTTGATTCCTGGCAGTTTCAGAGTGATGAACCTATTTGCCCTTGACTTTTAATTATTACTGTTCAAAGCATTCATTTACATCATAGACACAGCATCCCTGGTGAAAGTAAGCCCGTTATAAGACAAGCTTAGGACAAAACCAGCAAACATTTAATGCAGTTCATCTTTCTGTGCTCATCCCTCTTCACCTGTCCTTTGCATTATCATCCCAGGTTAGTATTGCCTTCATTTCACTGCAGGTCATCTGTGCGTGGATGTAGCAGGCACTTGACCTGCGAGCGGGCGGTGTAGGCGGTGCGGGCCGCGGCCTGGCCGGGATTAGAGCCTGGGTGGAGGGATATTAATGTAAAGCGGAGGGGACAAGGGCACTCCCGTCCAATTACTCTGCACCCTGTCACTGCCATCCGGCCGCAAAACAACAGAGGAGGAAAGGATTAATTGCCTTGGACTCTGCCCCCACTACAGGCCCAATTATGGAAACATATTGGTTCCCAGCGTTCCTACAGCCACTGCTGTGCTGGGTTATTGTGTGAAATTTCTAACTGCTTTCAGAGGTCAGGACGAGTGGGTTTGAGCAGGGGCTGTGAAAAAAGTGGGGGAATGGGGTAAATGTGTGAGAGAGTGTGTGTATTATGTTGGTTCGATGGAGTGCTCTGTTAGTGAGCTAGACTTCACGGCAAACAAACAAAACGTTCAGTTTGCCACTGCACTCATAGACATTTTTTTGCTTTTTGTATGTAGCAGTGCTGAGACATAATGTACTGTGTGTTGAAATTACATTATGTCTCAGTGACGTTCAAAATATTGTGATGATTAATATATTGACAGTATGTCGAAGAACATATATTTATATATATCAAGAATATATTAAACACATGCAAACTTAGGAATGATTATTGGAAAAAAATAATGCCTTTCAGCCTAAGACTTCTAATATTGTAACTATGGTAATATGCAAATCATCTGGAATCCATCTGAAAGTTTACCGTTAAACCACTGAGGGAATGGACAAATGGATGAAGCTAAAAACGACCAAACAAGCAGAGAAATGATTGTTCTTAATGGGCCCAACTGGCTGTATGAGCTGGCCTGTTTGAAGATGGAAATTTTACTGAAGCCAGGATTAGTTTTACTCACCAAGTCTGTTTGCCCAGCGTCTGCCAAATTGTGCAGACATTATAGCACACACATCTGGGTCACTTTTCCCTGTTTACCTAGGTTTGACAGAATTTGGTAGTTTCTATTATTGTAAGCTAATTATGTCTCATATTCATTAATGTAATTGACTGTGTGTTGCATTAGCTGGAATAGAGGAAGAAAGATAAGCATTAGGTGAATGTTTTTAAATAGCCATTGTTACAGTGCTGTGCAGAAGTCTTGAGCCACCCCTCATTTCATTTGGCTTTGAATCACCTTTGTTGATTATCTTTCTTTGGCATTTGAGTTGAATAAATGAAAGAAGTGGGAGCTATGTTTTACTGCAACAGGCTGCAAAGTGCCTCAAGATGTCTAGATAAAGGACTTCCAACCACTCAGCATTCAGCACCACCAGTATACTGATCACCGCCTGATCATCTGGAATCATCTGCTCCTGTTTCTTCATTGGTTCAGGCCTTGAGTTAGATGTACTTTGTTACGCATGTATGATTTATACGTAGGTCAACGTGTGGCTTAATAAACTGGTCAGGTTCAGGGATTGGTCTGAAATAGCAGAGATTGCGTCTCAATCTGCATATACTTTATTAAACAGCACTATTTAGTGCAGTAGTATGCAGCTTGTGTCACTGAGACTTCTAGCCTGTGTGCTGATGGTAAAAAATGATTTCTAAATTTGGACTGAAAATCAAAAAAACAACTTTCATCCTCAAGTATAAGAAGACATCACCAAACATGGAGAACCTGCATTGGCACGCTGACTGATTGCCGACTTCATGAATCGTGAATTAAATTGGCCCCTGATGAATTTAGTATGTGCTTTCCTGTTTCAGAGCAATAGGAATCCAATGAAACTCTGGGCATAGCTCAAATAAAGCCATACATCCCACCCGGACTGGGGGAATGGAAGTCAGGTGAGGAAAAATGACTGCAGCACGGGAAAGTAGCAGCCGAGTGAAAGGAACTCCAAGATGAAGGAGAGAAGGAGGTGTCGTCTTGGCTCCTGTGCATCAGCCCTGTCCTTTAGTGCTCCTGGAGAAATATAGTGGGGTGCGATCCCTGCGTCGACTCTGTGCTTGTGGCTCATCAGGCAGACGGAGCAGGCCTGGAGTAAATCAGCCTCTGCCCGATTTCCCTTGAGAGCTCCAGCCAAGCTCGCTCAAATCAAGCAGCCTGTTCTGCTTTCAGACAAACTCTGCCAGGCCGACAGAAACTTTCTGCTTTACCTGCCTCATAAAGTGCACATTTCTATTGGTCGTTATTATTCTCAGCTTTTGGAATGGAGAAGACAATTGAGTTGTCATGTGTTTTTTTGCAACATTGCCACAGAACGAGAGCTTGTGTTTGTGTTATTATTTTTTTTTTGTCCAGGGAATTGATGTTTTCTTTCCCCTGGAGAGCTCTGAAGTGTGTGCGTGTGGATGATGGCTGCTGTTTGGGCTCCGAGCACTCCTCGGCTGTGGTGACTAAGCACCCTCTCCTGTCGCTCTTGCCCTTCTCCATGCATACTCTAATGTGAATAATGTTTCTCCTCAAACTCCATGGTAATAAATGGAGTGCCATTCCGCACAATGGCAAAATCAGGGCCCGTATTGATTAACTCTCATCATCGACTTACTCCCACTTCCATGATTTATGATTGTCTGTTATTTTTACATTAGCTGTCAAATTCATCTTGTCTTTCCTGGACGGGGGTCGGCCTGAGCAAACAGTAAACATTTTTAGCGCACATGCCTTGGCTCCCAGTGCCGGGCCATTAAACGTGCTGCACTCCCAGAGTCCGCTGCGTCCCCTCAAGGCCTGGAGAAAAACACTATTTGCTTTCACATGCCTTGTGGCCACCAACGTTAAGGCCTGTTATTATACTATATACCTAAATAGCTCTGATACGTACTATAAAAATTCCTCATTAAAATGAATGGGGAAGGTCTGTGTGCTTATGTAGCTAATATACTGCGTCTAGGTGTTCTGTAATGCACTCCAACCAATAATCAAAAATGAGATATTTTCCATTTGTGCAGGTTTTACTGTCTAATTGAAAGCTGTCCCATTTTAGGGTGCCCATGTGCTCTGTTGTTCCATTGTGTTGTGATAAAATACCACCATCACTGCAGGTCTGTACTGTTAAATAAGTTAACACAGAGGATGGTGAATGACACTTTGTAGCTAATCTGACAATATTATGAACCCTACTTTTTGAATTTTGTATAAAACTGCATTCATTTTGAAGGGGGTTTTTGGCATGGATTTGTTGAGACTTTTTGTTTTGTGAAATGTCAGAAAATCATATGCTTTTATTACATAGACTCAAATAATGTTACTGCTTTGTTCACAAAAATATGTTTTTGGTTTGCACATATAATTTTGCCCAGTAAATACTCTATATAGCCTATCTGTCCTATGAATGTGTGTTAAAGGCACATGATAAACATTAATTTTGAATGTAGTTTTGTATTGTAGTAACATGGAGCTAAAATAAAATGTCCAAAATTTCCTTGAACTGGATAATATAGTTAATGTAATGTAACGTAAAATAGTGTAGCAATGGCAATATTGTGTATTGTGTGAGTAAAGACATCCAGAGGTGACAGTGAGGGAAAAGGCCAATAACCCTAATATCTGTTCTTGTCTGTCTTTATGAGGCAGAATTTCAGAATAAAATGGGAGACAAGTACAAGGCTACAACCAGCTTAAACACAGTGTACACGGTCATCAATTGAGAGCACTGCCTAGCCTGCCCAAACAATATCTGGCAAATGTCAAGGTATGCAGCAATAAGTAATAGTAACCTCTTTTCTGCTGCTTGTAGCTTGAAGTGATAATAGCAGCTGTGAATGAGTGGTGCCTTGAAGGAGACCGTCCCCCCCATCCCTTCTATAATGGAGATTGGTATTTGCTTTTGCCTTCAGCTCCAACTTCATTGAGATTCCATTAGTAATGTGGAAATGCAAGGTTTAAAATCCTCATTTTGCTCCATGCATATGGACAGTCTGCGCCACGTTAGACACCCTCCAAGCTTGTTCTTCTTGTACATTTTACCTTCATACTAACCCTACACTGTTACTCAAAACAACTTACACCCCAACTGCCACTGTAAACACCCATTATTTATTATATGCTGCCCATTCTCTGCCCTGCTGCTGCTTTATTTACACAATTATTATTTATTGCTATTTACCCCTATTCCGCATTTTGCACACTTTAACGACTCCACTGCTGGAATACAGTACATGTCACAACATTGCATTTATTGAGAGTAGTACTGTAGCTGTCGACTGCACAAAATTTAGTCTTGTGCTGTTGTTTTGTTGCTCTTGTGTTTTTCTTGCTCTCTGTCTCCTGCTCTCTTCGCACTTTGCATTTCGTCCTATCCATGCTTGTGTAGTCTTGTGGTGTTTCTGTTTTTGTTCTTTTGTTGCACCATGGTCCTGGAGGAACATTTTGGTCCTGGAGGAACATTGTGATCCTGGAGAAACATTTGGTTCCACTGTGCACTGTGCATAGAGCTGAAATGACAATGAACACTGACTTGACTTGACTTGACTCCACAACTCCACCTTTAGTGCTGACATTTGACTTCTTAACCACAAACTGGATTAATGCCCACTAAGTCTGACATTTATCAAGTGTGCCAAACTCCTTGATTCATCTGGACAACACCGTAAAGGGCTCCTATTCCACATTTTTCTTACATTTTATTACTTTTCTCTGTGGTCCACTAACACTATTTGTATATTTTTATCCACCCAAAAGCATTGTATTTAAATGACCATTTTCCAACCTCTCTTTATGCATTAGAGTTAGGCAGCCTGCGTTTGTTACTGTGCCTTTAAGACTGATATATGGAAGTGATCTCTGTTCATTTTTTTTTCATCATTATAACAGGGCTGTAATGCTGTAGACTGAATAAGCAGATATATGTAAATATTTTGTTTTTTGTGACACTGCAAATTTAAAATAAGCTTTAGTTTAGATTCTATATATGAATCTGTATGAGGACTAAATTGTATAATTTGAAAACCTTAATGTGCCGCAGTCAAAAAAGGAAAATGTATTTTTCCTTGATCACAGATAATTTTCCTTGTGAGACTGAATGGTTTGATTTAAAATCACAATGTGCCACATGCCTGCACCTTTTATTTGAAGCTTGCCCTGTTAAAGAATATTTGGCAACAAACGTTGCGTCGGCTCTGTGCCATGATGTCTGTCTGTAGGGTGAATGTACTTTGCAGCACACATGTGCAGCACAGACCTTAGCATGTTATGCTGAAGTGTTGAGGGTGGGGAGAGGTATGGGGGGGCAAAATGCTGAGCATGTTCTTGGTGACTGGAGGAAACAGCGGGAAGCGAGATGGGGCTCTTGAAAAATTAGGTCCCGTTGGTGTAATTCGTCAGCACACTGATAGTATCAGCCTTCACTTGGCTGTATCAGGCAGGTATTACCACCCACCGACTGTAATCGCTAATGAAACCAGCATTGAGTTTATAATGCGCTAAATGATGCAGCCCACTCCAGATAAACACGTCCTAAATAAACGATTTGGGTGGTAATTGCACTCTGCCAGGACGTCGTTAATAGAGTCAACTCTGCTGATGAGAGGGTTAACTTCTTTTCCGAAGGAGCCTCTCACTGGCTCATTGCACTCTCATTTCTGCAGAGATCTTGGCATTCCCCTGGTTATCAGTGTACTTAAAAAGAAAACCTAATTAGACCAAAAAGGCCCTTTTTTTCTTTTTCTCTAATTAGGTCCTTAACATAATTAGCAGGTAATGTTAATAACCCTCTTTTAAACTCTATTAAAAGGCTGTTTGAGAATAAGTGGTTGAGGAGGATGTCCTGTGGGCTGCCATGGGCCTCTCAGAGGGCTAAAGCTGGAGACCAGAGAGACACGCTGGGAGTACAGTTCATCAGGACTGGAGTGGCACTGCATTACAGCTCTGGCCCCACACGATCTGCCTCATCATCAGACTGTATGCCCAGTGCATTAATATCATCAACCCTAACATCCTCCCACCACCCCACATCACATCCCCCACACTTGGGCAACACTGGGACTTTAGACCACAGAACAATAGAAAATTTAAGGGAAAGCCAACATTTGTGTGACATTAGCAACAGTGGCGTCGCTTTCATAGGGGTGGAGTTAGAATCCACCAGGGGGCATTGTGTCTTCAGTAATGTTCTCCCAAATTACCATAGAGAGGGCTGGGACCATTGTCATTAAAGTGACTCCAGTAAAATATTCATATGGGTTTGGGAAAGTGCTCTAGGTTCCAGTGAGTGGTCTGTTGGCTTCAGCGAGGAGGAGGAGGATGAGGAAGAAACCGCCGTCGACCAGAAGAGCCCAGTCCACGTCTTTAATTAAGTATCTGAAACATCAATTTAAATGTAAATATCTGTGGTGCAGCTCCACTCATGCGTAAATTAGAGCGTTGGCCCGGCACATTTCTCCCTCTCTCCCAACTCCCTGCTCACTTACTCTGACATCTGCTCACATCTGCTGGGCCCCGGGCTGTCCCCAACACCCACGCACACACACACACACACACACACACACACACACACACACACACACGATTAATATTGTAATCATTTATGTGCAAGTCTAAACACACACATTCACACACAATGACTGATACCAGGTTGTCTGTTTGACAAGTAGCTCTTACCATGCAGCTGCACTTTTTATTCACTGACCAGTTCACACTCAGTACAACTACAACTATAGGTGTGTTTAATTAATAATTTGTTTTATGTTAGTCTGGTGATATTGACCTAAAAATCATGTCTTGATGATTTCCGGCGGTTCTCTGAAGAACCATCCTATGACCTATGTAAATGAGTGTGGCACTTATTACAGCCCGATTAATTGCCAGAGCAGTGGGTGTATATTGTGCGCCCTTTTATCTGACTGCTGGGTACTGTTTTCTGGGCAGTAGTGAGTATTATTTTCGTGCTGATGAATGGTCTCTTTGGCTCACGTGAGGTCCTGTTTTCTTAAATGCATCTCAACCTATTTTCTGTGGTATGGACCTTTTTTCCATGTGGCATGACCATATGGCCCTATTTCCTGGCTGGTGCGGGGCCAGGTTTTCTGCTAACCACCCCCACTGTGAGTCTTTACCCTAAGATGCAGCTTGGCCAGAAAGATCCGTTGAAAAGCCCCAGTGAAAAATCTCTGCTTGCGTCAGTATCCGTCTCCGAGTGATGCGAGACAGTGTGGCACGCCCTGCCTGCTAAAAGGTTTGTTTAGTTGCCTTGCTGTAGCCTGTCTTATGCCAGCTTGCCGGAGCTCCTTAGAGCTTGTGCCATGACATCCTGGCTCAGGGCGTGAAGTCTGTGGAGTGGAACGGCGAGGGGGAGAGAGGCTCGGTGTAAATTTGCCTCCCACAGTGAGGAGTTTCCTGATCCACGGTGTGAACTCGGGACAGACCGTCCAGATAGACCTGAACTTGCCCCCTCCGGTGCGGGCATCCTCACTCTACTGGGCTGTCCCCATCTCTGCCAGGCAGAAGGGCTGATCTGCAGTCAGTGGAGTGGCCCTTACTGCCCCTTCTGTTAGGCCATCAGGACACAGCTCATAAAGGCCAGGCCAGGAGGGGGAGTAATGATTTTATAGGGCTGCTGGGGGAACAAGCGGCTCCTCTTACAAGCCCCCGAGGACTCTGTCTGTGTCTCTGCGTTCTAATGGCCGAACGGTGGGCTGGGAAAACGTTCCATACTTAGTTCTCTTCACCTGCGGCGGAGCTCATTAATCAGCTAATATTCAATCGCTTCTGAGAAGACAAGGAAACTTTGAGCAAAAATAGGTTCATAATGATGTCTTTTTGTACTTCTCTAGATCACTATAATCTCCATCATCTCATTAACGGGTGACACACTTGTAATGACTTAAGAAAATCTTTAAAGGGCTAATAGAGGCTTGGCATTAAGTCAGTGCAGCTCCGCACCGTATTGAATGGGTGCGTGGATGGCACTGAGCTGCTAGTCTGGAGGACGGGGTATTAGACTGACACATACACTCTGAGGAACAATGGGAAGCTGTCTTTCAGCACAGAAATGTCGTGTGTCTACAGCCCCTCTAATGATATTGTGGTATTTCTGTGTAATGAAGGTTTAAGAGCCGATCCGCTCGCTGCAGAACTTCCACATCCACCTGACAGGAGTTAAAGCCCCAATCAGGCTTTGCAGAAAGAGTCCCGGAATTAGCGATGACTTTGCTCGAAGGAGTCACGTTAACACTGTGTGTAGATTTTTTCGCGCACAAGTTGTTCAAAATCCTCTGTTCCAAATCCATTTGCTGCGATTCCAGTGATGAAGGCATTAATGAAGGGACGATGCACATTGGCTAACAGCTCCTGCTTTACGTTGCCAAAATGGCAGGGGCAAAAAAAATGCCTGGTAATCTTTGGCAGTGCCCCCCTACGCCCTTTTAATTGAAGGATTGCGGGGCCAGGAAACGAAGAAAAAAAAGATCCTGCAGCCAATTTGCAACTCTATTCTAATGTAATAATTTGCGAAAACCCCACAATTCCAAGTCGGAGTGGGAAAATTGGCCTCGGCATGCACAGGGAGCAGAGGGAGGGAGGGGGGTTGCTGATTGTTGGGTGTGCCAGCCTAGCACTGGTGCCCATTGGCAGCAGAGGATGCTCATTGAGGACCACCCTGCCACGCTGAGTAATTCCCCAGTGCATTTCAACAGACTGAGCGCTCTCTGCATCCTGGCAGGGCTCCCTGTGCCCATTCTTAGTCAACAGGATTAGGCCTGCTTATTGCTGGCTCTCTGGGATCACCTATACTCTGCATTGTATGTGCACCATGTTTGCTCGCCCATTTGGCTACAAGTCGAACATATTTTTTTGTGTGTCTGTCACTTGTGAATGTGTCGAGAAGGATGAAAAAAAGAATCAACCTCTGCCTCTATGTCATTAGACTTGAGTACATTAGCCATGCCATTTAATGAATAAATAGAAACAAATAAATATTCCCCCTTTAGTCTTGATTAAAGGCACGTTTTAATTATAAGGTTATTATGCGTTGCTAGCCAAGCATATTTGTGTACAATCAGTGCCTACGTTCTTTTACCTCTAGCCTGGTCTGGGCAGTAGAGCACAATGAATGATGGAATATCTGTGGAATATATTAAAAGGTTTGGTATTTCTCAGCCAAATCACAGTTTCGTTTACCGTGTAGAGTGTGCACCACACTGGTGCTCGTCCAAGGCGTTCTCTGGATTTACTGCAATGGTAAGTTTCAAGCTATGTAAAATACTTATTAGATTTGTTATCATTCAGTTTCTGACAGTTTTGGGACATACTGTGGAAGACTTATCATATTTCTGAAAGTTTTGGGACATAAAAAGTTTGTTGAAGACTTATCCTATATACATTATTAAATAAATGATCCACTCCTAAATATCTGGAATGACTGGATTGGATGCTTTGATTGTGAAAATGTGTGCTGTAAACAAAAATGATTAGATAATTCTATCATATCATTTCTATCACTTGCACATATCATTCTTGCCATAAAATAATAGTAGGTATAGTCCACAAACTGAAAAAAAGGTAGGGTATGTTAATACAGTACTCTGTAAACATCTTGGTGCACTGCACATTTCTTCATATAGAGCCAGACTTTCTTGTATTTTTAATGTAGTCTTGAGGAACAGTTCTCCAGGCTTCCTGAAGGACTTTCAAAGCCTCTCATTTTCAGTCCAGTCCCTGAACCTGACCTGTTTCAGAGGAATGTTTTGTTTGTTAAACCACACAGTGACCTACGTATGAATCATTTAAGCATAACAAAGCACATCTAACTTAAGGTCTGAACCAGTGAAGAAACAGGTGCAGATGATTCCAGATCATCAGGAGGTGATCAGTATACTGGTGGTGCTGAATACTGAGAGGTTAGAACACCTTTATCTAGCCACCTTGTATCTTGAGGCATTTTGACAGTAAGAAATCTCTTCCCATTTCTTTCATTTAATCTACTCAATATGCCAAAGATAAGACAGTTTGACACGCATAAAATAGTATTTTTGCACCAACAATGTGATTCAAAACAAAATATGAAGAAATGAGGGGTGTTTCAAGACTTTGGCACAGTACCGTATGTATTGATTGTGTTCAGTCATGTACTGGAAACCTTTGTAAAGTGTAGCTCTGACATGATTTGTGAATGTTCAATGTGTGTAAAGCTGCATCATTATATAAAGACATGATGTGCCACATTCCTCACAACAGAACACATCACTGAAATAAAAGGATTACACTGGAAGAAATGGAAGTGTGCCAAAGACATAATGGAAAGAATAATTAGGTTTAAAAGTACAAAACCTGTCCAACAGAAATGTGACTTTGTAGTGTTTGGTTTCAAGCTGTAAAATTCTTTGTATTTTTTCCTTGTTTTTTTTATCCTGAAAATAAAGATAAATCCAAAGTTAAAGAGGGAATTCCCATAATATTAAGATGTTAACAGCACAATTTAGAGTAATTTAATATGCAATGCAGCATTCTATAGAAACTTACTGCTTGATGCCTGAAACATTATATTATGACAGTTATGCATATTTATTTTTATATATAAATACATATAAGCTAAAATGTATTTTTATATAGATAGTGAAGACGTACACTACTGTGCAAAACTCCTGAGGCACCCCTCATTTTTTCATATTTTTCCTCCAAAGATCCAGACTTGCTTGTATTTAATGTAATTAAATGTCTTGAGGAACAGTTCTCCAGGCTTCCTCTCATTTTCAGTCCAGTCCCTGAACCTGACCAGTTTCAGAGGAATGTTTTTTGTTTGTTTTTCTTGTTGGCTCAGGGTGTTTTAAGGCAAAGACTAAAGAAATAATCTTTTTACCACTGATTTACCACTATCAACATTACAATAGATTTATGTAGGTTCAGTGACTGTTTCTGATGGTGAAAAAAATGATTTTGTGACCAATGGTTCCTTTCACCACTGCTGAAAACCACAGATTTGAGTCTGTAATTTTCTCTAAAATGCACCCTTTCACATTAAACCAATCTTACTGATTAAATGTTTTGACATTTCTTTTGAAAAATGGGTGAAAAAGATAATTAGGTGCATTAACAGGGTTAGGTAAGTAACAGTACTGTAAAACAGGCCTAAAACACTGCTGCTGTTGTGTTTTGTGTCTTTTGTTGTGCAGGTCATTCACTTCAGGGCACCTAGTCCTTCTTTTCCTCTTGGTTGCTTTGCGTGCCGGAGGAATATGTTTGAATGCTATTGCACATAAGTCATTCATTCTCCTGGAGAGCACTGAGGGAGAGGCAGCCCTGGGTAAGCACTCACTCTGGCACCAGACTGACCTTTGCTTTGGTGAGCGTTTCCACACAGAGGCAGAGCTAAAGCGTATGCCAGGGCCACTCAGCGCCACTGTTTGGGTTTTAAATTGTGTTGAGTGCCATTTGTGTCACATTTAAAATGCTAACGGTACAGAATGTCATTTGCGGAATCGGGGCGTTTGCTCCAGAAAATTAATTCAGCTTACTCCCGGATCTGGGCTCCTGTCTCCAGGCCAGTATTATGCTACCCCTTTGACAAGAGTAATATTTAATGAATAAGACTATTAATAACAGCAGGGTCTCAGGGGGATGTTTCTTGGTAACAGAGAGGAGCAGCCAAGATTACATACGACAGAAAGGACACTGCGAGGGGTACTGTTTTTGTGCATCTAAAAAGAGTAGAGGTGTGCATGTTTTTGTGCATCCGTATGGAGAGGTGTGGGTTTTTGTTTGTCCTTAAAAGGCAGATTTGTATGTGTTTGTGTGTGTTTATGTGTGTTTGTGTGTGTGTGTGTTGTCCTCCCTTTAAAGAGTAGATATTTGGGTTTTGTTTACTTTTAATGAGTGGGTGTTCTATTTACCCTTAAAGTGCAGGTGGGTAATTTGGTTCACCCTTAAAAAGTGTGTGTGTGTGTGTGTGTGTGTGTGTGTGTGTGTGTGTGTGTGTGTGTGTGTGTGTGTGTGTGTGTGTG
>JBBJLS010000001.1:13258465-13269607 GCA_037577275.1 Bryconaethiops microstoma
TCTTTCCTTTGTCAACCATGTAAGTGTATGTGTGTGTGTGTGTGTGTGTGTGTGTGTGTGTGTGTGTGTGTGTGTGTGTGTGTGTGTGTGTCACAGATGTGGCAAAGCTAGTGCTTTCGTCAAGGCACCCCCCCGCCACCTCAGCTCCTGCAGGCGAGTATGGAGCATCTGTAAAGCTGTGGTGAATGAAGCCTAAATGACAGATAAAAGCGGCCCATTGATCATCTTCCACCGCACATGATGCTTAATCCTCCCATAATGTGTCTTCGGTAATCATCATGACGAGTCCTAGGAATGCACGCAAATAAAAAGCCGGCCTAAGAGTAAATAGATGAACACGGGCGCCGTCTCGTTTTTTAGGAGCACGCCATTATGACACAGTACCCATTTTTTTTATGATATCGAATGATCAATTATCCAGATGGCAGGAAGGGGAAGCCTCACCCACAAATCTGCTGCCATCCTTTTTTCCCACTCTTTTGCCTCCATTGTCATCCACAGTCTGCAGAAGGTAATAAACAGCTGTTGCCTTTTGTATTGGTTTCACAGGCAGGTATTTGGCCATGCCGCCGCTCCCTGACCAACAACTGTGCAGCTGACTGGCATCTGCTGTAGAGCCTGGGCTCGGGTAGGGGTGGAGGGTGAGCGGGGCTGCTGGAGAGAGACCCTGTTAACGCAAAAAAATAGGGCATAGAATATATGAAATCACTTGAGTCACTTGAATTAGACCGAACACTCTTAAATAAGAAAATCCGGGCTATTTCGGCTTTATTTTTGGAATCGCAGCCTACACAAACTTAACACATTGTAATTTAGCCATATGATTAATTTAACCAAAATATGACAAGGGAAAGATAACCTTTGTTATTACATATTCTTGTTAAAGTTTGAATCTTGGGTTGTTGCTAGGCATGGATCAAAATGCCCTAAAATGTTTGACTAAAAAAACTGTAAATACTTTTTGACCTTTTTTTAGCAAAATTTATTTCACTAATAAAACAAAGATCAAGTAGATCTACAACTTGTCAAATTCTAAGACTTTGCAAATACTTTTCATGGTAATGAAAATTAGAAATACATGATTAAAACATAAACGTTTAAACAGTTTGAGCAGCAACAGATCAAGTGACGATATGTGAAACTAATTCAGGGTTTCCAGGAGAGAGGGAAGAGAAGTCATTTTTCATACCCAGTGTCAGGAATGAGTTCAACGCTCAAGAGCTTCACTGCTACAGTTCTGAGAGTGCATGAACCAATGATCTCTTGCTTGTAATGCAGAATACAGCAAAACACCAGAAACATATATTAAGGCACTGTTAGGATGCCATACCACTTATAGCCACAGTTTTAGAAATTATGAAAAAAATGAATTCCCAGATGCAAAGTGCAAAACTGACTAACCATTCTCTGTTGACTAACCAGGGCAGTAGGTCTTGTAGTTGACTAATGAAGTCATTTTAGTCCGTTAATTTTATGTAAACTGTTATTTATTGTTGTTTTTTCAGTTTTAATTTAGGTTTTAACCAAGAATTTTCATTTTGAATCACCAATTTATTGCATAATAGTATCAGATGTGTTTCTCCACCGAAAGTGGAGGTTCTAAGTCATTTGGAATAAAAATAAGTGCTTCGTTGTTGTTTTGGTTTGTTTTAACCCTTACAAAAGTAGTTTCTGACCGGAATTTTGAATGTCAGCTTGAATTATTATTATTTTTTTTTTATCTAGGTTGGATATCAGTGAGGAAATAGCTCTTCTGCCGTACTTATTGTATGTTTATTTTATTTTTTGTGTTTTTATTTCATTTGGGTTTTTTTTATCATTGCCTTTTAAATCCCAGTGGAAGGTGAGGGCACGTATTTCAGATTGGCTCCTCCTTTAAAGCATAATGTGTGTGTCATTTTGTGAGGAAAATGGTGCATTTGGAGAAGCAGGTTGTGAAAATGGCACCTGATATGACCTCCATTTTAGAGAATGGTAGTGGGATAATGGAAACCCCGGGAGGTAAAGAGTGCTGCCTGCACCCCTGCCCTGCGAGCAGACCCCAGGCCAGGCATTAGAGAGGATGAATGACAATGTAGGGCGGCTCAGTCCCTGCATCTGTGTCTGTGCGTGTGTTAGGGAAGTGTGAAATGATTTAAAGTTTCCTTGTGCGCACGCAAATTCTGATTAATGCCGAATTTTCATCTTTTTATCTTGCCCCTTTTGCTTATTCTGACAAATAATAACTCCTAAAATCCAGTGTGGCCCGTTGGCCCCGCCTGAGAATGAGCAGCGTGTGTAATCTGTGTGTAGAAATAATAACATTTTGGCGCTAGTCCCTGTTTAATCATATTTGTTTGCCTGTGGCTCTTTTTGCAGCCTGTGTGCTGATCTCCGGGAGTTCAGTGCATGGATTCGTTTCCAAAAACTGGCTTTTAAGTGTCACCACACCGAACCCCCTGCTGTGGTAAGCCATCAGCTATATTTGTTGATTTGTATGTCTCTCCCTCCCTCTCAGGCTCGTGAAGAGGAAGCGAGCTCACTCGTGGGTGACCATTAGAGCCAGATAATCTGCGGTGATTAGATAGGTTTTTATGTGGCGGCGCAGGCCCAGGCATGGAGAGACGAGAGAGAGAGAGAGAGCTTTTCAGAGCAGAAGAATAGAGCGAGCCGCTCCAGCAGCCTCTCCATGCTGCTTCTGCCTTTCATAGTGTGGCGTCACGGACAGCTGTCTATTCACATGGGCCTGCCAATTAAGCACATTCAGCGGGGCGCTGGAGAGACGCCCAGCCAGAGGTACGCAAAGGCCTGATCATCTTCTCTTCACTTTCTCATCTCATCTCCTGTCATAATCTCTCTTTTCCCTCACCTCTCAGCCCACCCTTCAGACATCAGTACCACTGCTCCACTCTTTACCTGCTGCTGGTGTGAAAATCCCTGCGCGAGGGTTCCCTCTGCTAGTGGTGTCCCTACTGTATGAGTTTTGCTTCTCAGTGGGGAAATAAAATGACCACACATTTCCACTGTTATCACTTTAACCCCCACAGTTATTGATGGTGATAACAAAAGCATGATGTCATACGATATAGATTTTTTCTCACTGGTAGCTCAGACGAAATTATGTCAAAAGAGCAGAATCCAAAATTTCAGTCCAAACCATGTTTATTTTTGTAAGTTGAAGAGTTTTATTGTGATTTGAATTGAATGAGAAGTTATTGTTATGTGTCAAATTGTGTTTTGTAGACAGGAATTTTGTGTTTGTATTTGAGTCTGTATTTAGTGTTTGGAAGAAATTATTCAAGCCAAATAATTTGTATCCTAAACTACAACACAGCTCAGGTTATAAATGATATCAACTGATACTATATGGTAAAATGTTCAAAATTGAAGCAAATTGTAGCTGGTTTAGTTTAGGAATCCATATCACCTCGCCTCAGATCTCAATAATTGCGTTGCTTATCGTGTGGCTTTTGAAACTAAAATAGCCGAGGTCAGTCAAATTTGAAATCTCTCCTGCATTTTAAATTCTAGAACAACAAGAAAATGCTAAGTGGAAAAATTGAATTGACTTGATGAATCATGTCAAATATTTATGTCTACTGATGCTTTCTGGTGAGAATACAAACCCCAAGAGCACACTGTGTCAAACCTTCTTGATGTGGTGAATTCTGGCAATGTGTGAGTAACATTATAATACTAATTTATTAACATTACACCCTTATGTTCTTTCAAAAGCTATATTGGAATGAAAGGCTACATGTGCTGCTTCTACCTCAACATATGGTGCGCAAGCAGAAACTATAATAGAGAGTTGCTGCCTACTGCATATTTTTAAACTGCAATAATGAAAAACCTTATAGCTGCATCCTTTTTAGGGGTGTTTTTGGGAGTGAGAATATTTGCTATTTGGAAGTATCAACAAAAAATCAAACCATTTTTAAAATGCTATTCCAGCCGGCTCTACATTTTTAACATTTCTTTAGCAGTCAGCAAGTTCAGAATCAACCCTGAATATAATTGTAATTAATTGCATAATTTACTCTGTAATTAAACAATTGAGGAGTTGTAATTTGAATAGTATAGTAAACCGAAAGTAATGACCCTCAGCTTCGAAGGGTTAAATGCATTGTGCTGTACTCGGCCAGACTTTGTCAGGGATAAGTGGGAAAGTCCAGTATCCGCGACCTCATAAACAGATCAGAGGTTCATCTGTACCTGACTTGGGCCAAATTTGGATACATTTTATCTCAGAGCCTCTGATACCACATGCACACACACTCTCATTTGCACTCAGAGGGCTGTAATAGCAGCCAGTGGAATAGCCATTAATACTCTGAGTGGCATAACCACCGTGGGCTGGGTGGTTAGTAATGGATGCTGTGACCAGTAATTAGGGTACAAGCTGGTGTTAAAGTGTCGAGACTTTGGGAAACCGATTTGTGGAATAATTAGTCTCCAGCAGTTTATTGATAGCACTTTCATACTTTTCAACGTGTTCCTTCTGGCCCCTCGGCCCACATTAGCGACCCTCTGGGTCTCCCCAAACAGTCATCCCCATCTAATTAATTGAAATTAGGGCAGATCAAATACATTTCAAGTTTCTCATATTGAAATTACCTGGGGGAATGAATTTCCAATTTAGAACTTGGGATTTCTGTCTTGTTAAATGGTGCTAAACGATGGTCTTAATATGCACATAGCAGCAATGCAATAGAGTAATGGCTGCTAATCTGAGGACATTGTTCTTGTTTATGCCTCTCCATTTACAGGACTTTGCTTTGTGCTTTGTGTTCAGTAAGAGACCTTTCACACCACATTTTAGGAGCAAAGAACATAAATAACAAATAAAAATTAATTAATACAATGGGTAATTAGAATATGTAAACAATACATGTGAATTTAATGGGATAAAGTCAGACATATTTTCAGCTTGCCAAACACAAGCCACCAAAATTAAATGATTTTGGGATAAAATTCACCTGTTTTAGATCTTTATAGTTGTTTCTTATTAGGCAGATGCTTTTGTTTGTGACAGTCTGGCAGCTAGCCAGTATGAACCTAAAAATATCTAAATATATCACTGAAAGAACTGCCTAACCCGGTAGCTGAAAGCTACTAAATTCAGACTCTGAATTTTTGTTTTACCTCACAAATTTACACCAAAATTGAAAACATTGAACGTTACTCTGATTTACATTGTCAGTACAGATGTTTCTAATTCACTTGCGTTTGAACTATTTGAGTTTCATCATTTACATATAGTATAATTTAATATACAATATTTAATATACAAAGACACTCCCAGTTTCTTAAAGCACTCAAACTCAGCAGTTATTTTCTGCTATAGTGTTCGGAGTGAAAACTGGTGCAAGATGAAGGAGTGTACATCTCTCTCTCTTGTAAGAGTTCACCTCCCTGTAGTCCAGTGGTAGAGCCCCAGTCACTGAATTGGAAGATCACAAGTTCGAAACCATGGTGCAAGCATTTTTTTGATAAACTTTTCTGTCCATAAAACCAAAGTTTGAGTGTCTCCAAACACTGGATTTATAGCAACCTTGCAATCACACACATTTACTCACAGAAGTGTATATATATTACACAAATCATACTATCATGCAATCATACAAATGTTAAAAAATTTATTCAGAAACAAGCTCTTACAACGCACTGTAATCATTCATTTAGTGTTGACCGAATGAGGGTCGTCTTGTTATGCAGCTTCATGATTGTAAATATCTGCTCAGCATCACGGTCACTCTGGAATGGTAAAGTTTTGAAGCGAGGGTCTGCAGCTGATGCAGTGCAGAGGTCTTGGAGGTGTGTTCCATTTCTCAAAGTCATTGGACCTTCGTCCCATGTAATGAATGAGGTACCTTTATCGTATGCCTTGAAGTATTGCTTGGAGGGGGCAATAATTATAAAAATTATAGAGTGAATTGTTTGTCCTTACACATGATAGTGGCCAGAACCTGTAGTGATAGATGACTTCAGTATTGCAGATTCTCACAAAGAGTGTCCAGTTCTGATTTCCTGCATGTTCCTGCTACAAGAAAGTATTTGAGCTGTTTCATCAGGTGGATACACCTTGAAAGAGCTTTTTTGTGTTCCTGCTGCTTCTCTTGCAGGATTTTAAGCAGGATTCAAGAGATTCAAGATTCACCATCACATTTATACAAGTATAAAGTGTAGTGAAATGTGTCCCCAAAATGTCTATAAGACTGCACTATAGTTATAATAAATTAAAGAGAAAATGAAAGGCTAGAGCTAAGTAAGTAAGCCATGTTTCATTATCCCAGCCCTGGTTCTTTAACAGCAATATTCCAGTCAACCCATGCTTCTTTCTTTGCTTCTTTTAATATTCTCGACTCCTTAACTCAAAGCCTGGAGATGCAGTGGGCTGTGATCATCACCTAAGAATTTCTTGTTCTTTACTTACTTCATTTCTTACTTTGATATACAACTCAATGCATTTGTCAGTAAAATGCTGCCTACCTGATTTCAACATATTTACTTTGAATCACTCTCAGCCACACAGTAATCACTCTCAGCCACACAGTAAGGCTGTATGTCTTTAGTGTTAAAATAGGCTATTGATGGTGTGATTGCCTTACATCTTGCCAGGTTGGAAAAAAGTGTTTACTTGTCCTTTTTGCTTGTGCTTGCTGGCATCTAAGAGCATCCTCTGATCGGCCACCTTTTGAAGTCTTGTGGAGTCCTGTCACACGCACCAGTTGTGTGATGCGCACGCTGTCCCGGAAGTGACACGCATCACGGGGTATATAAACATGAAGTAGGTAACACACAGTACTCAGTCATTGAGTCCCATGCCGAAGGGCTTCCCCATGTGACCATCCAGCCTTCCTCCTCTCCCGCTGCCATGGGGTTTTCTTTGTTAAGAAGAAAGACGAGGCCTCCGTCGACTAACGGGGCCTCAACAAACTAACCATCAAGAATCGTCATCCACTCCTGTTGACCAACACTGCCCTGGATGCCCTCTCTGGTGCCACCATATTCACTAAGTGGGACTCACGGAGTGCCTACAACCTTGTCCGCATCAGAGAGGGTGACGAGTGGAAGACGGCCTTCATAACTCCCACCGGCCACTAAGAAACCTTGGTTATGCCGTTCAGACTTTGCAACGGTCCAATGGTCTTTCAACAGTTTAACAATGATGTGCTACGTGACATGTTTTGCCTATTTGAATGATATTCTGATATACTCGAAGACCCTTGAGGAGCACACCCAGCATATCAGGGCAGTCCTCAAGAGGTTGCTGGCCCATAAGCTGTTCTGTAAGTTGGAGAAGTGCGTTTTCCACCAACGCTCCACCACATTTCTTGGTTTCGTCATCTCCTCCCAAGGTGTGGCCATGGATCCCCAGAAGCTGGACGCTGTGTGTAATTGGCCCCTACCCAAGACACTTAAGCAGATTTAGCGCTTCCTCTGGTTTGCTAACTTCTGTAAATGCTTTATTCGGGGCTTCAGTTCAGCTGTGGTGCCTCTTACTGCCCTCACCAAACCATCCCGGACATCCTTTACTCTCAACCCCAAAGCCATCAAAGCATTCCATCATCTATGTCTTCTGTTCACATCTGCTCCCATCCTCCTTCACCCGGATCCATCTAAACCATTCGATGTGGAGGTGGACGCCAATGTGGGCATAGGAGCTGTCCTCTCTCAGCGAGGTCCAGACCAGAAACTGCATCCATGCAGTTTCTTCTTTAGAAAATTTTACCACAGCAGCAATATGAGGTAAGGGACTGTTAGCTGTTGGCCATCAAGTGGGCTCTAGAGGAATGGTATCACTGGCTCCAGGGCGGCGGTGACCCATTCACTGTCTGGACAGACCACCAGAACCTAATTACCATTCAACAAGCCAAGCAGCTCAACCCCAGACAGGCGCGGTGGGCACTGTACTTTAAACAGTTTAATTTCATTCTGTCATACCACCTAGGGTCGAAGAACACCAAGGTTGATGCCCTCTCTCGCCAACATCAAGTAGAGAGCCCCCGGGTGGACCCCCGCCTGTTCTGCCACCTCACCTCATCCTGTTGCCTCTCTGGTGGGAGTTAGAAGATCGAGTCCACCAGGGGCAGTCCTTGGAACCCCCTCCAGCAGGCCTGGATGTCTCTTCGTACCCACTGTATTACGCCCCGACACCCTCCAGTGGGCTCACTCCTCTACCATTGCCGGCCACCCTGGCACATCCAGAACACTTACCCTCCTCCAATGTGCCTTCTGGTGGCCCAGCATGGCTGCTGATACCAAGGAGTTTGTCTAGGCGTGTGCGGTGTGCGCCAGGGCCAAGTCCACTAACCAACCCACTCCAGGCGAACTCCAACCTCTACCTGTGCCTTGCTGACCCTGGTTACACATCGTGCTGGACTTTGTCACCGGCCTGCCGGATTCGGAAGGAAAGGACACCATCCTCACCACCAAAACCACTGCTGAGCTAGTATTAGAGCACATAGTCCGACTGCATGGGTTCCCCAAGGACAGATGGCCCCAGTTCACAGCCAGGTTCTGGAAGGCCTTCTGCCATCTGATCGACACCATCACTAGTCTCTCCTCCGGCTACCACCCACAGACTAATAGTCAGATGGAGCAGACCAACCAACAACTGGAGAGCTTCCTGACAACGCTCCTGGGCCCACTAACTCATTTGGGTTGAGCTTTCTCCTCAACCTCCTCACTTCATCTGCCATCGGGCTCAGTCCATTTGAGGTTTGCAACAGTTTCCAGCCTCCTGTGTTCGAATATCAAGAACCAGAGGTTGATGTACCATTGGCCCAACAGTTGGTCCGCAGGTGTCAGCGGCTTTGGCAGCAAACCTGCATTGCAATCCAGTGGGCCAACACATGCTATTCCATCCAGCATCGCCACCGGCACCCCCTGGGACGATTATTGCATGTTGGTGACACGGTTTGGCTCTCTACCCGTCACCTCTGCACTGAATCCAAGAAGCTCATCCCCCACTTCATCGGACCCTTCAAGATCAGCCACAGGATTAACCCTGTCACCTTCCGGCTACAGCTGCCTGCCTTCCTCCAGGTTCACCCTGTGTTTCACGTCTCCAAGTTTAAACCCATCTTCTCTATCAGGTCGATTGGGAGAGCTATGGTCTGGTGGAACGGTCTTGGGTTCCCATTTGGTTCATCCTGGACCCAGCTCTCATCCAGGACTACCGTCATCGGGTATCCTTTCAGCCTGGTCCATCTGGGGACGGTCCTGGAGGGGGGGTACTGACACATGCACCAGTCATGTGATGCGCACACGGTCCCGGACGTTATGCGCATCACGGGGTATATAAACAGGTAGTAGGTAACACACAGTACTCAGTCATTGAGTCCCATGCCAGACCAACTGGTACCGTGAGTACTCCAGTTCTCTCTCTCTCCTTATGTACTTTGTGAGTGTGAGAATGTTGGAGAATAGGGGGTACTCAGTATTAAGTAGTAAGTATTAAGTGGTTCTAAAGTTAAGACTGAACTGTGTATCAGTTTGATGGAAGCTGGAGGACTATCACTGACTTTACAAGGACTGCTGTGGCTGTTCTTGGCTTGTTTATGAAGCAGATCTAGCAGTTCTAGGCTTGGTTATGAAGAAAAAACAATTGATATACAGCCTTTAAAGAGTATCATTAAAGGCTGTTTATTAATGAATTCTCACACATCTCATTCACAATTCTTTTTTTATAGTGAAATACTCTAGAAGCCACCAAAATAGCAATATCAAAACCCATATGACATTTACGCTGATGCTAATCCCATTGTTTCAAAAAGTGCTGAGAACAGCTGTCCTGTTACTCTTCCAATACCTTTGAAGTTTACCTTTTTACCTTTTTAGTGTAGCTTTCTTTTTTCCAGCTATGCTCATTTTGCATTTGCTATTGATATTTTTTTTGTGGCCTTTAAGCACAACCTGTGTTTATTTGTCCTGGTGACCTCCCTCTGGTTGATCTGCAGTTGGATCCATGTGCTCTGGAGCTGCTTATATGCCATACTGGGTCACTTGATGTCTGTTCTCTGATCTGTGGTTCCCCTGCTGTTTGGAAGGCTGGCTGACTTTGGTGTTCGATTTTGCCTTGTTCAAACTGTTCTAGTCTTCAGGGACTGCTCTTCAGGGAGAACTGCTCTGTATGTTCATCCTAAAAAGTCAATCTTTTCCTCTTGTGTCTTGATTATGAGGCCTCATTGGCATTTACATCTGTATTAATTGGGCCACGCATGACCCTGCGTGTGTCCGGCTGGGGCTGGTCCGGCAGATTGATTAACAAAGGCTGCCGCTTCACGCTTGTCACTGTGAACTCGGGCAGGGGGGCATCAGGGGCCCCAGCCTGCTGGGATCCTGAGGGACTGCGGTCCTTTGGTGAAGCTCTGGACTCCGTACCATTCTGTAGACCCCGCTACAGGGACAGGATTAACCCTGCAGAATCACAATAGACGCACATGTCCCCTTGGCCAGGGCCGGCCCATTCAGACCTACCTTACTTACACCCTAATAAGGATTAGGCTTAATGAACTGGAAGGAGTTAACAATAAATGAAGAAGTCCTTTAAGCGGGCTCTAATTCCATTTTGTGTCGTGTCGCCTTTCTCTCCCCCCAATTCTCTCCTGCTTCTATTTGAACACAAGGTGTAATCCTCTTGAATATCAAAGGTGGGAAGGGAGTATGAATTTAGTCTTCAGACTCCTCTGCTCCTGGACACGCCATCTGCCACGGCGACACTCAGCTTTCATTCACTGCCTCAACGCTCCCGCCCTTATTTTATGTTTCTTCATAGAACCTGCTCCCAAACATGATGACTCAAGATTTTCATAGTGCATTTGTAGCAATAATGAATGTATAACTATAAAAGAATAAAATTCCACTTCTTGAAAAATAAATCACATTCACAGCTATAGCAAAAATCCATTTTATTTTTGCACTGAATGCAATACTGTGCAAAGGTCTCGGTTCTTCATATTTTGCTTCCGAAGATCCAGACTTTCTTGTATTTTTAATGTAGTCTTGAGGAACAGTTCTCCAGGCTTCCTGAAGGACCTTCAAGGACTCTCTTTTTTAGTCCATTTCCTGAACCTGACCCGTTTCAGAGGAATGTTTTTTGTTTGTTAAGCCACACAGTGACCTACGTATGAATCATTCAAGCAGAACAAAGCACAT
>JBBJLS010000001.1:13269707-13289860 GCA_037577275.1 Bryconaethiops microstoma
GGTCGTGGGTTCGAATCCTACCTTCAGCACACCACCACTGGGTTCCTGAGCAAGACCCTTAACCCCAAGTTGCTCCAAGGAGACTGCCCCCTGTAGTTAGGGAGTGGAAGTCGCTTTGGATAAAAGCATCTGCTAAATGCCGTAAATGTAAATGCATTGCATATAATAAACTATTGTACATAAGTACTGACATTAGTGATGAAATAAGTAGTGATATAACACATAAGACTGTTGCGCATAATAATGATTTTAGCTCACAATAAGAAATAGCACGTCTCAGTAGCAGCAGGTTGTTGCACAGATTATGTGGGTGTGTGACAGGTGGAGGAGTTATAGAGTGATGGCAGTGGGGAGGAAGGATCTGTGACAGGAAACAGTTGGAGGGGGCAGCAATCAGATACGACAAGCAATGGGAGATGATGTAGAAAACTTTGACATGCTTTGTGCCGAAATGTACGCCCAAATGTAGGCAGACGTGCCCTTTTTTTTTTTTTTTTAAATCAAAGGTACTATTAGGGAGTTCATACCCCCAAGCCTCTACTGAAAGTTTTCTATGAGAAGTTGCTCTGGGGATTCTTTTGCATTCAGCCACAACAGCATTAGTGAGGTTGAGTACTGATGTTTGATGTTCTATTCTGAATGACAAATTCCACCCCAATTGCTCCACAGCCACTTGGCACTGGTCATGGGGACCTTGGTGACCTCATGTACAACTGATCCAGAGTATCTCATTTGACTAACAGTGCTTTTCTATGGTGATTTAAGCTGTGTGTCTGCAATGGGGGCACCTAAAGTAGCTGTATTCACTAATTAGAAGGTGCGACGTCTGCATGCTTTTTGTACATATTATGGTCTACCCCATTGTTGGGACCACAAACTAAAAGTAACTGCAATTTTAAAGCTTTAAAGCTCTGGGAATTTAAAGGGTCACACTTAATTCTGCAGATTGTTATATTAGATCCAGTCTAATGTAGCTGTACCTTACTTCCATTACAGTAAAAAATAATATAGTTGTGTTTGTTGCAGTCATTTTTTCTCTGTTCTTTCCTCTTAGGCTGGTTGAGGGACATCACGGGTTCCTACATTGCCTCTTTTATAGTAGCCGGTGGGTTCCTCATCTTGGGCACGATAATAACAATGACCCTTCCCCATTTCTTTTCTCGCACCAACCCTCCTCCTCCATCCCCAAAGAACAAGGCCAAAAACGAGAGCACTGAAGATGGGCTGCTTAAACAAACTGTCTCCTTGTACTCTGACCATGAGAAGACGCACTCTGTGGAGGATATGCATTGCTCAGGGAAACACACATATCACAATCATACAACAGAACCGGGCTCGGAGGCGGAACACGTACCTCTGACCACAGATCGGACAGAGACAGGAACGTGTGTTTGACACAGGAGGAACCCACTCTTTGACCTGTAATGTTAAACTGCCTTTTTAGTGTGAAAGATTTTATTGCTGTGTTTAGAGAGAGGTTGTCACTGCAGCAGCAATATCGGGTGACCATAAACCTGATAGAAGGAATCATCAGAAAAGTCGACCACTTTATATCACCTCAGGTAGGTTTAAAATGCACTTTGTATTTTAATACTTTTAGCCAATGATAGGCTTAATACCAGGGGCGTCACTAGGCATGAGAGAAACTCCAACATAAAAAGTTAATTTGCAGGAGGATGATCAATATCATTATTATTATTACGCTGGCAGAGAAATGCTGAAGTTAATTATAAAGCGTGTTAAAAATGGCTTCGGCACTAAACAATGCAAACTATTTTTAGCATTAAGCCAGTGAAGGAAACCTGATGAACAGATGGTACTGTTATTAAAATGGTTTCTGCATTGAACATTCAGGGCAGGTGTAGATGGATTATTTGTTCTCGATTTTCTGTCTGTTTGCAGGTGTCTGCTTATAAGTTATTTTTAGTCATTACAATTTTATATTCCTCAGTTGCTCCTGTAGATATACAACTTCTTATATAGAACTGGCAGCGTTGCCCATGGCCAGTCAGGATTTTGCTGATTTAAATGTAACATTTTAATACCTTAAATATATGTTAAATGAAAATGGTAATGAAACACTAAAACAGAGAAAGAAAAGCCTATAATATAGTGAAGACACATTTTTTCAGATTCTCTTTGGAATCATACCCTAAGACCCTAAGACCCCCCCATTCATTATGCTCTAGTGACGCCTCTGGTTCCTGCAGTCTATATAGCTTCCACACTTTTAGGGTCAGACACTTTTTTGTTGACATTTAGTTTTTGCATTTCTTCATTTACATTGCATCTACAGTCTTTGTCCATTTTATCAGCTTCACTGACTGTAAAGATGCACTTTATAATGTACAGACTAAAGTCCATCTGTTTTTTTAAATCATTTGTTAACTCACTTTTCCCTGTTCATCAATGGACCCTCACAAAGACCACCAGTTAGCAGGTATTATTTGGGTGGTTGATCATTCTCAGCATAGCAGTGACACTCTGACACTTATTATAGTAGTAGCAGCATATAGCTGTGTGTGTGTGTGTGTGTGTGTGTGTGTGTGTGTATGTATATGTATGTATGTGTTGTATAGAGTGGATCGCAATGCTGCTGGAGTTTTTTAGACACATCTAACCTGTTGATCCACCATACAGGCATAGAGTTATTCATTATGGTTTATCTGATGCTGCAGTTTGTTAGTAATTCTGTAGTCCTTCATTAGTTGTCAGTTTCTGGCCACATGACTCTTTTTGTTAAATATTTTAGTTGGTGGACAATTCTCAGCCAAGCAGTGACACTGAGGTGTTTCACTGTTCTGTAGTGCTGAGAATGATCCACCAAGTACAAACAATGCATGGAGGTTCTTAACATTGATGACTGGGTAAAAGGTGGCTAATAAATCACGCAGAAAAACAAATGGAGTACATTTTGGAGCTGATTAAATGGACAACGGCCATATATATACAGTAGGTGCCCCTAATAGGTGGTGAGTAAGCAGTCTCTGTAAGCTAATGCTAACACACACTTCATACACAGAGGCTGACATATCAATTACATATAGGGTCGGTTTCCCAGACAAGGATTAAGCCTAGTCTTGGACTACCCTTCCATTTTCAATGGAAAATCTCTATTCACAGCACTACATAATCCTGGACTAGGTTTAATCCCTGTCCAGGAAACCGACCCATTAAGTTTAAATAAATCCAATAAAAACTCTTCAGAAACTCTTTGTCAGTCATCATTATTTTGAACTGTCCTCTTAATTCCAGGGTCCAGCAGGGACGAGAGCACACTGAAAGAGTTCCTCCTGTCCCCGTACCTATGGTTACTGTCCCTGGGCTACCTGGTGGTGTTTGGAGTCAAGACTGCTTGCACTGACTGGGGGCAGCTGTTCCTCATCCAGGACAAGGGCCAGTCAGCACTCATGGGTAGTGTATATTTTTACACAAGATCTAATACTTTGGCTCTGTCAGAATGAAAAGACTATTTTATTAAAGTATGTACATTTTTTACAAAGATGGTGGCATAGTGGTTAGGGAGTTCGCCCAGCGATCAGAAAGCAAGGTACTGTCAGAAAGCACGGTATCCCACACACTGCTCCCCGGACGCTGTGTTCCTGGCTGCCCGCTGCTACACTTGGTGAATGGGTTAAATGGCTTAAATTGGTTAAATGGGTTAAATGGGTTAAATTGGTTAAATGCAGAGAAGAATCTTGTGCTGTACACACTTTGTGCTGTGGTGTGTTCACGTATGGAAAAAAATGGTCACTTTACACTAGTGGCCTGTCCAAGGTATTTCTCTGCTTTTCGCTCTATAAGTGCCCCCCAAATCCCACCCACCAGTGCTGGTTTAGGATAAATAACTGAGATAAGGAACGAATGAAGATATTAATAAAATTGTGCATACAACACATTTTAGCTGAAGAAAGAAGTCGTAACATTAGGTTCATGTACAGTTACTTGGCGTGGGAAATCAGTCTTGCTTTTCCACAGGCAGTTCCTACATGAGTGCCTTGGAGATCGGGGGTCTGGTGGGCAGTTTAGCCGCCGGATATCTGTCAGACAGAGCTGTGGCACGGGTGAGTTCACAGTAAGACACACTGTAATTTGATATCACTCTTGGGCTCTGAGAGAAGTGCCTTATGAACATGGACTGTATGGATTACAGTGAGCTGTTTTTTTCCGTCTCCAGCAAGGACTGCGGGCGTATGGTAACCCCCGTCACGGTCTGCTGCTGTCAATGATGGCAGGGATGTGTGTCTCTATGTACCTCTTCCGCACTACCGTCACGCAGGAAAGTTCAAACGTGAGTGCTGAGCCTTTTCAATCAAATAAAAAACCTGCTTTATTTATTTATATATATATATATATATACACACACACATACACACACATTGGAGATATATATATATATATATATATATATATATATAGGCAGGAAAAAGTATGTGAACCTTCTGGAAATTCATGGTTTTCTGCATAAATCTGTCATAAAATGTCATCTGATCTTCTTTGTAGTCAAGGGTATTGACAAATATAATGTGCCTAAAATAATAACACAAGGAAATCCTGATCTTTCATGTCTTTGTTGAGAACAACCATAAAAACTCATAATGCTAGTGTTGGCATATCTGGAGTCTTGTTAAGAAAATGAGTTTGGAGGTGTGGACCAGAGTTACTCTGACTGATAAAAACCAAACAAACTTTTGCTCCGCACTAGAAGAATATACTTACGTGAGCCATGCCTCGCCAAAAAGGGCTTTCAGAGGATCAAAGATCAAGAATTTTTGATTTACATGAAGCTGGACAGGGTTACACAGTGATTTCAAAGACTTTAGAAATTCACCAGTCTACAGTTAGGCCAACAGTCTACAAATGGAGACACTTTGAGACTGTGGCTACTCTACCAAGAAGTGAGCATCCAGTCAAAATGACCACAAGAGCACAACTAAGAACCAGCAAAGAGGTAAAAAAACATCCCCGAGTGACAGCCAAAGATTTGAAGGCATCTTTGGAACTGACTAACATCTGTGTTCGTGAGTCCACAGTGTGTAAAACACTGAACAAGCAGGGTGTCTATGGCAGGACATCAAGAAAGAAGTTGCTGCTTACTAATAAGAATGTTGCTGCACGCCTGAACTTTGTGAAAGAGCACACTGACACTGCACAGTAGTATTGGCAAATGTTTTGTGGACTAATGAAACTAAGATTGAAAAAGGAAAGAAAGAGCAGCAATACATTCTGGGGTAAAAAGGGCACTGCAATTCATCACAAAAACAAAAAACATCATTCCAACATCATTCCAAAACATCATGATTTGGGCCTGCTTTGCTGCATCAGGGCCTGGCCAGCTTGCAACCATTGAGGGAAGATGAATTCCCAAGTGTATCAAAAAATTCTTCAGGATAATGTGACAACGTCTGTGCGTCACCTGAAACTCTGTAGAAGATGAAAGTGATGCAACAGGACAGTGACCCAAAACCCTGGATCAGATCCGCAACAAGATGGCTTTAGAAAAACAAAATCCACCCTTTGGAGTGGCTCAGTCAGAGCCCAGACCTCAACCCAGTAGAGACGCTAGGGAAGGACTTGACGAGAATCGCACACATGAGACGTTCAAAGAATATGACAGAGCTAAAGCAGTTCCGCAGGGAAGAACGGGCTGAACTTCCTCCTGAGGGATGTGCAGGTCTGATCCACAGCTATGGGAAGCGCCTGGTTGAGGTAATTGCTGCCAAGGGGGTGTCAACCAGTTATTAATTCCAAGGGTTCACATACTTTTTCCACTAGCACTATGAGGTTTTATGGTTGTGCTCAAGAAAGATCATGTTTTTTTGTTATTATTCTAGGCACATTATATTTGTCAATACTCTTGACAAATTTCTGCAGAAAACCATGAAATTTCAAAAGGGTCACTTACTTTTTATTGCCACTGATTGTGTGTGTGTGTGTGTGTGTGTATGTATCGATCAAGGGTGCCCAAACATTTGCATACACATTGTATACTAACGAATAGCATGCATTCTGCCAAGTAAGCAGGTCAGGTAAATTTGTCTTGCACTAAATCAGCAAGATTGGCTTTTAAAATGCATTAGCATCATTGCACCTCCAAAGATAAATGTCACCTTGCTAAATTTGAAATGAAATTTCACCAGCACATGTTAAATAATAAATAGATTTTTGAAATTTATAACTCTGTAATTTAACAATGACACAGGTCTGGATTCTCTCTCTTGGTGCTGTTTTCGGCTTCTCCTCTTATGGACCGATTGCTCTGTTTGGAGTCATTGCAAATGAGAGCGCCCCCTCTAACTACTGCGGGACATCACATGCTATCGTCGCGCTCATGGCAAATGGTAAGATCTTGTAAAGTCAAAATTTTAATAGTTGTTTGTTGCAGTGAATAGTAAATAGTAAAATTAACTTCCAACCAGTTTGTATTACATGAAAAGTCAACTTATGTTACTTGAAATGAATTTAAACATTTACATTTAGCTTAATAACAAATTAACTATTCTTTTTTTTTTTTTGTAGTTGGAGGATTTCTTTCTGGGTTACCATTTAGCACCATTGCGAAGCACTACGGCTGGGACAGAGCCTTCTGGGTGGCAGAGGTCACCTGTGTTGTCACAACCGTTGGCTTCTTCTTCCTCCGTAACATCCAGACCAAGATGGGACGCAAAGTGAAGAAGACCGACTGAGCAGCTTTTTCAGTCTTTTACAAACACTTTTTTTTTTTTTTTTTTTTTTTACAAAAAAGTGGGGTTTCCGACGTTTTTATTTTCTATAAACCTGAAGCTTGAGACTGTTCTCTAAATGTGTTGACAGAATGGTACAGTAGCTGCACAAATCAAAGCTGCAGTCAAAAACCTCATTGTGTTTTGAAGCCACTGAACAACTGAATCAAAACCATCAAAACCCTCCTGGTGTTTTATTAAGGCTGTGATGCTCATGAACTTTTTTGGGTTTGAGGCATCTTCAGTTGTCATTGAGAATAAACTGTCGCTGTCCAATCAAAACCTCATACCTTTTTTTGGCTGCTTTGTATTATTTTGCTTTATTACACCATTTGAAAACACTAACCTTATAATGTGTGAAGCAATGCACCAACAGAAATGGCCCAAAGTTACTTGGAAAAGTCTTGTTACACTAAATTAAAGATTCTTCCAAAGGAAATTTCAGAATATGAGGTTTTGTTACAACAGCGACACAATGTATGTGAACGTCAGGTTTGTGTAATGCAGGGTTTGGCATTATTATGTGTGTACTAGTAAACCACTAATTTGTATCTACTCCAATCAATTCCCCATTTTCTGAAGGTTCTCATAGTTGTACAAATGTCATTTCTGGTGTAATCAGATGCTGCTTTTATCTTGAAAGCTGTAGGATTCATGGTCATGCAATATTATTTATTGCAAAAAGTTATTTTAATGACTTAAAGCATCCCAAATGGTGATACACATTATAGTACTACAGTACTGTCATATAAACCACAGTATGACTGACATACGGTATGATGCAAAAGTCTTGAGCCACCCTTCTTTTCTTCATATTTTGTTTCCAAAGATCCAGACTACATGTTTAAAAGCTCTCATTTTCAGTCCAGCCCTGAACCTGACTAGTTTCAGAGGAATGTTTTTTGTTTGTTAAGCCACACAGTGACCTATGTATGAATCATTCAAGCAGAACAAAGCACATCTAACTTAAGGCCTGAACCAGTGAAGAAACAGGTGCAGATGATTCCAGGTGATCAGGTGCTGATCAGTATACTGGTGGTGCTGAATGCTGAGTGGTTGGAATTTCTTTATATAGAAACCTTGTATCTTTAGGCACTTTGCAGCCTGTTGCAGTCAAACATTTTTCCCATTACTTTCAGTATGCCAAAGATAAGAAAACAGTGTTGGTTCAAGACTGCCCAGTACTGGATGTGCTTTTAATGAGATGTTATGGTACTTCACTGGAATTATATGTTTTTGATAGGGTCCTAATATAGTGCAGATGATACTTGGAGGCTTAACTAATGACATGATCAGACTGTAAATGCATTTGTTAGCAAAGAATGTTGAGTGTATTTTAGTAAATATTAAGTGAGTAATATAAAAATGTAAAAAATCTCAGTGTGTAGTGTATGTATTTGAAGATTATTAGGTTGGTCATTCGGGCATAAACTTTGGCTTGTTCAGAAAGAAGCAGACTGATATAGAAGGCGTGAAATGGATGAAGTGACAGAGAAAAAGAGAGGAATGGTCACTCTGGTTGACCGTTATTCCCATCCCTCCCCCTCCCCCTCCCCCAGACCTTAATGACACTGATGTCTTGCTGCGAACTCTCTTCAAAGCAGAGTTCAGCCGGGGGCTCGGCCATCAGCGCTTTAGTGAGGTATCAGGAGTCATGGTGGAGGCTGATGTTGGGCCCTTGGCGGCGTTTGCTGTGAGATCAGATCAGGTCAGGGTCCAGCGAGCCTCTCACTGCTCCCTCAGCCATTCGGAACACGAGGGCCACTTTTTTATGGCTGTTGTGGTGCCACTTCATAAGTGCCTGCAATTCAAAGGCAATTACGTACAAACTAACACGGGGGTCTCAACTGATGGCAGATAAGGCCAAACTAAGTTCACCTCCTGTCTCACACTCTCAGTGGCACACACGCTGACCCTCCCACTCGCTGAGGTCAGGATAATCACTCACTGCACTACGCTGATGGCTCTGGCTGAGCTCTGTGCTGATTGGATTGAGGGAAATGGAACGGTCAGATCTTTGTGCTCCTTCTCTTAAGAGTCAGGCTCTGGCAGTGAACCTGATGCTAGAAAACATCGGTCACTGAACTGCCGCTGATCCTGAGCTGCTCACGTTTGCTTTTACTTACAGTTATTTTAGAGCATTTGGAGGAAGCCTTCGGATAGTTTTTTTTTGGTCCCTTTGGTTCACGCTACACAAGACCCCCCTCAGCCAGGCTCGTGGTGCAGGATGGTTGGGTTGGTGTTGGAGGCCCAGCAGGAGGAAGCTGCTGGAGATCACACTGAAGGTGTTGCTGAAAGGCAGTCCTGGCGTCATCACTGGCCAGATCAGACACCAACATCACCTCCTCACCCACCCCAGGACCAGTCACAGCAAGAAGGGTGTGATAAAAACTTACAGAGTGAGGGAAAAAACAAAAATATAGTATACTGGGCCTGGTGTCCTGTTTTAGGATTGGTGAAAATGGCCTGGATTTTCAAAAAAAGGCTGAGAAAACTATTTTCTTGTTAGAGGATTAAGAATAGCGACTTAGAAGATCCAGCTTTCCCTTATGCACCAAGGGCTCATCTGGTGCTCAGCACAGACAAAACATCAATTACTGATTTGTCAATGCTGGGCATGCTCTCCAAATGCTTGTCTCTTTGTTTCCAAATCAGTCATTTGGAAGTATTGGCCTTTTTCAGTCCCTGGATAGTTATTTTATATTATTTAAATCAAAGACTATGGCTGAATAAGGTATTCAAATGAACGCTTGTCTGCAAACGGTCTGATAGCAATGACAAAAGCAATGGTTCTGAGGAAGGACGTGTTGAAACGGGGAAACATCCAAAGATTGCTTTCTGCGTGTTTAAGTCCCGTCCCATGTCCGCAGAGGCAGCGGTGATGTCAGAGGTAGCCGGAGCACTAATGTCTCGGCCGTCTCAGAGGGGAAGGCTCTGAATCAATCCCAGCTGTCAGCGGCGTTGACGCAGGTGCGTGGACACGGTGCTGGCGGCTGGGGGGCGCATTTACATTTATATGTATATGTAGATGTGTATGCCATGTTCTGGGGCGACATGTAAAGACGTTGACACAGTAATCACAGGGTTTGAGGATGCCTTCTGTCCGGCGGCATGACGGGCAGAGCGAGCCGGACGTGGGGAAACAGGCGTCCCTCAGATAACTACCTGCGCAGCCCGTCACTTCTCTGACAACACACAATATTATGCTAATGGGAGTCTGCGTGACGGCGGCCTGTAGCCCAGTGTCACCAAAACACACCCTGCTGACTGCTGATCAACCCGCGTCTGCTTCTGTCCCCTCTCCTGTCTCTTTTTCTCTTTACTTCTTTTTCTCCTTCTTTTTTTTCTTTCTGTCTTGCTTTCTTTTTCTTTCTCTTCTTCCTGTCTTTCTTTCTGACTTTCTCTTTTCTTTCTTTCTTTCTTTTGTTCTTTCTTTCTTCTTATTTTCATTTTCTATTTTACTTTTCACATTCTCAACACCTGATTTTAAGATTTTTTCCTTGTACTTTTCAACAAAGCATGGTGTTTCATTTGGAAAGAATCAACTTACACACCTTATAACTCATACACAAAAGTGCAATATAGTGGATTCAGTGTATGTATTTGTAATTTGAATGTTTTTTAATCTAAATTTAAATTAATGACTCTCGAACTGCTAAGGGTTAAACCCAGCTACCTAGCCGTTGTGACCCGGCACCCATGCTACGACCTGTATTTGTTTTCAGTGTTGCTGTGTGTCTCTCTTTGCACCTTTGAGGGTTTTTCCTCACCTCAGAGTGTCTAAGCCTGGACAGATGGGTGATTATGACAGCTGCTCACTCTAGACCCTCCTCAACAGTGTCAACACCCCACATCTCACCTCTGACTTTGAGAAGACACTTGCCTTCAAAACACACTAAAACTAAACAAGCTAAAGCTACACTAACAGTCACATGGAGATTTTCTACGTTTGCATGTTACTCACTTCATATTTACTGAAAATACACTCAATATTCTTTCCTAACAAATACATTTATAGTATGTTCACCATTTGAGAAATGTCATCTTTTTTTATTTATCATTACTGACTGACAAAAAGCCCCCTAATAGTTTTATAATTAGAATTATAATTTGGATCACCAGGCAACTGTTAGATATGTAAAACAGCTATTAAGTGATTAAACAGTTAACTAGTTCATTTAAAGTTAAAGGACAGCATATAATTTGACTCTGCATCACCACACAACCAGTTAATCGGATGTCAGACATATACTGTTACATTTCATCGTATTCTGAGGTGTGCAAAAACTTTTGACTGTCATTATAAAGTCACTAATTCCAAATAATGCTATGCGTGTAAACATAAGCCTGTATAGTCATTTATATAGTCCTGTATTATAAGGTATTTTGTGTGTCATATAACAAGCTAAAGGTAACATGAAATGCACACTGCAAAAAAAAGAAATCTTTACGTGCCAGAAAACCTTGAAAAGAAAAGTTTTTATTTTATTTTTAAAACAGCTGACTTCACTATGTAGTATTAAAAATCTTTTTAGAAATATTTTCTTGTTTTAAGAATTTTTCATACAATATTAGCAGATAGTTTTGCTTGACTCTAGTACCTGTTGTTTTGTTCTTATTTTACTTATTTTTGACAATGATTTTTTGCACTGCAGCTTCTTCTCTGACTTATAGTAGGTCCAAGATCCTCAAACTAATGGTTAATAAGGATTGAATTTGTAATGTGAAGTGATCTGTCTATGTTGTAAAGTGATTGAGCTGCCTGGCTTCTCTGTGAGTGACTATATGAGAACTAGTGATGTGGGAACCAGTTGCAGGTCGTTCTACTCTCTGATGTGTCCAGGAGTTTGAACTGTATATCCAGATGGACAGACGAGACACTTGCGATTACATCCTTCCCCAGAGCAGAAGCAGAGAGGCAAAAATTCCTTCATTTATATTATCACATTTGCCCTTCCTCATCCTCCCTGGCCAGACTAAAGACCATTTAAGGCACACTTATTAAACATAATCTAGTGAAGTTATTAAAACAAGCCAGCTTACAGAGATCCCTGCCACAATTCAATTACCTGTGTTGCTGGAGGGAGAGCTAGGGAGAGAAAATGACAAGTCTTCCGTTTTTATAGAGCAAGCGAAGAGCATCGTTACCGTGGCTTCAATTAACACAATGGGGACAGGGCGGTAATGAGCTCAGGGAGGATTTGACAAAGTAAAGTTGCGGTTCATGGCTGTCTGCCTGCCAGCGCCAAGGCCACTTTTAGGGGCACGCTGATCTCTCACTGCCACTTCTCGAGTTGCCATGGCTTTACTGCTGATTTTTCCTCATCCCGCCGCACATCATTGTGTTTTAGCAAAGGCTCAGATCAGTCTGCGCTGTGTCTTGGACGAATCATTCACAGAAATCACATCTGAAGTGCGTTTTCAGCACAAAGCCAAGAGCACATACTCTATTTCTGTAACATTAGCCTTGTCAAATGCAAAATGCTTATAGGCTATTATAAATAAACTTCTAAACATGATTTCTACCTTTACCAATGTACTGAAATGAATTAAATATATATGTCAAAAATAAAATATTCAAGTAATTCTATTGAATATACCTCTTATATATTTTTTTATTTTAGTTTAAGCTACTTATGAACCCTATTTTCAAAATGCTTTATGACTGCATTTTTTACACCTTGTGTGGTATGCACAATGCCTTATACCTTATCAGCTTGTGTGAATGCTTGTAATTATATACATAACACTTCATAGAGCAAAATGTTTAGTTAGATTTCATAACATGTTATAACATCATTTCATAAGAACACTGTAGATGCTGACATATTGGACCACAGTACATTATGTCAAATCATTGCAGACTTTCAGTCAAGTAAGGGTCATTTTAAATTATATTTAATACAAAAATACAGCAGTAAAATATTGACGTACACTAGAGAAGATATGACATATAACAAATCGATTGAATTGATTGGGATATATTGATGGGTCTACAATAAAACAGAAAATATACCTTAATCTTGTGATAGAGTGTTATAGTTCATTCCAACATCTGTGTTTACAGTGTTATTTAAAAAAAAATATGTATTGTAATGTTTTATATATATATATGTATATATATATATAACCCTCAGGATACGTCATTCGTTTGAAGGGTTACCTTTATTTTATTGCATATGATGCACATTAGCGTGTCATTGACAATACCACACACATCTCAAATAACAAACATAGAAAAATGAAAAGACTTTGCCTTTAATGTATGTTAATGTGCCAAGATTTTATTCCAGGTCATTTTTGGACCATTTCTATTTATCATGAAATGTTCACAAGGGCAGCTTTTGTTATTGAATTGTGTACAAACAAACAAATAAATAAATTAAGGTATTGATATGACAGTACATCTGTGTATGAGTGCGTTTCCATTTGGAATGTGATGCTCAGCTGATTTGATGATAGCACATTTTTATGCAGATAATCTGACCATGAACCAGAACCTCCACTCTGGAGCTCTTAGACTTTGTCTCTCTGGTCGTCCTTGTTCTCCTCATGTGTTTTTTACCACAAGCTGCAAGTCGCTGGGTTATCGCTGAAATTAGATCACCTCTATGTCATGTTGTCCCTCTGTTTATTGATAGTTAATTTCTCTTTTGTCTTTAATCTGCGTTGGTCTAGGTGCAGTAATCCCTTCAGATAAGTGGCAGACGGTTCGTGTTGCTAAGGAGCAGTTACGAGTGAGAGCCGAGCCCTGTTCGTAACCTCATGTGAAAATGAGCAGGTGTGTAAGAGAGAAAGTAGTGGGCTGGTGTCTCTCCCGGAGGAAAGGAAAATTCAGAATAAGACTCTTCTTTGTCCAGCATGTTTCTCCTAGACATAACTGAACACGGTTTAGCATCAGTATAAGATTTTGCCCATTTTCTTACACTTCTTAAATTCGGCTCCTGAGAAAAAGCTTCCTCTGATCTCAGCCCGATTCCAATTTAAGATCTTAAAATGCTCTTTCTTTTCTGTCGCTGCTTTGATATTTATTTGTATCAGATTATCACATCTTCAGATAAACCATAAGATCCAGAAGAAAACTTTTTTGTAAATGAGCCTAAAATGTGTCTTAGTGATTAAATTAAACTACCAAAGCCAGAGATCCATAAGATTGCTATAGAGAAGAAAACTGAGAAGCCGATGAAACCAGTAAAAGAACTTAAATTTAGTTTCCTTATTTCTCCTAAAGGGGGGCTTAGAAGTCAGATTTCAATAATCTCCAGATTTCTGATCAGACAAAGAAGAGACTGTTGTCCTCTGGGCTGTCACCAGCAGGAGAGTTTAGGGAGTTTATGTAACTTTACTCAGAGGTCAAGAGCAGGTCGGAGAGGGCGTCAGTGGTCACACCTCTGGAGGCTGTTAGAGTCCCAGCAGAAGAGGTCAGACACCACAAGGCTGCTTCTGAAATTCAGCACCAGAGCCGCTTTAGGCCACACCAAACACAGACAGCTGGAAATAGAGAATATTATCTTAGCTGTCGCGATCCAGATCCTTTTCTTTGCACAGATCTGAATAATAATAACAATAAAAATGTTTATGTTACCAACAGGTGCATGAGGACTTGGGACGGTGATGTTTCAAGGGTTTTTTTTGGAGGTTATGCTCTTAAAAATAAAAGTGCCATAAGAAGTTCCTTGAGTAGAATCACTTTTGGAACTGTACAATAGAAAGAACAACTTTTTTCGTGTAATAATGCAGCAACACAATTTAGAAGTTTCTTGCCAATTAATAATGATTCATCCAAACCAATTACCATTTACAAACTTGTATTTATTTTTATGACAGTGAAATCAGCTTATTTACACATGAGATGATAATTTTAGTAATTTTTATCCACATTTGTCATTGAAATTCTAATCCTGCAAACATTTGCTTGAACTAACCATATTTATACTTGTTTGCTAACAGAATATGTTCTGCATTTCAAGAAATTATAATACTTTTATTTACCAAAGGTTTACACTTTTTGCATGTATGAAAGACTCTAAAGTAAACAGAAATAACTTTGCAGAGATGTAGTGTTAATTTTAAAAGGAAATATATTGTTCTAATTAATATGATCAGTTCTGATTTTTTTATACGATGCATTATTCATAACGTGCCTGTTATTGTTAGGGTACAGTAGGAAGCAGCCTTGTCTTTCTGTTCGTCTGCAGTCACAGGTCTGGAGGCTTCACTCTCAGATGGTACCAGCAGAACCACTTGAACACTTGGTCCCATCCATCCAGAGAGCCAGATACATGACATCATGAAAATGATGGAACGGGCAGGCTCAGCTGTTTCTGATTGGTTAAGAGCATCTCTGTTATTTTGCCAGTGATGTCATGGGAACGTGGCTGAGCCCTGTCCCATCAGATGTTTATCAGGGGTGCAGCATGCAGAGGGAATGGGGCTTTAGGCCACAGGGTTTATCCCTGACACCTCGGGCATGCAGCCTATCCTCTCCTGAAAAAAAAAGAAAAAAAGTTAGCCCCAGTCTGTGATGGGAAAGCTCCTAATTCAATTAGAGGAGAATCTAGAGTGATTTCATATGCTCCACAAATGCCTTGAGATCTGATACTTAATCTTGGCAGATCCTCTGCTTTTTTAAGCCAAGACATTAAAACCCACACTACATCCAGACAAATGACTGGCTTCAGTCAAGTCTCCCCCTTGCAGGGGAGCTTGCTTCCATTCTTAGTTTTTGGAGCACTTTCTGATCTAAGTAAGGTTTCAGGGACCTCTTAGGTGTGACTCTCTTATTTGTAAAACTTTGAGGGGAGTTTTTAGGAACTTTTCTTCAATGCCATTGCCAGGACAGTCTACTTTGTTTCATCTGAATCCAAACGTTGAATCCAAAGTTGGATCCAAAAATATTACTGTGATTCTTGTAGATCATTGTAGAAGGTTATCCAGTTCTAACAAGTCCACCCTGCTAAAAGTTGGGTTATGTAAATCATCTTGTTTGGAGATTACTGAAGCCTGACCTGTTTCTCCCACACCAGACCTTTAGGAGAAATAAGGAGCAAAAGAAAAAATCAGCTTAAGACCGAAGTTCTTTTGTTGTTCTCATCGGCTTCTCAGTTTTCTTCTCTATAACAACCTTACGGATCTCAAAAGTGTCTGGCTTTGGTAGTTGAGACTTGAATTCGATCACTAAGACAAATTTCAGGCTCATTTATAAGACAAAAATGATTTCTTCTTGATCTTATGGTGTATCTAAAGATCTGATCATTTGAGGCAAATAAAGATCAGAGTAGTGAGTAAAAAGAAAGAGCATTTTACGATCTTAAATTGGGATTGTGCTGAGATTAGAGGAAGGCTCTTTCTCAGGAGCTAAATTTAAGAAGTGTAAGAAAATGGGCAAAATCTTAAACTGAGCTAAGTCTAGAAGAAACAGGCTGGACAAAGAGTGATCTTATTTTAAAGATTTCTGGGTTTACTCCATTATTTTTAACCTAAACATGGACAAACTAGTCTGAGCTTTTAAATCTGCTTCTGTTGAGTCTTGAACAGTGACCAGGAATTCACCTCAAACCTTGTTGCTCTTGTGTTTGGAAAATGCAGTGCAGGACCTGACACTTTGTTCCCCCGAAATCTCTGACTGTGGCATTAAAGAGCAGCTCTGATCTGATTGCGATATCTTTCCTAGAAAAAAATAAAATATGTGAATAAACCTCACATGAATGTTTCAGATATGCGAAATAAATCCCTCATAAAGGCTTTAGACGCCCCAGAAGATGGAAAAATCTGATCCGGGACATTTGAGCTGTGCGTCTCAGTCCTGTGACGGAACTCCCAGAGGGAAAAATGTGTAAGATATGGATTAGCCTTGTGTCTTCAAGGCCAAAGGGCAGAATCACTCCCATAGTCCTCCACAGCATGTGCTCAGATATCCTCACACCCACTCCATTATACACCCGCAGATGCCTTTCGGTGCTTTACTGGTTTGTACGGGAAGCAGTAAATATTCACAGGCATAAAAGCAAAGGTGGTTAAAGGGTTTAGTGCATTTGTGGGGTTCTAGATGTAAACATTTAGAAAATGAAAAAGCTTGCTCCCTATAAGTCCAGGAGGCTGTTTTATGAGTTGTGGTGCTAAAACACTTCACTATCACTAACAGTGAGGTTGTGCTTTATACCTGAATGATGGTAATCTTTGAATTACTTACTATTTATTCAATTGACTTGTTTAAAATGCAGTATTGTTGTAATGCAAGGCTGCACAAGTGCATTGCTTAGATTATGACAGTCAAACAACAATAAAACAACTGAACAACAATAAAATGTCATGGATTTTTTTCAAGTTAAGAGAAGTCAAGTTGGTGTTTATTGTTGTTTAAGCCACATACACAGTACACAGTGGAACTAAACAACATTCCTCAAGACCACAATGTTCCTCCAGGACCACAACATTCCTCCAAGATGACAGTGTTCCCCCAGGTCCATGGTGCAACACAAAGAACAAAAACAGAAACAACACAAGACTACACAAGTGCAGGACAGGACTGCACAGAGTGCAAAGAGAGAGTGAGAGCAGGGGAAACACAAAAGCAACAACACATGTTGTCCTGTAAATTATTACACTGCTGCTGATTTTTACCTCTCTCTTGCAGTCCTGTCCTGCCCAGACTTATTCTTGTGTTGTTTCTGTTTTTGTTCTTTCTGTTGCACTATGGATGTAGAGGAACAGTGTGGTCCTGGAGGAATGTTGTGTTCCTGGGGGAACACAGTGGTCCTGGAGGAACACAGTGGTCCTGGAGCAATGTTGTTTCACTTCACTGTGTACTGTGTAGATGACTGAAAGGATAATTAACACTTGACTTGACAATATTACAGAACAAGACAGCATACAGTGCAGTAACAGTTGCTGTGACAACTCTAATGTGAATAATGCATTTTGTGCATATGTAATGGTAGAATGCATGTGCAATGAGCTAACTGGTATGTGATAATAAATAAATAAGTATATGAGGTTTAAAGGTTGCAGTGTCGTTCTTGCCTCTGACTCAGCAGCGGAAGCGCAGTGTGAGTGTGTGTGTATGTGTGTCAGACCGTGGCATGAAGGGCCACTGGCAGGCAGCTTCCTGTGGGGACGGCCTGTTTACCCCGTCCCTCTCCGCCTCCGGCAACACTCCGCTGTTTGTTTTAATCACCACTCTATTTGCCAAAGCCTCTTTTTTCTGAAGCAATGTGAATGTTTTTCTTAGTGACGAAGGCGAGGCACAGCGGGGATAGACAGTGTGCCTTGCAGTATTTCCTATTTCAGTGTTACTAAAAGACCTGCAACCTTGGAGACTTACTGAGGGTTATAGTCGGGTGATATATTGTCGGTACCCGTATTGTATATTGGACTCAATATTGATTTTCAATATTTAAATATTTTCAATATTTTTTGGTATTGACAGAGAGCCAAAACCTTTCAACTTTTAAAATAATTTTTATTAGTTTTACAATAATCATTCAAAACACTCAACAACTAAATAAATAATATTGTTCCATTGTGTTTGTCCAGTTAAAATACTAAGTGATGTTCCTTTTGGTGTGAGTAGAATGGGAAAAACAACATAGAGCACAAGTAATGATAACATATGAACTTTTCAACACATTCAGAACAAATGTGCCCAAAGAGTTCTTTGTAGGGAAGCCCAAGAACCTTTCAGTGCATTAATTTAAGAACAATTTTTGTAAATAAGATGTTTGAAAGTGTTGAATCATTTTACCAGTAAAGAATCTCTACATAACTTAAAGGTTTTACACCAATTAAAGGTTTTTGTCAGGTAACCTGAACTTATGTTCAAGCCAAGATCCATTCATCCATAGAGTGTGGTCCATAACTTAATTTCTGCTATGCAAAAGTCTTGAGCTGTCTCTCATTTCTTCATATTTTCCTTCAAAGGATCCAGACTTTTTTTAATGTAAGAACGGTTCTCCAGGCTTCCTGAAGACTGTCATTTTGAAAACTGTCAAGACTTCAAAGATTGTCATTTTCAGTCCAGTCCCTGAACCTGACCAGTATCAGAGGAATGTTTTTTGTTTGTTAAGCCATACAGTGACCTATGTATGAATCATTAAAGCATAACTAAGCACCTTTAACTTAAGGCCTGAACCAGTGAAGAAACAGGTGCAGATGATTCCAGATGATCAGGCGGTGATCAGTATACTGGTGGTGCTGAATTCTGAATGGTTGGAACACCATTATCTAGGGACCTTGTAGGGTACTTTATCTAGGGTACTTTGCAGCCTGTTGCATTTCTTTCATTAAATCTACTAATTATGTGAAAAATAAGACAATGACAGGCAAAAAAACAGTATTTTTACACAAAAAAGGTGATTCAAAGCAAAAAAATGAGGGGTGGCTTAAGGCTTTTCACTGTACTGTAAATTTTGAGTAATTTTGTCTGTAACCAGAATATTGAACCATCTGAACACATGACTGACACATAAAGATTATGAAGCAGATGGCTGGTGAAAATTTAGACTGACCACAGAGATGCTGGCAGTGTAAATGAGGCCAGTATTTTCATTCACCTCGGAAAAATATTCTGCTAAACATCTAAGATACTCTTAAGAAACCAGAGAGAGATTGAAACTGGCACTATGGTGAGGCTTTCGCTTTCAGATTGTGTAATAAGTAGGGAATTGGTCCATTTCTCTGTTTTGATTCAGAATGTGGAGATCGATGAGCCTGAAGGGATCAGATACACACACTTTTTCTGTTTCAAGCAGCATCTGTTTTCTTCCCTGATTTCTTCCCAGCAGTGATGTGCTCCATTTATAACTCGCATGACTTTCGCTCTGGCTGTGGCAAAGGTGCTCCTTTTAATAACAGTAGTTATATATGGAATTGAAGCCCTAGCAGAACCACCAGCAGCCTTTCAAGCATCTGTGTAAAAAGAGCCTGTCAACTCTGTGTATGGCTGCTGAGATGTATGTCGTGCCACAGCTGTTGAAATCTGACATTTTAAAGCTACCTGTATTCTGTAGGAGCTCGGGAATGTAAATCTGCATGAATTTACAGGAACATAGGTGTGAGTAAAGCCAATATTATCACATGCTGTTCTGGTGCAAAACAACATCACCACATGCTGGTCTGAGGGTATGATTAATATTCATATAAAAGACCAGTACAAAACCAATAAGCAGCAACAACATAGTACATACAGTCCTTTGCAAAATTCCTGAGCCACCCCTCATTTCTTCATATATAGTTTGAATCATTTGGATGGTGCAAAAATGCTATTTTATGCCTGTCAAACAGTCTAATAGTTGGTATACTGAGTAGATTAAATGAAAGAAATGGGAGCAAATGTTTTACTGTGACAGGCTGCAAAGTACCTAAAGATACAAGGTGCCTAGATAAAGGAGTTCCAACCACTCAGCATTCAGCACCACCAGTATACTGATCACC
>JBBJLS010000001.1:13293943-13308140 GCA_037577275.1 Bryconaethiops microstoma
AGGGGGTGGCCATGGACCCCCAGAAGTTGGCAGCTGTGCGTGATTGGCCTCTACCCACCATGCTTAAACAGCTCCAACGCTTTCTGGGGTTTGCTAATTTCTATTGCCCCTTTATCCGGAGCTTCAGTTTGGTCGCGGCACCTCTGACTGCTCTCACCAAGCTCACCAAGACCACCTTCCACCTCACCCCCGAAGCCATCACCACCTTCCACCTTCTCTGCACAGCCTTCACCACAGCACCTATACTCATCCACCCGGACTCTGCCAAGCTGTTCATTGTGGAAGTGGACGCCTCCGATGTGTGCATAGGAGCCGTCCTTTCCCAGCGAGGTCCAGACTGTAAGTTACATCCCTGTGGTTACTTCTCCAGGAAATTCACTCCCACTCAACAGCGATACGGGGTAGGGGACTGTGAGCTGTTGGCCATCAAGTGGGCCCTGGAGGAATGGCGTCACTGGCTCTGGAGAACTCCAACCACTCCCGGTTCCACATCGGCCCTGGTCGCACATCGCCCTGGATTTTGTCACCGGCCTGCCAGAGTCCAAGGGTATGACCACCATCATGACCATCATCGACCGCTTCTCCAAGGCCGTGCACCTAGTCGCACTCAATGGGCTCCCCACAGCCAAGACCACCGCTGAACTTATCATCCAACATGTAGTCCGCTTGCATGGGTTCCCCCGGGACATCGTCTCAGACTGAGGGCCCCAATTCACAACCAGGTTCTGGAGGGCCTTCTGTCGTCTGATCGGGTCCACCTGTAGCCTGTCCTCGGGCTATCACCCTCAGACCAACGGTCAGATGGAGCGGGCCAAACAACAACTGGAGCGCTTCCTGAGATGCTTCGTTGCGGATCGTCAGTGCTCCTGGGCCGACTACCTCATTTGGGCTGAGCTGTCCCACAACCTTCAGACGTCCTCCGTCACAGGTCTCAGTACATTTGAGGTATGTAACGGTTTCCAACCTCCGATGTTTGAACATCAAGAACCGGAGGTTGATGTACCGGCGGATCAACAGTTGGTCCGCAGGTGTCGGCGGCTCTGGATCCAAGCCAGGAGGAACATCAAGAAGGCAAACCAGCACTACATCCATTAGCATGGCCGCCGACACCCACCGGGACGGTTGTTCCATGTTGGTGACAGGGTCTGGCTCTCCACACAGCGTCTACACCTCCACACCGAAAGCAAGAAACTTTCGCTCCGCTTCGTGGGACCCTACCATATCACTCACAGGATTAACCATGTCACCTTCCAGCTCCAGCTGCCTGCCAGTCTCCGGATACACATGGTGTTTCACTCGTCACAACTCAAGCCCTTCGTCACCTCACCCCTGGCACCAGCCCTCCCGGACCCGCCTCCTCCCCGGATTATTGACGGTGGTCCTGCCTACACTGTGCGGCGCATCCTCGACTCGTGACGCCGTGGCCGTGGCACCCAGTACCCCGTGGACTGGGAGGGCTACGGTCCGGAGGAACGGTCTTGGTTTCCCGGTCGCTTCATCTTGGACCCATCCCTGATTATAGACTACCGTCGTCAGGTATCCTCCCAACCTGGTCCGTCGGGAGACGGTCCTGGAGAGGGGGTACTGTCACATGCAGGAGTCACATGACACGCACGGGACGTCGGAAATGAGCGTGTCACGGACTATATAAACAGTATATGAAGACTTCCTCTTCGCTCAGTCATTGAGTTGCCTACTCCTTGTCAGATGCCAGAGCAACTTTACGCGAGCACTCACCATTTCCTCCTCTTGCATGTTGTGAACGCGGATTCCGGTGGGAATCTCTACTCTAGCTTAAAGAGCGTTCATATAACAATCTGCGTGAATATCCAACCCTCTCGCTTCTATCAGCTCTTGGGTTCCTCCTTCACGCCACACGGGCAACACTAGCTCATCTGTAAGGTTAGTTCTTGTTCACCTCCTCATTCGTGACATTATGTTTATGCTTATGGTTTATCAAATAGTCATATAGAAATAATATACACACACAAAGTGTATATTGTTTAGCTGCTCTTACCTATAGTAATATTTCTGACCAGCAGTGCTTCAGTTTGTCCATATGTTTAATATTAATGACATTTAAAAGCTGGTCTATAAAGTCATTATTAAAGAACAATGTTGCTAAAGAGCTGGCTAATGGTGGTAGGTGTATTTTGTGAATGATTTTAAGGAGTTGTGAGAACACTATTAGCACATTTATCTGTAAGTATAATGAAAATGTTCATAATTTTTTTGACATTACTAATATAGGATACATTATCCATCCATCCATCTGTGGACTTAACCATCTGTGGATGGGGGGACGGTGGTTGGGGTTGTGCAGGGGTTTATCCCAATGATCATAAGGCAAAACACAACAAAACATTTCTGACAGATAACAAGCCCATCATAGGACACACACACACACACACACACACACACACACACACACACACACACACACACACTGTTTTCGAAGTTTCCAGTACATTAAAACAGTTGTTCTAACACTAAATCTCATAGTTCATCATAATTTACTTTAACAAGTACACCAATCAGCCACAATATTAAAATCACTGACAGGTGAAGTGAAAAACATTGATTATATCATTAAAAATGACACCTGTCAGTGGTGGGGTGGGGCAGGGATATATTAGACATTAAGTGAACAGTGAGTTCTTAAAGATGATGGGTTTAAAAGCAGGAACTATAAGCAAATGTGAACGACTTTGACAAACTGAATAACTGGATCTGAAAATCTCCAAAACAGTTCCCAATATACTGTGGTCTGTACCGATCAACAGTGGTCCAAGGAAGGTCAACCAGTGAACCAGCTGTGTGGTCATTGTTGCCCAAGGTTCAAGGGAAGATCACCAGGGTTTACCAGGGTTCACTATGGGTAAAACTTTGGATCCTGGCTTATATATGAATATTACACTGACATGGACCTATTACCTACACATCACTGCACACTACTTTCACCCAATCATGGAGACACTTTTCCCTAATGGCACTGTCCTCATTCGGCAGGATGAAACAATGTTCATTAACTGTTTGAGGAACATCACAAAGAGCTCAACATGTTGACATGATGAAACTTTTGTGGAATGTGTTGGACCATCTAATCTCATCTATGGAGACCCCACCTTGCAATTAACAGGACTTAAAGGATCTTAGGGAAAATGTACTTAAGGAAAAGTACAAATATGCCCCTTTCCCCTAACTAAATCGATTTAATTCACATTTAAAACCCATTAAGGGTAAACAATTAGACCCATAAGGTAGACTTTACACCTTAAGACCATTGCTATACCTTTGAGGGTACACGTCCATTGCTTATACCTTGGTGAACGAAAATGTACCTGCACAATCCGCTTTTTTCTGACAGTTCATACTGAAAATAAGATATTTTTTTCTCTTATAAAGTTCCCCTTTCTGAGATATGAATTTGTTTATAACAAATCACAGTACCACTCAAAAGTTTTCACACACTACAGGATTTTACATATTTTTTATTGAAAAGTTATTATTATAAATAAAAATATGTCAAATAAAACTAGTATCCTAAGATGAAAGAATATATATAACAGTATAACAGTGTCTGACATCCTATTAACTGATTGTGTGGTGATGCAGAGTCAAATTCTAGACTGTCCTTTAACTTTAAATGCACTAGTTAACTGTTTAATCACTTAATAGCTGTTTTAAATATCTAACACTTGTCTGGTGATTCACATAATTATGTTAGGTGTCTTTTTGCAAGGATGAATAAAAATGGTGACATTTCTGGCTAATAAAGGCACTAAAGTTGTGAATATACTGTAAATGTATTTGTAAGCACAGCATATTGAGTGAATGCAGCAAATATTAACTGCGTAACATGCAAACTTTTGCGTGGTAGGGTACATGCTGGTGAATATCTTTAGGTTTGTTGGCTTATACGTTTGACTGGATGGGCTTTCACATGTAAATGGTTCATTTCAATGGTCAGCTTGAAAGAGAGGTGTTAAAAGTTGCTGACTGTTGGGAAAGAGGTGGATAATCAAAAGAGCGAGTGGATAGGGGCGAGGCTGCCTGGCACGAGGAGCAAACTTGTGAGTGGCAAGGACAGATGCAAGGTCAGGGATCTCCTCTCGATGAGAGGAAAAAAGAAAAAAAGTGCATCGAGGATACAAGCCTATTTCTCCTCACCATTGTTGTGCGTATCCTCCTGTGCATCCAACTTCATTTCCACTTCAATTTTTATCAACCGTCTGCTTGCCTCTCAAGGAGATAGGATACAAGCTCTGACACGAATTAGCCCTCAGATTGACTGATACTGTGGCGCCCAGGGGACACTGGGTAAAAAAGCTTTTGACTTCCACACCCCTTTGTCCCCCCCCCCCCCCATCTTTTTTCTTTCTTACCCTTCTCCTTTTCCTACTGCGCCTTCACCTCGTCTTGTTTTTCCCCGGTGCCTTCCTTGTCAGTCACCTGTCTGGGCGACATCACTCTCCCCTTCGGAGTTGACAGACAGGCGCCGCCGGGTTCTGACGGAGTAATTTGCTCCGAATTTACAAAAACGCTCTGCATCAAAGATGGCAGCTGGGTTGTGTGGAAGTGATTGCATTAAGAACGTGGTTGAGAGGTCTATTTCCACTCATCAGCACCGCTGACAGACACACTACAGGTATTTTTCCACAACTTTTAGAGATTCATCTTCAGGGACACATAGAGGCTCCTCTGCAGTCGCAGCCTTGGCCTCGGCCCCTGAGCCGAGTGGAGATGGAATGGGCTCCAATCCAGATACACTTTCCCATTTCTTCACCCATACAAATGCTCCTGTGGATGTTCCTCTGCTGATACCAGACCTGCATTGAAGCCTTCATCTCCTCTCACAAAGGGTTTACATCAACCTGAAACTTTCCACATATCCTGCTCCTTTGACGATACAGATCCGCGATCTACATTCCGTTCGAAAGGGCTGTCCTCAGATCAGATGCATCTCCTTGCTTTGAGGTGCCTGCTTGTGCAGTATAGCTGTGATGCTTTTTTATTGCATCTCCTTGCTTTGAGATGCCGGTAACTTGTGTGGTAACACTGATGAGTATCAGGGAGAGGCTGGAGGCACTCTGGGCTCAGATAGAGCAGAACAGAGTGCTGATCCAGCCTGGGAGCTACAGGGTAAAAGTGAAGGGTCCCGCAATCGGGTATTGATCGAGGAATGAGGGCTCATCTTTCGCTGTCCTGCGTAGGGGCAATTCCTCACCGATATTATTGATTTCCAGCAGAGGCCTCATCTATTACAGGCTGACTACAGGCAGATGAACCCAGCTTTATTGCTGAGCCGAGGCTTTCCTCTCTCATAGCGCTACACCACAGCATGGGTCAACTTTGGGACCACTGCATATTTAAAAGCCACTCAGCATCATTATGTAACACAGATTTATCTTCTTGCTTAAATGAGTATTTGAGGATTCTTCTGAGAGCATTCTCAGAATAATTTGGTTCTACATTGATCTAATTTGGTTCTACATCGATCACAGTGATCAAGAACCAGTTTTCTGAATCAGAACCAGAAGCAGAATCAGAAAACTTCATTGATTCTGGAAGAAATGGTTTATGTTACAACTGCACAAACACAGAGACAAGAACATTATAATATAAATACAATGTAAAATATAAAGTCAAAATGAAATAAAACTCTAGTCCATTATTGCACTTAATAGTGACATTAGTAGTGATATGACTATTACACACAATAACCTATTGCATGTAATAATAAAGATAATGATGATTTAGCACACAATAGGATTGGTCATTCTGTTACCAGAGAATAACTGAGAATGCCTATTTTATAGAAAACCTCCAGAACTATTTCAGGATTCTTCACCTTGTCCATGTGAGGAACTATATTAGTGTTGGGGACTGAGAATGGCAGATTGTTGTCCATGCTGGACCAAACAGCAGCAGTGTGGTTTATGCAGGCTTGTGCTCCTGTAGATGTGCTGACAGCTGGATGGTCTGAATGCAGGACAGATCTGGCTGAAGGAACTAAGGAAGTATAAATGATCCTGACAGTGTTTTGCCGCCTCTTTGCAAAAGTATTTCAAATTCAGTGTTTATTCGGTTAAAACATATTGCTCTTTCCCAGTTTTCTTTCTGTCCTGTGAACTGTTTCTCATCCCAGTACATCCCTTTCATGGGGTTTTTGTAATACGCCTGAAAGGACTGGGTCCAGCTGCCACTAAATGATGTTTAGCACTCATTTTTTTAAAAATAGCATTCCATCCCAAGCTGTTTTCAGTCAGATATTTGAAATGGGAATGTACCTTGAATGTGGCATGTTGTTGGTGGAGACTGTGTGCAGGTTTGACTGGGTCCTGTAGGTGAACTACAGTGAGTAAATGGCTCAGGCTGTGTGCCGGTGCCTGGGAGGTGTTTGTAATGGTGCAGATGTGGAGAAATCCTCTCCTTGACTCCAGACCCTGGCTGTCCCTGACCCCCCTCTTAAGAGTCTGCCCAACCAGCGCACACAGTCAGGTGTATTTCCCCAGGGACGCTGTCAGAATCCATCCTGAACATGCAGCCATTTTCCACTTCACATCCCAAGAGTCACCCCCTCCCCTGCCCAACAACCCCCCCTACCTCCCACCTCCACCCCTTCCTTTGGTTTGGTGTTTGAATGGCTGAAATAGGAATGTGCCACTCCAGGCTGAATAAGAAGCCAGACTACAGCAGGACCACACTGCATGGGACGAGTGTAGATTTGGCCTTCACAAGGTTAATTTTCTCCCCTTTCTTCCTTTTTTGCTCTTGCAGGGCATTGGGAAAGAATGGCTCCAGCTTAACGATAAAATAATGAATGTCATTTTTGAGGCAGAAGTGGAGGTGGGGGTGGGGGAATGCGAGTGCATTACTGTGCAGCTGAATGTGCCCCGTGCCAAGGAGTAAATTTGAGTGAAGCCGTGCGATGTGACATCATTTACTCAGAAATCCCTAATTTGTCAGCATTAATATTTCAGCCGCAGCATTGCCTGTCACTGAGTGCCAGAGATGACTGATCAATCTATAAAACGGCCTGGGCTAATTTATTGAATATTTATGTGCAATGTCATGTGCAGGGTGCGAGCGGAATTTATTTCACTCACTTGCCTCTCTGGCTGGTTGAGAACTTTTCTAACTAACTGATTTTTTTTTATTTTAGGGAAGGAGAGAGAGATGCATAATAATAATGGGGGCCGGGGACAGGACTGACTTGCCTCCACACGTTTGGCAAACTGCTCACACACGTAGTCACACGTCTTCTGCACTGTCACTATTCTGGTCAATGAATTACAGTGATGTGCCAGAGTGCGATTCGGCTGCGATGATTCACGGTCTCGTATGGGGTGTTCCAAGCGGGTGCAGTCCATTATAGTCCTCCACTTCTACATAATTCCACTTTCATTGTCTGTGCTGTGCGGTGCTCCTGAGCGGCGTCCTCTTAGAGGATAATGTGTCTGTGTTGGTACACCTTGCTTTGTTATTTACAGCTGCGTCTTGAGAAATGTGTTTGTTTGCAGGTTTAGCATGTGGAGGCCTGAATTACGGAGTGACACTTCGGCTCAGACAGCATAATTTCTGACAGTATTTCAGGACAAAATGCTAGGACAGCAGAGGGGGACCTAAAAGGGAACCGCCACCATGTTTGTCCTTCAGACACAGACCCATGAAGATTGTTAATGATGGTAAATTAGTGCTGGTTCTAATATTTTGAACACCACAAAGGCTGTGGCCAGGACTGTTTTACCTCTAGGTACACTGTCAGTGTAAAAGTTTTTTCACACCACAGGGGGTACACCAGTTATTTAATTAAAATGCAGATTTTTATACTTGTTAATCATTGGAAAGTTGTTGAGTGAACAATCATAAATGAAAATATGTCAAATAGAACAAGTTTCCTTTAACATGTAACAGTGCACATCCTATTCACTGGTTGTGTGGTGATGCAGAGTCAAATTCTAGACTGTCCTTTAACTTGTTAACTGTCCTTGCACTCATTAACTGTTATGTCACTTAATAACTTGTTAAACACTTGTCTGGGGATAATTATATTTGGTGGAATTTTTGTTGGTGAGTATGGCTAATAAAGGAACTCAAATGGTGCACATACTGCAAATGTATTTGTTAGCAAGGAACATTGCATTTTTTGGTAAATTTTATGTGAGTAATGTGCAAATATAGAGAATCTCAATGTGTGCCAAAACTTCTGACTGGTATTGTAGTTCAAAACATAGTGAAGGGCACTGCTTCCATAGGGCACCATGTGTTCGGCGTGGTGATCGGTGACGTTGGCCGGGCGAATGTCTACTCGTCTAGAAGCTTTACAGTACAGTGAACAAATCTATTCCTACTCCACACCTTGTATTAGCCCCTCCAATACCCTCATTATACCGTCACTAATTACAAATTCTCAAGTCAGTGCCAAGCATTAAAATAAGACAGTGCAGTGAGCATATGGCATAATATCCTATTAATGAACACTCTAAATTCAAACTCAGGTCAGCTGCTCGTTTCGTGTACGTGTCACCGATCCAAAGGGGGTGGGGGGGTAGAAAAAGTGACCTTCTTTTAAAATGCACAGACTGATTTGAAGAGATGGGAGCCTGAGGCAAGCTCATTGTTTTACTTGTTTAATTTTTTCCAGCAATTATTGATATAATATTGTGAGGGTTGAGTGGGAGATGTTTTTTTTTTTCTTCTTCTTTTCTTTTTTGCTTTAAAGGGACCAGAGGTGGGGACCACTTCTCTATTTGCATGTTGACTGGTTCAGTATCTTCAATCTTTCTGTTTGTGCTCCTCTCTCTCTCTCTCTCTCTCTCTCTCTCTCCCTCTCTCTCTCTCTATCTCTCTAGGGAAAAGCCAAGCTATTTGCATTCGCTCTCACAACAGTGTGAGAAACAAGTTCCTCGTCATTCCGCTCTTCTCCTTGCTGCATGGCATTTTAATGTGGACTGCCAAACACGAGCAAGACAGATTTCTGTTTCCTCTTTAAAAGGGAGGAGAAATGAGGGAGTTCAAATAGACACATTTTGTGCTTTTGTCTTTTGATAGATGTTCCTGTAGGTCGTTGGTTGGGATCCCGTTTTCCTGAGCTAATCTGTAGATATGACCCTGTCTGCTGTGATGGCTGAGAGGATGATCACACTTCTTCCTCTAACAAAAGCCCTGATGCACATCAGGTCCAGTACAGAATCATTCTAGTTAGACAATGCACCTTCCTCACTGCCATTAACCCATACATGAAATGGGACATGGCACTATAACCCAGGTTCACACACACACATACACACACACACACACACACACACACACACACACACACACACACACACACACACTCAGACACAGCCCACTCAGCATATCAGTGAGGTTCAGCCATGGTGAAGGTGATTTATATTGACAGGGATCCATTTCAGCCAGGCTGTGCTCTGGGCCCCACCTCTACAGGGCTGCCCCGAGGGGCTCACTCCCTGGGGAAGTGCCGTGATTACACCAACTCTGGGCTAAAGCTCGGTCCTTTCATAGCGGCTTGGAGAGCGGTTTGTTTTAAAAGGCTTAATCCTCTACAGCAGATGTCCCAGATCAGAATGCAGAGCGGTGCTGCAGAGACTGGGCCATGTTTGGCCTCTGCAAACTGGTAGTAGTGCTTTTATTCAATCAGAGACTGAATTGACACCCTGTTTTACTCATTAATTTCAGTCCTTCCAATGCAAATGTAACAGTGATACACATGTAAACAGGAGCACGTTATTTAAATTATTTTATAACATTGACATAACCATGTCATGACAAATATCTCATTCTGTCATAAGCTGCCATGACTGATTTTCTTTAGTAATGTAACAGATCTTGGTACCACTTTACAATAAGACTACCCTTATAAACAGTTTATAAATCATTGATAAGCAGTTATAAATATGTTATACTATTTGGCAAGATCACAGATCTTGCTGATTGCTTAGCTTATTTTGACCCTTTCTTAGGCAAAATGTTAAAATGTCAGCTTCATCTGGTATTTGTTAACATGATACTACTATTAAAACACCAGATCTTGCCAAATAGTGAATCTGCATCACTGTGTAACAACTGTTATAACTGTTTGTTAAGGATTTATAAACTATCTACCATCTAATTAAGAACCTTATTATAAATCAATTAAAAACAAGTTATAAGGGTAGTCTTATTGCAAAGTGGTATCCAGATGTCATAATGATCAACTAAACTCGGCAAAACAGCCTGTGATATAAGCTGTTGTGGTTATGGTAACATGACGATAACCTGTAATCACAATTTACAACGGCATATGACATCTGCATGACATATTTATGGCAGGGTTTTACTTCATGGCATTATATAATTATAGTTGCGTATAAAATTATGACAACTGTACTACATGGTCTAGGGCAGCTTTGTGGTACAGGACTGTTTCATTGTTTTGGTTTTATGAAGTACTGTGCAAAAGTCTTGAAATACCATCTGGAAACCGTCTAATTGGCAACAGCTTTATTTTTCAGCATCAACAATCCCAAACACACTGTCAATGTAAACAAAGCACTTCAAATAGGAAAAAACGTGATGGCACTATATGAGTCATGGATCATGGATCCTCCCCAAAGCCTAGGTCTAAACATTATTGAAGCAGTGTGGGATCATCTGGACAGAGAATTGAACAAAAGGCAGCCGACATCCAAAGAAGAGCTTTGGAACGTCCTTCAAGATTCCTGGAGAACTGTTCCTGAAATGAGGGTTCAGGCTGTGAATGGTGGTCATAATGGTGGTCAGAACAAATACTGACTTTAAAGATGGTTAGAATTAAACAGACTCTGTGTTTAAACTATATTTACATGTACGCTTGCACATGTCGCAGTAAGTCACTATTGTCTGTTGTCTATTATTCTAAAAACATGAAGAAACGAGGGATGGCTCAGGACTTTTGCACAGCACTGTACATAACTACAATTATGTAATGCCATAAACATGTGATGGCAGATGTCATACGAGCTTAAAGTCTGCTCTTTGGTGATGTGGTATTATGGTTAAATGTTCACAGACTATATGTGTTCTGTATTAAGTGATATCATGTTTGACTGCACAATTTGTGTAAAATAATCTGCTAATTTGCATCTACAGTGGCTCAACAGTTGCATATGCATAATTCAGCCCCTTGCTTCACTATGCTGGTCTGAAACCCTTCACTTTGACTGGCCCAAAACTGCATCTGAAGGAACTGTGGGTAAGGGGTCACTGCAGAGTCTGCATCAATGCAGTCCTCATCAGAGTTCGCACTAAGGGCCCTTGCTTGCGAGTTTCTATCTGAACAGTGAATTGTATGTCCCATGGCCTCGCAGTCCTCACTGAATTCTTAAATGGTTAAGTGGTTCTTCTCCATGTTGGATAACGTGCTGTAAATGGTTCTTTAAAGAGCCTTAAAAATGGGGCTCTAATATTATTACAAACTTCCAGAAGCCCTATCTAGAAGCCCTTTAGCTGAGGGTGTACCCCAAATCCATATGAAAGAGCAGAAACAGAAGAAGGTCTCAATAGGAAGAATGTGCTTGGAATGGAAGGAATGTTACTCAATCTTTTGATTTATCATGTTTGTGTGTTTTTTGTGTGTGTTTTTGTGTCTCAAGGACAACGCCCAGAATGAAATTGAATACATGAAAGAGCGCCGTGTGGACCAGAGGAGTGTTTGAGTGGCGAGAGGGAGAGTGGCTGTGTGTATGAACCGAGAAGTGCAGTGGTTCCAGCAAAGAACAGCTTGATAAAAAAGGTCATTCATGTCCTGAGGTAAGCTAAATTTATTGTTGAGAACTAATAAAAAAAAAAAAAAAAAAAAAACGACCCCAATAAAAAAACCAAAAAAAAACAGGATTGCCTATGCAGTATGCAAATGATTCTGTAAAGGACGGGGGGCCAAAGTGAGAGGAGGCCACATGGCGCGTGGCGGCCTGGCCCATCACTCTTCATGCCAGGGCCTTTATGCTCCTGCCCTGCTGATAAGAGCCGGGACAGGGCACCTGTGGAGGGTCACCTCTGCTGAAGGTGAGGCCAGTTATGCTTCACACCGGCCCCCTGCTGTGGTCGCACACAAGATCTACAATAACACAGTGACCTGGAGCGGCTCAGTCATGTGTTCTGAACTCTGAGGATCTGATACCCACTTTTATTGGTTATGGATGTAGTAAAACAGATCACAGTGTTGCCTTCGGCTAAAATATGGTCATCTGTACAGCAGAGAATCAGCCTAATTTCTGTTACAGGCTGAAACATTCGATTTTATTTGGGAAAACAAAAGGTTTTATTCTTGCCAAAAGTGCATAGTATCAGAAAACATTAAACTACAGAGCTTAGTTAGAACTTTAAACTGAAGCCTACATTTTGCTCTGTGAGTCAGTTTCCCAGATGGGAATTAAGCCATCTTGGACTACCCTTTCCCTTTCAATGGAATATTTCTATTCACAGACTTAAGACTAGGCTTAATCGTTGTCCAGGAAACCAACCCTTTGTTAATATCAGGATTTTGACCAAAAGTGTGCTACTTTGTTATTTATTCAGAAGGAGTTTATATATAAATAAATAGTAAAGTACCATTTTTACTTTTTTGCATTTCTCAATTAACAAATGATCCATTAACACATAAAAATGGTCACTGTAGGCTATATTAAGTGAACTAGACTAATGTCTGCCTGTTGGTTAATTGACACAGAATTATGCTAATACACACAATTTGGCATGACAACGCCTCACTTAAACATTCACATTTGGAGTAGACAGGAGTACTGTAGTGAATAAAGTGCATTTTGCAGAGTTTGCCTTCCACTTTCTTTTAATCATGTCTAGAGATTTGTTTTCCAAAGTGTTCAAACTCAGAATTTTTTAAATATTTTTTCATTCACTTTGTTTTTCAGTTGAATTTATGATGCTCATTTATTTTACGATTAATAAAATAAGTAATACCTAAATGTTTACTTACTTTGTGCAAACTATGTGCCGAAATGTACTATTTATGTATTGCTTATCTCTATTACGCGCAGTAACATACTTCTAACCAGAAATTCACTTAGCCGTAAGTTATTTATCTACAGTATTAAGACCCCAACATTAGTATACACAGAATAGTGTATTTCATATAGTACATTTTCTATATGAAATACACTATTGGTTGGATTTGTTTAGATTTATTTATATTTTAAATTTTATACTGTTCATGTCTCTGTGTCTCTGTGTGCAGTCGTAACATAAGCAGTTTTCTCTGATAAGTGTAAAGTTTTCTGATTCTGATTCTGAAGCACTGACAATTTCACCTGTAATTTACATGTTAAGCAACTAGGAATGATAAGTATTGTAAATAAATTCATTTTTTGGGGTGAGAGATCTTAAGTCCAAGAACACTATGACACTGAAAATGTAGATGTGAGGAAAGTGCTGGTTGATCCCTGGACCTGTTAGAAAGAAGATGTGAGGGGAGGAGTTGTTTGAGAATAGAAGGAGAGGAAGGAGCGCATGGAGGCAGAGGACCACGTTCGGGAGGACTGTGTTGCATTGCTGGCAAGGCCCTGGCATGCTCACTTGGCACACAGAGCTGCCAAGTTGTAGGATTTACCTCGAAGCCTGAGGGTTTTGACATGAAAAGACTTTATCGGCTAGAGGACCCAGTGGAAAGCCGGGGTGGGGGCTTACTTTGTTATGGCGATGGAGAGGAAAAAAATGCAGGATGAATTGGGGAAAATAAGAGAGGAAGACTGAGGGAGTGAAAATATGCAGGCAGTCCAGAAGCCACAGCCAAGTTGCCAAAAAAGAGAGAGAAGAGAATGGGTGGCATGAGAACAATGATGTAAAACCATAGAGTGGAACAGCTGGCTTTGGCACACGCAGTACCATGGTTATATATTTACATAGACACCACACACACACATACACACACACACACACACGCGCACATACACACACACACTGCACAGAGCTGGAAATGCAGCAATAAACTTTGCACTTTAAACTATGTATCATTATTTTCACCAATAACCGTAAATTGTCTCATCACCTATGTTGGAGCCCTAATAATTCTACATGAATATCACTATTGTGTCTGTTCAGAGGAGTCTGTATGTGTGTATGTGTGTGCGAGTGTGTGTGTGTGTCTATGTGTGCGTGCCAGTGTGCGTGCGCGTGCGCGTGTGTCTAAGCGTGCGTG
>JBBJLS010000001.1:13322165-13327165 GCA_037577275.1 Bryconaethiops microstoma
TGTATATGTATGTGTGTGTGTGTGTGTGTGTGTGTGTGTGTGTGTGTGTGTGTGTGTGTGTGTGTGTGTGCTTTTCCCCCCGTATTTCTATATAAAGAAGCCCCTTTGCCCACTGGGGGTTAAGACTCAACTAGCTTAACTTGTATATTAAAATCTTCAGTATTTCAGTCCAGTGCTTAGAAGGGCAATTAGCTCTTGAATCTGAGGTTTGGAGTGAGTTACCAAACTGTGTGTCCTGTAGCCTGGAGCTGCCCAGAGGCCCGTGCTTCTTGCTCGAGGCAGGCTGTCTTCCCCCTGTGTGTTGTATTGATTAGGTAGTATTGGGGGGTGCAGCAGAGGAGAATATGCATGAATATCTGCTCTCTTCCATCTTGCTCTCTGAATGGGGCAGGGGGGAGCTGGGAGGGGTCCATCAGTGTGATGTGTTTTGTCAGAAGCATCTGCTTTGTCACAGGATGCAGCGTAATCCCCGACCTTGAGCGCACCAGCCCAGCCTGAGTGCCGAGCTCAGCTGTGGGCCTCCGTGGACCCATTAACACCTCTCACACAGCAGCTTTGGGCCTGTACTAGCACCACAGCACACACACTACACCTTACAAACACACAGCCAGCTCACAGCACCACAGGCCTCCACTCTCATTATACATGGCTGGTAGTAGGGCCTTTCATTAAGGTTCTGCTTTGCTTGGATATATGCTGTTGTGGTTGTAAAATGAAATGCGTTTTTATGTTGTGCATATAGCCTAGCAGATACAGGTTAGACCAGTAGAGATGTGCCTTTGCTTTTTGTATTTTTAAGTGGGAAAAAGAAGAAAAAGATAAGCTTGGGACTGAAGTGAATTTGCCATAATGCCTGTAAAATGCCAAGATTTTATGTAAAATTGAATGCGAATACATGGGAGACCCCCTCAAGTCATTTATGGAGGATTTCCTCGCTATTTGTTGGTTTGTTAATTTTGCATGGCTAATTTACAGTGGAACAGTAGAGATAATGCGCCGAACAAAAAGGCCCTTAATTACTGTCTGGCCAGCTCCAATAGTGGCTCCCCTGTTGGAACCCCAGCAGCACCGCTCATCAAAACACACTGAACAGAAATCAAAGCCACCACTACCCCAACCCCCAGTTTTGTCCTTCTCTTCTTCATGCACTCTTCCTCTGATGAAGAAAAGGATTCACTCATATAATAAGGAAGCACTAACTTTTGCTTAACTACCTAAATTGCAGTTACAGATTTAAAGACCCAGTAACTTACCCATGTAATCACATTTACTGTATAGAGGAAAATCAACAGGTTTGAGTTGCTTTTTTGATTTTGATGTCACCCAATGATGCATCACAAAAATAAATTAAACAAACTTATTTTTCTTTCTCCAAAACATGACTATGATACATGCAACAATCATTTTTTCTGTCAACCTTAGTAAACATCTCTTCTACTTACAAACACATTTATGCTTGTAGATTTGCACTGTCCAATTTTCCCTGCTTGCTTTGATGAGCTAGGGCACAAAAAAGAATGGCGACATCTTTTAAGAAAGGAAAAACTGACACTTTTTTGAGAGTTAACACATTTTTTAGAAATTATTAGAATGTTTCGGAAAGGAAATGTCTGGGTTGCAAGACAAATATGCACTAAACATCTAAAACAGAATAATATTGTAATTTCAATTCCATTTTTTCGGGGCTATTCGAGAAAGGTGTGTTACCGGCGGCCACACAGACTTTTTTTTTTTTTTACCTGTTTACCTGTTTACCAGGGAGTGGGGATGAGAGAGGCAGTGCGTGGGGCTGAGAGTGAAGCTGTCTCAGCTTGTTGTGGAGAAAGATCTCATGAACATCTGCAAGGGTTCACTCCCTTCAACTCAACGAGCCCATCCCCACTGTGGCCAATTAACCAAATTGCCACAAAAAGAGCATTTTATTAGTATTTGTCTGTCGCAGGCAGTCCATCCTCATAAATTCTCCTCGAGGCACGCTGGAAAACAAATTGGCACATTAACTTGTGAATGGCTAAAGAGGCACTCCGGCTGCGCCTCCGGGGCTGCTGGGTATCAAAGTGTCTGCCATTCGGAGCAATCTGTCTGCTTTATCATTCAGTGTGACAGTGGGGCTGGAGCGTGCGCGCCAGGCCTGCCGCAGGGCCTGTGCACCAGCCTCAGCATTAGCTCTCTTTCCCTTGGCAGGCCCAAGCTGTTTGCCATTGTAGCCCAGAGAGCCCTCTCTATTTATCTGTTATTACTTTGGAATTGGCAGATCAAACGCAGGGGGGCCGTCTGCTGCACCGCTTTTGGCTGCATTTCTCTGTCTTCTCCTCCTCTGAGTCTCTTTTCCTCTGTCTCCAATAGTGTTTTCTCTTTTTGCTCCTTTCTCTATATGCTTTTTCCTCTCTATTTCCCCCACCCCCCCCGCATCATCCAGCACCTGCCATTTTTCTCTTTCCAAAGGATCCCCCCTACACACACACACACACACACACACAACCAGGTTTGTTTTTCTGATATATACATATATAAATTATATAAAATAAAGAAATCAGTAAACAGCAGATAAACATCAATTTGTTTTTCGAATTTATGCAATTCATGGTATATAAGTATGCAAAAGAAAAAAAAAATACAGTTATATAGTAAAACGTTTTGAGATATATATATATGTGTGTGTGTGTGTGTGTGTGTGTGTGTGTGTGTGTATAGTACTTTTAAGAATATAGTACATGTGCATATATGCCTCCCGTATCAGTGGACAGATGAGTGAGGTTCTTGGTCTTGGCTTCCGTGGCCTGGCACGTTCCGGCCTCGATCCTACAGGAACTTTTAGGGTTGCATCATGGAGGGCTTTCCAAGTTTTAATGAGGATTACCGTGTTTGTGTTTGTATGTGTGTCATGATAATCCTTTTAGTAATTAAGTAAAGCCGTTTCCAAAAGCAAGTGAGGAATCCTGTCACGTGTAGCCCTCCCCCTTCCCCTCACTCAGTTCTGACGGGCCGTCCGGTGTTCTGAGGGCTTCAGTGGAGAATGTTGTGCAGTTTCATTTTATAAGAGAAATTGATCTGACTCTGCTTGGATGCAGACCAGTGAGGCAGAACAGCCATCGTCACCAACCCCCACCCCCCCGAGTCTCTCTCTGTCTCTCTCTCACTCTTTCTCTCTCTCTCTTGCTCTCTGTCTGTGGTCCTGACTGTGGAGTTGGTGTCAGCTCCCCTCTGTAGTGTGGCCGCCTCCACTGCCAGCCCTGCCGGCCCATCAAAGGGTGATTTTCCACGCCGGCGGGCCAGGAGTCTTACTGCTTGGAGAGCAGGGCCTGTGCCACAGCCAGGGACAGGTGGGAGGCGGGAGGAGGGGGGCACAGGGTGCTGGAGTGCCAGGATCTCTCCCAATAGAAAAGGAGGGAGTGCTGGGTACAGGCCAGTCACTGAACTGAAAATAGTTCTGCCTTGACACTCTAGCAGCATCCAGCAAGCTGAGGAGCTCAGACAGAGCCAGTTTGGGGAAAAAAATGAGCCAAATGTGCTGAATCCAAGCAGGTTTTGACCCTTTCCATTATAACACAAGCAATCTAGAGGACGTAAACAGCCATTTTAACACCAACTTCTTGTTAGAGTTAGAGAGATTTTTATTCAGGAACTGCACTGATTCTTTTGATGAATAATATGTTGTGTCTTTATAGAAGTGAGGTATTAGCCACTTTAAGAGCTTCTTTCATGTTTGTACTATTTACAGTTGTTATACAGTTTAATAATATCCATATTTTCTGTACATGTGTTCAAAGATACAAAGCAGATCGAAGACAGTTTTTTTGTTGGTGGTGTGAAGTGGTTTAGTTTACAACATTCAAAGGAGAAACTTCAAGGCCTTCTAAGCCTTCACCTAAAGATGAATGAAATGTTTCTATTTTTTTAGTTCATTTTTATTTACAATCATTTTTGAACATGTTACATTTACACTCTGAAAGTAATGTAGTACCGTTCTTATTTCTGAAGTTCTTAAAACGGCCAATGAATAATTGTTCATTCTGTACATTGACCCCATGGTATCGAGGTGGATACAATCAAACAAGCTCTCCTATCAATTAATACTTCAGGTTTTGGACCGAAGGCCTAAAGCATCAGATTAACCACCATAACTTAACTGACCAATCATGTTTTGATTTGATGGCTAGAGAAAAACATCACTCTATGCTTTCGGGAGGTCCTGGATTTTCAGTTAGTTGTTAGGAATGTAAAACAGTGGCAAAAGCTCTGTGGTGGGGCTCTTCACTGAGGAAGCCACTATAAAACTTACAAGATAATGAATATGTTTGACTGCAAAAAACCCCCCAAAAAAACCCAACAATGTTAAAGTTTCAAATGTCCAAGTAAACAAGGTTCATTGACATTTCAGCTATATAAGCAATACAGAGTGAAATGAAACAACATTCCTCCAGTACCGCAGTGTTCCACCAGTACCACAATATTCCTTCAGGACCACAATGTTCCACCAGGACCACAATGTTCCTCCGGTACTACAACGTTCCTCCAGAACCTCAGCATTTCTCTGGAAACATGGTGTAACAAATAAAACGCAGACAGAAACAGCATAAGACCACACAAGTGCAGGACAAGACTTCACAGAGTGCAAAGAGCAAGAAAGAGAGCAAGACACAAGAACAAGACAATATTACAAGACAAAAACAACATCAGTGCACCTGACAGGAGCATGTTTAATTTAAAAAAATGCACGTGTGAATTGGTGTTAACTTAATACTTCCTACAGAATACTGCTACAATCAGGTAGACACAGTCAGAAATTAGTGTTATCGTGGAATAGCAGTTTTGACAGAATTTGGACATTTATGACTGTGGGCCTTGTTTTAGTAGTCATGCATTCCAATGACACTATGGTTTCGTTTTTTGGGGGGGAAAACGAGCTGTATTTATAATTTAGTAATAAGAGATATTCAGTGCTCCTCTAGGTGACAGAAACATTTTTTCCGTGGGGTTAAGTGTGGTGTGTGTGTTGA
>JBBJLS010000001.1:13329665-13335892 GCA_037577275.1 Bryconaethiops microstoma
AGGCCTAGTGTCTGTGTGTGTGTGTGTGTGTGTGTGTGTGTGTGTGTGTGTGTGTGTGTGTGTATGTGTGTGTTGGGTGTGGTTGTAGGACTGCTAGCATGCAGGTGTATAGCTTGGAGCGGAGAGACAAATTCCCACCAATTTACCGCAAATTCCAACAGTTTATGAGTGAATATCTATGTTTAAAATATGAATCTATATGTGTGTGTGTGTGTGTGTGGGGGGGGGGGGTCTTAAATACATCCTACAATAATGTTCCATAATGTGTTAAAATTATGATATACTGTATATATATTTTACTACATTTTGAATGCATTTATATAACCATATATCATCACCTTAATTCAATGTACAAGATTTTATGATGTAATTTTAAAGCATTTCTATTGTTCATGGCGTAAAGGGCAGCTGGCATTTTCAAATAATATAAAAAACAACAATGTAGATAGAAAGTTCAGTTCTAACTATGACAACATATTCTAGTGTATCATAGCAGTGACCTGAATAGGATTTTACAGAATATTTGTACTTAACTTTTTGTACTTTACTGTTTCTGTCAGCACCTTCTGCGCAGTATGTTGCTATAGAAGCTGTGATGTTAGCCTGCCATTCAAGCGTAAGCTTTTGTGAGCCACATACTCAATGTTACTCTAAAATAAATTTCACTGTACTTACATATTTGAGATACTTGTGCCTTCATATCAATGGTTTTTTCATATAGTAACAATCAGAGGTGTTTGCTGAATACTAGCTTTCAAATACTAAATATAGAATAAAATATCAATTCCTGAGCTATCGTTCCAGTCCTGGTATTGTTCTTACATTGCATTTCCTTAAGTTAAACCCTCATAACTCCATTTGGACACTTTCTGAAAGCGCTAGATGTCCTTTCCATTGTGTGAACATTTAATGATAGATGGACCCCAAAGGACTTTGCATCATAAAATCTTGTAACTTACATTAAAGCCATAATGTTTTTCCCCTTCTTTTGTAAAGTTATGGTTTAACGTCTGTGGTATTTTTATATTGGAGTGTTAAACGGTCATTGTGTGTGCTGGTGTGTGTCTGTACATGTGAGAGAGAGTAAGAGAGAGAGAGAGAGAGACAGTAGGTGAGGGTAAGGGAAAAGGAGAGGCGTGAGAGAGATTGAGGGGAAGAGAGCGAGGGATGAGAGGATGTGGTGTTAGATGAAAGAGTGGCCATAAATTTCATTTAGACAGACTAATAAAACTCTCTCTATCCTCCAAGTCCCCCTGCTCTTCCCTCCAGCACTAAAGACCTCTCTCACACAAACAGCACAGCCGCAGAAAAAAAGGCTTTAAAGAAGGATTTATTCAAGTGACACTGTACCAAAAAAACAAAGAAATAAATAAAAAAAATCAATAAATATTACAAAACATCGAAATATACATTGAAATTCCTGGTCCACTTACTTCTCTTCTCTATTAGCGTCAGCAAGGTGTAAGACATACGCATACTCACAGCGCACACACATGGTTTTTGAGGGATGTGGGGTCATACATTTGTCCCATATGTTTTATTTCACCAGGAAAAGAAACCTTGTATCTCCAGAAAAATAACTTTCCATGGAACGGAAAAACATTTGTTGGCTCTTAGTGTAACGAAATTTTATTCCAACCAATTTTGAACCATTTCTATTGGTTCATTCACTCTACACAATGTTTGACACAATGTTAATAGCAGATGTTAAACAATGATAAATAACAAAAATGGAGATAAAAGGTTCTGTTCTGACAGCAACAATATACAGTATGTACGTAAATGAGATTTTTCAACTTCACTTTAAACATCAGTAACCCAAGAGAGGTTTTGCCTTTACAGTTTTGAGGGTTCCATACAGTGCTGGACTGGCCATCGGGCATATCGGGCATTTGCCTGGTGGGCCGAAGGTAATTTTGATCCAGTCAGGTAATTTTGGGCCAGGCGGAATCCCATCAGCAGCACCCCCCCCCCACCCCCCCTCGGGACTGACAGCCTGCTGGGCCTGTCTAGGCTCAAAATGCCCAGTCCAGCCCTGGTTCCATATCAAATCAAAACCAAATTTTGAAATAAAAGAGACTGAAATATGTGTTTTTTTAGGAGGGGAGAGAGCTCTGAGAACTTGGGCTGGAGTTCTGAGCAGATTCTGCATGAGCTAGAAGGTCGGAAACCCTGAGAGGCCTGAAAGAGGACTGAGGAACAGGAGATGAGGTGGTGGCTTTGTCATTAGAGAGATGGTAAATTGATAGGACATGAGATTAGAAGTTGGCGGAGCTTCAACCATGCTTCTCCTCTCAAAGTCCATTAAGGAAACACTGTAAACATTCAAACAGACACAGTTTACTTGTCGGTTCATGCAGTGCATAAAGTTATATGTGCACCTATTCAGCCTACAGCAGTTCAGCCCCCTGTACACATTATAAGGAGTCTTTGAGTACAGACTGGTCAATACACAACTTTTGGAGGTTATTATCATGAATTTGGAAGTCTTTGGTACATAAACCCACATGAGGGATAAAAGTGAGGACATGCATAGAAAATGTGTGAAATTAGCTCTTAAAAGAATGAAACACTGACATTTTGTAAAAAAGGCCCATTCTATTCATCCTGTAGGTCAACCCTGATAATTTTTTTTGGTTTTGCTGCAACTTTGGGATATTTTTGACTCACACAACCACATTTCTGAACACTAGTCAGCAAAAGTTCTTGTATGAGACACTGGTGTTCTGCTCATTACTGGGAAAAAGCAAAGAAACTGGATGATCTGCTAACTCACCGATGCCACACACACACACACACATATACACACACACACACACACACGCATGACGAACACCATTATGGTAAGTCTGCTGGTGTGTGTGGGAGTGGAAAGACTGCGGTGACTACTAGTGACGAGTTGCTGAGTCAGTTAATGAGACAGCAGGAGCTTTCTCTAGTCTTTCTTTCCATTCCTCAACTCTCCCTTTTATCCTCTATTTCCCCATCCACCCTTTTCTCCGCTGTTTAAGTCCAAACGTGATTCATGATTCACTTTCCTTAAACTGCTGAGTCGTCTCTCACACTCAAAGAGCGGCCTGTGTCCTCTTTTTCGGCCCAGTTCCTCTGTCTCTCCTTTTTCAATTCAGGCCAGTCTGGTTTTTCCATGCGAGTGCAAAGTGCGAGACCGCGCCATGTTCTTTTCAGCCCCGTCCTACAGTGAAATGCATCTCCACATGGGACCTTTCACCCACACACACACACACACACACACACACACACACACACACACACACACACACACGCACACATTGCTGTTCAAAAGTTAAGACTCACTGGTCAGAATGAACATTGTTGTTCAATGAAATACCATTACTGTCAAATCCAAACCTTTCCCAAAGAGGAACCGACCCACAATGGATTAACTAAACACTAAACAATATCATTGTTATTTATCTTAGTAAACCCACCCTGCTAAAGCTTATGGCCCAAGTTGGCCATTAAATTAGATTTTTTTTAAAATTCGGTCTACTTTACAATTAATGGGATATTTAATGGCATTTTTCATTTTTGGCATATAATCGTATACCTTCTCAGTGTTAACTTAATTTGATGTGATGTTTCGCTGAGATAATGTTAATTTCTGTTTCAATCTCTATGGGAAATACTCTATTATAGCCAAGCTATTCACTCATATATGCTCACACATTCCCTATCCTACTGGCTTTAAATGTATTGAGAGAAGAAAGAACTGCTTTTGAGTAAATTTAGCTTTGCATCTCAAAAAACTTCCATAAATATTTCACTCTTAATGTCAAATTTTGGTTTGTCTGTTCTGTTCATGTTTATAATGAACTAAAATTAGCTGCTTCCAAATGAGTCATTATCTGGAAGTACCAAGCCTTTTAATTTAGTCTGATTCTAGTTCTTTTTTTATTGTATTATATTTTAATGAGACATTTTATTCCAAATAATTGTCTATTGGTCATCATTGTGTTTACCAGAAAAAGTAACACTCCACACTGTCCTCCTTTTTGTACACTACTGTTTTTTCTGTTGCTGTACTTCAGGTCCTAAATACTTGACTGTTAACCACAGCACAGACTAGTGAATTAATAAGTCAGTTAATGTATGCAACCTCACTATGCAAACCAGAGGGTTTTACTGTTTTATGAACAAGTTTGAATAGATTAAATTACAAGTGAAAATAAGTATGCATCCTCTACAAGGAGCAAATGGAAAAAGGAAAAAATAAACATCACATATTAATTGTGCCTTATGTTTTGCACAGTCTTCATGTTTTTTCCCCAGTAAATACGGCAATTGGAACTAAAATGTGCAGAAGTGTGTTGTCTTTAGAGGATATATTCTTTCATTTCAATCATGATTTGATCAGTGTTGCCCAAACTTCTGCATACAACTGTACAGTGATTCCATGTTTCTGAACTTTTGAGCACATACCCCCAACACACACACACACACACACACACACACACACACACACACACACACACACACACACACACACACACACACACACAGTTCTCTAGTGGAATGCATTTTACTGCAGGGGAGTAACTGTGTGCCATCACCGCTGCCCACCTGTCCCAGTGTTTGGGTTTAACGCTTTCTCACGCTTGTGTGACAGGACACACTTATGTGAAAGTTTTACTTTAGGCAGGACAAAAACTTTGGGCCATGAATAGAAGAGTTCAGATGTTGCCCAGTATACCGGTCACGAACATAAAATTTTAGGGAAAGATTAGTAAAAGTACATTAAAGTAAAGTACAGGTGCCCCTTATAGTTAAATGTGAACACACCCACCACAGCGGGAACAATGTGAAATTCTTTTCCTGCATTGAACCCATTCACCAAGTGAAGCAGGGGACTGCCACCAATGAGGGGCGACTGGGGAGCAGTGTGTGGAGACAGTACCTTACTCATGAGTACCTCAGTGATGACACTAGCAGTCCTGGGATTCGAACCCACGACCTTTTGCCCTGGTTAACAATTTTTTGTTCCTTGTATCAGAATCAGACAACTTCATTGATCCTGGAGGAAAGCACAAAATACAGTCTAAACAAATCTATTACAAACTCCACAAAAATACACAGTTACCTAGAGTTAAGTGGTAACACAAATAGTGGTTAGGAGTCTGTTATTGCTGTAATAGAGATCAGTAGGAGCTCAGTAATAATAAGCAGTGATATTTCACATGGTAAGACTATTGCGCATAATAAGATTTTGCACATAATGATAATGTTTCAGCATCCAGTAAGAAAATTTCACAATTTTGCACTTGTATGCCGCTGTTTTACTTAGTGGCTTCCAAGTGATGACAAGTGTTATAGCGTCATACTTTTTCTGATTATTTTTCTAAATTATTTTTAATCTGCATAATTTCTTTTCCTGACCTTTATATTCCTAGGACATATTGCTGATATATAGTTTTACAATAGACTTGCTCAACCTAACTGATAAACGCGTCCCCCCCAAAAAAACATTTCTCTTTGTGCGACATGGGGCAGCTGGTAGCCTAGTGGTTAGGGTGTTGCCCCTGCAATCAGAATGGTGTAGGTTTAAATCCCAGGGCTGCTCTAGCACGACTGAGTTTCGCTTGAGTAGGGTACGGTCCCCACACACTGCTCCCCGGGTGCCCCTGGTTGGTGGCAGCCTCCTGCTTCACTTGGTGAAAGTATTTCACATTGTTCACACTGTGTGCTGTGGTGTGTTCATGCATGACTATAAGGGGCCACTTTATATATGTAGACATGCATCACATTGTTTTATTTTTTCTTAGATTTGTGAATGACTGGTAAAATAAAAATAAAGCAACAGGAGAACATATGAAACATTGGTGAAAATGAATATATAAAGTCAGGCAGTGGTGTAAAGGGCTGAAATACAATCAGCTTGTACAGTTTGTATAGTTATTATACACTGGTTGTTAGTTACAGACTGTCTATAGTTGATAGAAATCTGCCTTTTCTGGTGCCTTTACTGTAAAGTGCTTTTATCACAACGGCGATAAAATATCATCATAATATTGTCCACCCTGGTAGAACACAGGTTATAAAAATGCATGATGTCTGTTTTTCTGAGACAGCTGATAATAACAGACTGACACGTTACCGCCTCGTTTCATAATCCATCTCTGCTGTACCTTACCATTCCGTGTGTGTGTGTGTGTGTGTGTGTGTGTGTGTGTGTGTGTGTGTGTGTGTGTGTGTGTGTGTGTGTGTGTGTG
>JBBJLS010000001.1:13335992-13347199 GCA_037577275.1 Bryconaethiops microstoma
GAGAGAGAGAGAGAGAGAGAGAGAGAGAGAGAGAGAGAGAGAGAGAGAGTAACAAGGGGGTGGGACTAAAGTCAGAATACTTGATTGATTGTGAAGGAAATCGCTTATGCTATGACTGCACATACATACAGAGACACAAAGACAAGAGCAATGTAAAATATATTGTATGAAGTCAAAATAAAACTCTCCCGTAAACACTCTAGAAATGCTATGTACTAAATAAAATAATGTAACAATAAGACCAAAACAACAACAGACTGACATGGATCAGGTAATCAAAGGCACATGGAGAGTGTAAACAACATCAGACAAGAAATTAAGAGGAGGACAAAATAATAGAAACAGGGAAAAGACTGGGAGAATGTTACATCACTACCTGATAAACTTTATAATCTCAGAAATTCATTATACTGGACCACCATCCCTCACACCAATCAGGATGCTGACCCCTGTTCAGGTAACACTCACACCCATGAAAACCATCGTTTATTGTGTGTAAATGTGATTAGTGGAGGGTTAAGTGCCTCTCCGATGTACTTAGTGAAACGGGAGTGGTGGCTGAAGCTGAGTGAGGGATGAGGGATGGATGGAGGGGGGCCGGATAGCGGGAGGGCACACAATGGGGGGGCGGGGGGGGCGAGTGCTGTATCGATGCCAATGTCATCGAGCTGTGCCAGTCTCACCGGGCGAGAATCCACGTCCCGGGCCCGGCCGCCCTGCGCAGAGTCCCCTCAAACTCTCTGCATATGCTCCGTATGGCCCAGACAGCACATCCAATTTTCCGCCATCTGCTGGGCCCACACTCACGCAGCACACAAAGGTCACCGCCGTCTTCATTTGACTCGCAAGCATCGAGAAGCGTTGTCATCAGTATCATCATGTGGTAAACGGGGGGCCGTGTGAATGGCTCGCGTCCAGAGAGGTCGGTGTCGGCTCTGCTGAATTGTATTGAAATAATAGGGATGTATAAGCAGAGATGAGCAGAGCGAGGCAGAGAAATGACAATCAACACAAAGGCCTGTGTTCCTGCACAATAACACGCCTGGCATCCTGTCTACTGTACGGCTGGATCCGGGCCAACAGAGGAGTAATCCTCCACTGTTGATTTCCACTCAGCACTGCCAGAGAAAGTCAGTCAGGTTGGTTTTGTTAAAAAATAAAAAATAAAAAAAAAAAAGGTTGAAAAAGCTTTTGCATATTTGAGAATAATATCAGTGGCCTGCAGACGGACTCCTGCTAACGGGGAGCACCCTTTAAAGATGAAAAGATATAGCCCACGAAACCAGCCCAAGAACACACACATAGACACACACACACACACACACATACACACTCACGGTCACTGTTTAGCTATGGAGGGAAAGTGAGATAAGCAGATTAGCAGGCTGGAAGCTGTCTTCACCATACCAATACGTTAATTAGCCTTATTATTACCTCCATGGCTATTTTTGAAATGGCAAAACCAACAGCGCTGAGTATGGGAGCCAGTGCTAAACACTGGTGGCTTTTCTGGTGCTGTCCATGGTCCTAAATTCAACTATAACACAAATCAAGTCAAGAAGGGTTTGGATAATTTCAGGCATCTACACAGTACACAGTGAAATAAAACAATATCTCTCCAGTACCACATCGCTCTTTCAGGACCACAATGATAGTGTATTCTAGCAGCACTAGAAGCTAGAATATGATTTAGTTTTTACTTAATAAAGAAACTTCCACATTATTTGGAAACAACTTTAAACTTTTCTTAACGTTTAAACATCCAGATTACAAAGTAAAATAGAAATAAACAACTTATATTACAACTATGTGTGAACCTTAGCATTGTCTTTGTGGGAGGTTTGGGACGTTTTTAAAATGTTATTCATGCTCACACATCTCACTAACAAAAGGTTCTTTGACGAACCATCCACAGACAAGTTCTATAAGGAACCAAAATTGAGTCATCATAGAATCAAAAGTGTTCATGGAGTCAAAAGTGGTTCTTCAATGGCATCACTACAAAGATCCCTTTTTGGCTCCTGTATTTTTAAGGGTTTGGAAGAAGTAGGATTTAAAGGCTGAGCTGGGATAAATAAGAAGCTGTTTGACATTTAGTTAGTCATTACCGGATTAATCTATTTGTTAATTCTGATTGATTATCCAGCAGTGGCGGAGCTTTTTCAGGTGCACGTGCAGTATGTTTTCAGTGATGTGTATCTGAAGGTGTGATGGGGTGGTGGTCTGCTGTGGGGAGTAGGCAGGGCTCTGTCTCTCTCTTTGTGTGTGTGTGTGTGTGTGTGTGTGTGTGTGTGTGTGTGTGATGAGGAGACACAGCGGTGGGCGGGAGGGAGGGAGTGGCTGCCTGTTCTAACGGCTCTTTGAAAGAGATAAATGGCTTACAGATGGCCCAATCAATATATTCAAATGAGACATGTAAAGTAGCTGGGCATCCATCAGAAAAGAGGCTAGAGCTCACTGAGAGGAGACACGCTCGGACACTGGTCTGTCTCTCACACACACTCCCACACACACACATTTCATCATTTCTCACCTGTGTTTACAGTGGTTGTGGATGAGGCACTCATGAGCCCATGAAACTTCTATGGGTGTACAATAGAGTATGCAAATAAATTGAATTAAAGAGAAATTTGCAAAGGGTAAAACTTCGGGAAAAAAATATAGAAACAGACATTACAAATAAACATCACAGTTATGAACAAGATCTGAACAGTGTGCAAATACAGCAGTGTGTTTGTCTGCTGGTTGATGTAAATACAACTAAGTGAAAGTGAAAGATCTGAGTTGATATAGTTGATATTATTGATATTAATAAATAAAACTGGACACAACTGTTACTCTTAATTGGCTCATACATGCAAGACACATGCATATGTGAATTTTGTGAGATAATATACATCCCATTGCTATCAATGAAACGTAGATCCTACAAAATGTTAAATGAATTAAAAGTTAAAAGTTAAATAATTCAAGCATAAGAAAAACATCTACCTAAAGGTCTGAGCCAGTGAAGAAACAGGTGCAGATGATTCCAGATGATTCCAGATGAGCCTGTCACAGCAAAACATTTGTTCCCATTTATTCTACTCAGTGTACCAAAGATAAGACAGTTTGACAGGCAGAAAACAGTAGTTTATTCACAAGGTGATTTAAAGCAGAATGTAAAGAAATGAGGGATAGCTAAAGACTTGCACAGTACTATAAAATAACTACAAAAAAGTACTTATGCATTAAACAGTGTATGTGTATTAACTTTCTTTACAACAAAACACGTATTTTGACCAGGGTCCAACTTTTAAAAACAGTTGTACTTCGCTCATATTTTTGTCACAGCATAACTAATTGATTAAAATAGAAAGAATAAAAGAGCAGATCGGAGGAAAAATTGGCTACAGTGCTCCAAATTAGACAAAGCCTTCAAATAAGTGCCAGTGTTTAAGAAGTGCATACTGTAACATCCTCCTGTTTCTTAGCCTTTCTAATGTTCTTCTGTCTTTTATCCTGTTTTCTTGTCAATGTTGTTGTTTATCCTACCATGTTTTTCTCTGCCATGTGAGTTTGTTATTGTTTTAATGTCAGGCTTTGCCCTACTCCCACCTCCTCCTGTGTTTTCACCTGTACCGTGTTCCTGTCTTCCAGTGTTTCCCAGTGTCTAGTATAGAAACCCCTATTTTTTAGTCTATGTTCATTGGTTCTATATATTTTTGTCTCAGTGTTTCACGACTCAGCTTTGCTTTGTGTTTTGCCTCGATGTTACTTGGCTCAGTTTTTGCTCTCTTTGTGTCTCTGTTCAGCTCAGATCTGTCTTGGTTAATCTCTGTTTTTACTATATTGTTTTACTATATTCTTAGTTATTGTTGGCTCATTGTTTAGTTTGTTTCTCGTTTGGTATCTCATTTCCCATTTTATGTTAATAAATCTGTATCCACATATTGTAATAAATCTTGCTCCACACCTACGTATAAGTGTTACAAATACATACGGGAAAGAAATCTCCATGGTGTTACAGAAAAGTGTTTAAAACCTAAACATCCAGACAACGTTGCAGTCTGGAAGTTATTAGCTGCAGTTCTTCACTGAGAGTAAAACACTGCAAGAGCTGCAGGAGTAGAGCAGCAGCAGAGCTGTGGCCTCTGGTCTTCCTCCGGGGGGAAAATGTTCCCCAGACACAGATAACATCCAATACCTCCCCTGTGAAATGCAAAAATACACCACGACATCAGCAAGGTGTTTTATCACCTCCTATCAGATCCTGCCTCTCTTATCGTTTCGTTACACACACTTACTACACGGACGGCCATTTCCTTGAAATCAAATTTGTTGGTGAAGGAGGGGGTGGGAGGGGGATGCTGACAATTGTTTATGTTGTTTTTCAAGCAGAGAGTGCTTTCCAGGCACAGTCACAGGGTGGTGAAGATAACCATTATAGAGGCAAGTACAGCAGTGCTTCAGCCTTCTTGGCTGTTAGGGTGGCCTTGCAAACCCCTGTAAGGAAAGAACAGGCGATCCAAAGGTCAGGGCCGGGGTGCTGAGCAGATGTGTGGTGAAGGAGAGGAGCATCGAGATGCATCAGTGAGATTGATGGAGGAGAATGAAAATCGTTGTACCATAGCATGACATATGTGAAAAATCCACTATTCTGCTATTATAATGTTGAAAGCTGTTTTATTTGTCTTCAACATTCAGAAAGGTTACTAAGCGTGGGCATGAGTAATGGACTGATTAAATTCTAATTTTGTAACAACCTACTCAATTAGGTAATATAAATATAAGTACTTCCAATACATATCTCCATGGTAACCATGGTGTGAATCTATAGTATTCTGGTTCTGTCATTTGATTGTGGGGTAGGTTTTGTTGTGGTAGTTTGTACCACACCAGGCATATGCAGAAGCTTCTGGGGCTTTGTCTTGATGTACAGTGCTGTGCAAAAGTCTTAGGCAAACTGTTCAAAGGCATTTTCCTCAGCGTGTGCTAAAGTGTCTTTTTGCCAGCAAAGTTAACCTTAAAATAAATGCAAACAAAGCAGAAAAAAAGTATCAAGATTTGTTTTGTTTGTAAAAAAAGTAGTTGTGCTGGTAAGGAGAACACAGGTTCGATTCCAGATTTCTCGTTGATGCCTCCAGCTGTTGTTTGAATTTGTGAAATTCCATCAGCAGCTCCTTATTTAATTTACTGAAGTCAAACCAGGTCTCTAATGGAAACTACAAGTAATGCCTGGCTTCCACAAGTAACACATTGATTTACTGTACATAACATCACCACTTACTGTATATTGTTATTTATGTTATTTTCTTTAGTATATATAGTAATATTAATGTAAAAAAACATCTACTGCTCATCCAAACAATTTTAAATATTATTTTCCCAGGTGCCTATGACCAGTTCTGTATGAATAATATCTCTTGACAAGCTTTTTGGACCACCCACAGCTTGGAGATACAGACTGCCGTCTTATGGGCTGGGTGGATGTCTCTGATGGAGGAGGGAGTTATGGAGATGACACCTTCTCTCCCCCTGTCTTGTAACCCAGTAAAAGGGGCCTTGGCCTATTAATTGCCTTGACAGTGATAAAGGAAATAGTGGGGGATGCTATTTGTCTTTAATGCTGCGCCTCGCATATTACCCCAAGACAAATGGAAACTGTTTCCCAACATGATAATTTTTTTTTTCTCTCCTGGCCTTTGTAGAGGTGAGAGAGGTAGGTCACAGCTAGAGACCAGGGTGTTGGGATATGTCTTTTTATGAGAAGAGTTTTGAAGCTCGCTCAAGCATCGGCAGTTGCAGTAGATGCTGCAGTGAAAGTCTTACTGCCAGCACCTGTGAGCCAGCAGAGGCTAGAGGTCAAGGAGTGGTCAGACCACGAGTGGCTAAAGGTATTCAGGGCATCAGGATCGGCAGGAGAGAGATGGCCGTTTCTAGGTGGAATGACCATTGTTCAGCGTGGCCTTTGTGCTCTCGTCCCCAGCCCTGAACTCCCAAAGACGCTTCACATAATGGCTGACCTTGGCTCGCCCTGTCCAACAAAAGCCACAAAGACAATCCCTATATGGTGAGCAATGCAAGCCATTATCTGCCGCGCTTGTCATTTCCCTGAGTGCCTCCTCCTAACCTGGGGAGCACGGAGTCAGGCTTGCCGACTGATGTCAGTGCACACACACTCAGGTCTGTTTTTAAATATTGGTTAGATGTGTCAAGTCCAAAAGAGCGAAATGCTTATTTCTGAAACGCAGTTGTGAATAAGGATTAAAAAGCATCCACTTTAGTAACAACATTCAAACATACTTACATGAACTCAGCACAGCACAACTGAGGTCTCCACTCTACACCCTCGGATAAATTCTTTCGTTGTAACTGTTGAGGTTGGACAAGCTATACTGAAATTTCTTAAAACATTAGCCCATTTAACCTAATCAAATGCAATAGTAGTTTGGTGAAAAAGTTCTAAATTTAGCTTACCAATTGACCTATCAGGCTAAGAAGTCAACAGTCACCCAAATGGTTTCTCTAAATGGTCCCCAAATCATCTCCCAGCTTGCTCAGTCTCTATGCAGCATTTCATTAAAGTGCTGGATGGAGTGCGAAAGGCCACACTATAATGACATTAATAGCGACTTTAGTAGCAACTCTAAACAAATACTATGATGTGAAGAATTGCAATAATTTGTACAGTTTGCCTAAAGAACAGTTCATCGTTAGCTTTACTGGGATTTTGGGGATAATCCAATACCAGCTTGTCCAACCTATGAAAACCACAATTGTGGGAGGAGCATGGATAGATCAGTTTCTTGAGATGTGCTGGGAACATATATACTGAATGTAGTACTTGAGAGTCCAGAGCATCTTATTTCCTGTCCATGGAAGTTTGTTGCGTTTCTGGGAATTTTCAGAGTCCAGCATTCTTGTCAGAAAATGTTGCCTCTCTTTCCCAAAGACACATTTTGTTAACACATTCAAATGAGTTTGATTTTCAATCAATGAAGATTAACTTGCCCAAGGTAAGACCAGCTTTCTTTTTTTTTTCTTCTTCTTCATCTTCTTCTTCTTCTTCTTCTTCTTTTTCTTTTCTCACATTCTGAGGAAAAAGCCAAATACGATTATGCATATGAGCAAATTATACTGAGATGAGCACAGTTTAATATATGGTAATTATTTGACAGGATATACTTACACACCGATTAGCATATCTGGAAGACCAGACAGAGATAGAGCGGCAGTGTGTGAGGAATGAAAAAGGAGTGCTGTCTGATAAAGCCCCCCCATAACAACACCCTCCCACTCCCCCCCCACCCAAACATACACGAGATGCCGGAGAGGGGCTGCCGTGGGCTTTGTTCACATGTGCTGAGTCTGTGTACTTCCCCTGATAAAGCATCGCACCAGATAGCGTGTGCGGAAACCGCACTCACAGCCGTAACACACCACACATCACGAGCCCATCACCAGAACCAAAGCGCGGCTGAGGTTTAGGCCACCCAAACCTGTTTATTTGAGAACTGCATGGCTGTGCTCTTTTTTGCTGAGTCTTTACATGTAGACAAACTGCAAACTGTCAGTTTTGGGTCTTAGTGCTTTCTATATCTCCATGATCCTATTTTTTTCTGTTTGTAGTCTCATGCTATTGGTCCCATAATATTGAAGTCATCTTGACTTATGTCTCCCTGTTTACTGTGTGCACCATTGCTGGCTGCAATTGTCATATTGATTATAATCATCAAGGGAATCTTAGATCATATAGATGAATATCTGTTGGGCACAATGTTTCCATTATAGGTTGCAGGTGGTCTCTGTCTGTTCATGAAGGAAACTGTCTATTATCAGTGTAGATTACTCCCCACTGACTGACTATCTTTATTTATGATTTTTTGGCCCATTTTGTTCCTCATCGTTTCATATCGTGAGTTGTTCCGGTGACATTTTATGTGAAGAATCCCCACAGGTTGCACAAATGAAGCACCAGCGAGACCTGAGATGAGACTCTTTATTAAGTGATTATTTCTGTCTATAGGGTTCGCAGAGGTTTGGACACCACTGGACAAATTTCATGATTTGTTGTGAGAGAAAATAAGTGCAAATCTTCAAAAAGACACATTTAAATTAATTTACTGTTGCTGTGATTTTGCTGTATTTACCCCAAAAATGGAACTGGTGTTTCAATATGTTAAACTCTGAAAGTTGGATAAAATTACGTTCACTGTGGTATTGAATGGGGTCAATTCAACCCCATTCAATATTTAATCTCTCTGAATACATAATTGACATTTTTCTGCTTTATATTAAATAACCGTTCCTTATTTATTAAGGACAAATTGGATAAACACAAAATGAACTTGATGATGTGTTTTTAGTGTCTGTACACATGGGGTCAGTTTGACTCCAGGCTGTTTTAGCTGTTTTATAAAACATATAAGGAATATCAACAGTTTACACACTTTTGCTTTGGTGGTTTTGGATGATACTGAGCGTAATATGCTCTAATATGTAATTTTATAATCTTTAATAAAGCTTCCTTCTGCTTTAGTTCCTTAACTGAGCATAAACACACCTGTAGGAGTGTAAGAACCACTGATAGGTCACATGACATAGAGGGAAACATGTTTTCCACCAGAACTTTGGAGGCTTTTTTACATGTGTGTTCTATTTAGGTCAAAAGTACTGAAACGAAAGCTGCAATTTTAATTTCAAACATTTTCTGGAGGATTAAATTGCTGGTCAAATTAACCCCAAACATAATCAATGTTAGTACATTTGAACAGAACATAAGGGTTAAATAATCAACAATATATGGAAAATCATTTTTCTGTATGAATGTCTTATTCTTTGCCGTGGTATTTGGCGCACCAGTAAACTTTGGTGTTGTCTACCTCCATGTATGTGCTCCTCTCTCTCTGCTCCTCGATTGTCCGGCTGTATTCAGGTCTGTCGAGTGCATGCAGTTTTGTCAGCTGTGATGTCAGACGCGAAAGTGGGCTGAAATGCGGCCCCAGAGGATATCAAGGCTGCACACATGAGCCTGTAATTTTCTGCTTCCACGTGTGAGATGCCATAATGATCAAGAGAAAATGACTTTCTAACTACCCCATCTCTTTTGTGGGGGCTTCTCTCATGGCCGCTGCTCTAATTGAATCACCACAGAGTCACTGTATCATTTCTAACTTTGGTATTAGGGTTTAATCAGGCATGCTGGGACCAGCTTGGTGAGGTGAGGGGTCCTTTGTGAGGTGCCCATCTGTTTGTGACACCAGGCCCAGTTGGGGCCCAGTGGGTGAAGCCAAAACAAAGAGAGAGAGAGAGAGAGAGAGAGAGAGAGAGAGAGAGAGAGAGAGAGAGAGAGAGTGAGAGAGAGAGAAGCACATCCTCCTTTGCTTGTGAAGCTTACATTTCTTTTTGTGGGTCTATTCCCTAATGCATAGTACAAAGAGATTTTCTCTCATTCTCGATCTCTCTCTCTCTCTACGCTTACTCACACACTCTCTCTGTCTCTTACTCTAACTGTCATTCACACCACAGACATACACTCATTCCCCCTTGCGTTCTTTTTCTCAAGCATACAAACACATTTTCTCTCTCTCTCTCTCTCTCTCTCTCTCTCTCTCTCTCTACACACAAACTGCCTCTCTCTGTTTTTCTTTTTCTCTCTCTCTACTTCTTCCTTTCTGTCTCTTTTTGTCTCTCTCTTTCTCTCTCTCTCTCTCTCTCTCTCTCTCTTTCTCTCTGTCTCTTTGCCTAATATTTCCACATGTCAGTTCATTGGTGTGTAGATGTAGATATTGCAGGCGGTGCTACTAGAAGGCTGTTGTCTTCCTTCCTTCAGCAGCGATTGATTGTGACAGTCGCTCGCCCCCTGCTTGGCCTGTACAAAGGGGGGTAAGAGAGTATGGGGGGATTTCTCCCATTTTTCAGCCAGGGTCATGACCCCACTGTAAACGGCCTGAACGGGTGGGGGGAGGAGTGGGTCCGTCTCCTTACCTTTAGCATGGCTCAGTACCTGATTCAGGGTGAACCCTGGGGCTCTACTTTGGGGGATATTATCCCCCAGCACACACACACACACACACACAAACACACACCTCTCCGCTCTGCTCTCTCCAGCCAGGCAGCAGCAGCAGGAATATGCTAAGGACATTAGCATGGCGTAATGTTCCTGCGAGGGCCACCCGCTGGTCAAGCCTGTCCTGGCCCAGCAGGCCCACCTGAGTACCGTACACCGACCGCACTCGCGCTACACGAGCGGAACAGCATGGACTCGGCCCAAAACAAATGGTGCCACAGGCTGGTGGCACTCAGTCCCATATGGCCACAGACATGCTCAGGATGGAGGTCATCACAAATCTTTAGTGCAAATGTAAAGCTGTGCATTTATTTGCATCTCTTTGGAGACTTTTAATGCACTTAAAGCTGCTTGTTCACACATTTATATGGATGGATTTAAAGATGGACCGAGCTGGTGATGTGCAGACGTTGTCTAAAAAGCTTTTGCACACACTGAGACAATACACTCTATATTCTTGGATAACAAATAAATTTACACCATTTGAGTTCCTTTATTAGCAAAAAATGTCATATTTTTTAGTCATCACTGCTGACTCAATTAATATAATTAGAATTATTATGTGGATCACCAGACAAGGTATTTAACGAGCTATTTAGTGATGAAACAGTTACACTAGTGCATTTAAAGTTAAAGCACAGTCTAGAATTTGACTCTGCATCACTACACAACCAGTTAATAGGAGGTCACACATGCACTGTTACAGATTCTTTCATCTTATAAAGGAAACTTTTGACACATTTTCCGATGTTCATCAAGAATAAAAATCTGAAAATAATCTGAAGATGGATAAAAGGTAAAAAAAACATGGTATGATGGCAATGTATAATAAACATTACACATATATTTCCCCTGTAAAACGTGTTGAAGAGCTTTCAGGTTTTCCCTTAATACAGCCTGCTGGAAGTTACTCACTGTTCACTACCAAGTCTGGTGTTTTGTGTGTGTGTGTGTGTGTGTGTCTGTGTGTGTGTGTTAGGAGAGGTTGGTACAGGGCCTTTCCTTTGAGGTACACTGGCAAACTCAGCTCTGCAGATGGAGGGGATGGCTGGCTGTCATGGGCCTACTTGAAGTGTTTATGTATGTGTGTGTGTGTGTGTGTGTGTGTGTGTGTGTGTGTGTGTGTGTGTGTGTGTGTGTGTGTGTTTGTGTGTGT
>JBBJLS010000001.1:13383405-13398789 GCA_037577275.1 Bryconaethiops microstoma
TCCTTCTATTCCCTCTCTCTCTTTTCTTTCTTTCTTTTCTTTCTCTCTATGTCTCTCTCTCTCTCTCTCTCTCTCTCTCTTTCTCTCTCTCTCTCTCTCTCTCTCTCTCTTTCTCTCTTATCCATGCAAAGAAGCTTTTATACATTCAGAAGTTTCTTCAAACTCTTATGGTTCTCCATATCATGCTGCCTCTAATAAAGAACATTTTAATGTTTTTAATACAGTCCACATAGTCCCTATATGGAAGTGCAAATACAGCCCTTTGTTTTTGTGATGTCACAAACGCCAACTCATTTACATATATCTCCGTGTACAGCCTTCAGCAGCTAAGCCCGCCCACTCACACAGAGGAAAATAGGAATTTTTCAATCTGGGCAGCTTCTTAAGGCCTAATTCAAGACAGCCAATCAGAACAGAGTTCATTTACATATATCAGGCTTAACATATATTAGTCTAACAGGCAAAGGAACAGAAAAAAGACACAAATGTGTGTGTGTTCGAGTGTATGTGTGTGTGTTTGTGTGTGTGTGTGTGTTTGTGTGTGTGTGTGTGTGTGTGTGTGTGTGTTTGTGTGTGTGTGTGTGTTTGTGTGTGTGTGTGTGTGTGTTTGTGTGTGTGTGTGTGTTATTTTTTCAATATGTCATTTTCAGCAAAAATACAGTAATTCGGTAATTGTGCATTAAAATATAGAGCCTGTGCACTTATTTTCACAAAATCAACAAAATGTCATTTAACCAGGGCACTCTAGGTTTACTGTTTAATTTAATTCATCATCTTGCTGCTGCAAGTACAGAAATACAGATCTATTTGTTTGATATATATGTGCTTACCTCTTTTTGTGGTTTACAAAATCTGAAATTCATAAAGTTTTGCTGAAGGCCGGTAGCACATCAGGGGTTCAGTATATTCTGCGTTTGCACGGTGCAGGTCTGCAGCTGGACCGAATGAGATGTGTGCTGGACTGCTTTACCTTGATGAGCTTTGCTTTGTGCCTTTGTGTTGATCAAACCGTATCCGTTCACTTATGAAAGAATCGATCAGACAGGCTGACACGAAAAAGGGGCAGAGTTCTTCTCATTCTGATCATTTCTGTAGCGTGACGAGCAAAGCGTGGAGTTTGGTGGCAGCCACGTTCTTACAAATAAATAAAGTTATGAGTAAATAAAGGTGCTAGAAACGGTTCTTTTCCGATTCCACTGAAGACCCTGTTCTACGACGAATCTGCCAGTGAAAGGTTCTTCTGTTTCTATACGAAGGAGTGCATTTATTTTCACACAGTGTAAATATACCAAACAAAGACGTTTTCTAGACGAGAACAGTTTAGGAACCGTTATTTTCAAGAAGACACTGTTAATATTAAAATGCACTTTACAACGACCTTAACAAACAAAAACAGAAAATATATTTACATTCTCACGGTGGTCCCGCACATTTCACATCTCAATTGACAGAGCGGGCGAAACAAAAACAGCAAAATCAGATGCAACGATTTAACTCCCGTTGGGATGCATCAGGGGGAAAAGAAAAAAAGGAAAAAAATCGTACATAGGTGCTGAGGCAAAGAGAAGCGAGCATCAAATTGAGCCTGGCGTCTCGGGAGGCGGGGGGGCTTTATCTCATTGCACTGTGTGGTTTTAGTTTGAAGGAGCCCAGCAGTGCCCCCACTGCACCCAGCACATAATCCACTATGAATTAATCATGGTCCTGGGAGTTAAACAGCCCTGCCGGGGCCTCCTGAGCCCGGAGCTTAGCCACGCCGCTGACTCCGTGCTCCGCCACCCAGGAGGCCACAGCTCTTTAAATTCAAATCTCAGATTGATTGGACATTGGCTATTGGTTCAGGCTGACCTTGTAGACACGTTAAATATAAATGCACCTTAAGAGTATTGAATGTTTTTAAATGACGCTTTAAAGTCTTGATTGTGGGATCTGAATGTGGGCACTTGCTCTCCGGACGTCAGAGCTTTGTGAGGGCATCGTGGATGAGGGGCTTTATGTTCATCTACTCTGCAGTAGAGGCTTTTATGTGGATGCGATTTTAATGACAAATATAGGCTCTATTACATTGTAGAATTTTTAACACTTACGCACGTGAATTTAATCTGCATGATCCAGTAATTATTTCAGGCTTAATACTGACCCAACATAACACACACAGATGAATACAAAGGTATGAACACCCTCTGTCAGTTTTTTACAAATGTAAATTGCATTTTTGCCGTTTATAATTACAAACGTGTAGTATATTTGATGACTTTAACATATTGCAAAATAAGCTTTCAGTGGCAAATTTGGGATCTAGTCCTTAGTAGTATTTTAATACCCAAGCACATGAATTTATTATGAATTATCCAGTCTTTATTTCAGGCCTAATTCTGACCCTATAACACATACAAATGTATACAAAAATATGCAACACCCTCTGTTAGCTTTTGTTTTGTTGAAACAAATTTAGAAACGGTATTTTCTGCAATTGCTTGTTTCAAAATTATAGCTTCTTTAATGAGTTTAGTATAATATAAAATGAGCTTTCATTGACAAATGTGAGATCTATTAATTAGTAGGATTTTAACACTCATACTGAATATTATATTATTTGCACAATCTAGTCTATCTAACCCCTAATACTGAGCCTACATAACATATAGGTGAATGTAAAAGTTTGAATACCCACTGTCAATGTTTGTTTTTTTTGACACAAATGTAAATTTAGCGTTTCCTAAAAGTATCATTTATTTGATGAGATCATCATATTGGAAAATGCAGTTTTGTTAGCTTTAGTCTATTGTAACATCCATACATGTGAATATTATTTGCATGATCCAGTTTTATTTTAGGCCTAATACTGAGCCTACATAACCCATACAGGTGTATAGAAAAGTTTTAACACCTTTATCATTTTTTGTTTTGTTGACACAAAGATAAATATGACATTTTCTACATTTTTTTTGCATAATTGCAAAAAAAGTTTATTTGATTAATTTAATACATTGTAAAATTAGCTATTAATGACAAATACAGGTTTTGTTAGGTTTATTCTATTAAAAGATCGTTAACACCTGCGCACATGAATATCATCTACATGAATCAGTTGTTATTTCAGGCCTAATATTGATCATACATAACACATACAGATGTATGTGAAAGTTTAAACACCCTCTGTCAGTTTTTGTTTTGTTGGCACAAATGTATATGTTAAATTTAGCAAGTGAAGAGTAATTGTGTACATCCAGAAGTGTGTCCTCTGTAAAGCAATGCTCACCAGCCTTGGAGATGTAGCTTTCAGTGAAGGTTCTGTAAAGGTCTAACTGCAGCCACAATCTGGAGGTCCTGACTGGCTGGAGCATTAAGTAAAAGATGCAGACCAGTATGTTAGATACAGGCTGGAGGAGAGAAGATCTCCAAAAGAGTTCATGATTACTGCTTTGGATGATGTGTACTCATTATCATTTTACATCAGTGAAATGTGTCATTTGATAAGGGGCCCAGACTTTTGCATATGACTGTAGATATTATATACCATACGGATTCATAGGCCTGTATTACTATATTAGTAAATTGTATTAGTACATTAGTATACTGTATTAGTATACTGCATTATTATAGGAGCCATAATTGCTTTATGAAAAAAATATTGCATAATAAGTGTCTGGTGGATGCTCTTGCATTTAATTATGTTTCACTTCTTTTATTTTTCAGGGACTGTTGATTCATTAGGTTGCTCGGCTACACAAAAGTCTCCGGTGTACTTTTGCTATATTAAGCATCAAACATTTCATTCTGATACACATAATGTCTCAGCTACACAAGGAAGGTGTCATAATGTGTTCTTTGAGCAATGACATGGAATAAACATTTACAGATCCCTGAAAAGCCACACTTAAAAATAAAGATGCTAAAAATTGATTATTTGCACAATGGCATAAATGAACCACTTTTGGTTCCCCATTTTACATTTACAGATGTCTTTTTAAGCACATTGTTTTTCTGTGTCTTTGCTCAAAGAACCCCCTTTTTGTGGTACATCTAATTTCTCGAGAGGGAAAAAGAGATGTGTGTACATATAAACAACGTTTATGAGATTTAAAGAACCTTCAAATAATATAATATAATATATCAATTTTAAGGTCCTTTCTAGAGTCATTACAACACGTGGATGTTCTTTAAACTTCACAAATGTGCTTTATACTGTCAGTCATCTCATTTACAAAATTACCATTTAAAGTTGTTCTTCTGTATTGGTTATGAAGTCTCTTTATATTGCTGATTAATTTATTCAGATTTTTAAGCCCTGTCAATGCAGACGCTTCTTTGGTTCTCGAGTTGAGAGACAACAGTGGAAAGTCCTATTGACTTCTTTTAGTAGAGATGTTTTCAGACCCAAAGTGTGTATTACTATATATATACACACACACACACATATGTGTGTGCTTTTTTGCGTGTGTGTGTGTGTGTGTGTGTGTGTGTGTGTGTGTGTGTGTGTGTGTTTGTGTTTTAGATTGTTATATGCAGTAACACCAGGAGATCATAAGAGTAAAGTTCTAACAATAACACACCTGCAAAAACATGACCCTTAATATAACTGCATATAAAATATTAAAAGTAGTTTCTTAAACAATAATTCATCATTTTCAAAAGCAGAGAAGCTTATAGATACTAAACAAACCTGATATTACAAGAGTCAATATTACATCCTCACACATAATCTGATCAAGTTTTCTCTTATTCAGATTTCATCAGACTTGAAACCTAGCTGATTTCAGGATTTGATATAAAAGTAAATGCAATATTTCTTAATTTCTATATCTAGAATAATATCGATAAGAAATACAAAACAAGTGATCTATGACATTACTCTGGTCTTCACTGTAATCAGTTTTCCCATTTCTTTCTTTCTTTTTGCTGCATTTGCATTTAATGAGCCAATCATTTATTTGTTTGCATTTCTTTCTTTTAAGAACATGAAACTTCGGCATTTATTTGTTCATTATAGAGGTTTTGTAGACTTGTGATGAAACATTTTTAGCCACACAGAAAAATATAATCTGTTTTTTTTTTCTATTTTAGACACACACATATACACTTGCACACACATTTGTGTGACCTACCAAAATGTTACTTGGGTGACACACTTTTAGCTTCTATATTATCAGTTTCTGTTCCACGGGGATGTCTGTTCTCTTACAAGAAAAACTGTGCTCATGAAACTGAGACTCATCACCCTTTTTAAACATCTTCCTTCAAACGGAGTACTTGGATACCCCCCACCCCTATATCTAGCAGACTATTTTAAATATTAATCATAAGTGCTGTAATTATAAGGACTGTATATTGCAGTTTACAGATGTAAGTACCTTAATGTTTTTATTTATCATTTATAATACATGGATGTTTTGCCCTGTGATGCTCTAGATGCTTTAGATAAAGAATGTATATAGAATGTAGTTTTTTCCATTCGTGTTTAGGAAAACATATTTGTAAAATATCCATAAAACATTTAGTCTGTAGTTTTTTGGCACAGAAGACTTAAATGTGATCCTTGCTTATCCAGAAAAGTGACTTTGTTGCCATGTTAGTGCAACCATGTTAGAGTTCTCTGGAATGCTGTTAATTACCAAAATCCATGTTTATCCTAATAGGGACGCACTTGGATTAAGGGTAAGATTTGCTGCTCATTGCTAATTAATTCCAAACTATTAGACAAATTTGTGGCTCTTCCAAGAAAAACAGCTTTATTTCCACATTTCAGAGAACTGCGGAGTGGTCTGTTTACTTTATTGATGGCTAGATTTCATTGTTTTATACCAAGAAATAGAGGCACTTTTACATCAAGGAAGAAAACCAGAATACTGGAGCTGAAAGGCTGATGTAGTGACGCAGCTGGCTGGAAGATTCTCTGTGATCCTTACAGGCCTTTGCACTGGGCAGAAGTTCACCCAATGTGAATGTGGCCTTTTTCTTGGGTAAACCACCATCATGAATGTGTTTCACTTTTTTTAAACATTCATTCCAATTAAATCGGCCTTGTGCGAGTGCAGCCAAGCGGCGCTGTTATTCAATTCCATTAAAATGAATGAAGCAGCGGTATGCAACCATGCAGTTAACAGGAATTAAAACTAGAGGCGAGATGACAGATTACAGATGAAATTGAGTGGTGCATGTGGGTGGTTGTGTGTCTTTGTCTTTGTGTTAATACCTGTATATAGTATAAAGTTGTGTGTGTGTGTCTGTGTGTGTGTGTGTGTGTGTGTCTGTGTGTTTGGCCTGCATGAGATTTCTAACTGTGGGCTTTGTGGTCCACTTAAGCCTTTCTTATTATTTATTATTTTCAAGAGAGAGAGAATGCATATTTGTTGACTGTTTAAATCAAATGTTTTTCAGTTGGTTTAGATGTATTGATGAAATGCTAAATAATTTCCCCACTCTATTTTTTCATAATTTATCCTATTTTAGACAGAAACAACACACAAGAAATCCAAACAAGTGAACCTTTTTACTTTTTACCATATTGATTTTTTTCTACCCATATTCATGTGTCCATTCTGCCATAATTAAGTGATTATGAACAAGTCCATAAACACATATATGGTCACTTATGTCCAAGAGCTTCATTTATATGCCCAAAACTCAGCCAGTGCACATACTCCACCCCCATGCCTTACACCTCAGTAACCCCCCTCCCCCCAAACATGAAGTAGCCAAGCAGTTAATTAAAAAACAAAAGCTGGAAATAATGAATCAGGTTTGAATCCCCTGGTTTTTACAGACCACATTATGAGGAAGAGTGGGTTAGGAAAATCTGTGAAACATAATTAATGAAAATGGGGTGGGAGAGGCCAGAAAGATGAATGGTGTAAGTTCTACTTGGGTAGCTCTTGGTTTTAGCTGTGCTGCTTCAAAAAAGTGTCAGGGTTTGTAAAAGTAAAACTAAGTCAAAAGAAGACAAGGTCTTGGTTGTGGTACCCAAGGTCACCACACTGTGGCAATGTTTACAACTGAGTTCAATGGACAGTGCAAAGATAACCCTATTCTAAAAAATTCAAAACTTGGGCCAAAGGTAGGCAGTAATGAAGTACATTTACTTGAGTACTGTACTTAAGTACAATTTTTGAGTATCTGTACTTCATTTGAGTAGTCTTTTTTTGGAAACTTCTAACTTTCACTTCACTACATTTGAAAGACAAAACTGTACTTTTCACTTCAGTACATTTTTATCAAGGTTCTCGTTACTCGTTACCTTCAGGTCTGAAAGTGGGCATTATTGTCTTACTTTTCTAAAAGGTGATTGTTTTTTGCAGATGACAGCCTATCAGAAATCACCAGTAGTGTTATGTCATGTCTGTGTGCTGTAACACTGCAACGCCAGCATTTCTTAAACATAGTCAGTCAGTGGCGGGAGAATGGACGGAGACGAAGAGACAGTACTGTACTGTAAAAAAGTCTTGAGCCAGCCTTAATTTTTTCATAATTTGCTTCCAGAGACCCAGACGTTCTTGTATTTTTATGTAGTTTTGATTAGTAGTTCTCCAGACCTCATTCCTGAAGGACTTCCAAAGTTTTGGTTCACATTTTCAGCCCAGTAAATGTTTTTTTTGTTTGTTAAGCAACAGTTAAGCCACACAGACCTATGTATGAATCATTCAAGCAGAACAAAGCACCTCTAACCTGAACCAGTGAAGAAACAGGTGCAGGTGATTCCAGATGATCAGGCGATGATCAGTATACTGGTGGTGCTGAATGCTGAGTGTTTGGAACTCCTTTATCTAGGCTCCTTGTACCTTTAGGCTCTTTGCAGCCTGTTGCAGTAAAATATTTGTTTCCAATTCTTTCATTTTATTTACTCAGTATACCAAAGACAGTTTAACAGACAGAAAATAGCATTTTTGCACCAGCAGGGTAATTCAAAGCAAAATGGGAAGAAATGACAGCGGCTCTTGACAGTGACTTTTTTGTAGGTAAAGCTAATAAGGGAACACTTATGCCAGTAGCATGATACTGAGGGTAAAGGGCACATTTGCCTGATGCTCTTATCCAGAGTGACTTACAATCATTAGTTACAGGGACAATCCTCCTGGAGGAACTGAGGGTTAAGTGTCTTGTTCAAGGACACAATAGTAGAAAGAGAGGTTTGAACTATCAACTTTGTGGTCAACGGGTTCACAGACAAGTGTTTTACCCACTAGGCTACTACCACCCTACTGCCACCTTACTGCCCCAACCTGCCAGCCTACTGCTACCCTACTGCCACCTTACTGCTGCTCTTCTGCCACCCTGCTGCCACCCTGCTACCACCTTACTGCCGCCCTACTACCACCCTACTGCTACCCTACTGCCACCCTACTACCACCTTACTGCCGCCCTACTGCCATCTTACTGTCGCCCTACTGCCACTCTACTACCACCCTACTGCCACCCTACTACCACCCTACTGCCACCCAACTGCCACCACATAGCCACCATACTAACTGCAGCCTAAATCATCACTCACTTCTCTTAGAGCCTCTTTAGTAACCTTTAATAGACTTGCTTCTATGGTTGACACTGTGTGTGTGTGTGTGTGTGTGTGTGTGTGTGTGTGTGTGTGTGTGTGTGTGTGTGTGTGTGTGTGTGTGTGTGTATAGAATGCTGTATTGAAGGACAGGGATTGGCTGGAGCAGAAATCTTCTGGAAGCTCCTCCCCCTCAGCGCTGCCGCTATGCAGGAGCAGCAGTGTGAGCAAACCTCATCCACTGCAGCAACACTTCCACAGACCAGGTATCACACAAACACACACACATGCACACACACCTTTACACCCATTTCCTTGCTTGATTGAGTAATTCAGTGAAACCATGTTCCCCCTCCTATACAGATAATGGCACCAACATATACAAGAAGCCCCCCATTTATAAACAAGGTGAGAAAGAACATCTGATCAAAATGCTAAATATTTAATGCCTTATCCTGAAGGGGAAGGATTATTAGTGATACATTAATACATTTTATAACTGATCATTCTGTGTTTACCACAAATTATTCAGTATCTACTCTGTATAATTATTCTGTATAAATGAGTAATTACTCAGTATTTCCTATGAATTATTCAGTAACTGTTCTGAATGATTCAGTATCTATTAGTAACTATGTGATAGCTATAAATTATCAGTATGTATTGTAGTTATTCATTAATAACTACAAATTATTCAGTAGAAATTGCTTAATATCTGCTATGAATTATACAGTATCTACTTTGAATTATTCATTCATTGTTATGAATTATTTAGTATCTATTAGTAATTCCTCTGTATTCACTCTGATTTATTTAGTAACTATGAATTATTCAGTATTCACTATTAATAATTCAGTATCTACCATGCTATGAAGTATCCAGTATCTATTAGTACTTATTGAGCATCTACTGTGAAATTGTCAGTATCTGTTTGTGTGAGATCTCTCAGAAAATGTTTCTCAAAATAAGCAGATGGAGGATCTGATTGTGTGTGCGTTGTGTGTGTCTGTGTGTGTGTGTAGATCTATCAGCTCACATCCCTCAAAATAAGCATATGGAGGATCTGATTATTGAGTCGTCTCGGTTCCCTGGAGCTCAGCCGCCCGACCCCAACCTCCCCTCCAAAATCGAGACAGAGTACTGGCCCTGCCCTCCGTCACTGGCCGTCATGGGTATGCTCACTTCTTCACACTGATCACTCTTTATAGCTCTCTCTCATTATTCTGTATTAGTGAAGACTGTATGACGAAAGTAAATTGCTTAGACCATCTGGCACTGATTAGATAATCCGGTTAGACCATCTGACACACCCACTTGTTAGACCATCTGACACACCCACTTGTTAGACCATCTGACACACACACTGGTTAGACCATCTGACACACCCACTTGTTAGACCATCTGACACACCCACTTGTTAGACCATCTGACACACACACTTGTTAGACCATCTGACACACCCATTGGATAGACCATCTAACACACCCACTGTTTAGACCACCTGACATAAACCCACTGGTTAGACCGTCGCTCACATTTACAGCAAGCAATGGATCTAGAACAGGGGTCGGCAACCTTTAACACTCAAAGAGCCATTTGGACCCAGTTTCCACAAAAGAGAAAACACCAGGAGCCACAAATCCTTTTTGACATCTAATATGAAGATAACACTGCATATATTGTTTTTTCACTTTTATGCTATGTATAAAAACTAGGCTAGTGTGTTGCTTGTGAAATTTTATTGATTTAAAGAAAACATTTTGAACATTCAGAACTTTATTGTATTTTAATGTTACAAGACCACAATAATCTTCAAATTTCGACCTACAATTTAAAAAAAACAATGAATAAAAAAATGCACGGCTGACAGCGTCAATTGATGTAATTTCATCAGAATCAGAATCGAGTCTATTGGCCCATTGGAGCAGCGAGCATGCTCTGTAAGAGACATATGGTTGTGGTGTAGGGACATGTACACACGTATCTTTACATGTAGTTCTTGTTTTATACTGTTGTGTTTCAAATTTCTTGTATGTGTTTGCTCACATACTCGCTATTCTGATTCCAATAATCGCGATTCTGATTCGGCGACTGGAGCTGTACGACGGGCTCTGGGTCCAAAGTCCACTGGACACTTGCTGTGTCTGCTGGCTGCAGCGTGGATGTCTGACGCAGGCTGCAGGACTAAAGGTCCGAACAAACTGCAGCAGCGTCGTATCAAGAATTGTTTAGTGCGAAACTGGGCACTGCGTCAATTGACGCACACAGCCATTATAGGTATAACCTGTTAGCTGCCATTCTGGTGTTAAATTATTATTTATTTTCCAAAGCCACAGGGAGTCGCAACATAAGGATGAATGAGCCGCATGAGGCTCCAGAGCCGCGTGTCGGTCTTGAACCTCCAGGAGGACTAGAATAATGTTCTCCCTTCATGAAACTGGTCCCGCCCTCTGTATATCAGAAGGTGATTGGTTGTGATGCTTTTTCATCAGAGACGGAGTGGAAGAAGAAAGCTGATTCTCAGAAAGCTGAAGGAGAGGATGGTGAGGATGAGGATGAGTATGATGAGGGTGATCTGTCGGATGACATGTGGAGACTCAGACAAATGCAGAAGCAGGAACTCAACAAGGTACTCAAGAACCATAAGAATGATCAATAATCTCCACTTACAGGACAGTTTCAAACTGAGTGGTCCAGGTTTGGTGTAAAACAGTGGAGGTGAATGGAACCAGAAGTCTCTAAAGGCTCTCTCACAGAAAGTTATACCATGAAATGGTTATTGTTGCGCTGCCTGACACCTGATATGTTGTCTTACCATAGTTTTGAGGAGCTTTTGATCCTAAAAGTAAATCCATTCATGCTGGAGGGATACCTGCAGGGCATCGTGAGGCAAAATAGTCCCCAAAGAAACGTGATTTAGTTCAGATTCTCCACTATTTTACCATCATCAACATCCATATAAACAGTCATAGACACATGCAACTTCACTGGAGGTTGATAGTGAATAAAATAGCTGTATTTTAGCCAAGACACTTTTAAACCTTTTCCATTGGTATACAGGAACTTTGCTGTACCCAAACTGTACCGTGATGGTACGGAACTTACAGCGCTCTGTGGTCTTTTATTTTTTATAGTCTTGTTTGAGGTTTTAGATTTTTTTCTTGGTATTTTTGTCTTAACGTTGTAATAAAAACCTAAACCAGCTAACCAGTGTTTGGGTCAATTTATTTGTAATGGAAAACATTTTGTTCGCAGTACAGCAGCGTTCCTTGTGCCAGTGGAAAAGCGTCGTTTGTGTTTAGTTTTAAGGTTAAAATAATAAACACAGATGCCTTTAATTAATACAAAATCAAAAACTGTCACTTTCAGCTCTGAAATGTCCTCTGTGTTATTAAGGCCTGCAGTGTTGAGGTGTAATTGCAGAAATCGCTCATTTTCTTCAGAGCTTTTCTGCTGTAAAGTCTCTGGACTCTCACTGACTTTCAGCTGAAGGTCACAGTGTGGGTCCAGTTACCCACAATCCTGTGGGACTTCTTGCATATCCTGCTGAAACTGAAAATCAAGACGATCAATTCAGTCTTTTAGTCTCCGATTCAAGCTCTCTCCCTCTCCCTCTCTCCTCCTCTCTGTCTCGTTCTCTCTCTCCCTCTCTCCTCCTCTCTGTCTCTCTTTCTCTCTCTCTCCTTCTCTCCTCCTTTCTGTCTCTCTTTCTCTCTCTCCCCCCCTCCTCCTCTCTTTCTCTCTCTCTCCTTCTCTCCTCCTCTCTGTCTCTCTCCCTCTCTCTCCTCTCTGTCTCTTTCTCTCTCTTCCTCTCTCTCTGTATCTCTTTTTCTCCTCTCTGTCTCTCTCCTTCTCTCTCTCTCTCTCCCTCTCCCTCTTTCCTTCTCTCTCTCTCTCTCTCCCTCTCTCTCTCTCTCTCTTTCTCTCTCTCTCTCTCTCTCTCTCTCAGATTCAGTCTAATCTGGGGAGGCTGATACTGAAGGAGGAGATGGAGAAATCAGTTCCAGTTCGTAGGAAAACGCGCTCTCTACCAGATCGGACATATGGACACCTCGGTCAGTGTTTGTGTGTGTGCGTGTGTGTGTGTGTGTGTGTGTGTGTGTGTGTGTGTGTTTGTGTGAATGAGTTCTCACTTTCTGGATGCTGATTGAAAACAAATGTGTCAGTGAGAAATGTTCATTTTCAGCCGTCACCAGAACGGGGGACCTCTAGTGGCAACATATAGCATTTTTTGACAAACACTCAGAGATAAACAATATATTCCCATAAGTATTTTTTACTTTTGCTCTGTCACGTTGAGGTCAGGGCTCTGTGCAAGTCAGTCAAGTTCTTCCATACCAGACTCATCCAACCATGTCTTTATGGGCCTTGCTTTGTTCACTGGGGCACAGTCATGCTGGAGTAGAAAAGGGCCTTCAAGTTGGGAACATAAAATTGTCCAAAATGGCTTTGTATGCTGCAGCATTAATAGTTCCTTTCACTGGAACTAAGCCCAACTCCTGAAAACAACCTCACACCATAATCCCCCCTCCACTAAACTTTACACTTGGCACAATGTAGTCAGGTATGTACCGTTCTGGCAACCGCCAAACCCAGACTCATCCATCAGATTACCAGACAGAGAAGCGTGATTCATCATTGCAGAGATCGTGTCTTCCCATTCGGTTCCTCCAGTCATTGTTTGGATTTTTGAAATTCCATCAGCACCTCCTGATTTAATTTAATGAAGGACTGATTGAGCCAAACCAGGTTTCTGATGGAACACATTGATATACACAGAGGCGGACAAAGTACCTAACTTCATTACTTAATTGAAAGTACAGATACCACTAGTCAAATGTTACTCCAATACAAATGAAAGTCATACAGTCAAATTTCACTTAATTTAAAGTACTGAAGTACTTGCTTCCAAAAATACTTAAGTATTAAAAGTACATATTTCACTGCATTGTAAATTCATTGCCACCACACTTACAATACATAATGCATCTAATGATCCGAATTTTTTATTTTTTCCATAAACTTAAACATCAACTCTAAATATGGCCACGGATGCGGGCATGAAGGGTGTCCTTCGCCGTCTCCGCCCGTTATCCCGCCACTGACTGACTGTGTTTAAGAAATGCTGGCATTGCAGTGTTAGAGCGTACAGATGTGACGTAACACTACTGGTGATTTCTGATAGGCTGTCATCTGCTAAAAACTAATCACATTTTAGAAAAGTGAGAAAATAACACCCACTTTCAGAACTGAAGGTAACGAGTAACGAGAACTGAAGGTAACGAGTAACGAGAACCTATATATATATATATATATATATATATGTGTGCTATTATGCATGGATGCTATTTTATGTGTGTTTTAATATACTGTACATATTTATATATATGCTTATGTGTGCTATTACAGTATACAATTTTACAGTAATTAAAAATATATAATTGTAGTCGCAATTTAAAAATATAATTATTGCCACACTACAATGTTGTATACATTATAACAGTAATACAATAGACTAAAGACTGCAAAGAGAGAAGAAGAAAAACAGTGCAATGTACTGAAGAGAGTACCTTCAATGAAAACAGTTTTATGCAAGTATTGCAGTATGCGGGCAATATTCAAGCAGACATAAATGTAGCACTTCCACTGCTCCACAGCCCAATGCTATACCCTTCTGGCCAACACTTTAGGCATGGTGACCTTAGACCCGGGTTTCTCAACCACTGGGCTTTTGATTGGGCCACAAATCTAAAATCAAGACCTGCCATTGATCTGCAATTGGTTATTTAATATCATCTAATGTGGCCAAGTGGGCCTTGGGAACATGTTGTGATTGATAGGTGGGCCTTACTGTTGAAAAGGTTGGGAACCATTGCCTTAGACTATTCTTTTGGCACTATTTTTTCTCGAGATTAAAGAAGATGGTTGTGTGTGAGCAATGGGAGCCCCTCAGAGTGGCTTAATTAATTAATTAGAAAGGCTGTTTGGATACTTTTGGAGATTCTGAGTAGATATAATGACATTTATAATGCGAGCAATGATTATACAGTCATTTACTTTTCTATATCTACTTTTTTACAGGTGTCCAAAACTGTTAATTGTACAGGTAAGAAGACATTTTAGTTGTGTGACAAATAGGTTTCAGACACAGAAATGGAAAGTATTTTTGATACATTTTTTGAATGCTATATGTGTGCATATATAAGTGTGCCCAATAACTTTGGTAACACCATGTATGTTAAAGTCTCACACGCTTTTCTAGTAATCTGATTTGTCTCAACAAGCCAAAATTTTAATAACCAGAAGTCCCCAACAATAATAACCAGCTTTAATAAACAGAAGTCGCCAACAGACGGATTTCTATAAACCTCTGTCTTGCAAACTGCTGTATTTTATGTAAATTAACACCTTTACCGCTTGAGGACTTTGCATTTTTTCCCCCAAAAAAACTCTTTGGGCGTGTAATTGCCTCTATAAAAAATCAAGACATTTTGAATTGTGTTCCAAGAAAATCTGCTTGGTGTAACTGCTGCTCAGTCTCCTTAATTCACCCGCCATTTCAGTATGACTCCCAGTGTTTGCTACTGTTTATTACCATGTTTCAATGGAAACTGCTTGATATTGGTTTAATACACAAGACATCATAATCTCAGAATAAATATTTTTGCTGGTTTTCATTCCTGCAGATGCCTGTGTAAATCCTGATGACCAAAGTGAGAGACCACACACACAAGTGTTTCTTGATTATGTACAAATATACAGCAATGCTGCTAAATAGCATTTCCTGGTTTCACTGCTTCTCTCTCTCTCTCTCTCTCTCTCTCTCTCTCTCTCTCTCTCTCTCTCTCTCTCTCTCTCTATCTCTCTCTCTATCTCTCTCTCTCTCTCTCTCTCTC
>JBBJLS010000001.1:13405540-13415830 GCA_037577275.1 Bryconaethiops microstoma
TATATACACACACACACACACACACACACACACCAGTCAGAACATTAAAACCACCGCCATAATATTTAGTGTTTTCCCATTTTTGACTACACAAAACCTCTGTACCAGCAGCAGATCCTTTAAGTCATGTATGCTGTGAGGTGAGGACTCCATGGATTGGACTAATTTGTCCAGCCCATCCCATAGATTCTCGATCGGACTGAGACCTGGGCAGTTTGAAACTCAACTATTAGGGAATAATATTGCTAGGAAGGGGTGAACTTGGTTTGCATTGTTTAGGTGTCAGCATCAAAACATCAACTTTAAGCAAAGATGGCTCACTCGCTGTCTAGCATAGCCCATCCTTTCACAGGTTTCACTATAACAAGATAACCAATGTCATTCACTTTACTTGTCAGTAGTTTTAATGTTTTGTGGCTGATCGTTGTATATACAGTACTGTGCAAAAGTATTGAGCCACCCTCGTTTCTTCATAATTTGCTTCCAAAGGTCCAGATTTTCTTGTAGTTTAGTTTCTGCTTTAGGAACAGTACCCCAGGCTTCCTGAAGGACTTTCAAATACTCTTATTTTCAGTTCAGTCCCTGAACCTTACCAGTTTCAGAGGGATGTTTTTTTTTTGGTAAACCACATGGTGACCAATGTATAAATCATTCAAGCATAACAAAGCAAAACTTAAGTCCTGAACTAGTGAAGAAACAGGTACAGTTGATTCCAGATGATCAGGCCAGTGTATAGTATACTATTGGTGGTGAATGCTGAGTGGTTGGAACACTTTTATGCAGGCACCTTGTATCTTTAGGCACTTTGCAGCCTGTCACAGTAAAACGTTTGTTCATATTTCTTTCAGCATAGTTTTACAGGCATCAAATAGTATTTTTGCACCAAGAAGGTGAATCAAAATAAAATAGAAAGAAACTAGGGGTGGCTTAAGACTTTTGCATAGTGCTGAATATCTACTGTCTTTTCTAATTGTGTTGGAAATATGCTATATAAATAATGTTGACTGGCTTTGCCTTGTGCGAGTGTAAGTGTGTGTGCGCATATGTGTATATGTAAATGCCCCCCACTGTCGGCCCCCTCTTGGCTGCTGGAGTGCTGTCACGCAGGGAGATGGCAGAGCTCTCCATGGTGCTGACATCTCCCAGCATTGAGATGAGGCTTTTCGGCGCCACAATAAATTGAATGTCTAGAGGAACAGCATTTGTAAAACAAGACAAATAATGAATTATTGTTACGGCAACCTCTACACCCCTCCCCACAGCCTCTGTGCATATCTGTATTCTGTTTCTATTTGTTGCCTCTCTCTCTCTCTCTATCTCTCTCTCTCCCTCTTGCTCTCTCCATCTATCTATGTATCTCGCCATCTCTGTCCCTGTACAGTGCCTCTCTATCTGCATGCTGTCACTGTGCTCTGAAGCCTCTGTCACTCCCTGTTGCTATCTGCTATCTGTGCTAGTACGCCACCCCATCACCACCACCACTCTGCACCCCACCTTAGAGCTTACCTTACATCTCACTGTCTCTGTCACCAAAGCAAGTTTTTCAAGAAAAGTAGTAGGATTCTATGCCAAATATGTACAACACTGGCATCAAAACAAAAACTTGTACCTTCAAAATGATGATGTTTCACTGAAGAGATGAAAAAGTGATTCATGTAAATTAATTGAATTTACATTACATTACTTACATGATGTCATCAGCATTAACACAATTCTTGACATAAGATATAAACTGCAAGACAAAAACTGTGTTGATATAACCTGTTTTATTTAAACACAGACAAATTAAATAATCTTTTTTTTTAAGGTTTTATCCAAAGTCATTCTGAACTATTTCATTCGGTTCATACCTCATTTAAATGTTCACAGCTGGGCAAGGGCAGCTGCAATTTCCAAATAGTGTTAAAAATGTTTTTCTAGAATAACAGCAAGATAAAATTAAAAAATTGTATTTGTAAGACAAACAGTCATGAGGTTCCACAGGCAGAGAAAAGCTGCACCTGCTGCAAAACCAATTCTAAAAACTAGAGAAGGGGCTCTCCAAGAAATGACACTTTGGAAGATAACGCAACATGTGTTGTTTTTCTTGCCAACTTTACCTCAATTCTAACACCGGAACCACACACTTCTCCAGGCTGTAAGACCGCAAGGTGTTAAACGCACACATGTCGGGCCTCTCCTGCAGCCAGCCGTTGTCTCAGAGGAGCTCCAGTGGCCAGTGCTGACACCCTGCTGCTCCACACCCAAATCAACACGGCAAGACACACCGCCAGAGGCCAGCTCCAATTTGCATGGAACAAGTCTGACTACTTAATTCTGCTTTGATCTCCATTTCCTGAAGAGGGGATTGTGCGCTCCATCCCGTGGAAACACTTTTGTGTGAGTCAGTGTGCTGTACATCATCCGTCCTGTGAAGAATCCCAGGCTTTGCCTCTTTCCCCACTTGCTCTCTATCTAGTCTGCCTCTGTCGCTCTTCCTCTCTCTCTCTTTGACTCCAGCAGGCTCTAATGCCTTTTCTTCAAGGACAAGCATCTGCTGCACATCATCTGTATAAGACTTTGAGTCGGCGTGGCCTCCCGGGGCTTAAGTCCACCGAGCTGTTCCTGAAGCCTGTTTTAATGTCTTAACACCAGGCTGCTCTTGTCAATAAATATTAATACTGGGACCCAGATGATTCAGCCTGTCAGACACTTCTGTGGAGCTCCTCCGGCCGTGTGGCATTGAAGAACAGCACTTGCGTAAGAAAGAGGTTTTTTTTTTTTCTGCTGCAGTTGGTAAGACTATTAAGATGAATTCTTTTTGTGGTTGTATGCTGCCACTTTCAATAAATCAACAAATTCACATTTGAACTAAAATATAGTAACTAGCAAAGGTAGCCCAACAGAAGGTGATGAGTGAACTCTCAATGTCAAGTCAAGTTAAGTAGGTTTTATTTGTCATAGACACACTACACAGTAAAACTAAAACTAAATGTTCCTACAGGACCACAACATTCCTCCAGGATGAGAATGTTAATCTAGGACAATAACATTCATCCAGGACCACAACGTTCCTCAAGGACGACAATGTTCCTCTAGGATTACAATGTTCCTCTAGGACCACAGTGTTCCTCCAGGAGTGCAAAGTTCCTCCAGGACCACAACATTCCTCCGGGACCACAATGTTCCTCTAGAACCACAACATTCCAGGTCCATGGTGCAACACCAAAAATAACAGAAACACCACAAGATTACACAAGTGCAGGACAGGACAACACTGCACAATGTGCAAAGCGAGAGTAAAGAAAAACACAAAAACAACAAGCTATTAGACAAAAATCAAGATTTTTCCCCTTATCTCAAAACTCTTGAACCATGCCTCATTTCTTCATATTTTGCTTCTTGATTTTTTTTTATGTAGTCTTGAGGAACGGTTCTCCAGGCTTCCCGAAGGACTTTCAAAGACTCTCATTTTTTTAGTATAGCTCCTGAACCTTACCAGTTTCAGAGCAATGTATGTTAAGCTACAGAGTGACCTACGTATGAATCATTCAAGTATAACAAAGCACATCTAACTTAAGGCCTGAATTAGTGAAGAAACAGGTGCATATGATTCCAGTTGATCAGGCAGTGATCAGTAACCTAGTGGTGCTGAATGTTGAGTGGTTGGAACCTCTGATATAGGCACCTTGTATCTTTAGGCACTTTGCAACCTGTCACAGTAAAACATTATTTCCTACTTTTTTTATTTGTTATGCTCAATATGCCAAAGATAAGATAGTACGATAAGAATAAAATAGTAGTTTTGCACCAACCAGGTGATTCAAAGCAAAATATAAAGCAATAAGGGGTAGCTCTAGGCTTTTGTACAGTACTGTGCTTTTGTATTTTAGGGAACACCAAACAATTCTTGGCTAATCAATTTTGGGAAGAAGAAAAAAACTGCTTTAAGAAAAACAGAGTTGGCTTAGACTGATTACCATTGATAAATCCTCTGTGTTATGGACATGCTTAGCATGTGAAAGTGAGCTTGCTGGGGTTAACCCATGATAGACTGCGTTAGCCAAGTGCACTGTAAAGTAGCCAGTAGACTAATGCGCTGTACTACTTAGAGAATCAGCTCACCTTTCCACAGCAGCGCACCTGAGAGGGAGTTAGCCGTGCTCTTCAGCAGGGCTAGCAGTGCCATCCCAGCTACTCTCTCTGACTCCTCTCTGTGCCAGATTCATTACCACTTGCAGCAGGGGTATTAAGATACGGCGGCATTAACAAAGTTGTCCTGTATCTTAATTGAATCTGCTCCCACCCAGCAGCATCTGGGTTATGTTTACCTGAAATATAAGCTGCTCGGCACCGGAACATGGACCCACTGATAAAACACTGGGTTATTCATCCCAATCCTAATCCCGACTGTAATTTGTTCCCGGCAGCTGTATTCGCACACCGCACGCTCCCGGCTGACTTCTGAACTGAGCCATTTTCAGGTAAGTTACTACATTTCAGGAGTAGTTTGCTTTTCAGCACTTTCCCCCATGTGCAAGACTGGATTCCATTTTTCCTCCATGGACCTCTAAGCCCAATTTGTCCAAATAAGGACTCTAATTTCTAAAATCATTTTGTCAGTTTATCAACCAGAGTGGGGTTTGTTAGTCAAAAATATAATCAATTACAAATGACAAATTGCCTCTCTCAACTGTAATAGGATCAAGACAGACTGTTACTCTTTATGTTAAAGTCAAAGTGAACGTTGTCATCACAACAATATACAGTATACAAAGAGACAAAATGGCAAAGCCCATAGTTGTAGTTGTAGGACATTCTCTTAGAATGTGCTTTACAGAAATAAAATAAGCATTAACGCTTAAAAAGTAAGCAATTAAAGTAATTAACAAATAATATAGAATAAAAGCAGGTCTTAAGATTAAGTTAAACAAAGGAAAATGAAGCAATAATAAAAGAATACAGATAACAGTGCATGAATTGTGTGTGATCTTGCTGGTAACTGAAAGCAGCAAAAAACAGGTCAGTTTAAGCTTCTTTATAAAAAAGCGACAGTCAAGGCAGATCTGATCTGCACAGTGAGATGGTTCCAGCAGGGGGCAGTTTAATGATTAAATGCCATTTCACCCTGTTTCGATTCTGATCTGAGCACCACTAGCTGACCAGCTCCAGCTGCTCTAAGAGATCTTCTTGACTGATATTCATTAAACATCCCATATTTAGCGCCCAAACCACTGAGTGACCTCTAAACAATTAGCAAAACTGAACTCAGTTCTGTGTCTGATTGCGAGCCAGTGTAAGGAGCTAAGAGAAATGTGTTCTCTTCTCTTGGAACTTTAGCATCAGCATTTTGAATAAAATGTAGCTCACTAATGGTCTTTTTGGGAAGGACAATGAAAAGTCAACCCTGTAGGATGTATAGGAATGAATGAGCTTCTCCAAATCTCCCTTTGACACAAAACCTCTGACCTTAGTTATGTTTTTGAAATGCCAGAATGCTGATTCAGTCAGAACTTTAATTGCTTTAGTTACAGCTTTATACAAACAGTGTGAATAGCAAAACAAGATTTGAGACATACAAGACAGTACAGTACAAACTGTAAGCTGGCAATATGTCAGAAAAATGAAACCGCCATAATACTCAAAGACACAATAAATGATGTGATGACCAGACATGTCCTGAGTACATGAGCAGCATTGTGTAATTTATGTTAAACATGCAATACAGAGGAAGAAATAGCAATTAAACCTGAGTATCAGCATCAATTCACAGTTTATAGGAGTGTATAATCAGCAATAAGGTCAATTATACACCCTTTTGAACAGTATAAGTAAAGTAAAGATCCCAAAACAGTAAGGAATCTTATTATTGCAACTATTACAAAGAGTAGCGTGTGTGCAGAGTGTGTATGTCCAGTTTATGCGCAAACCAGTCCTCTTGACTGAAATGAATAGGCTGATGTTTGAACACCCAGAAACCAGCCAATAGAAACAGTAAAAACACCTGGTCTGTTTAGGTGAGGCTGGGGCTCTCTCTTCTTCAGCACAGGATTTTTTACATACAAATTTCAAATGGTCAAAATTTGGTCTTGGTAAATTTCGATGATTTGATAAATCACAGTCATGGGAATTACAGGAGTGGAAACATTTTTCAACACTGTCTTATAATAACACTACCTAAATTGTAGATTACTTCTGTCAAAGGCACTTGACCATTACTCTTGACAAAGCATGGCTAATGATTAATTAAATGCACAGCCTGCTAATAGGAAACTACACAATAATAATAAGATCTCAGAGCTCTACAGACAGCTGTAAAGGCCTTATCTATAGACCAAGACCAAACAAAATCTTTCAGAAAAGTGTTTACTAAGAGTAATGTAAAAGACTCTGGTTGCCAGATACGCCAGTTTAAGCTCCTTGTCCAAGGGCATGGCGCGTCAGGACTTGTACCTCCGACCCTAAAGTGTGGAGCTTGGAGCTGGGCCTGGACTCCACTGAGTGCTGGACTGGGAGCAGCAGAGGGAGAAGATCCTCATGAGGAACATCCCTGTTGGGGGGAGCCAGGGTCACCCACTAAGGGCTGGGCATTTTGTCCTTCTACCATAAGCTGGCCAGCAGATACTCCTCTTGAGCCGACGGCCAGCTGGCCGCTTCTGCACCGTAATGTGACATACGTGCGTGTGTGTGTGTGTGTGCACAAAGGGGAAGAGGAAGGGTTGAACGAGCCTGTGGTGCCACCATGCCTGGAAACCTTTCAGCCAGAGAGACCTCACGTGCATCATAAATCATTCCTCAGCATCTGAACACACATACACACACCTTACATTTGCTTCTAGTTTCCCTTTCTCTTCTTATTTCTGTCTCTTTTTCTGTATTTTCCTTCTCTTTCTCTCTCTCTCTCTCTCTCTCTCTCTCTCCCTCTCTCTCTCCCTCTCCATCTCCCTCTTTATGTCTGCTGTCAAAAGCCACCTCACTTACTTTAGGTGCCAGGAGTTTCTGTATGTGTGTGTGTGAGATGTCACCACTGTGGTCCCGTCCCCCAACCCACACACCCCCAGGCACTGCCGCTCCCTCTGCCCCGCTTCTCATAGAACAGATGCCGGGAGTGTGGTGTGTGCGCATGGGGGGGGGGGTTAATTGGGGTAGTAGTGGGGGTTAATTTCAATTAAAATTTCAACTAATGGAGGTCAGACGAGTGTCTGCAAACACCTGATTAAAACAAATGGTCCTGCCAGTCAAAACTTTATCTTGGTCACCCCCTGGCGGAGTGTCCCAGCAAAGTGTAGGGGAAGAAACGGGCCGAGGAATATAAGTGGGGGAGGAGGATGAATGTGCGGGGCACTTGTTAGCATGGCATCTGGTGGGAAAGAAGAGAAAGTCTGTGTATTTGTGGTAATGTGTGTGTGTGTGTGTGTGTATATGTGCGCACTCCTCTCTCATGGCAGGCGTGCTGTGCTGGCTGCTGCCACCCTGCTCCTTCATGCGTGCCACAGCAGCTCCTAACATCTGGCGGGGCCCTAGAGGAGTGCCCCCCCACTGTGGCTAAATATGGCGCTGGGTTAGGCTAATCACTTAGCTGGTGTCTGCCAGCCGCACCGCACGCCGCTACTCACCATACTCCAGACAGCTGCAGCGCCGCCAGCCATTCTTATTCTTCAGTTCACTCAAACTTCACTTCCATTCAGCTTGATCTCAGCCTCACATTGGAAGTTCTCATATTTTCGGCTATATCCTGTATGATCTCTCTCTCCACAGTAGTGGTCAACTAGCAACACCTGGAGACTCCTGGAGACATCTTTGCGCTTCACCTCCAGCCTAAACCTGACACATCTGATGAAGCCTATCAAAAACTTCTGAAGACAAGGAAACCATCTTAGTTCTGCCTGTTCTCGTCCAGGTCAGACACCATTAGGTCATCAGCAACAAAAGAATCTCAAGGGAAATGTGGACAGATTCATAGAGATTCAGTGCAGAGACTGTAAATGTGTCTTGTACCTCCTTTTTCAAATGTACACCAATCTACTCCATGTTAGAGAGACGTTCAGAGAAGGTCTAATAGTTTCTGCAGAAATACAGTACAGTCTTGAGCCACCCCTCTTTTCTTTAAATTTTCCTTTGAATCATTTTGTTGGAGCAAAAATACTATTTTACACCTGTAAAACTGACTTATATTTGCCATATTGAGTAGATTAAATAAAATAAATGGAAACAAATGTTTTACTTGACAGGCTGCAATGTGCCTAAAGATACAAGGAGCCTAAATAAAGGTATTCCAACCACTCAGCATTCAGCACTGCCAGAATACTGATCACCGCCTGATCATCTGGAATCACCTGCACCTGTTTCTTCACTAGTTCAGGCTTTAAGTTAGATGTGCTGTGTTATGCTTGAATGATTCTTTGAAAGTCTTTCAGGAAGCCGGGAGAACTGTTCCTCAAGACCACACTGACAATACAATTTTCCTCTTTGGAGGAAAATTATGAAGAAACGGGGGGTAGGGGGGCAGTACTGGCATTAACAAACTTGTATGACACAATTTTTTGTCACACTTGTGTGGTTTTATGTCAGAAAGGCAGGTACAGAAGAAGATTCTTTATTTATCATATGCATAGTCATACAAGTACAACACACAGTGAAATGATTTCTCTGTATTTAACCCATTCATCAAGTGAAGCAGTGGGCTGCCCGGGGAGCAGTGTGGGGACAGTACCTTGCTCAAGGGTACCACAGCTGTGACACTAGTAGTTGGGACTTGATCCCCAATCCTCTGATTGCAGGGCCAACGCCTTAACCACTATGCCATCCTGTGGGATGAGGAAACATCTAACCCATTTATCGTGCTTTTAATAGACATACAGTACTGTGTAAAAGTCTTGAACCATCTCTCATTTCTTTATACTTTGCTTTAAAAACACCTTGTTGGTGCAAAATACTATGTTCTGCCTAACAAATTGTCTTATCTTTGGCATATCGTGCCAATTAAATGAAAGAAATGTTTTACTATGACAAGCAGCAAAAGTGCAACATACTGGAGTGTGTGTTAATATTTCTGTTACAAGTTTCAGAATTCCTTTAATAGGCTTCAAACTGTCTGTATTTACAGAGGCTGAAAATGTTTATATGCACCTTAATGCTAATATATTACTAGAATCCTTTTGGGAGAGTTTTCACAGTTATGGTGTAAACTGATCTGTAATAGTTATGGTTTGGCACTGATGTGTGCAAATCCTACTGCTATACTGATCTACAAGAATAATACTGCTCAGTGATCAGGTCAGTTAATAAGAAAGGTCATTTGAACTTGAACATCTCCAGCTTTGCCATGTTAGCCATTCAGCTGTAAATAAACTTGTTGTCCTAGGTTGGGAGACTGACCCTTTTCAACACATTTACTTTCCTATTATTGAATAAAACATCTCCATCATTGTCTGGTGCGGGAACTGTACTGTTTTGGACTGTAACAGTGAGAGAAGTTGAGAGTTATCAGTACTCCTCAACCTCTTCTGAAAGACATTTTCCAAACCAACTGCGATAACAGAGCCAGTAACATTGCGAAAGTTCATTCGCACCCATTATACAGACTCTCTTCTACAATTTAGCAAACTGTATTGAAGCTTCCACTTTGATTCTGCAAGACTGTGTAACAGTTTCAGGCCATCAGAACTCTAAATGCACAGAAATGTCCAGTCCCATTCTGACCTAGAATCATTCCAGTATACTACCTCACTTTATGTACTCATACTACACCCTGGACTTTTAACAGCACCAGCACTTTACCTTCTGTTTACAGCCACATTTATGTTCTCTTATTGATAATCCTATAATTTACTACTCCCTCATAATGCTTTAACTGCCTGTGCAATATCTTACTTATAGTGCAATATTAGTCATTCTGGAAGGTTTACATCCTATTCACACTTTACTGTCACACTACTGTATGTGCTATTTATCGTAACTTGCGGTATTTTAAATATTGCTCCATGTTGCACTGTGGCCCATGGAGTAATGTAGTTTCAGTTGCTGACAGACAAGAGTATCCTTGGACCTATCATTTGGTATGTAGTTTAATCTAAATTGAATAAACCATTATTAAATATTCTTATTATTATTCTTTCGAATTATTTATTATTATTTAATGGGAGTATACAACTGCAGTCATGGATGACAATGGAATAGATCTGATCTGTAGAGACAGGTCTTTCAAGTTTACTTTGGATCTGTTAGAAGTGTGTGTTTCTTTGTGTGTGTGTGTGTGTGTGTGTGTGTGTGTGTGTGTGTGTGTGTGTGTGTGTGTGTGTGTGTGTGTGT
>JBBJLS010000001.1:13415930-13428191 GCA_037577275.1 Bryconaethiops microstoma
TGTGTGTGTGTGTGTGTGTGTGTGTGTGTGTGTGTGTGTGTGTGTGTGTGTGTGTGTGTGTGTGTGTGTGAATCTGTCTGGTGTGTGTACCTCAGGGTTGGCTTGCCTGTGTGTATGTGTATACGGAGTGTATGACAGCAGTGTTGTGGTCCCTGCAGTGAGCTATGGTAGAAGCCCACGCTTTATTGTGCTTGGACCCTCGGGCGGCCCTGTTTACTGAGCTGGCCACGCAGCAGCTTTACAATGGTGTAGATGTGTGTAGCGGCAGATTTGGAGCTTGTATTTAGCTGCCAGGAGTGACGGTGATGAAGTAGCAGTGATAAACTGATAGATTGGCTGCTAGCGAGATTTTGGGAGCAGGTCAGATAAACGTGGCACAGGGAAAGCATTCGGTGTTCTGGTGATAATAAACTTGTCGTTCTTCAGGCATTAGACTCCAGACCTGAGGAAACCTGAGCATGTGTGTGTGTTTGTGTGTGTATGGGGTGGGCACATAATGGGGGATGGCGGGGGGGTGGGGGGGAGAAAGAGAGAGAGAATGGGTTTTACCCATGGAATAGCTTTTCTGCCATTTGGAATTACATCAGGCTGCCACCTCTAGGTTTTATGGGCAGCCCTGAAGACTGATGGGATCTCAGATTGTTGACTCACAAATCATTAGTTGATGTCACCGTATGCTGTAGATATGTGGTGGAGGCCTCTCTACCGCAAGGTAAATGAGCTGTGCAGAAGTTTTGAGTCCTCACTTGCGTTCGAAACTGTTTTAGAGACTCATTTACTTTCTTCTAATAGAAAAGAAATTACCCAAGACCCATTTCTGCTTCCCCGCATTACCAAGGTGTGTCCCCTCATGAATCAGTGCACTCATTTTGTGTTTAACCCTCTTATCATTGGCCATATATTGTTCTGTCAAGAAAGCACTGTAAATAGTTTTTTGCATTGTTGTCGGTGCTGTTTGATTTATTTATGGATTTTAACAGTCTTAGCTTCATACAGATTTGGAAAATTGTCCATAACAGGCACAGCACAGTGAATAGAATAAGCAAAAAAACCAAAAAACATCACATACACACATTCATAAATGTCTGTGAATAAATGAAGAGACAACAAAGTTTGGACATTAGTTGATTAAACAAGAGGTATAAACGCAACAGTATTGTGGGCTGCTCAGACATTCACACACAACATTAAGGGAGTTTACATGTTCAGAAAAGTGCTAAACCTTGTAAAAGTAACCAACTTTACTTCTGAGTGTACTTAATCTTCTCTAATTGTATAAAGTATAAGGAAATTCTTGGGCCAAACAGACAAGGAGGAAGAATAATGATTTTTCAAATTAAGTAAGATTAGCCTTCTCGTGAAAAGGGTTAAAAAAAACAGCTGGGATGGCAAGTTGTTTCCTACAGGCAAAACACTAAAGAGGCCTGTGTTGAGGTCAGTGGCAGTAACAGCTGACAAAGAATCAAAGATTAACTTATAATATGACTGTAGGCTGGTCCAAAGTATATGAACAAGATCAGCAGGGCCATGGTGGCATCTATGACAGTTGGAATCTCTGTAAATAGTGAGTGAGCTCTACCTTAGAGGAAAGCAAAATTCAGAGTAAGACTTTTCTCTGTCCAGCCTGTTTCTCCTAGACATGATTGAACCCAGTTTAACATCTGTATAAGATTTTGACCATTTTCTCACACTTCTAAATTCAGCTCCTGAGAAAGAGCCTTTCTCTAATCTCGGCCCGATCCTAGTTTAAGATCTTAAAATGCTCTTTCTTCTCTCTCTATTCTGATCTTTATTTGTCCCAGATCATCAGATCTTCAGATAAACCATAAGAACAAGAAAAACTTAGTCTTATAAATAAGCCTGTACAACTACCAAACTCAGACAGTTTTGAGATTGTCAAAGAAAGGTTGTCAAAGAAAAGAAAACTGAAAAACTGATGAGAACAGCAAAAGAACTTATGTCTTAAAATGACTTTTTTCTTTTGCTTTAGCTTCTTTCTCCTGAAATGGGGGTTTAGAAGAAACAAGCCAGAATTCAATAATCTCCAAATATAATGATGATTTATTTGTGATAAGAAAAAGAAAAAAGCAGCAAAAACAACTGCTGGGTTTGAACAACTTTGATGAGTGCAAATAGCAGCATAGTAAATAGTTAATGGGTTAGACGCTGCTTCATTTCTGACAATGTCCCAAATGAAACGAAAGAGAAGTGGGTTTTCTTTTGCTTAAAGCTCCGCAAACAAAAAGGAATCATAGACATATGCACCCAGCCTCTTGTCCACCACTGCTATGATTTCATCTCAGATAGGGTTGCATTTCAGTGAAGCTACTAGTTCTGCATGCTACCTCTACAGGCAGAGTGTCTATTGGGACATTAAAGCAGCACTCATTCATTCCCCACCCCAACAAAAAAGTAACCAGCTCACTGACTTATCAATGCTTCCCCCAGAAATTTGTTTTTTCACAGAGAGGTTGGACAAATGTTGTTTTTGAATTTTTGTTTTCCAAAATGCCATTTCAAGTAATATAATATTGTGTGTTTGTGAAAGGTCAACTTAATTTGCTTGCACACAATAGCCTGGCTAAGTTCTAAGCCAGTATAAGAAAACAGACAAAGAGAAGATGTTTACAAGAGCTGTATTAAGGACTTGTCCATTCATGGTTCTACTTACACACCATTATAAAACACCTCACTTTATATAGACATGTATTTTTAACTGTGTATAAATATCTGCAGTCCTTTTTCTCCTTCAGCACAAATATTTTATAATTTCTTTCTTTTTTTTTTTTTTTTTGCACAGAGGAACATCTCTTTTAACTCGTCCAAATTTGAGTCCTTCCACTTTGTTACTTGTTTATTCTGGTGATGAAAACCTGTGTGTTACAAACAAATACAAAAATGGCACTAAAGCCCTGTAATCATGGGCAGAGAGAGGACTCAGGTGCAGGATATTAATTTAATAGTAGAGTCAGTGTAAACAAGAGACCCTTAATGAAGAAAAAGATCCTGAGGAAATGTTTTCCCTTGCCCGTATGCAGGTCACCAGGGTCCCCCTCTGGAGCCAGGCCTGTGGGTTGGGCTCGATGGCAAGCGCCTGGTGGCTGGGCCTATATCCATGCGAAGAGAGGACATGGATCCCCCTTCCAATGGGCTCATGGAGTTTGGGTGCAGTGTGAGTTGGGTAGCAGCCAAAGGCCGATCGGCTGCTGAAGCTAGCTCCAGGGATGTGGAATGTCACCTCTCTGGTGGGGAAGGAGCCTGAGCTGGTGCACGAGGTTGAGAGATTCCGACTAGATATAGTTGGACTCACCTCGACGCATGGATTGGGCTCCGGAACCAGTCTCCTCAAGAGAGGTTGGACTCTCTTCCACTCTGGAGTTGCCCATGGTGAGAGGCATCAGGCAGGTGTGGGCATACTTATTGCCCCCAGGCTTGGTGCCTGTACATTGGGGTTTACCCCAGTGGACAGGAGTGTAGCCTCTCTTTGCCTTCAGGTGGGGGGGGACGGGCCCTGACTGTGGTTTGTACCTAAATGCCAAACACCAGTTCATAGTACCCAGCCTTTTTAGAGTCCTTAGAGGGTGTGCTGGAGATCACTCCTTCTGGGGACTCTCTTGTTCTTCTGGGACTTCAAAGCTTATGTGGGCAATGACAGTGTGGTGGTGGTGGCCTATTTAGGATACTTGCCTCTGGACCAAGAGGTCATGGGTTCGAATCCTACCTTCAGCACACCACCCCTGGGTTCCTGAGCAAGACCCTTAACCGCAAGTTGCTCCAGGGAGACTGTCCCCTGTAGTTAGGGAAGTCGCTTTGGATTTTTGTCGTCTGATAAATGCCGTAAATGACAGTGGTACTTGGAGGGGCATGACTGGGAGAAATGCCCCCCCCCCCGATCTGAACCCAAGTGGTGTTCTGTTATTGGACTTCTGTGCTCGTCATGGTTTGTCCATAATGAACACCATGAAACAACTACAAAGCACTTGGCACCAGGACACCCTAGGCCACATTTCATCTGACTTGCGGCCGCATGTATGTATTGGACACTCAGGTGAAGAGAGGGGCGGAGCTGTCAACTGATCACCACCTGGTGTTGAGTTGGCTCCGCTGGTGGGGGAGAAAACCGGTCAGACCTGGCAGGCCCAAATTTATTGTGAGGGTCTGCTGGGAACATCTGGTGGAGTCCCCAGTCAGAAGGAGTTTCATCTCACACTTCCGACAGAACTTCAACCACATCTCAGGGAAGATGGGGGATATTAAGTCTGAATGGGCCATATTCCGCACCTCCATTGTCGAGGCAGCTGACCGGAAAGGTGGTTGGTGTGGCCGTAAGGTGGTTGGTGCCTGTCGTGGCGGTAATCCCCGAACCCACTGGTGGACACCGGCAGTAAGGGATGCCGTCAAGCTGAAGAAGGGATGCTGGAGGCAGCTGGCAGGTACCGGCAGGCCAAGCGGAACACAGCTTGGCAGTCACTGAGGCAAAAACCTGGGTGTGGGAGGAGTTTGGAGAGGCAATGGAGAATGACTTCTGGATGACTTTGAGGAAATTCTGGTCCACCATCCGGCATCTCAGGATGGGGAAGCAGTGCAGCGTCAACACTGTATATGGTGGGGATGGAGCGCTGCTGACTTCAACTCGAGAGGTTGTGGGTCGGTGGAAGGAATACTTTGAAGACCTCCTCAATCCAACCAACATGCCTCCCACTGAGGAAGCAGAGTCTGCAGACTTGGAAGTGGATTCTCCCATCACCGAGGCTGAAGTTGCAGAGGTGGTTAAAAAGCTTCTCTGTGGCAAGGCCCTGGGGGTCGATGAGATCCGCCCCGAGTTCCTTAAGGCTCTGGATGTTGTGGGGCTTGGTTGACACGCATCTGCAACATCGTGTGGACATTGGGGGCAGTGCCTCTGGATTGGCAGACTGGGGTGGTGGTCCCCCTCTTTAAGAAAGGGGACTGGAGGGTGTGTTCCAACAATAGGGGGATCACACTCCTCAGCCTCCCCGGGAAGGTTTATTCAGGGCTGCTGGTGAGGAGGGTCCATTGGATAGTTGAATCTCAGATTTAGGAGGAGCAGTGTGGTTTTCGTCCTGGACGTGGAATGGTGGACCAGCTCTATACCGTTAGGGGAGTCCTGGAGGGTGCATGGGTGTTTACCCAACCAGTCTATATGTGTTTTGAGGATCTGGAAAAGGCATTTGACCGTGTCCCTCGGGGACACCTTTGGGGAGTGCTCCGGGAGTATGGGATGCCGGACACCTTAATAAGGGCTGTTCGCTCCCTGTACAACTGGTGCCAGAGCTTGATCCGCATAGTCGGCAGTAAGTCAGACTCATTCCTGGTGAGGGTTGGACTCCGCCAGGGCTGCCCTTTGTCACCGATTCCGTTCATAACTTTTATGGACAGAATTTCTAGGTGCAGCCAGGGTGTTGAGGGGGTCCGGTGTGGTGACCTCAGGATCAGGTCTCTGCTTTTTGCAGATGATGTGGTTCTGTTGGCTTCATCAGGCTGTGACCTTCAGCTCTCACTGGAGCAGTTTGCAGCCGAATGTGAAGTGTCTGGGATGGGGATCAGCACCTCCAAATCCGAGACCATGATCCTCAGCCGGAAAAGGGTGGAGTGCTCTCTCCGGGTCAGGGATGAGATTCTTCCCCAAGTGGAGGAGTTTAAGTATCTCAGGGTCTTGTTCACAAGTGAGGGACGGATGTAGCGGGAGATCGACAGACAGATTGATGTGGCGTCAGTGGTGGTGAAGGTGCTGCATCGATCTGTCGTGGTGAACAAAGAGCTGAGCCGCAAGGCTAGGCTCTTGATTTACTGGTCGATCTACGTTCCTACTCTCACCTATGGTCACAAGCTGTGGGTAGTGACCAAAAAAAATTAGATCGCGGATACAAGCAGCCAAAATGAGTTTCCTCTGTAGGGTGGCTGGGCTCTCCCTTAGAGATAGGGTGAGAAGCTCAGTCATCCGGGAGGAGCTCAGAGTAGAGGCACCCAAACTGTTTTAAAAAATAAATATATTTATATAAATATACATATAAATATATATAAACAGTAGGGATCAAATCTCTTCAGTCACTTGATACCACCCACCCACAGAGGAGGCAATAAAGCTCTGTCAAGTACCAGACCATTTAGGGTCAAGAACGGCTGAAAGTGGGTGTAGCGAAACATTAGTGGCCGAAAACTGGTTTTAGATCATTGTTTCAAGAGAGTCCGGGGGGCTCCCAAAGCACGAGCAGCTTTCTTTCTGAGTTTATTTATCTTGTTGGAGTTCCTGGTGGTGGCACTGTTATCCATGTATGAGATAAAGTCATGGAGCCTCACAAACTCAAGTATGCCCTTCAAGTAGTCCACAATCCAAGACATAATGGACGTGCCCACCTGCATGGAGCAGAGGGGATGAAAGAATGTGCAGTTTAGCGGGTAAACCACAGCACCATTAACTCCAGTGTGGTCTTGGTAGGCAAACTGCAGGGGATCCAGCGATGTCTTAAGCATAGGTCTGAGTTGACCCAGGACATGTCTGTGAGCTGGAGTGTTTGTAGCCTGTGATTTTATTCAGGCCCTTCCACAGTTTACAAGCATTTTTCTCTCCCAGTTGGTCTTCCACCTTTCTCCTGTAGGTGTTTTTAGCTTTATAGGTGCTTCTCAATAAATTAGAATATCATCGAAAAGTGAATTCAATTCTAATTAAATTCAGAAAGTGAAACTCAGATTCTTTACACACAGTAATAATTTATTTTCATTTGGCTTATTATGGTATACAGATAATGAAAACCCAAAATTTAGTATCTCAGAAAATTAGAATACTACACAAGACCAACAAAAAAAAAAAAAAAAAGAAGAAAAAAAAAAACATTTATTACAGAAATGTTGGCCTACTGAAAAGTATGTCCACGTAAGCACTCAATACTTGGCCGGGTCTGCTCTTTCATGAATTACGATCAGGAAGTCATGGGTTTGATTCCCACGACTGCTAAGCACCTCTGAGGTACCCTTGAGCAAGGTACCGTCCCCACATGGGTTAAATACAGAGGACGAATTTTGTGCTGTTAACACTGTGTACTGTGGTGTGTTCACATATGACAGAATGGTCACTTTCAATCAGGCTGTGGCACTGCTGAGATGTTATGGAAGCCCAAGATGCTTTGATAGCAGCCTTCAGCTTGTCTGCATTTTTGAGTCTGGTGTCTCTCATCTTCCTCTTGAAGGCTGCTAAAGCATCTTGGGGTTTAGGTCAGGTGATTTTGCTGGCCAAACAAGCACAGTGATAACATGGTCTTTAAACCAGGTCTTCGTACTTCTTGCGGTGTGCGCAGGTGCCAAATTCTGCTGGAAAATTAAATCAGCATCTCCATAAAGCTTGTCAACAGAGGGAAGCATGATGTGCTCTAAAATTGCCTGGTAGATGGCTACGCTGACTTTGGACTTGATAAAATACTGTGGACTAACACCAACAGATGACATGGCTCCCTAAATCATCACTGACTGTGGAAACCGGACCTCAAGCAACTTGGATTCCATGCCTCTCCACTGTTCATCCAGACTCTGGAACCTTGATTTCCAAATGAAATGCAAATCTGAAAAGAGGACTTTGGACCACTGAGCAACAGTCCAGACCGTTTTCTCCTTAGACCAAGTAAGACGCTTCTAACGTTGTCTCTGGTTCAGGAGTGGCTTTACACAAAGAATGTGACAGTTGTAGCCCATGTCCCAGGTACATCTGCGTGTGGTGACTCTTGATGCACTGACACGAGCTGCAGTCCGCTCCTTGTGAATCTCCTCTAACTTCTTGAATGCGCTGTGCTTCTTTCTCTCAAGGCTGCAGTTATCCCTGTTGCTTGTGCAACGTTTTCCTGCCACATTTTTTCCTTCCAATCAACTTTCCATTAATAAGCTTGGTTACAACACTCTGAACAGCCAGCTTCTTTATCAATGACCTTTTGTGGCTTACCCTCCTTGTGGAGGGTGTCTTCCGGACAACTGTCAAGTCAGCAGTTCGTCATGGGACTCTGTGGTCCTTCTAGTCACAGTCCTTGTGATCACAGATTGCATGTTCATGTACATGTTGCAAATTGGCCAGGTTGTGGTCAGATTACATTTTACACCTGGGTGCAAATAGCACCAGCCATGTTTATTTCCAATGTTCCATGTTTATGTCTAAAATAATTCATAAAAGTATATTGCATTCATATGACACTTGCACAGAATTCATGAAAATGACCGTTCATCAGTAAAAATGATCAGCTTCTTTTAACAGGCAAGGTAAGCCAGAAATTTGTTTTTTTTATTCCTTTCTTCCCTTTTTAATTGGACACTCATGAAGTGAACTGTTTACTACCAAACATATTAAACAGCAATCTGCACAAATGGTGGGTCGGAGAAGAGCACAATAATTGCACTTCAGACTATATTAACAAGTCAATTGAATTAACAAACAGAATTAAATTTAAATTTCATATTAACAATACATATGGTCATACCTGTTTGAATATATCTTCTCTGATGGCCTCACAATCGACTTTGTGTTTACAAACAAGGCAGGATGCCGTTGCAAAGGAACCTGAAAAAAAGATGTCAAAATGTTTATTGTATTTTGACAATTTAAACAATAACTTAAATGTCGCTTATAACTTCACATAACGGACGAAACAGTGGTTTAATTTAATTAAAATTATGTTTACATATGTGTATTGCATTACCATGTGTGTACTACATTCATATAAAAAGCAGGTATATGTAGATAAGCACTTTAAGCCAACCGTAGCATTTACTTATATTTGGGAAAACAGTGCAAGTAGTTAATCAAAACATTGAGGGTTTTCACTTGTACTTGTTAAAGGATATGTTTCATCATTCTATCACACAGATTTAACCTCAGTAGTCGAAAGTAACACCGTTAAATCATTAGTATCACTCCAGTGAAAAATACATTCATAGGAGTGTATTAAGTGATTTCTGCATCTCCAATATGTATTTATTCACAATTTTGTAACATGTATTTACTGTTGAAACCAGAAGTTTACATACACTGTATAAAAAGACAACTTTCTCACTGTCTGCCGTTTAATCAGACTACACTTCTATTTTAGGTCAGTTAGGACTACCAAAATTATTTCTATTTGATACATGACAGAATAATGAGTGAGAGAATGTTTTATTAAGTCAGAGAGTCAAAAGTTATATACAGTAAGAATACTATGCCTTTATACAATTTGGGAAAGCTCAGATGATGATGTCACGGCTTTAGAAGCTTCTGATAGGTTAATCTATCGCATTTTGGTTAATTTGAGGCACGCTTGTGTATGTATTTTAAGGGACACTTCAAACACATTGCTTCTTTGTGTAACATCAGAGATATCAGGAATAGAATTGTGGACCTCCACAAGTCTGGTTCATCCTTGGGTACAATTTCCAGATGCCTGAATCTGCCACGTTCATCTGTTAAAACAATTATATGCAAGTCCCACAGATTAATGTGTTTTGGTGTGAACTGTGCATATCAACCCCAGATCAAATGCAAAACACCTTGTGGAGATGCTAGCTGAAGCTGGTAAGAGGGTGTCATTATGTACAGTGAAACAAGTCCTGAACTGACATGGGCTGAAAGGCCACTGAGGGAGTAAGAAACTATTACTCCTAAAGCAACATAAAAAAGCCAGGTTACAGTTTGCACACAGGGACAAAGACCTTAATTTTTGGAGATGTGCTGTGGTCTGATGAATGTGTTTGGCCATAATGGCCACCATTACAGTTGGAGGAAAAAGGGGGAAGCTTGCAAGCCTGGGAACACCATCCCAACTGTGAAGTACAGGGGTGGTAGCATCATGTTGTGGGGATGTTTTGCTGCAAGAGGGACTGGCGCACTTCACAAAAAAGGTCGCATATGGAAAAACCATTATATAGAAATATTGAAGCAACATCTCAAGACATCAGCCAGGAAGTTAAAGCTTGGACGCAAATGGGTCTTCCAAATGGACAACAAAGTAAATTTTTCAGAGTGGCCATCACAAAGCTCTGATCTCAATCCCACAGAAAATTTGTGGGTAGAGCTGAAAATGCATGTGTGAGCAAGGCAGCCTACAAACCTGACTCAGTTACACCAGTTCTGTCAGGATGAATGGGCCACAATTCCAGCTAAGTATTGTGAGAAGCTTGTGGAAGGATATCTGAAAAATTTGACCCAAGTTATACAGTTTAAAGGCAATTCTAACAAATACTAATAAATTGTATGTAAACTTTTGACTTTGACGAAAATTATATAAAATTCTCTCTCATTATCCTAACTGACCTAAAGCAGAAGAACTTTAGTCTGATTTAACGTCAGACAGTGAGGGGAAAAAAAAAAAAAAGTTATGTCACTTTTTATACCGTGCAACTTCTGGTTTCAACTGTATTTACTTCCGTGTTACATTTATGTATTAATATACAATTTTGTGTGCCATATTTATTTAATTTTACACCACTTTATGTTTGGTCCTCCACACACAACACTATTGACAATGGACTTTCTACACAGAAGTTTTCCTAAAACCTCATTTCTCAGTTACCTTAAATGTCAAAACACAGAATTATCATTCCAGGCCTGGAGTCCAAAGCTCTGTTTACATCTGGTGAGACCATAAGTGGACAGGGCTAAATACAAACTTAAACGGCTACGTGTCTTGGGTTTTGAGTTGTGATCCAGTTACCCAAAATGCATTTTAAAACCAAGTGTAAACAGGGCCCAAGAGAGAACAATTAGCTTCACTCTCACTGGGCAGACAGGATGGCCCTTCCCTAACCACGCCTCCATCACCCACTCAACAGTGTTAGCCATCTTTTAGCTAAAATAACAGAACTGGCAATTATCCACCCTGCACCTCGCCAGTGTTTGCCGCTTCATGTGATTGGGAAAGTCCTAGTTGGTGAGCAGAATTTGACATGACTGAATTAGGGGAGAAAATCTGAAAAAATTGAAAAACAAGAAAAACATACACATGGATAAAAACTTGTTTTTTAAATGTATTAACCATGGAATGTAACAGAACCTTCGCCAGGTAGTTTAAGCATACTGAGCTTCTGCCATAAACAAAGTGTTTTTCTCTCATGTGTAACATTCTGCTGCAGTGCCAGGGCTCATGTTTGCACAGTTGTACTTTTATAAGCCAGTGCAATCACAGGATTTTTCTCCCTGCCATTTTGGCCGAACCTATTACCGTTCAAAAAAGCAACTGATTAACCTGCATCATTCCAACCCTGAGCTTTCTGATTCTGAGAATTGTTATGGAAAATGCGTTATATTCTCTAAAATTACATGTGACAGTGACTGGGTTACATTTGATATAATGAACCAGAAGTGAAAACAACAAACAGGTTTTGTATAGGGTATAATTCCTGACCAAGGGTCTACATTTATTTTTATTCTATTGGTAAATATTGATAAATAGTAAAACCTTTAATTAGGTGTACTACATTTTTTATTGATGTATAATGTAAGGCTAAGTTTAAGGAGACTTAACAGGGGATGTTTTTAAGCAAGTGGTCTACCACAAAATATCACTTAGCCGCCACCTTCTTCCAGCTGCTCTTCTGTATCATCTCTCTCATACCAACTACCTGCATGTCCTCCCTCACCACGTCCATAAACCTCCTACTAGGCCTTCTTCTTTTCCTCTTCCCTGACAGCTCCATCCTCAGCATCCTTTTCCCTAAATACTGAGTCTCCGGACATGCTTTGAAAGTGCTTTGAAAGGCTGGTCTTAGCACACATCAAAAAGAATATCCCTCCCACTCTGGACCAACAACAGTTCGCCTATAGGCCAAACAGGTCAACTGAGGATGCCATTTCCCTGGCCCTTCACACCGCGTTGTCACATCTAGAACAGCAAGACAACTATGTGAGGATGCTGTTCATTGACTACAGCTCAGCTTTAAACACCATTCCCCGCCAATCAAGCTGACCACCAAACTGTATAACCTCGGACTATACCCACAACTGTGCAACTGGGTACTAGACTTTCTCACTGAGAGACCACAGACAGTACACATGGGCAGTCTGACCTCCACTTCTATCACCCTTAATACTGGAGCACCTCAGGGCTGTGTTCTTAGTCCTCTCCTGTACTCCCTCTTCACACATGACTGCTAACCCACTCATGATTCAAATATCAAGTTTGCAGATGACACAACCATGATAGGACTGATCTCTAACAACAATGAGTCAGCCTATAGGGAAGAGGTTGAGAACCTGGAATGCTGGAGCAGAGACAACAACCTTGCCCTGAA
>JBBJLS010000001.1:13431395-13445781 GCA_037577275.1 Bryconaethiops microstoma
TCCTGAGCAAGACCCTTAACCCCAAGTTGCTCCAGGGAGACTGTCCCCTGTAGCTAGGGAATGGAAGTCGCTTTGGAAGCGTCTGCTAAATGCTGTAAATGTATATAGAGCTAAACACAGGAAGTACTCGATTAACCTAACATCATGACTTAGAGCTACCCCTAGTGGTGGGGAGGGTGAACTGTAGCATGGGACGTCACAGTAAACAAGGTCAGAAATATTGAAGAATTTTCAGATGATCAAAGAATGTCTTCTACATGCTTCAGATATCTATATTTGATCTACAGGGGGCAAAAATGCGAATCACTATACACTTATAACAAACATACTTGTATTTGCAATAACTTTATATTGTGTATATTATTTGTGAATTTCGACAGGCCTCGTTTTTTACTTTTGCACTGGTATATATATCATTTTTGCTCCATATTTTCACAATACACTCATACTATCACCTCCATTCTAATGCAGAGCATTTTTTTTTTTTTTGAGTGCAACAACCACATCAATTGTACTTGATGAAACTCTTGGAATCAGCATTTCTAGTTTATTCTTTCAAGACTAAGAAATCCTCTGGAAAAAAACCTGTGCTTACTGCACTATGGATTTATTTTAACACAGTGCAACAACGGACTTTACTACACTGCTCTCCACCGTATGCTGCTGTGAAGAGAAAATTCTTTCTTTTTACATGGTGAGTGATCAGCCTTCATCCCCATCTGTTTACTGCACACCAAATGTTTGTGAACAGTTATTGCCATTAATTTCACTTTTACGGTGTTGGCATGCCACAGAGGTTCATTTGAATGGATAAAATGCAAAGGAGTCCTTAAAGCATCGCAGTAAAGCTGCCTTTTGCCTGTTAGTAATAAGCCCTCGAGACAGCGGTCTAGAAAAAAACATGATTAAATTATACCGTGGTGTGATTGAAATTTGTGCATGGCACTCACAATGTGAACCTCCTCTCTCTATTTCACAGAGCTTTTAGAGAGGTCCTTAAGATCAGGAGTGGAAGTTCCTCGCCGCCGCAGAGCGGAGCAATGTAAAGGATGACGGTCGGAGAGAAACAGATTAATAACGTTGATCAGGCGTGCTCCCCACTCCACGCTGCTATTGACCCACTCCTCAACCCTCCATCTCCTCTTATCAGATGGCCATTCCTCAGCAGCGTCAGAGCCTCTGCCATGGCCTCAGCCCACTCCAATTACTCACAGTCCAGGCGGTGCCGAGTCTGCGGCTCTACACTGTACAGTACATAAAGCAGCCCAAAGAACCCTCTGACTCCACCAAAAATAAACACACTCACAAACGAACTGAGGAGCTGAGCTGACTTGAAAGGCGACGCTTTTCATAGGCAAATGGCTGGAGGCTTACGAGAAGCCCCTCGGCCTCAGGATTTGAGATGAATGCCCTACCATCGAAACAAACGTACTGTGGACTCTTAAACGTGCTTAGTAATCAATCGCATAAGATGGCTTTCTTGTCAAGTGCCACGTGTTATTTATTCTCTGTTTATTTGTTGCTTTTGAGCCAGATCTCCTGGTCTTGGATTGTGTTTTTATTTTTATTTTTTTTATTTTTCTCCTTTTCAAAAGGGTTTGGCTACCATCACCAATGGTTTCCTGTTGGGGAAATTAGTCCTCTGCAGGGGAATTTCATAACAAACAGGATCTGTGGAATACAAATTAGGCCAGTAATATATTCATAAATCATAGCTGTTGGCAGGCCTTTTAATTCACTTTGATTAATAGTGACATGTGCTGGAGATAGTGTTCAGCGGGCTGCTTTTGTCTCGGATAGTTCTGATTCTTTCCAGGGAAATCACAGAAGAGGATATGAGGATATCACACACACACACACACACACACACACACACACACGCAGAGCACTTGCAAACACCTGGGCCCTTGCCCACAAAGCGGAGGACACACGTGCACACGTGCCCACACACACACAAGTGGCTCTTATTGCACAATGACGAGCACAACGGACAATAAAAGTACAGATACGTGTCCCACCCTAATGGAGGCTTTGAGCCGCAGCTCATTTTATAAAACTGTAAGCATTTTCTCGACAAGCACCTCTCACCGCTCTTTCAGGTCCATTCAAACCCCTGTTAGATGTGTGAATTTCCCTCCACTCCAGTGTCTAAAGGATCCGTGATCAAAACGATGCATTTACAGGCAGACGGTGAAGAGGTAGTTTGGTAATATAGAACACACAAAATAAAGAACATGTTCTGAATAAAGAAAGGAAACGGCTCCTCACCTTCTCACTGCTACTGTAAAACTAAATGGAGACATGGAGTTCAGTCGTGTTCCAGTATCACCAGATCAGCTCTACCATCTCTGTTGGACATTTATACCAGAGACCAGAGGCACCAGGATTATCAGAGACTTGTGTCACTCAGTAACTGTCAGTCTGACCTGCTGAAATCTGAAAAACACTTCAGGAGTATTGTAGCCAAACTAGAGAGACTCAGGAGGAGCCTTAGTCATTACAATATCAGACTCTTAACCAGGATACAACACACAACTTCAACATTTCATTATAAGACAAACAAAACTCTATACCTCACTGTACCTCACCTGCCTCTGTACCTCACTGAATGTCAGCTGCCTCTCTACCTCACTGTACCTCACCTACCTCACTACCTGATTGTACCTCACGTGCCTTTCTACCTCACTGTATATCAATATGCCTTTCCACCTCATTGTACCTCACCTGCCTCTCTACCTCACTGTATCTCATTTGCCTCTCTACCTCACTGTACCTCACCTGCCTCTCTACCTCACTGTACCTCACCTGCCTCTCTACCTGACTGTGCCTCACCTGCCTTGCTACATCACTGTACCTCACCTGCCTCTCTACCTCACTGTACCTCACCTGCCTTGCTACATCACTACCACTCTACCTCTCCGCACCTCAACTGCCACTCTATTCTACAGCACTGCAGTAAAACCTCTACTTTAAATGCATTGAATTGCAGCATCTCTGAAACTGCAGTTGAACTGCATCTGTTTTTAACACACAACAGAAATCGCCTTAGACTTAAAGCAATAAGATATGCAGTTATGTTTTGTAAGGGAGAGAAACACTAACTAGAAATAGTTATTTCTTCTATTCATTAACTTTTTCTATTAAGTTTTTAAAAATTATTTACACAGTGCAGACATGAAGCTATATAGAATATTCCATTAATATTTAATCAAAAAATGTTAAGTAACGGCTAGGTAGGATACATGGTATTAGCTTGGTGTTACCCTTACAAAAATGACTGCAGTTTCCTTTGACAATACAGCAGTTTCCCTGGAGGTAAAACACCTGGACTGAATGCTATGAACTGGAGATGCTGTTTATAGCTTGAACAAAATGACTTCTGTAAACATTTATTTGTTTGTTTGTTTTAAATTTATTTACACTTAGAAACAAAATCAAAATCATCAAGTGTGTCATTATATAGCAACATTTAATGCACAAACTTCCAAATGTTAAGTAACGCCAAGCTGGCACCATGCTATTTCCACATTTTACATTGTCTTTAGTTTAAATACAAACACTTGAAGCTGGTAAAGAACATATTCTTTACCCTGCATGTTTAAGTTTTGAAGTAACACCTTTTATAAAGGCTTGAACTCAGGATCAATCTTATAGCACTGTTTTATTGCCTGTTAGCTTCTTAGCTTTCCAGTGACCTGCTCAGTCTTACTGTAGTGAGGGCAGAGTATATCAAGTCCAGAAAACTTAAACTGTTCCCCAGTGAAAGAGTCTAGTAGCATCTACCAGTGATGCTCAGTTGGCATTTTTTCATCTGGTTGCTTTTTTCTGGGCTCGGATGTCAAGAGCTAGACTTTTTCAAGGGGTGAATATAAAACCATGTTTGTGGATCCTCTGAATTTTTGCATTTAATCAGTTGTTTATGCCTCATGTGCCATACCAACAATATAATTTTAATGTTTTTGTTGCATAATCTATTAAAACTATACAACATAACGATATACGATTATAAATAACTTAACAAATATTCAACCTATACAAATAGAAGAAATATTACATGTAGAAGCAAGATCTATGCTCTGTGCAAAAAGTAACAAAATAGTATAGAAATATTTCTGCATCATTTTTTTGAAAAAAATACTCAGAAACTAAACATTGTGATGTATTCAAGACGTGTTACAGGAAAGTGTTTAAAACCTAAACATTTATATTCACAATGAACTGCACGTAGCTTGGTCATCTTATTAACAGCATGAGGGGAGAACTGCTGTGTCCTCATCTCCTCCTGGCCGCTCTGACAGGGCCTCTATCAGTCAGGGGCAGAGCGCCAGCTCATCATCTTAAAAGAAGAGTAATATTATAGTTAGCCGCAGACTTTTATTGCCCAGTCATTAAACTTTCCCATTAGTGCTTTATTGGAGGCCGGTTCAGTTTGGGTTGAGGTGAGTTAGAGTGTGTGCCTGAGTGTGTCTTCCACCTTCCTTTTTTACGCCCGTCCACCTGAAGGTGTGCTTTGCACGAGTTACATGCTCCACTGTTTTCACATCTGTCATCAGTAAAGCAATAAAACTGTGCAGATGTAAAGAAGCCACACAGCTCTATCTGTCATTCTCACAGGGCTGTTCTTTAAAGAGTGGACCCGCTGGAAAAGACATGAAAAATATATTAAATATTAATATGATATGGAGGTATTATGATGTAAAGCTTGTTCACAAAAGCATTTTAGTCACATAATGTTACTACATTCTTGGCTCTATATAGTACCATTTTTTTTTCACTCATCTTTTCAGGTGTTCTGGGGAATTATTTTTCTAAAAGCTGTTTAAAGTACCATACACATAAGGTCTTAAGAATCCATCAAACATGCAAAGAAACATTTAAATATTCATAAGGTCCTTTGAGGTGTCTTTGGTTCTGTACATAACCACTATCTTTATCAAAGAACTTCCAATTTTAAGGTTGTAGGATAAACACACAATTTAAATTACATACTGATTTATTGAGTGTGTACTTTCAAACGTATTTCCTCTATCTATCTATCTGTCTATCCATCGGTTTAGATATCAGAAAACTGACAGCGACAAATCCGGAAGTGTTGGTGTTTCATTTTGCAAAACTAGACTGCATGCAAAACAATACATTTTCATCCAATTATAATCATAAATAAATATGCTGTTCTACTCACAAATGTAATATTGATTGGGAGAATGTGCGCTTACAGTCTGCATTTTCAACACAAACACACTGCTTGTTTCATATTAAAAAGTAATTCAACAAAATGTTGAACGGGCATTTCAAGCCAGAGAATTTTCATTCAGGAGGTGTACAGGTAGTTTTACAATTTATTGTCCACAATATTTACTGCAGTTGCTGGGTTAGAATGTGAGCAACTGTTGCTGGGTTAGAATGTGAAAGTGATCATTTGGTCATGTGTGAACACACCACAGCACACAGTGTGAACAGGACGAAATTCTTCCTCTGAAATTCTTTAACTCATTCACCAAGTGAAGCAGTGGATAGCCAGGAACACGGCGCCCAGGGAGCAGTGTGTGGGGACAGAACCTTGCTCAGGGTACTTCAGAGGTGGTTATCAATCTTGGGAATTGAACCCACGACTTCCTGATCCCAGGGCAACTAGGCCACCATCTGCCCCAGTCTAGTGACTTCTTTCAGGTTGAATGGAATTTTTGAATTCTTTAAAGCATGTCCAGCCTTGGCTACTCAGACATGCAGTTTTTTATTGTGTGCTAAATATTTATCATTACATGCAATATCTTTATGTTCAAAAGTTATTTTGTGCAGCAGGCTTATCATGTGTAGTATCACTGCTTATGTCACTATTATGTGCAATAACAGACAACTCCAAACCACTATTGTATTAAGAAGTAAACAACTTCAGCAGCAATTTTATTTATCTGTTTATACCCACCTCTCGTACAGAACGCATCATCTAACATTTAGTGCAAGAGTGTTTTCTGCAGAGTTTTGTTTTGACTTATTTTATACTGACAGTATTTTATACTGTTCTTGTCTTTGTGTCTCTGTGTGTCTGTTTCCCCTGGGATCAATAAAGTTTTCGCATTCTGATTCTGATATTTGTTGGTGGAGCACAGATTTTTGTACACTGGAAAACATCCAGATGAGCAGATCGTCAAGATTCCCAAATTGGGACTTTTGAATGACATAAATATGGAAAATATACATAATAAGTGATATGATAAAACAACAAATCTGTGCCAGTGTTGTGGATGTTGTTCCTCGGAGGCTTCATTGATTGTGTGACAGCAGGGTGAACTGGGACAGAGGGGGCCGGCCGCGTTCAGCATGCACACGCTCTGCTCACCACTGATCCGGGGTCAGCTTCATCTGCATAGGGATCGATAGACTACAGTAATAATTGTGATCTATGGCGTTAACATTAAAGCGGCTACTGACCTGTGTGAATCAGAACCGAGGAAACTGACCGGTGCTGAGGGAGCCAGAGCATCATCTCTCCCCCCTCAGAGGCATATCTCACCGGGGGCAGCGAGGAGAACGACATGGCCTGCTGGCTCTATGAATGCTAATGTCCTGCCAGAGGGGCCGAGGACCATGGGTGGATCCACAGGGGGATCTAAAGTCCTGAAATGAAATAGAGGTGTTCCACCTGCTCAAAAAAAAAATGCATGTACGTATACATTCATATCACCTTTCTTAATCAGCACTTTCAATAATTTAAAGAAAGACATACATGCTGCAGATTTCTAATGATAAAATGCAATGCGGTAACTTCAAAGGCATTTATCCAGAATGATAGACAGATGATTTAGCATTATTATGATAAAGTTGACACATATTTGAAACAAAGGTGGTCATAACCTTGAGGCAAAAAACTTAAATATAAATAAGAAATGACTGACAGTAAAAGCTTGTTTAGTGTTTACTAAATATTGAATGGAACCTCTACAAATTTCTTCTGATGTCATCTAACTCATTTTTGCGTGTTTTTTTTTTTTTTAAAGTTATCCTCTTTGTTTTGCTATGACAGTGATAAATTATTGAATGAAATAGCAAAAAAACAAGTATGCAGACTTTTGAACAGCCAAGACGTCTGTCTGGGCATGCACATACACACGCGCACACACATACACACCCACACACTCAGACACAAACACACACACACACACAAGTACAGGTAATGCATAGACATGCACACACCACTATCCTGAGCTGTTCTCAGATCTGTGACAGATGTGCGGAACTCTGTGCGTGCAGAACCCGAGGTGGCTCTCGGCACTTTTGAGGAGAGGCGGGAAAAGATTGAGGACGTGAGGACATTGGTGCAGCCTCAGCAGCTCTTGGAGGCAGCAGAGAGCCTCGAGCTCGCCTTCTTTTCTCTCTCTCTCTCTCTGTCTGTGTCCTTTGATGTGCCAGCCCTCCCCCATCCCCCCAAGCCCCATCTTGCTCTGTATTCTGGAGGTGGCAGTATGAGGCGCTCTGCTGGAATAAGAATGCATGCATTATTTGATAATCAGAGTTTATTGTAATCCTTGACCCTGGCCCTGCATTTCAAACAGGGATTGGGGATTAGAGCAGCGCTCCGCTGGTCCTGACAGACCGACTCCTGCCTCCTCAGGGCACCTCTCTTTCTGCCTCGCCCCGGCTGCCACTGAGCCACGTCCCACAGACGGGACATTTTCAGTGTAAAATGTACTGTAATGTATTGCATTAAACGAATACAGAAACTGCCTGTCCCAAGTCTTGGAGACACCTAAACATTTTATATGTTCTCAGTGCAAAAGAGCACTTTTCTGTTTTAAATAACTAACCATGACTTTTAAACCTAACCAGGTTTATTCTAAAGAAAGCAATTGAGGCTGTGCATTACAGTGATTTTATCACAGGTATGAGTATTATTGGGCTCATTGCAAAGTGTCCATATTAAAATCACTGTAATGCTCGACCTAAAATGGCTTATTGCTTTCAGAAAGTGCAAGACAATAAAATATGATAAAATACATATATAAATGAACTATATATTTAAACATTTATTTAATAATAATATATTAAATACATAATATTTAATATGAAGTTATTCCTAATTGTATTTCCAAAAAACAGCTCTCATTCCAAAAAATATATAGTTTGTACAAAGTACACCTGTCACGTCCAGAGCACAGGGAAGTGAGGCGAGGCACATGTGCAGATTCCCTTTGATGGTACTTTATTACAAAAAACACAGACTCTACACTACAAAACAAAAAAAGGTACTAGGGCCTAACAAAGAACACTGAACCTAAGACACAAGCGGAATAGGGAACATGATGACAACAGTGAGGGTAAACTTGAACACTGGAGTGAAGGGTTGACCCACAACCTGGACTGAAACTCAAAGAACTTGTATATTAAACATACAAAGACTTTAACCAATCATAAAACTCAATCATTGAACTAAAACACCTGAGACTGTGACTGTAGACACAAACAGAGACCTATAGTTTCAAAATAAAAGTCCTAAAACCAAAAGCAACAACACAGAGCCCTGGCAATACCTTTTGTTACCAAGCAAACATGTACTACTGGAGGACACAAATCCTCATCCATCATTATATAGTGTAGTCATTTATGTATGTATGTATGTATGTATGTATGTATTTATCCATAGATCAGTGAACATATCACAATGTGGTGATGTTTAATGCAAAAACCTTTTCTTTTGAGTAATCACAATGCTAATATCCAATAGCATCTCTGTGGGATTTGCAGTCTTACTGTGTTGTATGGACAAATTGAGCACTATTAGGATGTATTTGAATAAGTATGCACTATATTATAAATAAAGTGATATTATTTGGATCAATATGCACTATATTTTAAACGTTGTGGAACAGGCTGTATAGGGAATGAGGAGTCATTTGAGATTTATTCTGGGTTTTACAGCAGATGTAACTATGTAAATGTGTTATCACCATTGCTTTATTATGTGGCATTTTCACAGGGAATCATATAGTAAATATTTTCATTCAAGGCCTGTGATATTAATGGAGCCATTTAGCCTGTTAGCTACAATTAGGCTGATCAGCTTGAATCTAGTTAAGAAAATAAGTTGTCAGCACCTCAGTTTAAACAAAAATGGGACCTTACTTCTGTCTACCCTTGCTTGTCCAAGCAGGAAAACAATGGTTTTTAGAGACTTAATACAATTCAGTCATTGTGAGGAGGTCGTTGGTTTTCATTACTTTCAAATGTGCATCAGCCAATCTGATTTTAGGACATGTACTATCTATTTTATAAAAAAGGTTTATTCTGAGGAAATCAGTTGACGCTGCGCGTTACAGTGACTTTATCACAGGTACGAGTGTTTTTGGGCTCATTGCAAAGTGTCCATATAAAAATCACTGTAATGCTCAACCTCAAATGGCTTATTGCTTTCAGAAAGTGCAAGACACGATAAAACATGATAAAATACATATATAAATGATCTATATATTTAAACATCTATCAAATGTGCATCAGCCAATCTGATTTTAGGACATGTACTATCTATTTTATAAAAAAAAAAAACAGGTTTTTATCTATTTTATAAAAAAGAAAAATATATACATTAACAAAATACCCTTTTAACTAAAAAGTAATGACTGGAAAAAAACTCATAAAGCCCATCCTGTCTGTCTTTGTGGCTGTTGTTGTGTGTTTTCTACAACAAAGCTGAAGGAAAGTCTTTGAGTGCATTGCATTGAGGCTCAGGTCTGTAGCACTGAAGACCCTGGGGAGAGGATTTAAGCTGCAGGTGCTCAGAGCTACAAACAGGCAATGAATGTTTCACCAAATATCAAGGAAAATTCCAACTTTCCTCCCTTTTTGGAAATATTACTTTGATGTAGTATGTAGACTTTCACTCCTAAGTGCATACGGTGCATATATAGAAACTATGCTGCAGTCAACTTAAAATGAGTTGTTTTGTGATGTCACAAATACAGCAAGTTTAATCAATTCTAGGAGATAAATAAAGATTGGAAAATCACCATAATATAACATAGCATAGTCATAGCATTAATTTATTCATTCATTAATAGCAACATAGTGAAAAAGATATGGAATGGAGACAGCACACATATTTTTGTAATATATTTGTTTATGTTTGTATTTATATATTTAAAGTTTATACATAAACATATACAGACAAATATACAGTTATATTCAGAATATATATAGAATATACTGTTATATTCATAACATTTGCATACTACTACTACTGCTACTACTACTACTACTACTACTACTACTAATAATAATAATAATAATAATAATAATCATAATAACCATGTTAGCATTGAATGGTGGATCTGTAATGAAAGCAAGAGGCCTTTTCATGAGAATATGTAAAAGATTATTGTTTGGGTATATGTGCACATGTGTGTGTGCACGTGTATGTGTGTGTGTGTGTGTGTGTGTGTGTGTGTGTGTTTGTGCACATGGGTGTTTGTGCACATACTGTAAGTAGCTCCTGCAGGTCAATGGCCGCTCTATGTAGGGTCACCTGACTGCAGGCCTGAGTGGACTGAATTGGGCAGGAACCCCTCGAGCTGACCTCTGCCAGCCACAGACAATACAGTGGGAACAAAGACTGCGGCAAGAGAGACAAAGAGCAAAAGAGGAGCTGAGGGACGGAGAGACTGAGCGAGAAAGAGAAGAGCTCCAGCGCTTTGGAAGAATACCGAGGTCTCCCATGTTAAAATGCTATTGTAGTTCATATGTGCTCATCCATTCCTCGCCGATTACACACCAAAATGCCCAGACTGAGCTGTACTGCTCCACTACATCAGCACCACAGCCAGAGTGCACAAGAAAAATGGTGACTACATGCCTATTGGCAGGCTGGGAACTCTGGAAACATGAGCTAAATGATTGGCTTTTAATAAATGCCTGAAGTGCTTAATGAGAGGAGCACTCACTGGAGGCATCTCCATCTCTCTTTCTCTCTCCCTCTCCTTTTCTCTCTATCTCTCTCACCCGCTTGCTCTCTCTCTCCGAGCATACTTTTTTCTTTTTGACATTAATTACCAGCATTAAAAACAACAAAAATTCCAAACGGTCTCATTTTCTTTAGAGTACTATAACAGTGTCACAGCAGGAGACTCCAGCCAAACTGCCTCTCATAAAAACAAAACAGTGTTCTAGATATGCTGGTGTGAACTGGAATAGTATGCTTTAACAGGCAGGACTTGCGTGGCCATTTTCAAGCCAATTTAAGAATATATGGCACATTGTCACTGTCCATCTCCAATACTGTGACTTCACAGGACAAAATGTCTCTTAAAATTTCATGTAGTTTTATGCATGCTGTGGAAAGGGAGCTGTGTGGTAGAAGAGACACATTTCAGGTGTCCAGTGGTCACCTGGCCGAGAATAAATCAAATAAATAGGCAGTGCCTGTGCTCTTACATGCCTGGATTACACTCTGGTGTGGTTGAAGCAGTTAGGAAACCTAAAGAAGAAAATTAAAATGCATGATGTGAATTTCTGTATTATTCAGCCTCTGCTTCTGCTTCTTAAGCCCTTTTTGTGTTAAGTGTTCTCCCGAGGACACAACTATGTGATATGATTTTTTAGACTATATTTAATGGTGCATTTATTGTGAAGCTGCTGTGCACAAATATTGTAGAACAAAATCATAGTTTTCATACAGCAGTGATAATATCTATAGCTCTATTACATGCAGACTTTTTCATCAGGAGCAAAACTCTCAACTACATAAAGGAAGAGGAGACCAGAAATACCTGTGAGGGGTTCAAAACATGTGTAAAAGATGAAGATTTACTGTTCACAACAGTGTTTTCTCTGCCTGATCAGAAATAAATCATGACCTTATTTTGAGATTATTGAAATCTGACTTGTTTCTTATATGGCCCCTCCCCCTTTTTGAGAATTATGGAGCAAAAGAAAAAATCAATTTAAGACAGAAGTTCTTCTGCTGTTCTCACTGGCTTCTCAGTTTTCTTCTCTTTAACAGCTGCATGGATCTCAAAACTACCTGACTTTTAATATTCGAAACCTGAATTTGATCATTAAGACAAATTTAAGATGTACAGGATTATAAAAAGTTTTCTTATGGTTTATCTGAAGATCTGAAGATCTGAGACAAATAAAGATCAGAGCAGTGAGAGAAGAGAAAGAGATTTTAAATTGGGATCGGGCTGAGATTAGAGGAAGACTCTTTCTCAGGACCTGAATTTAAGACGTGAAAAAATGGTCAAAATCTCATATTGATGTTAAACTGTAAGAGAAACAGGCTGGACAGAGAAGAGGTCTTATTCTGCAATGCCGTAGAAATTTCCATAGAAAAGTTACTTAAAGGACTTTTTTTTTCATGGACGGTTCTTTAAGGAGCCACTCTCATAAATGAGATGTGTGAGTGTGAGGAACCTTTTTAACGCTTAACGAATCTCCACATAACGTACAAGTTCTTTACCAGTGAAAGGTTTTCTCCTAGAACGACACGTCCAAATCAAAAGCCATTTATTTTTAGAGAGTGTGGTGGTGGATGACGACTAAATCCATAACTGTTTTCCCTCAAGTGTCTGAATCTATACAGAGCAGTCTCCACATGGGTTCCAAAACCTGGAGAGTGGTGGGTCCACACAGGTGTGCCACACTGCCATCTAGTGGTGTGAGGACCACAGAACCTCTATGTAAACACAATACGACCAAAAGTCTAACATGCATCAGCAAATAAATCCATGGGTGATTCTCTGGTAGCTGATGTACACAAGCCGTCTGAATCAAGGCCGTAATTTTGGATTGAATTCAGGGACCGATCCCTTCTTTTTTCTTATTTTTATGCTTTAAGGAGTACAAGGGACAGGCAGGAGCTGAGGGAGGCCGAGAGCAGTCTGATGAAGAGAGAGGAGTGGATTAGAGCAGTGGTCTTACAGAAGGCCTTGACCTGGGCCAAATGAAGTGGCCACTGCCATTAGCAACAGCGCTCCTTAAAGTTTTAATTAAAATCTGTGGACTTACAGGTGACCCAACATACCGTTCTACCTGCTGTATGTGTGTGTGTGTGTGTGTCGGATTAATTAGAAAGCGGGTGGGTGGCTGAACTTTGACTTGGCAAGTGCTGTACGTGTGTATAAGAGAGAGAGAGAGAGAGAGAGAGAGAGAAAGAAGAGGTATAGAGACTGTTAAAACCAGAATCTCGACAATCTGAACTGACCTTCTCTGTTTAAATCGCTGAAATCTGCCCTCAGAATAACAGTAAGTATATTGTACAGTAGTTGTAAAATGTATCAGCATGTGGAGCTGGAGCTTTCTGTGTGCTACTTTGCATTTTTGTGACACTAAAGTAAAAATGGTTCATTAAATTAGCTTCTCTACACATCAAAATAAATATATGTGAATTCTCTACCAAAAATATAATATTTAACAATAAAAAATACAGAAAGATTTTATTTTGTTATGTAGGAATTTTTGGAATTATGTAGGGTTAATGCTTTACCCTTGAATTTCTTACCATCTGAGGATTGGTAGAGGGAGTAGGGGTGCTTTGCTGACCTTACACATGTCTCTCTGTCCTGCCGGCTACACCTGGTTCCTCCAGCATGGTCTCCTTTGCTGCTCATTGAATTAACTCACTAATTTAGCTAGTCAGTTCAGGCTCACGTTTTAGGGTGTTATCACAGGTTTTGCATTTGTTTTTTGGGGTTTTTTTGCAGTGATTTTACTACAGGAGAGACACAAATGTATTTTATTCTGATTTTATTGCCATGATTACTAAAAAGAGAAAACCACAAGATTTTTAATTTTCATAATTCTATGGTGCCACCGCAGACTCCTTTTTTTCCGTGACGATCTTTGGTTCTAACAGTGCTAAACCAAAGAGGAAACAAGGCTGAGATGTCCTACAGCAAGCGGGACGCTGACACACTAACCAGTCTTCAGATCTTCAGATATCAGTCCAGACATCAGACTGCTGTTTATGGAACGGAGGCGGAGCCACGGGCGTCGGATCCCTAGATCAAATGAGAGTCTTATTTTGACTGACATGCATGCTCAGCTTCATGAATATGCATGCATAATGAACACCGCTCATTGTCTTTCATACTTGTGTAATTATGACTGCGAATGTCTCGAATTCTGAGTTTGTTTTTAAATGTATTAAATGTATTAAGTGAGCTTTTATATGAAATTAAAATAATTCCTATTACAATGTTACTGATATGTCCAAGTTTGAACTTTTAACCTTTCTAATAGTATATTTTCTGTAGCTATATATGTACTTAATTAAATATATGATACAATATATTATACATATAATGCATACATATGTATGAGTATATATACTGTGCATGTAGGTTTATATAGTGTGGAAACATTATAATAAATAAATAAAAATTAATTTAAAATTTAT
>JBBJLS010000001.1:13446200-13456215 GCA_037577275.1 Bryconaethiops microstoma
GAACATATTATAATAAACAAATAAATAAATAAATAAATAAATAAATAAACAAAGAGTGAATTGAAGATATCCGGAAATTCAGTGTATGTTAATGACTCACTACCCTCAGGCAGATTCTGTGGAATTTAAAGTAATGTGTTTGAACAAACATGTTTCTAATTAGAAAACATTTGGATATACATGGATGTACAATAATGACTTCATTTATTGAACAATCTATGTACTGAATGCATGTGTCTGTTTTTCAAATTTTTTTTTTTTTTCAGGGGTGGGGAAGAGACAGCTCTGTGCGACTCCAGCCCTTCAATACAGATGTCACAATTCTCTGACAAGGCGCCTTCTCCACTCGCCTCATCTCACACAAACAGCCAGCCAGACACGCCGCCCCAATGGAGAACACAGTCCTCTCCCTGCCTAGCTGCTCAGGAATAAAAAATAAATACAATTTTTAAAAAATCTCCTCGGAAAATTTCTCCCCTGCTGATTAAAATAACTTTGCAACTGGCGGGGAAGAGTGGAGGTATTTAGAAATAAATATTCCCCCAGTGAAATGATGTGCAGCTGGGGCTTGCTGATGTCTTATCTGCCTCCCCTATTTCCCTGCTCTTTATCAAGGCCTGACACTTGTGCTGCTCGGGTAATCAGAGCGCCCGGCCGCCATAAAGAGAGCCTGCATTCTAATCTCAACTGTTGCATATCTAATACTAATTGGAATCCTGCAACTGGGTCACTGTCATTGTTTTTCAAGTACTGTCAAGTCGGGGGAAACATATGAAACCGAAATTATACCCTGGCGCGGACCGCCTGATTGAACCCTCTCTCCGCCACTGATGTGCTCTCATTCGTCCTATTAAAATATTCAATCTGCCATCCCCCCGGTCTGAAGGGCCAAGCAGGGAAGGGCAGACGCAAAGAGGCCTCGTCAAGCTCTCTCTCTCTCTTTCTCTCTATCTCACACACTCTCACTCTCTCTCTTTCTCTCTATCTCACACACTCTCACTCTCTCTCTTTCTCTCTGTCTCACACTCTTTCTCTCTCTCTGGTTAGCACTGCTCCCACTGCTTTTGGCAGAACCCCTCTCTAAAAATCAGGGCTCTTTCTGGGCTATGGGTCTGATTTTAATTACAAGTCACTTCCCTAATACATACAGTTTTGACTTGTCATGTTTTTTGTGCACTTTCACATCCGAAACTCTTCCACCAGCAACAAGATAACAGATTAGGGAGATTTTTTTTTACATATCATCATGTATGTTGACTTATTCAAATAACACACACAGACATACACACACACACACACACACACACACACACACACACACACACATTCACACACACACACACACACACACACACACACACACACACACACACACACACACACACAGGATAAAGAGTCCCATATGTAATAATAGAATGTCCCCTGTGGATAGTATAGTTAATACATGTGACAAGATAAACCCAGAACTAACCCTAATCTTAAACCTAGTGACTAAAGGGAATTGTTTTTGGTTAAAAGATTATTTAACATTTCACATTTAGTTTGTGGGCACCGGGTACCTGCTACCTGAGTAAGATTTAAGTGGTTTCAGAAAATGAATGAATGCAGAACATTTAGTTTGTCCTGACATCCTGATAACCCTGTTTCTACCAGATTTCCCACAAATTTGGGACACTTTGTCCTGAAAAGGTACAAAAACTAACTCACTGATGAAGCCGCAGGGTACATACACTTTGTGCTGCTCAGAAAAGGAAGTAGCTTAGTCTAGTTAATTTGCTAAAGAGATGAGTTTTCACAAGGCATCAGATGGTTTATGTCTCTGATGAGATGCTGAAGGATGAATAAAGATGTGGCTTTATGAAGTGACAAGTCAATATGAAATGAGTATCAGCTGAAGTGCAGTGGTTTGACTGAGAGCGAGAGAAGCGACTCGCAGGGCTTTTTAATGCCCCTCTGATGAGACCGAGGTGGTGACGTGGCTGCTTGGCCAATTTGGCCACTAATTTACTGAAACTGTCAGCAAGAGGCTCTGATGTCACACTGTGCCATCGCCCTCAGTCGTCAGATTATATTTCACAGGATTTTATAGAGATGTTGGGCTTACACGATCCCATCAAATGATACTCATCTTTAAAGTTCTTCACATTTTAGTGCTTGTCCTATTTACATGAGAGCCTCTATATAAACCTACCAGTAGAATTAAAAACCTTAAAATGTAAGAAAAATTTATAAATAAATAGACAGATAGATACAGAGATACATACATACATACATAAATGTATAAATAGGATAAAACCATGTGAGTCCATGTGAATATCCATGTGAATAAAATGACATCATCGTAACTGTCAAAAGCTTATTTGAAAGCTGTAATCCAGTGTCATTTTGACCAGGACTTTAAACCTCCAGAAAACTGAAATTGTATTTTCTACCTAAATGTATTTATCCTTACTTAATTTTTCTTTGTTGATGACCTAAATAGAACTTTAAATAAAACATACATATAATAAAGCCCCCTAAGCTTTGGTGGAAAATATGTTCCCCCCATGTCATGTGACCTATCAGTGGTTCTCACACTTCTACAGGTCTGATTATATTCAATTAAAGGGACCTAAAGCAGAGGGAAGCTTTGTTGAAGATCATAAAATTACATATTACAGCATATTACCCTCAATATCATCAAAACAACCAAAACACATGTGTGTAAATGTTGATATTTCTTATATGATTTATATACAGATAAAACAGCTCCAAAGAACACTGATGTACAAAATGCGTACAGACTCTGAAAACACAACATCATGTTCATTTTGTGTTTACTCAGTTTGTCCCCATTAAATCAGGAAAAATCATTTACTATGAAGCAAAAAATGATTATTATTTATTTATAGACATGAAATGTTGAAAGGGGTCAAATTGACCACAAACATAAAAGAAGGGTTAGGAGCAGTTTTCCATTGATTGGCAGTTAGTTATTACATACATTAAAGAGCTGCTACATAAATGGATATGAACATATAAGATATAAAAATATATCTTCATAGAACAGTCTCTGAACCTCTGCCACATCTGTCTAGTTAAATGCCACAGCCAAGCTCTTTCTTTCTCTCTCTCTCTCTCTCTCTCTCTCTCTCTCTCTCTCTCTCTCTCTCTCACTGTCTCTCTCTCATATCTCTCTCTCAGGGAAATCCAATGGAAAGAGTCTATCACTCCATCACACCCAGGAAAAAAGAAAATGACCCTTGCTGTTCACTTCCTGACCAATGGAAATTTGACCAGTTGCCAAACTTGCCAGGAGCAAGTTCTACCCCAGCTTTCTGTCTGACTTGACCTGACCTTTAACCTTCTCTGGTGATTTTTGGTGACTATATAATACCACTACCACTATTACTGCTATTATTAATAATAATAATAAGAAGAAGAATATTCATGGTATTACTGCTACTACCACTACCATTACTACTAATAATAGTAATAATAATAATGACAAGAAAATACAAGAACAACAACAATGACAATAGCAACAACAACAACAACAACAACAACAACAACAACAATAATAATAATAAGAAGAAGAAGAAGAAGAAGAAGAAGAAGAAGAAGAAGAATATGCTATGTGTATGTTAGAATGAACAGAATGTTAATATATAAAAGATGCAGATGTTCTCCATGCATATGATGAATTCTAAATAAATATCTCCTTTAATAGTATTTTTACAGATTCCCTCTAATCATAAGTGAAGTGCATATTAGCAAAACCTGTAAAAACTCGCCCTTCCCTTCCTTTCTCTGCTTCCACGTTATTAGTGTATGTGTCCAATCCCCAGTTTAATCAAAGCTCCTTCCCAGCAGAACCAGCACCAAGAAACCATTGACCCACCAGGGACTGAATTGGACCCCTATCTCTCTTTCGTTTGTTCTTGCCATTATGGAATGCGGTGGAAAATTACACCAACAAAATGAAAACGCATGAAAGACATGACCAAACATGACCAAACATTTCCATCTTATTTTCATTTTTTAGTTTGTTTTTTTGTGGGTTTTTTTGTCTATCTCAGCATGGCCTCTGTTCTTTCTCTCTCCCTCTCTCTTCAACACTGAAAATGGTATTTGGAGACAAACAACTTCATTCTGCTGTGCGTCTGTAATTAGCTGTGGAATTAGTAGAGCTGACGGGCCTCCATAGATCAGCGTGGCCCTCCAGGGAGGCTGCCGGGACGGCGCGAGCCGCATTTCCAATTATTGTGTTGAATTGCTAATTTAGTTATTGTGCCTGCCGTAATTGTGATGGGTATTGGGTGTGCGATTCAATTTGTTTTAAATATTTGTGGGCTGGTGGGTTGGTAATAGAGCTGACCTATCTAGCGGCCCAGTATGAAAGTAAGAGAGGCAAAAACAAAGGGAAGAGACTACAAAGATCTTCTCCCTCTCTCACTCCACGCTTTTTCTCTCCTCCCCCCCCCCTCCTCCTTCCCCTTCTTCTTCTTCTTCTTCTTCTCCTTCTTCTTCTTCTCCCCCTTCTCTCATCGCCTTAGTTTGATCTGCCTCATCCCTCTTAAGACTGTTGAAGTTAAAAAGCTTGAAATTTAGAAAATAGTACTTTGATCAGTGGCGGGAGAAAAGCATCGTGCATTAGAGGAGAGAACATTGAGGGCTTTGGTTTGAAGATAAGCGCGGAATGCCTGGCTCCCTAAATATTGTCGCAGGAGAATTGTGACGGTGTGTGTGTATGTATGTGTGTGTGTGGGTGTGTGGAGGTATAGCCGGTGCCCTGGCAGGATTAGGCATGTGCTTTAGAGACAAAGCTCTGGGCACATGAACTCCTGATATGCCCCGTGCCCTTGTTTCACACCATGTCCTCACCGCCTCTGTTCTCCTCATTCACTCACTACACAACCTGCTTCTCCATAAGCTCTTCAGATACGACCATCAAGCCCTTTAAGCCCTTCATGCACAGCACATAACAAAAGCAAATTCGTCCACAAATTTTCATAATTATGCACCCAGAGGGCAGAATTTCAGCCCTTGAGCCACTCTATACTATTCAGTACACAGCTCCTAACAACATGCCACCAAGAGAACTTTGACAGATGCTCCAGAAGAAACACCTTAGTTTGCTTAAGAAACATTTTTGTTTGATTATGCAGTCTTGAGCCACTACTCATTTCTTCACATTTTGCTTCCAAAGGCTTCTTGTATTTTTAATGTGGTCTTAAGGAACAGTTCTCCAGGCTTCCTGAACTTTTAAGACTCTCATTTTCAGTTTATCCCTGAACCTGACCAGTTTCAGACGAAATGCTTATTGTTAAGGCGCAAAGTAACATACGAATGAAATCATTAAAGCAGAACAAAACACATCTAACTTAAGGCCTGAACCAGTGACGAAACAGGTGCAGATGATTCCAGATGATCAGGCAGTGATCAGTATACTAGTGGTGCTGAATGCTGAGTGGTTGGGACATCTTTATATAGGAACCTTGTATCTTTAGGCACTCTGAAGCCTGTTGCAGTAAAAAGTTGTTTCCCATTTCTTTCATTTAATCTACTCAATATGCCAAAGGTAAGACAGTTTGACAGACAGTAAATAATGAGTGATTCACAAGGCTATTCAAAGTATATTATAAAGAAATAAGGGGTGGCTCAACTGTATGTAAGCCACACAAATACAGTGTGAGCGCATGTTAGTCTGCTGTAGTCATGCTACAAAAGTAAAATTTATCAGGAACAAATGGATATAATGACTTTCATCTAATGTACAAACTGGTTCAGACCTTTGAAATAGATCAAATTATCCACTCAAATAAGACCAAATATTAAATTAAAGCAGTTTAGCCACTACAAACTAACAAGTGCTGAGCCCATTACTAATTAAGTGTGTGGAAAATGTGCAAACAAACAATTCAAACATGTGCTACAAACCATATTTTTTAACACTTAAGTCAACAGTATGATGAAAAATAACAGCAGAAAAATGAAAGAAAAGATAAAAAATAAAACAAAACATATTAATTATGATCTCAGTGCTGATTAAATTCACCTACTGTGATATTTTTCAGACATTATATATTTCTGTCATAACCAAGCAGCTGTACCAAGAATGCAGGCGAGTCTCTGGATTAAAACATTCAAAAGTAATGAAATATGAATAAAAGCAAAAGTAGTGACCCCAAATATACATTACTGTGCAAAAGTGAGCCATCCCTCATTTCTTCACAGTTTGCCTTGAATCAACTTGTAGGTGCAAAAATACCAGTTTCTGCCTGTCAAACTGTCTTATCTTTGGCACACTCAGAAATAGGAACAAATGTTTTAGCATTTTACAGCTTGAATGATTCAAACATAGGTCACTGTGTGGCTTAACAAACAAAAAAACATTCCTCTGAAACGGTCAGGTTCAGGGACTGAATTGAAAATGAGTCTTTGAAAGTCCTTCGGGAAGCCTGGAGAACTGTTCCTCAAGACTACATTAAAAACTACCAGAAAGTCTGGATCTCAAAATATGAAGAAATGAGGGGTGGCTCAAGATTTTGTACAGTATTGTTTAACTAACTTTTCATGTGTTCACCCATACTTCAATTTCTGAGTGAAATAGAACATTTGAGCTTCAGTACTGGATCAGAGAAGAAGTGGTATTGCATCATCTATAGATGCCGATCTCATCACTACATTCATTCACAACTGGAGAACTGAAAAGACTGGTTTTAACAGTCCCAGCAGAAGAAAAATTAATCTGACCATAAACATGTGCTCACATGGCAGCTTCATAGATGCCACGTCTGACAAAGAGCTAAAGGAAACACTGCTGTTCCTCAGAAGCTAATATCAGGTCCCAATCTGCTACAGCAGCACTGAGGATGCAGCCGTATTGCCATATCTGATGAGATTAGTGAATGAGAGCACAGAAAGGACACTTCAGGTGAGAGCACTCAACAGCTCACCAGCACACAGACTGCTGACCAGCTCTGCTGAGAGTCACAAGGACTTGAATATTTCCTCAACTGAACAATTTGTGGTGTTTTTATCTCCATGAACACAAGTGACAGGTGTTTATGACGGCAACATATCTAAGAGAATGATCCACAGTCAATCATAATCCCTTTTTAAATGTGCAAAAGAATGTACATGTTCCGTTTTAGCAGTAAACAAATGTTCAGATCTATATTTTGTCCTACAAATTCTATATTCATATCTAAGATCTGGAAGTTCATGGTAAATTGAACATCACATGCTAAAATTCTATGTTCAAATAATAAAATGGACAATTCCATGCTAAAATTCTAAGTTTAAATCTAATTCTATTCTTAGATTGTTTGTTCAGCTCTGAAAATATACATTTAGTGCCAGAAACTCTATATGCATATCTAAAATGGGTAAGTTCATAGTGAAATTCAGTTAAAAAACATTCAATGTAAAAAATTATATATTCAAATTTTAAAAAAGGAAAATTCTATGCTAAATATATGTTAAAATCTAATTCTATGCTAAACTTACATATTTGGTAATAGAAATTCTATATGCATGTGTAAAATTGACTTCATATCATATTACATATAATCACATATACATCAAATCCACGCTAAAATTATATATTCTAATTAACATTGGACAATTGCATACTAAAATGAAAAAACCCCAAAATCCATTATATATTCTACTGTAGTTGTTATGGCTGAAACATAATGGTTAAGAATACAAATAAAACGAATGATCAAAATGGGATTTTTTGACAAGCTAGTATTAATAATGGAACTACATTATGTTACTTTGTTTCATAAATTCAATTAACAAACATGTTTGCAAAAAATCAATATTTCTATGAGTGTTTACTGAAAAATTGAGTCAGTTTTCCTAAAGGAACACGCTATTTACACATTAAACGAAAAATTGTGTCTTTACTTTGGGGGGAAAGCAATTTTACCTCATCAGTATCTATAAGTGTATGAGCTGATTTTGTGTGTGTGTGTGTGTGTGTGTGCGTGTGTGTGAGCGTGTTTGCGTGTTCACTCTTTCATGTCTGTTTTGCACTGTGTGTTTGTGGCTGTCCTGTTCTGACCCTGGGGTCAGTTTGAAAGGCTCGGCCCTGAATGGGGCCTCTTGAGCCTCTATCTGTGCTTTGATAGCTCTCTCTCTCTTCACTTACACACACACACACACACACACACACACACACACACACACACACACACACACACACACACAACACCTATTTACACCTGCCGCATTTGATCATCAATTAAGTGCTCCTTCTAAAGGCGTCTGAATCCCCCGTGCACTGCCTCCCCCCCAATCAATCCTCTACACTCATTGATGTCTAGATTGTTATCGGCTCTGACTGAAACCCAAGCGCTTTCAGAACAAAAAAATGAAATGCAATCCTCTTCTCCCCCATTTAAATTTTAGGTGCGTATAAGTTTAAACTGTAGGTGTGTGGAGGACATGAAAGGTTACTCTGTATGTAACACACTCTCAGGCAGTAATTAAAGCATTGTTGCATGTCCTCGTTTAGCTGTAATGATACTAGCAGTAAGTTCAGTGTCCCTGTGGGACAAACATCAACCCAGATAACACATAACACACTAACAAAGCCATCCCTGTGTATGTCACGGGTGTTCTGATTTGAATATTGTGCCAAAAATATAATCTTACTGCTGCACTATAGTAGCTGTGGGTTATATGGGCTATAGTGCTTAGTATTATGTAATTATACTAAAAATGTAATTATACTAAAACACTATAGCCCATTTAACCCCTAGCTACATATACAGTACTGAGCAAAAGCGATGTGCTACCGTGCGCTAACTTCCTGTGAGGCTTGTAGAGGCAGTAAATGCTTCAGACATACGGTTCCTATCATTCTCACTGTGAAAAATCCTAACTTCTCTAGAAAGGCATCTTTCACACCAAACCTCGACGTTGCTTACTGTGAATAACTGAATTGAGCAAAAATCCATAACACTTCCTCTCAAGCCTTGATATTTTATTTGTGGCTGCAGTCTTGAGTCTTAAGCCACACTTCACTTATTTATATTTTGCTTTGAATCATTTTTGTCATACTGAGTAGACAAAATGAAAGAAATGGGAACTGTTTTACTGCAACAGGCTGCAAAGTGAATAAAGATACAAGGTGCCTAGATAAAGGAGTTCCGACCACTCAGCATTCAGCACCACCAGTATGCTGATCACCGCTTGATCATCTGGAATCATCTGCACCTGTTTCTTCACTGGTTCAGGCCTTAAGTTCGATCACTTTGTAGTGCTTGCATGATTCATATGTCACTGTGTGGCTTAACAAACAACAAACATTCCTCTGAAATTGGTCAGGTTCAGGAACTGGACTGAAAATGAAAGGCTTTAAAAGTCCTTCAGGAAGCCTGGAGAACTGTTCCTCAAGATGACATTAAAAATAAAAGAAAGTCTGGATCTTTGGAAGCAAAATTTGCACAGTACTGTAGTTAATACTAAAACCCCAAAAATATAGACAAACGCATAAAGGGGGTCAACGTGACATGTTGGGATTGGACAAATGAGCACTTCTATAATGACTGATGCATGAAGCAAATTCTAAGAAGAGACAAAATGCTTTGAAGAAATGATCCACATATGCTTTCTAGGGTCAGTGAAGCTTATGAATATAATATAGAAATACATTTCTATAGACCAGGCCTGTATTCACTGCATAGCTCAACACTGGACATATCAGAATATGAAAGTCTCTCTGTAGCCATGGACTGCTTTCATTAGAACAACTCTGGCTCTTGACACACACACACACACACACACACACACACGTACACGTGCACACACACACACACACACACACACGGCAGGACACGCGTCAGCACTGTAGCCTCTTGCTCATGTGTGTCCATCATTAATCTGCAGATGATTGATGACTGGCATTGAGGAGAGAACAAGCTGTGAAGGAGTGAACGCATGAGTGCATCTCTCTCTCTCTCTCTCTCTCTCTCTCTCTCTCTCTCTCTCTCTCTCTCTCTCTCTCTCTCTCTCTCTCTCT
>JBBJLS010000001.1:13459472-13470243 GCA_037577275.1 Bryconaethiops microstoma
AGAGAGAGAGAGAGAGAGAGAGAGAGAGAGAGAGAGAGAGAGAGAGAGAGAGAGAGAGAGAGAGAGAGAGAGAGGGCAGGAGTCTGCAGCACCACCACAAATGAAATCAATTTGAAAAGCGCTCGGGTAATTGGTTTCTAAACAGAATTCTGTCATGACCGTCTGCTACCTGTTTCCATTTGGCTCTAGCGTGAAAATAACTCCCCGTACAGAGATGACAATAAAATCACCTTGTTCCTAATTCCGCGCTCCTTTCTTCCAATCAGCCAGCTCAGACAGCGTCGCTGGCTGGTGTGAGGACATCTGCATTTGCACATACACAGCCACACATACACACACACACACATACACACACACACACACGCAGCAGCCATGACCCTGTGGGAGGCCTCCCAAACCTCACTGCCAAACACAGCTGATAGGTGTGATCAGCGCCACACACACAACAATTTGCACAAAGCAGCAAACAGATCAACATTTCTGCAATTAGTTTTATTTTTTCTTTTACAATCCAAGGAATCTGTTAATATTTTGTTCGTCAAAAATATGTCAGTGACACATATATGTCAGTGACAAAAATATGTCAGTGACCCATAGGAACTGAATATGAAAATGACATCAGAAAGAGACTTACAAACAGGTGTTTTGAGGAATAACTTACGTCGAATATTAAGCAATAAAATGTTGGAAAACATTTCGGCATCAGATGAGATTGACCCTTCTATAATTTCTAGGGTCAGTAATGATTCGGATTGTGATTATGGTAAGTTGGAATACATATTTCTACAAACCAGGCCTGTACTCACTGCCCAATTCTGCACTGGTACAACTCAGGACACACATAAATGCCTGCAGACATACACACACACATGGCAAGACATACAAAGTGTTGTTTGATTAGACAGATTTTGTAGAATGGTGACAAAATACTTAAATTCATATTGCTGTATTCAACACTCCCTGTGTTAATTTGTGTATATGGACATACTGTGTTTCTTTTACTCTGCGACTCTCCTGTGGCGTCTACATGTGCCTACATTTCTATGTGTGTCTGCATGTGTGTGTATGTATTATTGTAAAAAAAAAAAGAAGAAGCAATCAAAAAAAATGTTCTAAATTTAGAATGCATTGCTCATTTTTAATGCCGTCAGTGGTGACGAAATTCTTAAGCTTGTCTTGCTTCCATTAACTGGTCCATCTCAGCAGCACAGCATGGAAGCTCCACCTTCTGTAACTTCTCTGAAGGATCTCTACAATGTTTTATTAGACTAAAGCTCGTAAAGTCACTACAAAAGCCAAAACTTATGAGTAGATAGAGCACGAATTTTTAAATTATCATTGAAAAAGGGAATCTAAAACTTCACAGAATGTTCTGTTACACTTCATTACACATTGCACATTAATTAATAAATCGGCCTTTGGACGAGTTGGGAAAAACAAAAACAATGCATTTATTGTCAAAGTACCGAACTACGCCTGTAATTAATAATCAAATAACCTCTTTCTATAGAGAATCAGAGATTAGTCATGAGATGATGAGCCGTGACTGCTTTTAAACCTTAATATTCAGCTAGCGTATGATGTTTTTTTTTCCTTCTTCTTCATTCTTTTTAATGCTCCAGTTTCTATAAACATCTCACAACATCACAGTCTGAACCTCAGCGGTGGCGACTAAAATTATTTGAACGGTGATGCTTTATATCTGCATAATTTCATTACTCGCAATCTGCAGAACAGAGAATCTTTGTACACATGCAAACAGACACACAAACCACACACACACATGCGCGCACACACACACACACACACACGCGCACACACACACACACACACACACACACACAAACACCTCCTGCTGGTGAGCAGGGCACCTGGTGAGGAGGGGGTTAATGAGTGAGGCTGCAGTATAAAGGCGGAGGGGAAACGTCCAAATCAAAAAGTCAACAAGTTTTTCCAGCCACCAAACGCCACACTGATGCCTTTTTGACTCGCCTTGATAGGGAAATGCATATGCATGAGGTAAGCAACTTCTGATCCCAAACAAAGTAAAGCTCTGGCTTATGAAGATTGTGAGAGCGTTAATGACTTCTTCGTTTTAAGCCCGCATAAGAAAGCCAGATTCCCTGTGCTTGTAGTCCATGAGAATATTTAATACCGTTATTAATCATTTTTAATCCGTTTGCTTTTAATTAAGAAACAGCATGTTGCTGTCCTATCAGCGCGTGCCAGGGTGCAGATTAATTGTAGCTTAAGATAGCTCGCCTTGATTGGTGTAATGTATTAGCTAACAAGACGCCAGCTTCTAAAGATACTTGTACACTACCTTGGGAACTTGGCTCCACTCCAGGGCTTCTCCCCAGCAGACCACCCCCCCCCCCCCCCCCCATCCTCGTTCGTCCTATCTCCCTTCTAGCTCAGCTCCTGTTTGAAGGCTGGGCTGGAGAGCTGGGGACACTTCTATCATCTCAGCATGGCGCTTTATTTGTACCTTCATTACTGGGCTGCCAGCGTCTGCTCCCAGGGCGAGAGCCGGCACTGTGTAAAGAAGCTTTCTGCTGACAGAGAGGAGGCCCGACCCCGTGCTGCCCGTCTGTGCCCCCGGGGGGCATTTTCTGGACCAGGGGACTGGAGGGAGGGGGCAGGAGAAGTCACACCATGCAGCCCTTCATCTACACCTCCACAGGGGGGGCTACAGTACAGTGGCAGCAGGCTAGGGTGTCTGGAGCTGCCAGGCTGACTGAGTTCACGTAACGTAGGGCAGGAGGGGCCAATACAGGGCAGAAGGGGGCGCCAAGCATGGGGACATGGCACTGATCTCAGTGTGAGGGAGGAGGAACCGCCCTGGAAAGCTTTATGCACAAACACTGAGGAAAGAATAAAGAAAGGAAAGCTGGTTAATACACTGCTAGTCAGCAACACTGTTTCATGGTGGAGTTCTAAACTACACATCAGGTACATTTCAATCCAAAACTGGGAAAGCAATGCATCTGGCCTTCACAATTAACAAACATTTAAGCCCATATTTACACTGAGATGGAATTATTTTTTTCATTTCGAAAGCTTTATTTCATGTATTTGTATTTAAACCATGCAATGAATTTAAATTTGTTCTGACATTTGAACCCAGATGCTACGTATAACAACTGGGTTCTTCACACAAATGGGTATAAGCTCAGACTTGGTAAAAACGCAAAGCAGTGGCTGCAAAACAGGCAGGTATAACAATGTAAGAAGTGTATTGAGTGGTGGTGGCCTAGTAGGTAGGATACTTGCCTGGGACCAAGAGGTCATGGGTTCAAATCCTACCTTTAGCACACCACCACTATGTTCCTGAGCCAGACCCTTAACCCCAAGTTGCTCCAGGGAGACTGGCCCCTGTAGTTAGGGTATGGAAGTCACTTTGGATAAAAGCGACAGCAGTGTTTTTTTTGTGTTTTTTTTATCCAAAGTGACTTCCATTCCCTTTTGGACATAATTTTTGTATCTCCAAAATGTTTTTAAATTTCCATTCATCATGAAATTTTCTCCCAGTGTTAACAGCATCTGGCATTTTCAAACAGTCAGGAACTGAAAAGCAGATAAACATTAGGTATGAGGTTTTATTCAGACAGTGATGATACAACCAGGGACTAAAAAGACACAGGTGTAGATGATGACTGTACACTCTCACCCTCTCCACATTCAAAACAAGCAGCCTTGACTGAAAACTCTCTAATACAGGCTTGTCACTGGAGGTCCCCTTACCTCCTGCCAACATACCTGATCCTAATTAATTAATCAACTAATTAACAAGCCTTTCCTGGGCTAAACTGGGTATGTAAGAGTTTGAGGTTAGAGAGGCCTCCAGGACAGAGGTTAGGAATAAAATGTTCTCCTTGTATTTTCCCCCGTTTCCATGGTTATGTCGTTGTGTATGTTCTCTCTGTTCCACATGCTTTTGTTTTTGTTTTTAACTCTGCCCTAGTCCTTCTTCCTCCTTAGTGTTTTCATCTGTTCATTTGTAGCCCCACCTTTCCCAGCTGCTCCCTGTTCATGCTGTGTATAAGTGTATCTGTCTTTCAGTCTGTCTGTCTGTGCTCTATATTTTGTTTTTGTGTTTTTCGGCTTGCTTTTTTCTCTCTGTGTGTCTCTGTTCAATCCAGGTCCATCTAAATCTTTATTGCGTTCTGCTTTGTTTTGTTTCATTTTGTTCCAGTTTATTCTTAGTTATTCCCCATGCTCGTTCAGTGTTCTGTTTATTTGTTGTTTAGAATCTTGTTTCCTGTCTACATCCTTCTCCATGCCTACATCAAATCATTACAGCGAGCCACTAATCTTCGTACATATAACCCTCAAACTGTAAATTACAGTAATCTTTCATAGCCACAGCTAGGGAAATGGAAATGGACTATACTTCATTATGTATAACCTGAGTGGTATATTGCAAATAAAGGCCTAAATGCAATCATCATCCTGTCAGTACTAGACCTACATTCATGGAACATCTGGAACCACCACAGCATCAGCATCCTCACACATTAATGCTATACTGAGAGAAAACACCCTTGCAATAAAATCTCTCAATCACTTCTTATTCTAGTCTCGACTGAAGTTCTCTCAGTCATGTGTTGTTTTGCACAGCAGGCTCTCCGCCCCTCTGAAGCACATCCGAGTCACCGGCTGGTTCCTGCACTTAATGCTTATCCAGCAGCAAGAAGGCAAAGCAGATTTAACGCCACCTTAAGACGGCTAAAGCATAGAAGAGAAAGGAAAACATCAGAGCCGGTCTCTCTCGGCCGGCTGCTGCAGAAAAGGCTGGGCTAGTCCTATGCTGCTTTGGACACTGTGCTTGAGCAGAATGTTCTGAACACATTTCTGCTTATTTTTCTCTCCATCCCACCCACCAAAAAAAAAAAAATTCTCCATGCCTTCCTTACTTTGCCTTAACTTTTGACTTTTCTTTGATAGGCGTTGTTTAGATGTACTTAGCCTGCAGTAACTTGGTTGAATAGCAGACATTGATTTAAGTTTAGCTTTACAGGTTTAAGGAACAGATGTGGACTACTTGAGCACTGATGTACGTCGCTCTTGATAAGAGCATCAGCCAAATGCTGAATGTTGAATAGACTGAGAATGGGAACAAATGTTTTACTGTGACAGGTTGCTAGCTGTGCAAGGTTCCTGTTTCTTCACTGGTTCAGGCCTGAATTTAGATGAGCTTTGTTATTCTTGAAAGATTCATTCATAGGCCACTGTGTGGTTTAACAAACAAAAAACATTCCTCTGAAACGGCTCTGACTGGACAGAAAATGAGAGCCTTTGAGAGACCTTCAAAAGTTTACATAAAAAAATACAAGACAGTCTGGCTCTTTGGAAGTAAAACTTGAAAAATGAGGGGTGGCACAAGAAGTTTGCACTATTTGAATGTACAACATCCTACAGACAAGTACAGATAACCTTATAAAAAATGGGGAACTCAGTGTTAACTTAAATTGAGTTTTGCAAACAAGCTAATCCAACCTGACAACAGTTCCTATGAAAGTCTCTGTTCATAGGCAGAGCATAGGTAAAGTATACAGTATTAGAGCATATACAATATATGATTGCAGAAGTAGCAGCAGGGACTTATGGCAGCAGGTATCCTAGCAATAGTGGAATATCCTATAGGCAGTTCATAGGAAAAGGCCCTATTGCTTTTGGCGGGTGATACATCCTTATCGTCTTGATCAATGTGCGAGTAAAAGGGCTCGATGAGGTGGGGGGTGGGGGTACTAGAGGGGGGCACTGGTAATTTGGTGTATGAATGAATAAATAGATGGATATTTCCAGCACTAATCTTTCAGATGACTAAAATACTTCTCTCCTGTGAAGAAGCCCATTGTGTGTGATGAGAGTTTGATTGGATGTCTCCCCCGGGGTGCGCTCTCCATTAGCTAAGGTGATATAACAGGTAATCAGGAGATAATTAAAAGGCTTCACTTGTGCGCATGCCACTGGGAGGGGGAGGGCCTGTCACGGGCCGTTCGGCAGGCGGCACGAACTGTGCGATACTCTCACTGACACACTCGCTACTGCACGCCCCAAAAAACGAAACACAAAAAGTTCTGATGCTTTCAGTGCTAATAGACCTTCTCCCGAAAGTGTAGCTGACTTTTTCTTAATTAGCATGTTTTTATTGTTCTAACAACAAAGGGTGTTGCAATATAAATCAGAAGTTGTGTCTTAAAGATCTTAAATATGAACAAAATCAAAGATCCAAAAAAATACACACTGACCCTTACTGTGAGGGCATGTTTTTCTGGAATATGGGAGATGGATGAAGATAGATGGACTAGACATGCTCTATTAAGCCCTGCCTTGTGTCACTGTTTGTCCAAAGTTTGCCTTCTTTTGACATTTTCTTTAGAAAAAATAAAGACTGTTTCACTCTTATTGTCAACGTAAATCAAAATACTTCATACAAAAGTAAAAGATGTCTGCTAAAGCTTTGGGCATGACCTGCAATATGCAGCCTTGTGTTCCTTCAAGTTATGAAGGTGTACCCCTTAGCAAAAATTCCATATAATTCCGTATAGTTCCATATAGTACCAAAAAGTTCTCTCATGTTAAAATAGCTGTTTCTTGGCTTTGGAAAAGATCTGTCTTTTACCCTGTTTCCATGGTTATGTTGTTGCCTATGTTCTCCCTGTTCCATGTGTCTTTGATTTTTGTTTATAACTCTGCCCTAGTCCCTCCTTCTCCTCCTTAGTGTTTTCACTTCTTCTTTTGTGACCCCACTTTTCAAGGTGTAGATTTTGTCTAAACAATTACTTCCTTTTCAAAACTATTGTTAAAATCACATGCCGAAGATCTTTTGGCTCATAGGCAGTTTAAACACCTGAAAGTTTCAGGTGCCAATGAGGGTTGACATCACAAAAAGCAGATAAAATGTAGAGTTCTATAATGACCAGACAGGGACCATATCTGGCGTTTACCTGCATTCCACCATATGTGTGGAATGATGGCACAGGCCATGAGCAGAACAGGTACATTTACAGGTGTATGGAGGTTCATCTCAGCCTCCTTTCAACCACTACCAGAACCAAAGTACAACAATTTAGCAATTATTGTACCATAAGTGGCTCAGATCTAAAACTAGATATAGTGACAATGATGAGGATGACGAAGATGACGATGATGATGATGATTATTATTATTATTATTATTACTTTTATTATCAATGATGATGATGATGATGATGATGATGATGGTTGTTGTTGTTGCTGCTATCTGTAAACTTGCTGGTTATTGGTCAAATCCTGTGTCGTCACTATATATATTGACACCACTACCATACTGTGCAAAGGTCTTGAGCCACCCCTCATTTCTTCATATTTTGCTTCCAAAGATTCAGACTTTTTAATGTAGTCTTGAGGAACAGTTCTCCAGGCTTCCTGAAGGACTTTCAAAGACTCTCATTTTCAGTCCAGTCCCTGAACCTGACCAGTAACTTAAGGCCTCTATCAGTGGAGAAACGTGTGCACTTTGCAGCCTGTCGCAGCAAAACATTTGTTCACATTTCTTTTATTTAATCTACCCAATATGCCAAAGATAAAGTAGTTTGACGGGCAGAAAATAGTATTTTTGTACCAACAAGGTGATTCGAAGCGCAATATGAAGAAACAAGACTTTTGCACAGTACAATATTTTTCTCAAAATAATAATAAAAAATGTGTTGTGAAAATCCAAGTGCTATAGCAGTGTAGACTGCAGACTCAAACTGATAAACCCACAGTAACATAAATGCAAGGGTAAGGTTTGTTTACTGCAAGGAGTCTGTGCTGGATGAACTTGGCCACTCCAGCCTGCGATTAAGACGATATTAACAAATATGTCAATGTCCATTTTCTGCTCAATTTAAAGTCTCACTGCTGTAAAGATTGCCTGCTCTCTCTGTGAGCCACCGGAACACAAACACCAAATGAGAGAAAGAGAAGTACTGAGTGTGTGTGTGTGTGTGTGTGTGTGTGTGTGTGTGTGTGTGTGTGTGTGTGTGTGTGTATGAGATAGTCATGGGGTAAGAGGTAAGAGACAGGCCCAATCGATGCATGAGCAGGCCGGGCTGATAAGGCAGAAGATGGACAGACAAGTCACTGAACATAAGAGCGTCTCTCCGCCACGTCCAGTCAAGTGAAATACGACGTTCAAATTACACCAGGCAGCTCTGCTTCCATATTTCAGCCGAACCTGAACCTTTAAAGTCCCCTTCTACTTACTACTGATCATTAACAGAGCCAAACAACTCAATAACTTGAGATAATGAAATCAGTTTTGAGGAACATCCTGCTCCCTCCATTACTCCATAAAACTTCAGTGGAAAATTGGAGGCTTAGTTTAAAGAAGGGAAAGAGTCCTCTCCACACCAGGCCTGCACCGGCTAAACCTCGTTAGTCCAGCCAAACACCCCCCGACACACACACCACCACCCCCTGGGTTTGCTGCATGCAGAGAGACTGATCCTAAATGCCCTTTAAGCGTCTAATCGGCTCAGTAATTACTTAAATGACCTCAGGCCCGAGGATCACTTGAAATAATTATGAATTAGGAGGCAGGGAGAGAAGCGCTCCATCGGGGAGAATCAGGGAAATCTCCTTGTTGGAGGCAGTCCTTCACGCAGCCCCGCTGGGGCCATGGGCAGCCAGGAGCACAGTCTCACACACACACACACACACACACACACACACACACACAGCTCTATGCAACTGCTCTTTTTCGAAGAGTTGGAGTCTCCGCTGAATAGTAGTTGCTGAACTGCAGTTACACATAAAGGCATGCAGAGAAAGAAACAGGCTGACTTAACATTGCTGATATTTTTGTTTTAATCAGGGATGACAATACAGCAAGTCTCTTAGATCGTGAAGCTGTGTCTAAAGAAAGTGCCAATATCCACACCAGTTTTGGAAGCCTTAAATTTGGCATGGTCTGACTTTTACTTGCAGCCAAAAAAAAAAAATATATATATATATATACACACGAGGTACAAGAAAGATATATATCCACATACATATATATATATGTGGCCATATATATATATATATGACAGCTGTGACATTACAACTAGTCTTCTTATAGTACTTCTTTCTATTTTGTATGAAAATGAAACAATAGGTCAGAACAGAGATTTACTGCAACATGTACAAACACGTGTAAATGCGGTATCAAGCGGGTTTGTTTAATTCTGACCAGCTTTACACCTTGAACTCCCTTAGACAAGCTTTCCTGTAATTTCTGTAGGAGTCTTCAGGCAAGATATAACTCTTAAACAAGCTATAATTTCTTTATATATCTTCAGGAACAGTTCTCCAAGCATCTTGAAGGACATTCCAAAGCTTTTCTTTGGATGTTGCCAGCCTTTTGTTCTGTTCTCTGTCCAGATGATCCCACACTGCTTCAATAATGTTGAAATCTGGGTTTTGGGGAGTCCATGACTGATAGCGTTCCATTGGCTTTTTTTAATCGAGGTGCTTTGGCTGCATTGACAGTGTGTTTGGGATTATGGAAGCTGTTGCCAGTCAGATACTTTTTAGAATGTACTGCAGGAGAGCTAAAAGTTACGTTTGCTTGCTAGCTTGGCATTTCTGTCATAAAGAAATCTTCCGTAATAAAGAAATCTCTTCTGTCATAAAGAAATCTTGATTTTGTGTTTATTCACTATTTACATGTTTGCTTGTTTATATGTTCATTTGTTTGTTTACGCATGTGAAATCACCAGCTGCAGTATTTTTCAGTTAACATTTTTATGACAAATGGATTAACAGAAACATTAAACAAAGTCAATGTCAATATTTATAGAGCAATAGCTCCAATAAAAAATTATATTGATACTTTTCCAAAGTGCAACTGAGCAGCTAAAGCGTCCAAAGTTTGCGGTATTCATTTCGCCCTGGAGTATCAAGGCTAAGAAGTGAATTTTATCCCCACCTATTAGCAGTGTCTGTTCTAACAGTTATGACAGAAATCACATTCATAAATAAATATCAGATTATTCAACAGCTCTGAGACGAGTGTGTGCAACCTGCTGTTTGCTCAGGATTTTGCGTTCAGATTGTTCAGCCCTTTCTGAAGCAACACAGTTGTTTAACTGAAAAAAAAAGTTCTTGGAACTTCTCTAAAAGTTATTCAAGATGCTCTGGTACATTTGTTGACATGCAAAAGTTTGTCACATGCATGTTTCCTTCGGTTGTTGCCACTCTTTGAAAATTCTCTGCCCCTAAATGTCCCACAAAAAGAATGAAAGTAAACATCAGACACCAAACAATGTTTTTATTTTCTGATCAAATACATTTAACACAATTTTTTTTTGTGAAGCTGAGGCTTCCCAATTTAAATTACTACGCCTTATTACATCTATTCAATCATTTTGCTCTCATAAATGTAATGTTTTGATATGAGGTGCACTTCTGAAAACAATGTATGTCCTTTGTGAAGCTGTGAATGCTTTGAGTGTGTGTGTACGTGAGTATGTGACAGAGTGAATGTGTCTCTGTAGAAACCAGGTGCTGTAGACACTGTGTGTGTGTCTGTTTGTGCCCACGCATGTATCATGTGTATTAATGACTGTGTGTGTGTGTGTATGTATGTGGTATCGCTGTTGATGAGGGTGCATGTATGTGTATGCATGTGTGTGTGTATGTGCATGTATGTGAGTGTGTGCATTGTATTAATGACTGCGCATATGTGTGTGTGTGTGTGTGTGTGTGTGTGTGTGTGTGTGTGTGTGTGTGTGTGTGTTTGTATGCACATATATGAGAAC
>JBBJLS010000001.1:13470343-13497194 GCA_037577275.1 Bryconaethiops microstoma
GCGAACACACACACAAACACACACACACACAGAGACACACACACACACACACACAGACACACACACACAGACACACTCAGTTTGAATGTACATGAGTGTGTTTTTCATAAATGTAAAAACTCATTTGATCTTAAATCTTATGCTCAAAATGATTCCCATTTGCAAAGTTGATACTTATAAATGAAAGAAAAATGATCTCAACAAGCAGGAGGTTTCTCAGCCAGCATGGTGTGATAATATGTGCATCCTCTTCAAGTCCGATGGAAAAGCATCCCAGGTGGCTCCTCGTGAGGTTCCTTCAGAGATTGCAAAATAAGTAAAATTGCACCAGCTACACTACATGTCTAAAAGTACCACAACCCTATGTTGCTGATGTATGATCACCGTGAAAAGCATCGACTACATGAACATAAAGCCCCCAGCACTGATCTGAGTAGTGGAACCACATTCACTGGAGTGATAGGACTAATGCTCTTGTGTATTCATGCAATCAAATCCTCATAGCAGTGTTCTAACTGGTCTAAATCTAGTGTAATGCCTTCTGCTGAATGTAGCAGAAGGTGGTTCTGAGGCAAGGCAGAGGTAAACTACCTATTAATACCCTTAATTTCAAGAGAACGCTGGGATCTACACACTTTTAGACATCCTAAAACACCAGTAAATATACTAAAGTAACACCATATCCAGTTTAAACTGGCTGCAGTAGTGTTCTGTTTTACTATTTATTTCATATGGGTTCAATAGGCAATGGCAAAGATATATACCCCATAATTGATCATTATATATTGTACCTTTTATTTTTCAAGCAGAATGAATTCTTTAACTTTAAATGGACCTGTCCTGTGCCATGTGAGTGGTCGCAGAGGGTCTGTGGCCCGCTTTATACAGGGGGCAGGACCATCCTCTTGGTCCTCTGTGGGCTCCCTTTTGGGATTGAGCATGTGGCCGTGTCTGGGACATGTGGCCGTGGGTCCTTGTGTCTCGTGCCCTCGCGGGTTGTGGTGCTCCTGCGCCCCCAGCAGCATTAACTACCCTCCACTTCCAGTGACAAACCGGCTTACACTTAGATACACATACAAGGGCCTAGAAAATACGAGAAATGTGTTATTTTGATTTGTTGTGTAAAATTTGTTTGAGTGTCTGGAGTGTCTGGAGTTTTTTTTGTGTGGTTGTTGTATTTTTTTGTGTGGTTGTTGTTTTTTTTGTGTGTGTGTTTTTTTTCCCAAAGGCTACTAGAAATTTATAGAATTTCGATTTGTGTTTCTGTGTGTCTTGTTTCTGGTTTTTTTTTGTTGTTTTTTGGTTGTTGTTTTTTTTATTTTCTCTTTTTCTTTTCCTCTTCACCGTGGGAGAGGGGTAAGCTCGGAGCGACTTTAATGACTATGTTTGGAAAATAAAACAACAAATTAAAAGTTGTCCTCCGAAGAGAGGGCGTGGTGGTGGGCCAAAAAACAAACATTGCACCGTTTATTGAGTCCAGTAGGGTGATGTCCAACGACCTCTATCACTTTTCTGTCCAGCTGTAAGAATCTGAGGTAAATCCCCATCTCAGCAGTTTTGCCTCAAGTCATTTCAGCAACAGTGCTTGGAAGAGAAAGTGTGGACAAAAAGGAAAGGCCAACTACTGGATCAATTCCTATTTATCATGTATCATGTCTCTCCCTCTCTCTCTCTCCAACTCTCTCTCTCTGTAGAAGCTACATTCCCTGGACATTTCAAGAAAAAGCTCCCTGGCAAGCTCTTATTCAATCTGTTGGACTGAAATGTGCATTTATGATGTGGGGAAATTTCCCCCGTGTTCCTCCCATACTGCGATATCTGCGTAGTATTTCATGCTGGGGATGTACTGATGTATTTGACATATTTGATGAGTTCCATACACAATGGCCTCTGTATGTTTGAAGAATTTGGTCCAGTTGTTCCAAATCCATACTGCTGCCAACTTACATCTTGTAAAAGTGCTGGTCTTGTGCTTATTTGAGTTTTTTTTCTCCCACAGCCTGCAGCCTGCCCACTTGACCTAAACATGCCCCTATTAATCTCCAAAATAATCCCATTGATCTACACCAAGTGTCCTACTAACCAGAACTAAACATGCCCCTATTAATGTACCAAATAATCCCATTGATCTACTTGTCATAATACTGTATTCACTCACACTAGTACTGTTACTGCTCCTGTCGACTGCAATGTAAACTATATGGACAAAAGTATTGGGACACACCTGTTTTTCAGGATTTGGTCTAGGCCCCTTGCTTCCAGTGAAGGGTGTTCATAATGCTTCAGCAGACCAAGACATTTTGGACAATGCCACACTTCCAACTTTATGGACACAGTTTGGGGAAGAAAACAGTGCACAAAACAGAGTCCATAAAGACATGGTTGGATGAGTTCGGTGTGGAAGAACTTTACTGACCTGCACAGAGCCCTGACCTCAACCCCATCCAGCACCTTTGGGATTAACTAGAACAGAGATTCCGAGCCAGGCCTTCTCGTCCAACATCAGGGCCTCACCTCATAAATACTCTACAGAATGAATGGGCACAAATTCCCACATAAACATTCCAAAATCTTGTGACAGAGTGAACACTGTTATTGCTGCAACAGGATGACAAACTCCATTGCCCCCAATCCAAACACTTGTTTTATGGGCAAAAAAGTTTCTACCAAAAAGAATTGCACTGCATGAACACCAGTCCGTGTTCCGATTCTTTGCATTTAGTGCCCTGCATTTTACCAGCTCACTGGCTCTTACCAAGCCTTTTATGGTTAAGGACAGCTGAATGCATAGCTGCACTCCCGGGCTGATTATTTGTAATTAAATCGCAACAAACAGTAATACATGTCTTCATTTGTAACGTCTCTGAGCTTTCGTGTATTGAAGACTGTTTATGAGTCTGCTATGTGTTTAGCTTCACAAGACAGATTCATTTCTTCAATTTCTTCACCTTAGCCAAGACATTTAAGATTCTTAATCCTAGATACTGTTTTAAAGCGACTCGATCTTCCACTTCCACCGCCTCATCCTCATAGGGTTACAGAGGCAACTTGATTACAAAAATATATATTTTTAAACAATCGGTACTCGGCCCCTGATCAACCGATCAAAAATACAGCACTGAATACAGTGCTTTCCATTTTATAATTATTTACATGACACACAGTTAACACGTGGTTTAAGTCTATTTTCTTTATGATGCATGCAGTTGTGGTGTTCAAAAAACCATGACGATGATCGTTACCATGACGATGATTGCCCAAACTAACTGGTGGTAGATGGTGGGTTGTGGGTTGGGTACCACTCAGGAGCTGGTTGCACTAAATCATGTATAGCTAAAACTACTTTTCAGAGGAACTTTTATGCCTGTTACTTCAATCAAAGTTGTTTGTTTGAGTAGCACTACTGCACATGCTGATCTACTAGGCTTTGTACTAAAATTATCCAAAAAAATTACCTGTTTATAGTGTTAAATTTGCAAATTTATTTATCCTGTTCTCTCAAGGGATTCGTACATTTTTAATCTATAGATTTAAAACTACTAAACTGAAAAAAGATAGAATCTGCATTTTCCACAAATGTGTACACATCATGAGGGACCTAGGAGGGTTAAAGAAGGTGCGCTTGAGCTGCATGAACCTTCACTTGTTGATCTGCTACTGCAGAGACTCCCTTGAGTGATTCTCATGCATTCTTGAGGGTCTTTGTTAGGCTTTGCACAAAAAATAATCCAAAATAATTCTCAGAGAGTTCATATACTATATATGTGGTGCCCATGTAAAATACATTTTTTATCCTGTTTTCTGAAGAAATTGAACATTTTTCCTCTATAGATATAAAATACACAATTGAAAATGGATTGAATATTTAGAATCTGCTTTTTCTGTGTGTGCACCATGACAGACTTAGGAGGGTTAAAGTAGGTGCACTTGTGTAGGAATAACATTAAAATGTGTAGGATAATTAAAGGTTGGGAACTGCTGGCGTAAGGTGTCGATTATGGTCTCATACTCATTTTGTCCTGCTCAGGCTCTGTTCTGTTGGAACACCGGTGACGCAGGGCGGGATTGGTTTTGTGCTGTGAGCTAGTGTGGGTGCCACTGATGTGGTGAAATGTTCCCTAAACAAGATGCCAACAGGATAGATGGAAGGGGGGGAAATGGGTGTGTTTGTGTGTTTGTCTGTTCTGTTCAAATGAGTGAGCACACTGAAAGAAATGTTCAGGAGAACTTTCAAGCGATTAGGTCATGCATCATAGAGCCCGATCCGTTTCACTGATGATCAGTGCCAGGTTCAGATGCTAGTAGCCTATTATAACAACGCAGGCTCTGATGCCTTGTAAAGTGCCAATAACGAGGTCCGATTTCATGACAACAAAGGTACGATGTAACAGAGCACTGTATGACATCACTACAAATGTATGAAGTTTCACATGAACACTATTATAATTGTAGTAATGACAAATCAAGGTTCAAGGTTACTTTATTGTCATCAGCATCTGTGAACATGTACATAGTGTGATGAGACAGCTTTTCTCCACAGACCACGGTGCAACATATAGCAACATTGAACAGAGTGCAAGTTACAACAGAGACAATATAATGAACAAAATAAATAGACACCACAACAATTGAATGGTAATGTACGTAACAGTTTAGTGTTAATGGGATGTAAATCTGAGACAATACAGTGAGTAGACAATACAGCAATGTAACACTAAAGTATGAAAGGGATGTAATCCTTCCAGAATTATTATTATTATACCAAATGCTCAGTGGCACTAAATGACATTAAGTAATGTGGCTCCTTATAGTCACGTGTGGACACTCCACAGCACAGTGTGAACAATGTGACATACTTTCTCTGCATTTAACCCATTGACCAAGTGAAGCAGGGGCCTGCCACCAATGAGGGGCACCTGTGGTGCAGTGTGTGGGGAGGGTACCTTACTCAAGGGTACCTGAGTGATGACACTGGCAGTGCTGGGATTCAAACCCACAACCTTCTGATTGCAGGGGCAACTCCTTAATCACATAATCAGTGTAAGATAGTTTATTTAATCTGTTGAAGCAAAATAATTGGGAAACTAAATAACAAAATAATGCATAGGGCTCCCAAATGAGGCAACCATCTGAACATTGATGCTAATCAGCAAGGGCAACATTTAACTGGCATAACAGAAAATGCTCTTGCCATGAAATGTTCTTGGCACTGCTGCCTGAACCCTCTTCACTTGCTGATCTGCCACCCCAAAGACTCCCTTGAGAGGTTCTCATGCATTCTTGAGGGGTCCTGTTAGGCTTTGCATAAAACATAATCCAAAAAATTTAATTAAAAAAATTAATAATCCAAAAAATCAAATAATACAACAAATTAAATTAAAACATAATCCTAAAAATAAAAAATGAGATAGTGCTCATGTAAATTAAATTAAGAAGTTTTTTATTTTGTTGTCTCAAGACATGAAGAATATACATTGAAAAATTTAAAACTAAAAACAGACTGAAAGCCTTTTCCACATAGGAGGTTTAAATTAGGTGTGCTTGAATAATTCAAGCTTGGGAAATGCTGGGGTAAGGTGAAGATGGTCTCATAATCATCTTGTCCTGCTTCTCATTCATCAGTCAGGAAAGGGGGAATAAGATTGCTGCAGTGGACAATAATGGCACCTCCTCCATTCTAGAATATCCCATCCCAGAATATCCCATTTGATTACATGGTCCCAGAGTGTGGCAGGAACCATTCTCTATAAGGGGTCTCACTTTTAGCACTGCGGGGGATTCTTATACTCCTGGGTGGTACCCAAGGCAACCCTTCTTTGTTCTTGTTCCATTGACAGCTCCTCTGATGTCTCCAGAAACACACGCCAGAACATGTGTGTGTGTTTGTGTGTGTGTGTGTGTGTGTGTGTGCAATTTAGTGCTTCATTGACTCCTCAGATAATTAGGAGGAAATGGAGGGAGATATCCCCCCCTTAAGAACAATGCATGTTAAACTGGTTAGCATCTACATAGGTGGTCAGTACTGCAACAGAGGGGGCTCTCAGGAGTGGTGGAGCACGTGTAACCCAAGCCGACCCATGAGCCCTATTCCTCGAACAATGGTGGAGGCCGTAAAAATATTATACATGCTGGCTGAGAGGGCACTTGTACAGTCTGAGGGCCAAAGGGTAGGCACTACCTGGGGACTCTGTGCGCGTGCCTGAAATGGAGGATGGGACCCTCTTTCGATTTGTAGTTCTTGCTCTTAGGGAGTCTCCGTCTGCACTGCTCATTAGGGAGGCATTTCTGGAGAAGCTGCTTTGGGACAATGACTGTTTTTAAAAGCACTGTTTAAAGAAAACTGAATTGAGCTAAATTGTTCTATAAGCAAAGCTGTAATTGCACAGGACTCATTTAGATTTGCCACATCGTGTATTGTGTAAACAATGAGAGATGAATGTTGTTCAACAGAGCTGAATAGGACTGAAGTGGCCAAAACCCAGTATACACACAGAGACACATCGTGCATATAATTACCATTAATGCGTTCTCTCTCTCTCTCTCTCTCTCTCTCTCTCTCTCTCTCTCTCTCTCTCTCTCTCTCTCTCTCTCTCTCCCTCTCGGTAATGTGGAGCTGGCTGCCTGCTCCCCGGACCCCTCGGCCCATCAGCTGGGAGATTGATCTCTGTCAAAAGCAATCCGTCAACCAGCACACAGGCCGCCGCACACGGCCCTGACAGCAGATGCCTATTTTCAGCTGCGAATAAAATCAATTGCAGGAGAATGAAGAGCATAATCAGCTGCTGATTGATCTGCAGGAGCCCAGATTGACACGTTTCCCCAGGGAACGGCCTCCAAAGGGTTACACACAACGCTGAGAGGAGATGAGCCAGTTCACACTCAAAACACACACACACACACAGACACACACACATACGCACAGTAAAGTTTAGTCTCTTATATAGGCTCATATAGGCTTAACGCAACCAAAGAAAGTACCGGGAGCAAACAAAAACTTTACCCAGAAAGTCCCTAGAGTTGCGAAGAATTATGAAGTCTTTGGTATTTTCAGTGTGTGGAATAATAACATAAAGCAATAAAAAGAAATTACCTGAACTTGCTGCATCTTTTGATAATGAACCACATGGTCGATTACCAGTAATTGATTCTCTGAACGTAGTACATAACGCTTCAGCACCTGCTCATCAGCTTCTAATATTAGTGTATTTCGACTCAAATAATATGGAGCTAATTTTGTGCTAAAATTAGCTGCAATAATAATAAATTACCTTACAACTACATTTAACAAATACATTTCAGTGCAATCCTATTTTGTACCGTATCACATCAATCATTTTAATGAGATACTGGAAATATTTAGTGGCGAACCATGTAGGCCTTCAGTTCGGGCCATAATTATGAAAACAAGGTCAAAAAACGAGGACAAGAAAACACACCGATAATGTCCATGTTTGCTAGCGTCCCCATGTGGTTCTAGTTTTCACATGAAATGCTAATATAGTACTTGAATATATTAGCATATACTGGCATTTCACATGAATGTTTTTGCCTGTTCCAGATTAAACACCATCACCTGAAGCCTGTAAAAGAGATTCCATTTTTTATTGGTATGTTTTAGTGACATATTAATGTGTATTTTACCTCATGAGTAGCATTTCTAGAGTGATTTCTTCAGTGAAAAGTCCTGGCACAAAGCTGCTGCTGTGGTCTAAGTGTTTGAAGGTTTGAGGGTTTGAGTGTTGAGGGTTTGAGTATTTGAATGTTTGAGTCAGTATTTGAGGGTCTGATTGTTTGATGGTTTAAGTGTTTCAGGTTTTGAGGGTTTTGAGTTTTAAGTCGTTTGAATGTTTGAGGTAAGATTTGAGTGTTTGATGGTTTCAGTGTTTGAGGATTTGAGGGTTTGAGTGTTTTAGTTGTTTGATGGTTTGAGTGTTTTAGTTGTTAGTTTGAAAGTTTGAGGGTTTGCATGTTTGTTTGAGTGTTTGGTGGTTTGAGTGTTTGAGAGTTTGAAAGTTTAAGGATTTGAGGGTTTGTAGAACAAAGTGGTTTATGTGTTTGTTCCCAGTGATAGAAACCCACCACTGATTTTATTAACAGTCCATGACGTGTCTTGGACTTGCTATCACTTCCTGTTACAGAGAGAGTGCACTTTTTCACAAGAGTGTGTTAGGCGTGCTGTAGTGCTTTTTGATTTCTCAACAGAAAATCTCTCAGCCATTTCACTGTCATTCTCCAGTCCATTCACTATAAAACACTGTGAATAGTGAATCACTAAATGAGTGAACCACTAAAACGCAACGCCAGAGTCACATTTTCCTTCACAAAATCAGTCCCAATGGCTGGAAAGCAGAAAATGAATGGTTGATTATACTTCCTAATTATGTTGATGGCTACTAACAAGGTTAGCTCACTTGTTAGTTTGTAATTGTTAGTTCCCAGAAATCATCAGATCTTTTCTGAAGGTCCAAAAGCCCCTCAGGATTCTGCACTTCTTTGCACTCCACCATGTTAGAGGACATGCTAGTGAAATTGAAAAAGTTTTTGAAACACTAAATTGAGTTGATTCTCGTTGTAGCATTTTAAAAACATTTGCAACTTTTTAATAATTATATATGTTTTTCTTTTTTTAAAATACAAAATTAACTCAATAAAATAGATTTTTGTTGTTTTCAGATACAAATTGAACCTTACAGACATGTCACATGATAAATTGTACCCTGAACTTCTCTAGATAAGCCCTTAGATGTTGGTCATTTCTACCATGACTGTTTGGCTATTTTTTTCAAAATCATTTAATTGCACCAATTAGTGATCTAGACATTTAATTATATTTAGACATAACTTGCGTTCTGTGTTGACAGCTTTATGAACAAATTATTAGTTATTTAAATATATATTACTTTTTTTTTACAAAGCAAGACAATCATTTTACAGCATCATAATAAAACACCTTACAGACAAATGTGATATGAATTGTTTAAAATTAATCTTTTTACAACATATAATTAATATCACATGCTCTTTTTATCTCAGGCCATAACTGTGACCTATAAGTGTTGACTCCTCCAGTGTCACTATCAGGACTGCCGGCTCTGTTGTTGCCTTTCGTTCTGCCTGAGACTCATCATATCACACTGAGGGATGTTGCTTTGCTGTGGGGTGTGTGTTCTGACAGCGACGTGTCGGTGTGTGTGTGTGTATGGGGGGGGGGGTCTGGGGGGGGGTGGTTGGGGTTTTTGGGGGATGGCGAGGAGGCTGCTGGGGATGGTAGGGTTAAGCTGGCGAGGGTTCTGTAATGAGTAAGCATTCAGCGGCTGGGGCAAGATAAATGGAGCCAGTGCTCTTCTGCAGCAGTCAGCAGGAACCAGGGCCTGCGGCTTGTTTGGAGCAAATGGAGTGCGCAAAATATCAAAGGCCAGCGATCCAGAAGACGCCCTGGTTTGACAAATTTTAAATTAGCCAGAAAGAGAGAGAGAGAGAGAGAGAGAGAGAGAGAGAGAGAAAGAGAGAGAGCAAGAGAGAGAGAGAGAGAGAGAGCAAGGAGACATGCAGCAGGAGAAAAGGGGGCTAAATTATGCAATCCTTTGTGTTGCCCGACACCACTGAAATCCATACGTTCTCTCTCTCCCTTTCTCTGTTTTTTTCCCTCTATCTTTTGTAATTGTCCGCTATTATCGCCATTATGAAAACTGTTATTATTCCGACTGCCTAGCTCCAGGAATCGCCGCGCCATGACGAGGGGGGGCACTGGGATCACTGAGTGTTTATTCCTTTAACTGCTCAACAGAACATGCATCCCTTTCCACACATCAACTACGAAACAGAAAGAGAAACATGACCATGTCAATTGTCTACCACAGTCCACTTTTAGTCAAATACACTGATCTCTCACTGTCCAACATATATTAGATAAACTCCTCCATGCAAAATGGGGGCATTTCTAGCACTGACAGAAAAGCAAACACTCTGAAAAATAAAGGTACCAGAAGATTTTGCTGCTCACAGCAGTCGTTTCTTTTTTTATTGACTTATTCCACCTAAACCCTTCTTGAGGAGAAATAAGGAGCAAAAGAAAAAAATTTAAGATAGAAGTTATTTCTTGTCAGTTTTCTTCTCTTTAACAACCGTATGGATCTCAAAACTCTCTGACTTTGGTAGTTGAGACTTGAATTTTGAATTTGATCACAACGACAAATTTCTGATGTTGTACAGGCTCATTGATACGACAACTGGGATTGGGCTGAGATTATAGGAAGGGTCTTTCTCAGGAACTGTAAATGGGATGTGAAGTTAACAAAAGGTTTTACACCAATTTAAGTTTTCTTTTCTTCTTTAAATAGGAACAATACATCAAAACCAAGAACTATTTAAAAAACTTCATTTTAAGAGAGTAAGTGAGAAAACAGTGGTGACTGCTCTGTTCAGTCTGATCTCAGTTTGAGAAAGAGAGAGAGAGGAAGAAAAAAAAGGAAGATAAAGAAAGTGGAGAAGTTGAGAGTTGGAGGGAAAAAGAGACAGTAGAGCAGTAGTGTTGGTTTTACTGTTTTTGTGACTGGTTGATTGTTGGAGGGTTTGAATGTTGAAAGGTTTGAGATTTTGAGGGTTTGAAGGTTTGAGTGTTGGAGGGTTTGTTGGATGACAGGCTTTATGTTTTCACTTCCAGATGCAGCTCACCTAAATAAACTCAAAAGGAGTGATTGGCTCCTTGCGGTGTGTGCAGCGAGGGTACTGTGATTGTTTATTATTTATTTATTTATTTACACACACCAGCCTCCTCCTCCCACTTTCACAAAGCCCCATTTTCTGCGTTTTCTATGAATAATCAGGGCCCTCCCCGAGTGCCCACGGCTCGGGCTCTGCAGTGCCGACATGCAAATGTGCAGCAAGCTAAACAGTATGCGAACTCACACTTCGGGCAGCTGTGTGTGTTATTTCACCACAAACGCGTAGCAAATCAGACCGAACATGCCATCACAACTGCACAACACACATATAGGCACAAACAAGGGTGGCAGCCAGGCCATGTATTCACATACACACTAAAGCTAATCGTCTGTACTGTACACATGCACACCCCCTGGTCATTTTATTGGATACAAATACATTGGATTGAGTGAGCATTTGACTGGGCTGATGACTCACTACTAGATTAACTGCACTGTATATTGTCTTGTCCCGTATATTATTGTACTGTCGCTCTCGTGTTTATCTTGCACTCTTTCTTGTAGTCCTGTCCTGCACTTGTGCAGTCTTGTTTTCTCTTTGTTGCACCATGGTCCTGAGGAATGCTGTGGTCCTGGAGGAACATTGTGGTCCTGGAGGAACATTGTGGTCCTTTGGGAACATTGTCCAATCCATGCCTAGCTTTACAGAATGTTGGTAAAAATTCAACATTTGGGTACCACTTTACCAAAGGGAAGTGTTTAAATGGTGACACAACACTATTCATTTTATCAAATCATAATTAACACATGACAAGTAAAAAGGTTGAGTGAAATGCCATGCAGATTTGCACAAATGCTAATAAATGTGGCATACATACAATGTGAATCATAAATAATGGATTGATGCAACTGGTAAGAAGTCAAGTGAAAGACAAAAGCACAAGCTGACATGTGAAAGTTTAGTAGCACAAAGGTTTGCAAGGAGAAACTGCTCCAACAGTACTCCAGAAATACAACACTTCTCCAGGATCATTGTGCACAAGAACAAAAAGAGAAACAGAAGACTATGTAAGTGGACACAAGAGCAACTGTCCAATCATTTACAGCACAAAAACATACAGTGCAATAACAGCACTAGTGTGCGTGAATACAGTATTACAGTTTTTCCCAATTGCTAAACTTTTTTGCAAACTAGGCTGGTTTTATCAAAATACTTAATACAATTCACAAAACCACACACCCAAACTTCCAAATTCCTCATATCCTGCAAAATGAAGCACTGCAACCAAAACTACATATAGAATTATCAAAATCAAACTTTTGCACCAAATGGCACACACGTCATTCATATTACCAGATTTTTGTCTAAACAACTACACTGTTGGGCATAATGAAAAGCACTCTCATCTTTAGTATGCTTTGCCATAATACTGAAATTGTTCAAATTGTAGAAAATTCTTGCACAGAAATATTTGCAGGTACACACATGCGTTTATTTTTTTATTTTTCACCATACAAGTCAAAGCAAAATATGCACAGCAGATATATTTACATTGGAGTGAATAAAAATATGCTCACAAAACTGAAAAAGAAAATTGTAGAAAAAAATGTGCAGACAATATATGTACATAAAAAAAGTTAAAAATCGGCAGCTTATACAGCTGGGTCTGGCCACAACGCCTCGTCCACATCACAGGCAATATCTTCTCTTGCCAGACATCGAGGGAAGAAGTGCCTTGATAAGTGCTTTATCCATCCCTGAATCGCACCAACATCAATTTCATCACATGCATCTTCCATAGCCTGCACAAAGGCATGCGCACAAAAGGGCTGCCGGTTGTATACCTTCCACCGCCATACCAATAAGAACTCTTCTATGGGGTTCAGAAATGGTGAGTATGGTGGAAGGTATTGCACGAGAAACGGTGGGTGGTCAGCAAACCAATTTTGGACTGGGGCTGCGTGATGAAAGATCACGTTGTCCCATACTACAACATACCGGTTTCTTTGATTGTCTGCATCATTCATACGCTCTGGTGGTATGAGAATGTTGTGGAGTCTGTCCAGAAATATGAGAATATGGGCTGTGTTATATGGTCCAAGGTTGGCATGATGGTGGAGGACACCATGCGTGTTGAGATGGCAGCGCACATTGTGATGTTCCCACCACGTTGGCCACGTTGACATCTATAATGGCTCTGTGGCCAATGACATTTCTTCCCCTTGTTGTGGTCTTTGCTAGGTTGAACCCAGCCTTATCTATGAAGATGAACTCATGTAGGATTTTCAGTACTCCAGTACATTTCCTGAAAACAAAGAACAAAAATCAGTCAATATGGTGTTATCCAGTACACTGGGAAACAATGTTGCGTGTAGTGTGCTGCAGTCAATATTGTACTTACATCCACATATGCTCATCTGAGCTCTTTGTTTCTTTAAGAGTTTCTCTCAAAGGCACCTTATAAAGTTGTTTCAGTCTGATTTGGTTTCGCTTGTGAATGCAAGCCAATGTGGACAGACTGACTCATTGAATGTTGTAAATATGGTGTTGTCTTGGATGATGTGGCTTTGAATTTCTCATCATCTGATTTAATTATTTTCCACAACCACGTTTACAATGGCAGCTTCCTATACCTCAGTGAACATTTGGCCCCTTCCTCCACCGTGGTTGTGTCCCTCAGTCCTTTAGAAAAACAAAAAAACAAAAATATAGGGCTTGGATAGTGCAGCCTAAAGATATTTCCCCTACAGTTAAGTAAATTGTACAGGAAACTAGTACAGTTAGTGTATGATATCAGCCATTCATGAAGTAAACAGGTGTCACCCTACTGGTAGACTATGACATGGGGTGTACATGTAGTGTGAAAGAAATTTTGGTTACATAAAATTCTGGATGTCTAAATGTCTGGATGACAGAGGCGACAGTAAAATGGCTCAAGTTGGGCTGCACTTTCTGTCCAGCCTCTCGCATTGTCAGCCCATGGTTGATGACATGATCAATTAAGGTTGCTCTGATTTCATTTGAAAGTCGTTGCCTTCTTTGGCCATGAACTCCTGTACCAGCTCCACCCCTACCTCTCATTCTTCCTCCCCCTCTCATCCTCACCCTCCCTCTTCCTCTTCCTCTCTCTGCAACGTGTTCCATTGTTGTTGTTTTTTAAAAAAAAGGTGCTCACCTGTGGTCTTTTTATAGTGCTTACTTCCTGATTGAAGTGGTAACAATTAACCATTGAGGTGTTTGGCCAGGTGGCACATATATTGGCTCATGTAGTGTCAATTTGAATGGCAGTGTTTTGAAATGGCAAACATGTGACTTTATGTCAGATTGTTGTGTCTTATGCAGAGAACCGTGTTCAGTGCATTTAAAAAGTGCTATTTTGAATTGCTCTCTGTGTGTCAGTTTAAATAATTGTGCTATGCGTGTCATTTTAGTGCGTTTGCAATTGGAAAAAACATTCACTAAAATCAACTTTTATACATTTGTATCAACAGCTCCACTGGCCTTCACTGGAGACGAAGAGAATCATTATTCCGAAGCAATCAGAAATCCATAGAAATAATAACAGCGGTAGTAATAGTAATAATAATAATAATAATAATAATAAAGGCCATTCCAGTGTTTTTGATCTTTAATTATAGCTGAACAAGCAGTGAGAAGTTTGGTTGAATAGGTGCATTGATTGGCCGCAACAGGAAAATTTTGCTTGTTGCCATTTAAACGGTTGCAATTAAAGGCCCAATTGATCCCAGCTTTAACTCCTTAGAAACGTGGCCGTGTCCAATCACACGCCAATTACGGCATCTCCGCTGAGGCCCCGGCACCCTCTCTCACGGTAAATAGGTTGTGAAAATCATAATAAAATTGTTCATTATGTTTGATTTTTCGCCGATTGTGGCTCTCCATCAGTGCTGCCAATTATGTGTCGACTGTAACGAATGTGTTCACTCAAGCAGGTTCCAACACAGCCATTATCTGCCGGCCTGTCCTCCGACTCGCCCGCTATAGAGGAGAAAATGAGGCATGAAATGAATTTGGTCGACGCCCTAGAAGCCAGCTGTGTTTGGTGTTATTACTTCACAATAACAGGACCGCGGCCAGGGCATTTATTTATTCACAGAAGTGCCATGAAGATGCCATTCAGATCTCTTAACTAAGGTTGTCAGTGTAAATACTGACGCGTCAGGGACTTGACCTGCAGCCAAGGATGTGTCCCACTGATTGGCTGATATATTTAACACTTGGCTCTTTGATGACACTTTGTCTGTTCATCCCATCTCATTAAACCCATTAACCCCTCAGCACCTCACATACAGAAATACACAGAAAACACATTAGATTCACAGTGGTTATTAAATAATTTTTAATAATTTATAATGTATATATTAAATTGAATGGAACTGAATATGCTGAGTAATTCATTGTGGTTACAGATAATCTTTGGTTTATACTGAATAATTTATACTAGTTACTGAATCATCTTTAGTATATACTGAATAATTATTTTAGATACGGAATAGTCTCTAGTATACACTGAGCGATTTATAATAGTTACTGAATGATCTTTAGTATACAGTAAACCCCCACTTTAACTCGGATCAGCAGTCACTGTTTCAGTCCATCTTGGATTTTTTCTGAGAACCAGACTAATAATTGTTAGTTGAAACCCCACACTAATGCAGAAACTGCAGATATCCTGCACATATTTTTTTCTTTTGTGACGCCCGGGCCTCATCCACCATGTCCCCCGTGTTCTCGTGCTGGGTTGCTAAGCGCCACTACCAAGCATAAACAACAAGCACGCGGACGAGGACCAGACGTCACAGCTTTTTTCATGACAATATATAATTTTTCATGCATTTTAGGGCTAAATTGTTAAGAAAAATATAATTTACTAATTTTGTAAAATGAATATTAATGTAAATTCGGCTACATTTCTATAAAAAAAAACTGTGGAGAGAAACACAAAGAAAAGCGCATCTTGGGATGGTGAAATACCGCTGTACCCAGAGGCGGGAGTCAATCCAAGAATGCTATTTATTTCTCCTTGCTGCTGATTGGCTGCTGCCCTTTGATGCAGCTGCAGTCCAGAATTTCCCTCGTGGAGCGTCTCGAGTGTTCTCGTGATTTTCATTTTATTCTTCTTGACGCCCTGTATTTTTATTACTGTAAATTAAATTAATCTCTTTCTGTATTTACCTGGTTATACCAAAGTAAATGACAGTGCATACCAAATAAAATGCCCGTGCATAAATTACAATACAGTCTATACAGGGGTAATATCGGTATTTACATTCTAGAACTGCAGGAGTTCAGTGTAAACTGTACAGTACAAATAAGGGTTTACCTTTACATTTTCTTTAAGGGCAATGTATGAAGCTGAGTTTAAAATAAAGTGTTTTAGGAGCATATTTAGGGGCATATTTAGGGTTTATACTATTAAAATGTTTAGGCATTTTTTTTTACCCCAACATCGCGTTTTTTCACTATATGCGGGTGCTCTTGGAATGTTTACTATATACATAGAAGAGTTTGGAAAATTAGTGTAACAGAGTAAATCCAGTGCATGTGACACACAGTGCATTTCTGATTTTGTCCTCTATGCCCCATCAGTGTCCCTCACTGTTTGGTCATGAATGCCTTTCTTGTTTTATCATTTCCCTCTTTTTTCTAGTCCCTTGATCTCCTAAGGCTTGCAATAATTACCCACGCCATGATTCCTGCTTTAAAAGTTCACTATCGCACTGTGGGAGGCCTCTTTAAATACCAAGGGCACACAGGCGAGTGAACAAAGACAAAGAAACATTCCCTGTAGACACAACATCAAACGCGAGTGCAAACACAAACTGATCCAGTGCAGCCCGTCCCACTTTCCTCACCCGGAAACATCTCAAAACAAACAGGTTTGAGTGATTAGCCTTGTCTGGCCAGTGAAGAGCTTTCTTTCTCTCTGACTGTGGTTATGTGACACATTCAAGAAAAAGAGAAATTAATGAAATTGTCATAATGGTGATGTATGGTTGGATTGAAGGGCCGACAAAATGGGAAATGTAATTATGAATGTTCAGTGGCATTTTGACAAAAAAAACAAGCATGCCAGAAGAAGATGGTTCAGGAAAGCATGGCAGCATCATCCGTCACCGAAGTGAAAGGAAGTCATTGCAAACAAAATCAAAGAATTTGTTTTCCATGCCCTCATGTATTTACACCAAGACTCATTTTTTTCCTCCTCCAGTGCTCCAATCAGATCAAGATAGTCTGTGCATTAATCATAAAGGGATGTTTTTATGCTTTGTGGTGAACAAGACATTTGTCTTTCTATCCGTTTTCTTAAACGCTGGAAGGCCGACACAACGACCTTCGTCTGGCGCTTTGAGTGTGTGTTGCACCGTCTGCCACAAAGCCATCGGGGCTCAGCATGCTCTACATGGACAATGTCAGACTGTACCCCTACATGACTTGATTCTTAATGGCAATGGTTTCATTACTGCAGGGCTGACTTAGGCACAGACTTGTGTAACTTAACTTCCTTCACTGAACATGATATACTGAAATTGATCTCTTTTCATGAGAAGTTGTCCCACTTGTAACTATTTGAATGAGATGTAGAGGAGGTGGTGTTCTATTTTCCATCGTAGTCACTTTTTAAAAAAAATCTTTTGAGCATGAACTGCCAGTTTAAGGTTCTGCCTCAGCGTATCAGTGGGGTTCAAATCCAAAACTGAAACCTTCTTTTCAGCCGTTCAGTGATGGACTTGCTCTTGTGCTTCAGATTTGTGTCTTGCTGCATAACTGCTTAAGCTTCAGATCATGGACTGGTACTGTTGGTATAATTTTCTCATCAAAAGCATTTTACATCATCCTAAGCATTTTGTCGGAGTATAGACCCAGTTTTCCTACCATTTTGCTCTAAAAATGTCTGAAAACAAGCCTGCGCACACACACACATACGTACTTGACTGCACTATAAAAAGATGCAGCGGTGGCCAACCAAGCAGGCTTGGGCTTAGCCAAAATACTGCCACCCTGCAGCACACTAGAGTGTGATCAATTGTGACACAAATCTCAGAACCCGCTCACCTTTGGTTCTTTCGTCCTTCCCCCCCCCCCCCCCCCTCTCTCTCTCACACACACACACACACACACACACATATATGCATACAGACGCTACGCTCTCTCTGTGAATGTCTTTCAGAGGTAGCAGTGTCAAAGGAAGAGTTGCAGTGTTTCAGAACTTTGTCAGTTTTCAGATACCTTGTGTTATGACAATACTGGGCACTCAGCCAGAGAAAGAGAGAGAGCGAGAGAGGGAGAGCGAGAGAGGGAGAAAAAAGAGAAAGGGAACGGGAGAGCGAGAGGGAGGGAGGGAGAGAGGGAGGGATAGGGAGGAAGTGGTGAAGATCAAGAGAGGCAGCAGTGGGATGCTGCTGCTGCCGAGCACTGGGGGAACTGAAGGATTAGGGGTATAAAGAGGTCATTCAGGGTCATTTACCTGAGTGAAAGCTGTGGGAATAGGGATAAAGAGACCAGATCTCTTTTCTCTCATGCTCCTTTTCTTCTCCCCAGCCTCCTTTACCCACTTTAGTACTCGGCCCATTTCCATGCGTATCATTTAGTTATGGAGCGTGAAAAAGGAGAAAGCCGCTGAACGCTGGTTAAAAATAAAGGGTCCTAAATGGCTCCTCACTTGGATGTTCTAGGCAAAAATGTCTTTAAAATCTTTAAAACCTTTCAGAGAATATCATGTGAAGATCCATCTACTGAATGTGGTAGTGGGTCAGTGACATAAAAAAAATAAAAAATTGGTACTTTCATTTTTACTTTACATTTCATTCCATTATCCAAAGAGTGAGTGAAATATTTATAAAATCTGGACATGCTTATACAAGGTTAAATATGTACCATGGCTCTTTGTGCCTGCCTGTGTATTAAGCAGGAGGTGTGATCTCTGTATGGGACTTTTTTAAAGCGTGGCAACCCCTGCTCTATGGCATTACTCCATCAACCATTCTTGGAGCTTTAATATTTGAGACCTGATACATGCTATTAATTATGGATGTACTGGAACAGTTAAATGTGAGTTCAGTTTTTTATACAGTCATAACATGGACACAACAGTCACCAAATAAAATCCAGTCAGCAACAGAAACTAAACCAGTGAACAATGCAGCCATCAGCAAGTGTGTAATTGACCGCCGAGGTGTAATTCAGTATCTATATAGTGGACTTATAAGGCTGGCAGACCCCATAAAGTGCCCAGTTACTGAAAGTACATTGTGGGGTGTTAACAGAAAAGTGGCCAGTAAATGAAAGTACAAGTTGGGTGTTTCTAATAAAGTGACCAGTGAGTGGAAGCACAAGCTAGATGTTTTTTAATAAAGTTGCCAGCGAGTGGAAGTGTTTCTAATAAAATGGCAAAATGTGGAAAATGTGTCATGCTTGGACATCTAGGTCCGGCCCCTTCAAAGGGAGGAGCAGCTTCCATGACAGAATGTCAGAATGTATTTGAGTGTGATCATCAAGAGCACTTCATGAGGGATGAGAGTCCTTGTGTGTGAAGTGCTGTTCAGGATTTAATTTCATCAGTGCGTCCCAAATGGCAGCCATTCTTTATAATAATGTGGATAACAGGATTATACAAGGTTGAGATAGAAATCTCTATTTATCTATTTATCTGAAATCCAAATTACAAACCACTTACAGCCTCACTTGGTACATGTTTCTGTGCCCCATGGCATTACTGTTTATTAAATGCCGGCAAAAAGCTTGCAAGGAGGACACTATGATGAAAGACGGTAAACAGCTCTTATTCAAGCCAATGACTCATTCTGTTGTCCCGACCCTTAAAAGTGTTAAAAGTTATCTTCCCACCATCAACTTTGAATTTAGCATATTTCAGTCAGACACGAAACAGGTCCTAGCCTGCTCTCTAATAATAATGTAATGTAAATGTAATAAGTTATCTATATTACAGTGTGCCTCAGATAACGATAACACTAGACATGTGCATTTTGTTAAATCATCGCAACCATGGCTGGACTGGAGCTTTGGCAAAAAAATTAATTATCAGTTTTGCTGCGGTGCTCAAGCGTGCTAACAGACCACCATTGCAAACAATAAAACTAAGAGAACATATTAGATCATTATAAACTATCAGTAGTGAGTTGTGGCAAAAAGGTGTAGATAACTGGCATGGTGGGACGGCTTACCACTGCAAAATGGGCAAACTTGTCAAAAACAAACTTGAATTGAGTAAAATTAAAAAATCATGAAAACATGACTGACTGTGTACCATTCAGTCTCTTTTTATGTGTTGATGTATTGCTGGCATAATAAAGGAGGCTGTGTGTGCAAAATTGTTTTAGTATTCAGTACGCAATACTCAGTAAAGCCAAGATGAGGAATTGATGTATGACAGATAATGAGTCCAGATAATGTATGTATGTATATTTAAAAGAGCGTGGCAAGGTAAGAACTCGAGCTGAAGTCAGCCAGTCAAGGGTCAGAGGTTGACACAGGCAAAGCTGCTGCTATTGGTCAAAGAACCATAATATAAAAACCCAAGAAATTTTGAACGGAAAAGTTACTTGCTCTGAAACTCCGACTCACTAAACTTAAATCTGTGTAATTTTAATGCACACTTTAAGCAGCCCTTTCCAGCACAGCTAGATGTTTGTGGCAAAAAATAAAATTATATATAAATCAAGGGGGCTCTTCAAGACAGCCCACCTTTAACGGACTATAATGCTCTATGACATACTCATCTTCCTAGAGCCCTCTCCTCAGACACTCACAAATTACAGCCTTCCATAGGTGGCAATTAAGTAAACATGATGGCCAGTTTATAGGAAACACCATGTATAGGCACTTTGTAGGTTTACAATTTCTGACTATGGAACTTCTGTTGCTGCACAGTTTATCACCTATAGAGAAGAGAGAAGGGATTGTGCATGAGGATCTCAAGTCTGTTAGCAGCTGATTTCCCTTGGGTATGGATATACATTTTATAAGAGTTGAAACAGCATGCCATTGTCCATGAAGGCCGTCTCTTGCATACTGAAGTCATTTTAAGGGGTGATTAAAGCAGCCAAGTTGAGTTAGCAGCCAGAAGTGGGAGCTGTTGCTCTAAGGCATCAAATCCTGCAGTTCTAGAATCCATGCTTGAAGTGTTACCCATACAACGCAGTTGAATTGTCCTGTGACTTTTCATAGCCACTTTTCCTTGATCTCAGTGGAAACGGTCTTCAGGTAAAACAAAGATGTGAAGGAGAATTCATAGGGGTTTACGAAAGTCAGCAGCATTTCGAAAACAGTTTGACTACACATACAATAGGAGTGTGACCGCGGATGTTATTGATGTGGGTTTGCTGTGGTGAAATTGCATTGAATGGCCAAACGGTGCATTTTTGCAACAAATTGTGGAGATGACTTTATTTCTCTTCCTTTTGTAGAGGATGGCAAAATGTACTCTAATATCTAATGGAGATAAGAACGGAAGCATTGAAGCACTCTTTCTGTATCATTTAGAGAATTCAACAAGCTCTTATTATGGCTGCCACTTAGATATTTCTGGGCCATTTCACTCAGTTAGGAACCTTCCTAAGCAAAAATTAATATAAACATTTTTAGATAAAACATAATACTGATGCCCCTTTTCCCACAATTTATTTACAAAATAGATGTTTGACAAACTGTTTGGAAATCTAGGTAATTTTCAGTTCACAGCATTTCAACCCTGTTATTATTCCAACACAACTGGCATGAAAAGGTCATGTAACGATCGAGGGCACTTGCATTCTGTGGTTAGCTGGTTAGTATGTCCTAATGAGAAAATAGCCAAACACAGCTGTCAGTGTTATTAAGCCTTTTAATATAATTGTTTTTCTACAGGCAACGGATATGGCTAGTCGCTTAGCTTTTTGGCAGCTAGTTAGATAATATAAACATAGTCTGACATTGCAGGATTCTGAAGTGGGTGTCTTATCCATAGTAGGAACTCTGGGTCTGTATGGATTTTTGACTGTCTGATCCAGTCTGTGCACCTCACACAAACACATTGACATGGCAATACCATTTTAGTGTCACTGTGCTGAAAATGATACACCAGCCAAATAATGTCTTTTCACTGGTAGTCCTGTGGACTTCTTGAGCATTGATGAATGGTGTAAAGGGGACTAACAGATGGGAAAAAAAAGAAATGGACTGTAAGCTAAAAAGTGCTCCATGGAAATGATAAAATGAACAGTCTGTATCAAGAATAAAGGGCAAGATCAAGTAAAATATACCATTTATGTCACAGGGGAGCCACGTCCGGAAGGAAGGTAGGAGGCACACACGCGGACGTCCATGGAAAAGGGGTTTATTAGGGAAAATAATGGAAACACAAAAAGGGCTCGATGGCCACTCACCAAAAGCAGAGTAAATAAACACAGAGACAAACCAAACATAGACTTGAGTATGCTCCCGTGACCTGAACTAAAACAAGGTGAACTTAAATACGCAGGGGGGAGCACCATGAACCAATGAGAAAAAGTAAAATAATAAACATTGATTCTAGCCGGCTGTACATATTCGAGAGTCTGATGCCGGCTAGAAAGGACCGCCCCTAGAGGGCCAGGTCATGGTCCCTTGATGGCCTCTAGTGGTCGCAGGGCGGAACCGTGACAAAAAGTCCCTGAAACAAAACTAAACAGCGGCCTCTTCTGGCCACTGGCCGAGACTTACCAATCTGCATTTTTTGTTGGCATATTTGAGTTTTATTTGTTTAAAAATGCAAACATTTGAAAATGAAATATCATTAAATTAATTTCAGTAAAAAGCGTCTCCGAATGGACCAGCCTGCACCCTGCTATTTTCAACGAAAAAGGAAATCAAAAAATTTGGTGGACTTTCCCTGGCAATTAATTACAGTGCTGGTTTCATGTGGCCCCATCACTGGTCCCAGCACGGACTCATGTTGAAATCTCTGCTGGGTGACCTGCAAGTGACCTGAAAATGACTGACAGGTGGGGGTGTAAAACAGCAGCGCTTCATCTTGCCTAATTGCCGTTCTTCACAAGCGCTAAGAGGCGCTTCACCAAAAGAGGCAAATTAAATGTCACCACCCTTAATTTGCTACCTCTCACGATTCCGCGCCGTGAGAGCTCTCAGTGCTGAAGCTGCCCCATGTTTTGATTACTGCCACCAGAACCACTGAGTTCTGGAGCTGAAAGAAAAGGCTGGCGGTTTAATTCAGCTGTAAGGAAGCTGATAGCTCATTGTTAGAATGGAGTTAAAGTTCCTTTGGAGGAGATTTTTGGAGGAAGGAAAGCCTTTCTATCTATCTGTCGATCATTCTATCCATCCATCTATCTATCTGTCTGTCTGTCTGTCTGTCTGTCTGTCTGTCTGTCTGTCTGTCTATCTATCTATCTATCTATCTATCTATCTATCTATCTAATAAACATAAACAATTTCCTCCGGGATAAATAAAGTTTTCAGATTCTGATTCTATCTATCTATGCAGACAATTATGCTTATTTAAGACATACATAGAATGGTAATGCGAATTTCTCTAGACAAAATTATATAAAACTAGCAAAACACCCAATAAATAAGTTATCTTACAATATCTAATAATATTCTTAAGGCTGTTAATAATCCTGTAATAATATGTTTACAAAATATTAGATACACTGACTCGATTTAAGCTCCCAAATAATGTTGCTCATATTCATGCTTCACTTTGTGCCAAATTCATGCTTCACTTTGTAATTTGTGGAATGTAAAGAAGTGGGAGAAAGAGCACAGCTACAGTGCGTAAGAGACGAATACTGCGCAAGCATAAAGGGGAATTCCAGCAAATTTCAAATATTTCTGCACAATTCTGTTGTTAAAATGTGAACAAATTTAGCACTTGTACATTGCAAACAAAACCTCAGAGGGCATTTGAAGGTTCACTGGTTCACTGATCATCCTGGATGATAAATGTCTAGATGTGTAATTTAACTACTCATGTCACTTCATGTACAATATCACTTTTTATGTCACTATTACGCGCAAAAATTGACTTTTTGCATGAACTGGTAAACTACTTCAGCAGTATTTTAATTTGTTTATCTAGGGTGAGACCCAGCCTCGCGCCCACTGACCCCAGGAAGGGCTCCAGGCACCTGTGACCCTAGTTGTAAGCTTTAACAGAAGGTGAGTGAGTGAGTGGCAGTTATATCCACCCCTCTTACTGACCACAGCATTTTGTGTGTTTAGAATACAGTGTATATGTAGAGTGTTTTCTGGAGAGATTTATATTGACTTTGTATTTTATTTAATATTGTTCTTGTCCTTGCGTCTCTGCAGTGGTTGCATAAGCAGTTTCCTCCGGTATCAGTTTCTGTTTCAGATTCTTTCTGAGTCTGATTAGATTTGCACTCCTGATTCCAAGACCTCAGCAGTGAAAGATCTGAACGACTTGGTTTACCACTGAATTATGCCATATTTAAAAAAAAAAGTTGTGGCAGTCCCCTTCAACCAGGCTGCAGGTGGATTAAAGGCATACCTTGGTGTCTGGACGTTAAGATGATAAAGGTAATCAGGTACTGTGTTGTCCATAAAGATTGAGGAGTATTTCTGCTTAAAGTCTGACCTGAGGGCCTGCAACAGCAACGGGCCTGAAACAGAGGGAGAGACGAAGGAAACAGGAGGCACAAACCTGGGCAGAGAGAGAGATTTGGCAGCTCTTTGACAGTTTAGACGTGAATTTTAGCACAGCTCACAACTGAAGGCTAGACCGCTGGCATACCTGCATGGGAACCACATGTCTAGCTCATACGACCTTCATAAACTCACAGGCCAGAAGTTGCTCTTGCAATGCTGCTCTTGCAAAATCTTATTATCAGAAAACATTAGGAATATTTAAAACAAATGTAAGCAGCTGGTTTTGAAGTGTGTAACAATATACACTGTGACCATAATTTAATCAATGAATTGCCTGCAAACAGTTCTGTATCATCTGCTGGACGCTCATTTCGAACTTGTTGGTCCAGCTCATCCCCTGCAATTCTGACGAATGACTGGGATCATTATCCTGTTGAAGAATAAAATTTTGTCCAGTGGTACATAAACCAGAAGGAATTGTGTGACGTTGAAGAACCAAGTGATACTTTTCTTTTTTCATGACCAACACAAAGTGAATGTCAGAGCACTAATGACAGACCTGATGTGTCTCTTCTGAACCAATAGTCTGAGCCTTGGTGCCTAAAAAGTGTGCTATTACTGACTATAAAATATTGAAAATCAGTCAGTTACACTTGTAAATATTTCAAATATTTTCTAGTAACACAATTTTGCAAGAGCAGCACATTGTGTATTTATTTATTTATTTTTTAAATAAATAGGGTGGGTCCAATCTTCTGGCCTGTGGTGATGTATGTGTGTGATGCCGGGATGTCTTTTAAAGGTTAATTCTGTTCATTTTTTGGCATAATTAAGTACTTAAGACGTTTTATGTGAAACGCACTGCCCTAGACAAACTTAATCAGAAGGGTTCACAGTGATAGTGAATGGAACCAGACTTCTACAGGCTTTAATATGTAGAAAATATTTTAATATTATATAGGATTTATATTAATATTACACAAACTGGCTACTCTGTCTGATGCCTGAGACTTTGTTTTAAAATGGTTCTGAGATTAGATTTGAGCCTAAAATGTATTTTTAAAATCCATTCATGGTGTAGAGGTAGACACAAAAAATTCTAAGACAAAAGACTACCCAAAGAAAACATTTTTTTTTTCAAATTGATCATAAGTATGCTATCATCAACACTACACATAAAAACACATAAGACATGTGGGTACACGGGTTGTTATGGATACCTCTTACATACCTCCACTGTGAGGAAATCTAAGTTTTCCTACAATGAGCACACCAAACCACCTGAATGACTAAAATATTATGTTTACTAAAATATTAAACATTTAATTATGCATGACTTTTTACAAATGGGTGGAATTCTGCTGTTGGAGGTACTGCCACATTTTTGTAACATTATAATAAATTATCTGCCCAACTAAATAACTAAATATTAGCTTAATGTACATAAAAGTCCAACCTCCACCCTACATTAAGAACACAGTCTTTACCATTCTCAAAATGCATTATTCTGAAGTTTTTATTTCTTCGTTATTATTATTATTATTATTATTATTAGTATTATTATTATTAGTATTATTATTATTATCATCAGTTGCAGAACAATGAAAGAATCCTGACAGTAGGGGGTGCTGCCGCACCCTCAGCACTCCTCCCCACATGTGTCTAATTACCCAGTGGACCGGCCAGTCTAAGCAGAGCCAGAGGGTTGAAGGGATTCATAGCTGTTCCCAGAGCTCGTATCCAGAGAGGGATCCTGCTGTGTAACTCCTGCACATCTGGCCTTGCTGGGAAACCCCATGGCTCTGCCAGCACTAACTGTTTCACTCTGTAGCAAAAATATACCAAGCAATGGGAAGAACGTAAGAAAACCATCTGTTTGTTGGTGTAAAGTGTTCATACATGAACACACCACAGCAGACAGACAGTGTAAACAGCTCGAAATTCTTCTCTGCATTTAACCCATTCACCAAATGAAGCGGCAGGCATCCAGAATGGTACCTCAGAGGTGCCACTAGCAGTCCTGGGATTCACACCCACAAACTTCTGGTCACAGGGCGAACTCCCTAACCACTAGGCCACCAGCTGCCCCAGGACCAAGAGAAGACCAGGAGAAACTGAACTACCAGACCAGACTTCAGCAAAAATGTTATTAATGGCAAGCATGTCAGAAAATGCATGAGCACTGGAGAATCGGTGCAGCATTAGTCATCAGCTGCCCAATATCCTGAACAGAAACCAATGGTCTGTAGAGGCCTGCTGAAATGAAACTGAAAAAGAGTATTCTGTCAGTACATTAATCCCCAAAACATGCATTTGAAGGCGAATTCCTCTGAATAATTCAGTCATTGACATGGTATGAAATTATTAATTGTAGAGAAACTTACCAACTCAGAAATCTTTACAGTGGTGGTAAATGGAACAGTAGGTCATGTCAACACAAATGTAGCCTTTTTTCCTATCCAAACATGTGTTTGCATGTTTATACAGTGGGGCAAAAAAGTATTTAGTCAGCCACCAATTGTGCAAGTTCTCCCACTTAAAAAGATGAGAGAGGCTG
>JBBJLS010000001.1:13497294-13512588 GCA_037577275.1 Bryconaethiops microstoma
TCTCTCTCTCTCTCTCTCTCTCTCTCTCTCTCTCTCTCTCTCTCTCTCTCTCTCTCTCTCTCTCTCCTTCTTTCTCTCTCTCTCTCCCGCCAACAGTGAAGCCCGGCAGCCTGTGACTATCAAAAAGCCGCGCAGGACAAACAAAATTAATTAAACAGCGGCATGTTTGACACCTAGCTGTCTCCGTTTAAAAAGCTATTAAAGCACAAGCTGACATGCTGTCTCAAAACAGACACACACACACACACACACACACACACACCCTGCACAGCCTGTTGCCACGGGCCTGTCAGAGAAGGAGGGGGAGCAGGAGGATTACAGAGCAAAGGCATATTTACATGCTTAACTCCCAACATCCCAAACCCACTGTCCACTCAAACAGCACTCAGAACTGCACCAGGCCCGTAGTGGCGGCAATGATAGTGCAGTGATGCATGGTAATGGAACATAGACCAGTGTGTTTAAGTGTTTCTAGAAATGAGTGACTGTTCTGCCTGTCTTTTACCCATTTCTTAGCCTTTCTGTGATGTTCTCCTGTCTTTTCCCCTGTTTTCCTGCTGATGTTGTTTTGTTGTCAGTTTCGACCCTAGTCCTTCCTCCTCCTCAGTGTTTTCACCTGTCCTGTCTCCTCCCCTGTCCTAGTTTGTAAATAAACCCATATGCTTTGGTGCATGTTTGTCAATTCTGTGTTTTGGTCCCAGTGTTAGTTGTACAGGATTCTGTGTTTTGCCACTGTGTTCTTGCCTGTGTAGCCCTGGTTCATCCCTGGTTAATTTCCATTCTGCTCTAGTTCTATTTTGTCTTGTTGGTTTTTTGCGTTTTTTTTTCTTCCATAGTTAATTCTCTTGTAAGTTCTGTGTTCTGTTTATTTCTTATTTAACTTTACATCCTTCTCCTTGTCTACATCTAATATGCTACACCAAGCAGGATCCTTTCTCTTACTCTCATTGTAATCGATCAGACAATATAGGCTTGATTTTTGAAGTTTGCTTCTGTTGTATTGCACTTGAGCCAGAATGGTCATCTGGCCATGAGATGATAAGCTTAGAACAAGTTGGCATGTCACTGTGCAAATTATAGGCACATCAACACGTTATTTTCTACATGAAAAATGTGAAACTTTATTTTGAGTGGTATCTGTGTCGTATGATTTTGAAGGAAACGTACACTACCAGTCAAAAGTTTTTATACACCACTTATCTATTCATTTCTTACACTGCAGATTTTTATGCTTGTTAAACACTGGAAAGTTGTTGAGTGAACAGCTATAAATGAAAATATGTCAAATAAAACAAATTTCTTTTATAAGATGAAAGAATCTATAACAGTGCACGTCTTACATCTCATTAACTGGTTGTGTGGTGATGCAGAGTCAAATTCTAGACTGTCCTTTAACTTTTAAGTGCGCTAATCAACTGTTGCATGCCATAGCTGTCACTTAGGTCAGCTATGAAAAATATGACATTTTCTGGACAATTAAGGAACTCAAATAGTGAATACACTGGAAATATATTTGTTAACAAAGAATATTGAGTGCATTTTTAGTAAATATTTAGCGAGTAACATGCAAATACAGAAAATCTAAAAGACTGTTAAAATATATATACAGTATATATTTTTAACCAAATTATTTTTTCACACCCTGCCTTTGTTTTTTGTCCTTCATGCCATGTGGCTTTTGTTTTGATGTCCAGTTCTGCCCACGCCCTGCTCCCTGTTTGGTGGTTTCACCTGTTGAATTTTCTCCCTCCGCAGCTCAATTGCTCGTTTATTTTGCACATAGTTCCAGTGAAAGAAGCAAACTTAAAATACTTTGTGTAAGTCATGAATCTGTATTGAATTTCATTTTTGCTGAACTTATGCTTTAGGTCATTTGTGTCATTTATTAGCAGTAATTGATCGTTACAGCGTAAAACAACTGAAACATTTCATTAAGAATAACAAAAAAGGTAAACATGCATTGAAGTGGGCATGGAAGGGTTCAGAAGAAGTTGTTTTATTTTGTGAAGAGATGTGTCATCACCTAGTCCATGCTGTTCTCGAGGCTGGGTCAAGGCCACATTTCCCAAACCAGCAGAGGTCATGGATAGTGAGCACCAAGGTTTACAGCAGTAAATCTGATGTGTGATACGATGTGAATGAACAAAACAAACAGTCATTTGAAACTGATCAGGTTCTGGGACTGGACTGAAAATGAATGTGTTTGAAAGTCCTTCAGGAAGCCTGGAGAACTGTTCCTCAAGACTAAATTAAAAATATAAGAAAGTCTGGTTATTTTAAGTGAAATATGAAGAAATTAGTTGTGGTTCAGTACTTTGCGCAGTACTGTAAACATCATAATTGTGAGTGCTGTAGGGCATATTGGCAAATGTGACATTACACAAAACTGGCAGTTTTTGTTTTAAACTATTTTAAAAAGTAAGACATTGTAAAAATCAACAATACAGTAAAATATAGTTACCAAATGTAGTTCTATCCAAACTCACACACACAAAACCTAAAACCTAAAACCTCAAAAGAAAAAGCCTGTTTTATACTCTTTCAGAAAACTCATTATCTACCTCTGTCTGACGGCTATTCAGGGCATCGGGGTAATTGTTGTGCTTTTCATTAAAGCAAGACGAGCATCAGGAGATGAAGTGAAATTGCCTCATCAGAGCAGAGGAAGGTTTGACTTGGACTGGGACAGAGCTCACATGTGCGCGCATACACACACACACACACACACACACACACACACACAAACACACAGAACACCCTATACAGGGCCAAATTGTCCCTGCACCTATAACTGCAGGCTCTCCTACCCACTATTAGCCCAGAACATTGGAAAAGAAACTGTCCCGGAGAAAGGAAAAAAAGATTACAGGACAAAAGAGAGATAGGACAGCAAGAAAATGAAAGAGGGAAAAGAAAGACTCCAAAAGAAGAAGGCGCTATGATGAGAGAGCAATCCATTCAGCTTGGATGAGAGGGACAAATAGGAGAGAGGGAACAAAATGAAAAGACTGGAGAAAATAAAAAAGCGAGGGGAGGTCAGGCCTCAGACGGCACAGAGGGCGAGCTCTCAGTATTGAAGGCCGTGGGGTTGTGTAGTTTATCACAGAGGGCCTGCGGCCGGCCTGAGTCTGGGGTCTCTCTGGCATCACAGTAAACAGTGAGAGGGGGCAGGAGGTCAGGCAGGGGGCAGCAGAGACAGAGAGAGGCTAGAATTGCTGCAAGCCTTTAAGAAAATATTGAGCTTTATTTACTAATAGTAATGTTAAAATTGACCGTCTTGTTTCCACGGGAACATGCATCATGACACAACACCATAATTTGCCCAATAATGTTACATTAAATGATGTTGACCAAAAAAAGTGCTGCTAATCAGCTAACATGCCGATTCATTACCACTGTGTTCCTTTTTACCATAACAAAACTCTTAAATAGGTCAGGTAAAACGAGAGTCTTCGAAAGTCCTTCAGGAAGCCTGGAGAACTGTTCCTCAAGACTACATTAAAAATACAAGAAGTCTGCATATATGAAGAAATGAGGGCTGGCTAAAGACTTTGCCCAGTACAGCAAGTATACATCATGAATGGATTGAAAAAAGGATTCAGGCAAAAAACTACTACAAAATAATGTGAAAACCAGTGCCTGCACAACTAAATGACCATTGATACACTTAAAAATCTCAAGATACACTTTACTCCACTAATGATTCTTAATAATATAATTTACCCTCTGTGAGCAGAGCAGGTCTGTGTGTGTGTGTGTGTGCGTGTGTGTGTGCGTGCGTGTGTGTGTGTGTGTGTGTGTGTGTAAAAGAGAGAGAGAGAGCTTCAGCTGGGCCCATGCTTTATCAGTGAGACAAGAATGAAGAGTGAACATGCTCAAAAGCCACGCTCAGCATTTCCTTGTTTCTCTCTCTCTGTCTCTCTCTCTGTCTCTGTCTCTGTCTCTCTCTCTCTCTCTGTCTCTCTCTCTCTCTCTCTCTCTCTCTCTCTCTCTCTCTTTCTCTCTCCTCAATCTCTCTCTCCTACTCTCTCTCTCCCTTGGCTGTGTTAGCACAACACTTTCAGAGGTTACCATTCAATTAAGCCCTGCCTACCCAGACAAAGAGCCTCTCTCCCCTCGCCCTCGCCCTCCCCCTCCCCATTCGTTCGCCCCTCTACCAAACTTGTAATTACACTGTTCTACACTCTGCTCCGCCGCGACCCACTGTAAAATATGACCATCAATTCTGCCATTATCTACTCATCAGGATTCCTGGCTGATGGCTGAGATTGGGCGTCCCGTGTGGGGCGTCAGGATGAAGAATATCGCGCCGCTATCTGCCGTAATGAATTACTTTAACTTTTAACCTCCTGGATCTGCGCTTGAACTTATCACCGCAAATCATCACTTTTTTGTCTTTCTCTTTTCTTTTGCACCCCCCCACACACCTTTTAACTCCATCCACTAAATTAAAACATAAAGACTCCATTTAGGCAGTTGCTGTTTGTCTGATGGGTAATGTGAATGGTACGGATAAAAAATGAACTGAAATTATAAAAGAAAACTAAAATAACCCATAAAAAAGAAAAACAAGCTTTGGTAGAGCAAGGAGGTTGTTGTGGGTTTTTAATGTGTTCATGTCGACAAACAGAGGGGGTATAAATCATTACTCTCAGGGTGTGTGTGTGTGTGTGTGTCTGTTCTATACTGTTTTAATGCATTAACAAGACCATTTAAACTCTATGAAAGTGAATGTGTGTTCGTTCCCCTTTTGGGAAAACCTTGACCAATGATGATTTTTTTCCTCATCATAAAACAATATGAGGGCTTAGTGTAAGACTGGCCATTGCTGAAGGTCATTCTGCTTCAGGTGCATTATTCTATGATGGACATTTTTTTTTTTTACAGCTGTGTCCTTGGTCCACACTGAACCACTCAGGGCTTTAGAGTCAGGTGTTTACTTACTGGAATGCACAGGGATTCCAGGAGCCGCCTGCTCAAAGGTGATTCGGAATTCTTTTGTTTGCTATCGTTTTCTATCCTTGAATGAGCTGACAAGTATTTTAATAGTGTGGTGCAAATGCAGGAGCAGTGTGAGGGGTAATGGAACTAGAATGGGGTGTGATGAATGGGGACGAGTCTCCTGTGGACCTCAGGGCTGCATTTTGACCAGGGCGACCTGCCAGAGTCCAGCACAGTTCAGGACACCTCAGCAGGCAAAGATTCCTCCAGATTCCTCCAGCAGGTGTTTGGCATGTGGGTTTGGCAACAGAAATGATTATCAACACCAGAGTGCAGAGCGCAACTCAAACTTACATTACACCTTACACATCACGGCTCTTGGAGCGAAACTTCTTACATCTAATAAAGTCACTTTATATGAAAAGCCTAAAACATTCTTAAACTTCATAAAGTCATTTAGGAATAATTTTGTTGATCCACTTGTCATGACATTTTGACAGTGTAAAGGGGATCTGAACAGATAGATCAGTACTCCCTTCTATACATACATATATATTTATATATATAAAGACTACCTGCCTGACTAGGACTCAGACCTGCCTTCAGACTGTGGTATCTGCAGTCTATCACGTGTTCATTTTAGGAGCTTTCGGAAGTGGACACGAGTCAACATGGGCACTCTGACCAGTCTGCAGCTCTGCAGCCCTATACATAGCAGGAGGCGCTGTGTATTCTGACCCCTTTCTAACCAAGCATCATTAACTTCTTCAGCAGTTTGTTCTATAGTAGATCTCAGGTGGGATCAGACAAGATGTGCTAACCATTGCTCCTTAGACACACCAGTTAGTTTTGGGCACCCAGGGCCCTGTGGCTGGTTCTCCGGTTCTTTTGGTAGGTTCTGACCACTGCGCACCAGGAACCCCCTTGAGACCCTGCTGTTTTTGAAAAAGTTTTGAGCCACCCCTCATGTCTTCATATTTCACTTCCAAAGATCCAGATGTTCTTGCATTTTTAATGTAGTCTTGAGAAACAGTTCTCCAGGCTTCCTGAAATACTTTCCAAGACACTCATTTTCAGTCCAGTCCTGAGCCTGACCAGTTTTAGAGGAATGTTTTTTGTTTGTTAAGCCACACAGTGACCTACGTATGGATCATTCAAGCATAACAAAGCAAATCTAATTTAAGGCCTGAGACTTTTGCACAGTACTTGTATTGTGTATCACAATCTTGTATTTAATTGTATTAAAATGCATAATACTTCATAATACTACAAAAAAATTATACTGACATTATAAATAAATTGCTTATTTTTCTTTATTAAGTTCACAAGCAGGCTTAGTGAAATTATTAGTATTGGTATTTGAATGCTAGTATTGGAATTACTGGGTATCAAACAGAAAACAAGTATTATTACTCATTCCTTCTCTTAAGTTTCATGACTTTGTGATGACTGTATTAATCAGATCACATTATAAGTTAAGATCAGCTGTGTGATACCAAGTTGATTTTCATGGTTGTGTATGCCAGGTCTGGGAGGTGGTTCTGCAGTGACGGGGGGTGGGGGTTGGTGTTGGTTTGCCCCCATGCCCTCTCTGTGGCATTCTGGAGCACAGCTGCTTGGACATGCAGGCTCCATATGCCGGTGGCAGTGGGGCGCACCACAGCATCAGCACCGGCCATCCATCACTCGGCCACCACGACACACTCCAGCACGGCTGAAACTTCCATCCACAGACTTTACTTGGCCAGTTTATTTCTTAGAAAACGAGCGGCATGAATCCGTGACAGCAACCCGGCAAATGGTAAATAGTCTATGGCTAAACAGCTCCTTATATGGAAGTTCCCCCGGTTTATGTTAATGCTCAAGGTGTCAGACATCATGCTGAGCTTTGTTTTCCTATATCACACAGAACCAAAGTTGTTGTAATTTAAAAACGTGTACTAATATCCGCAATTGAGGTTTCAAAAATGGCACCATACGCAAATGCCCATAACGAGCAAAAATACTCTTTTTTATTTTAGGTCTTGGAAACAAACAGATTAAAACACAAGATCTTTGAACGTGTGAGAACTTTCAACTTGAAAAGGAAGGGGGAAAACTTGAAAAGGAAGGGGGTGTCCAGAGAGCTGCTAAGTATATATGTATGTACAGTCCTGTGCAAAATCTTTAGCCATTCACAGCCTGAATTCTCTTAGACAAGCTAATTTCTTTAAGTATCTTCATGAATAGTTCTCCAAGTATCATGAAGGACATTCCAAAGCTCTTCTTTGGATGTTGGCTGCCTTTTGCCGCGTTCTCTCTCCAGATGATCCCACACTGCTTCAATAATGCTGAGATCTGGGCTTCGGGGAGGCTGTTCCATGACTGATAGTGTTCAATCATGTTTTTTTCTTTTTTCTATTGAGTGGTCCTGGAGGAACACTGTGATTCTGGAGGAATGTGGTCGTGCCAGAGGAACATTGTGGTACTGGAAGAACATTATGGTTCTGGAGGAGTATTGTGGTCCTGGAGGAACACTGTTTCACTGTGACTATAAACACCTGCTTGATTTGACTATAGATTGATCAGTAATTTTACTTGTATTTGAGCGAACCTGAACCTTTCTAATAACATATTCACAGGAAAAATACTGCTTTTCACAACAGTTAACCAAACATGCAGTTAGCTGGATGTTCTGTTTATTCAGTTAACATAAGTTAATGATCACTGGTTAACTAATGGGCTAGCTGAGGTAGACAATAAGCCAAATTTGGGCTTGACCACTGGACCTTAGTTCTGTAATGTTAAAGTACCTTGATACATTTTTAATTAACAACATATTTTTAATTTTGTGATTTTCTTAAAATAACCTTTGTGTTTCTATCCATCCATCCACTATGAATTGCTTATCCTTAACCAGGGTTGGGGTGTGCTGGGACCCATCCCAGTGGTCATAAGCATGGACAGGTCACCAGTCCATCACAGGGCACACGCACGCACACACACTCCAAGGGGCAGTTTAGTATGCCCTATTTATCTGACATGCATGACTCTGGACTGTGGGAGGAAACTGGAGAACCCTGCAGAAATGAGAATACACAAACCCACACAGAAAGAATCCTCAGCCGAGAATTGAACCCAGAACCTTTCTTACTGTGAGAGGACAGCGCCACTTACTGCACCACCCTATGTGTATTCAACTTTTTCTAAATCAGGTTATGAAAAGAATCATCGTTTATTAGTTGTTAAGAGCAGTCAGGTGTGCCAGGGCTTGAAATTAGACAAATACTGTGTGAGAAAAGCCTGGAGGTCCATACAGACAGGCCAGAGAGCCTCTAGCCTACAAGCCATCAGATAAAGCTTGTACTGTCGACCAGTTACTGCTGTCCTGTCCTCTCATCAGGTACACTGGAACAGCTGAGTGCAGGATGTTTGGTCTCCAAGAAAAACCCACATTTTGTTACTAGTTGTAACACACCAGCAGATTAGCTGTTTCTATTCATTATTTCAGTGAAGGCACCTACAGGTTGTAGTTCACAATGAAAGTCACTTAGTTTTGTCCTAAATTTACATTTGCAGCATTTAGCAGATGCTTTTATCCAAAGCGACTTCCATTCCCTAACTATAGGGGACGGTCTCCCTGGAGCAACTTGGGGTTAAGAGTCTTGCTCAAGAACCCAGTGGTGGTGTGCTGGAGGTAGGATTTGAACCTATGACCTCTTGGTCCAGAGGCAAGTATCCTACCACTAGGCCGCCACCACCCCCCACCATTCTATTCCATGTGTATGATAATGGGCGATATAAACTGTAAGGTCTAGCCTTGGATCGGAGTCAATGGCACTACTAGACAACCCTCTCCAGATATCCACTCCAGAGTTTCACACAACAAGAAGATCAGGATGACCTGAGCACTATGCCAAGAGGGTATAAATAGACCTAAGAGACATTCTCTCAGTGTGAAATATACTAAGCCCAGCCTAGTTACTGAGCAGTTCCCTGTTTTCTTGACTATATTGCTTTATCGTGTTTTTCTGACCCCTTTTCTGAATGACTCTATTGCCTAGTGGACTTGTCTTTAACTGCTTCTTATTGGATTTACTGGTTTTGGACTTTCTTGCTACGTTTTGGACTTTTCTTCTTGTATTTACGGACTGTACCTTGCATTAAATATCCTTTCAGTGTACTCTGCAGTTGGGCTCATATCTGAGTTTCGTTACATAAATAAACTTGATTGTACTTGACTTGACTTGAGCTGTATGAGCACTGGGATAGGCTCCAGCATCCCCTCCAGCACCCTGGTTAAGGATAAGCGGCTCACATAATGGGTGAAAGTGTCCTTCTTGTTAACCTGGCATGGGTGTCAATGCAGTGTTTCCATACACGAGAAGTGGAAATGTTTGACAGAGCTACAGCGGCACCATTGTGAGCTCATTTTGCGGCGATGCAGAACCTTCCATTACGCTGTCAGGGCCTCCTTAGTCAGTGGCAGCTTAAATAAGCAGGTGTAACCCTCCTCTGAATGAGGCCGGCCCTCCACGTTCAGCTCAGAATCAGAATCAGTTTTATTGGCCAAGTATACTTACACATACAAGGAATTTAACTCTCTATACATATGACAATTACATTCAGTAATATAGTATACATTCAGTGAGCAAAAAGTACTGTAGACACATACTGTACAATAAAGACAACAATATACAGTACATATAGGCATATATCAGACATAATGTACGAATAATGCAATATTCACAAGGCATAGTGCAAAAGTAGTAGTGGAAAAATAATGTGCAGGATGCATGGAATGATAAAGTCTGTGAACTTCACTCATCTTTATGGTGGTCTTTTTCTCAGATAGCGCCCGGCGGGATACTCGCTCGCTGTAAAATCCCTAGAGGCAACGGCAGATAGTAACCAATCATTCTCCCCCAGAGAGGGTGAGAGCGGGCTGGATGCTAACCAAAACATAAATTAGGTGGGGAAAGGTAGTGTATGTTTCACTACTGTGAGAGTATATTTGGTGTGTATCCACTTCCAAAGCCAGGAAAACAAGATGCACAGCTAGGAGAAGCACACACAAACGACTTTGTACACACAAACGAGAAAACGGGGCTAAATATACACACTGTAGTGATTTTAGGAAAACACACACTTGCCACTCTGGAGGCACGAGGGTGATGTTTTTGTAGAATGGGAAAAACAAACAGAAGAGACATTGAGATTCCCCAAGGGTGAAGGTTTCGTGGCAGAGCTCCCAGTGTATGATTCCAAAGTGCTGCAAAACCCGCCAACATGGGGTTGGACTAGAGCCATGGGGTGACTCGAAAGGTGCCTTACCTGGAGGCAAGCCCACACAAAGGTTTGGCTGTGGAATGGGCCCCCCCAGGCCAAAGGTATCACACCCACCCCCTCCTCGAACTGATACTTTTATTCATGGTATCCCCCGTCACTGGATGCCATCAAGGCATTAGGGACTGAACACGCTTGGAGGAGAACACTAACTGCCAATGCTGTGACACCAGCTAACAGAAGCCCATTCGCTCGCATCGCGCTCAGCATTAGGGTGAAGGTGTTCATCCTGAAAAATACGCCCTACAGCCGCCAGCACTGCTGACATTCACAGCACTAATACGCAATTTTTTTTTTTCCACTCACCTCAGCGTAAAACATGCCAAACCAGTGCTTGTGAAACAGGTGCAGCCGTGACAGCACATTTCCCCAAACACACATATCTAATATTCAGTGCTGAGTGAAAGAAGGAATTACAGTTAGATCTTCACGTGCCATCATAATCATCACTTAAGCTCCTTGGGGGCACCACTTTTTGTCGAGTACACCACTACAGGGCATCCTCGAGCTTCTGACTTTTTTCTTCCTTCTGACAGGGTTTGTTAAGGTGTGTATCTTAGCTGGCAGTAACTTGGTTAAAAGCAGGTGTTGATCTTAGTCTAGCTTTACACGTATGAAGAACAGACGTTATCAACTTAAGCACTGATGTACGTCGCTCTGGATAAGAGCGTCTGCTAAATGCCGTAAACGTACATGTAAACGACACAGATCCGTTTCCTTCAACAGTGATGTCGCCCGAATTTTGGTGTAAGTCGAAACACACCCTAGTCTGAGTCACTTACCGATACAAACACAGTTATAAAATCATAAAAACACAACTAAGCTACAGTTACTGCGTATTCTGTAAAAACGAGGATAAGGGTGTAACCCGAGTGGGACTGGGAGTAAATCTTGAAACGTCGTAGGTCGAGACTGTTGTAACCCGAGGACTTGTTGTAACCCCTGTATTTGTTTTCATCCCTACCACCTTTTGAAAGAATGGTCATTTTGATCCCCACCAGTTTTTGAAACGTTCCCCACGAGGCTTGTAAATCACCCGCCCCACCCCTGTTGACAAATATTCTCGCCAACTTCCTCAGCTGAAAAATGTGACTGCTGTCACCGCCCCCACCCCCACCCCCGGGCGGAAAACGTGTGTTAAAAAAGCTACACTAGTGTAAAAAATTGAAGCTTAATGCGAGCACATTTCACATGCAGCTTCCACAGCAATGTTATATAAGGCCGTTAACCCACGCAAGTGGAAACAGCGTCAGTGCATATAAGTTTTCACTAACTCAGGGGTGTCCTGGAGGGCCGGGGTCCGGCACAGTGTGATGGTTCTCCTCCTCAAACACATTCACTAAACCTGACAATTAACTGGTGAGGTGAACCAGGAGTTTCTGAGCAGGGAAATCACCAAAACCTGCTGGACTGGAGTTCCACAGCCCTGCATTAACTTTAATTATTCAATTGTCGGTGGATTAAGACATGAAATACATAAAATGTGCCATATCTTTTGCACAGGCCATATTTTATGAGCTACCGTTTCCCCAGTGTATTAAAATCAGCAAATAAACAGCAGAAACTGTGCAGAAGTGTGTCTCAGCTGACGGCTGGCTACACGATCACTGCATGAGCAAAAGAATCATTAACATAATTTCCATCGCTTACCTACAGCGCGACACATTATCATTTCCCGCAGTGATTTATGAGAATATTACGGCCTGCAACTTATTTATGACACAGGGCCACAGGACTCAGCAAATATTGGATCCCCTCCACTCCCCCGAACCCCCCCTGCTTGTTATCAATGTTTCGCTTTTGATTGATGACTCATATTTTAATTATTTATTGAAATACTGTAAGCGGATAATTAGAAAATGTCCAAAAGGGAGAGAAAGTGCTGATCTGGGGCGATCGTAGAGGAGAAGGCCAGCGGGGAAGGTGATAAAGTTCAGCCGGGTCTGTTTTCCATTTCAGCGTCGTGAAAGTGCAGATCAGATTCTCAGCAAATGTCTGTAGAGCATACTAATTGCAATCTCTCTCTCTCTCTCTCTCTCTCTTTCTCTATGTCTCTCTCTCTCACACATACACACTCATTAGTCATCATATGGTTATTACACTTTCATCAGACATTAATATTCACACATGCACTAAATAAATCATTTCAATATACGCGCCGCTGGAAAACGTCTCGCCGTCTGAGGAGATATTTATGTCTACTCGTGTTTGGAGCTCGTGAAACGTCTCATGGGGAAAAGTGTGTTTTCTCCATTAGTAATGCTGAAACGATACGTACGCTTTCAAATCAGTGATTTTTGATCCCAAAGTCCAGATTTCGGAAGATAAACTAGTCCAGAACTAGCGTGATTGAGAAAGGGTGGAGCCGGAAGGTGGCAGCCTTCAGTCTTTACCGATGGAGTTGCTGTAGAAATGCAACAAATCAAAAGTCAAATATATCTTTAAACGTTATGCGTTAAAATGTTAAGCTTCGGATTAAAAGCTTCAGGTGTCTGTGTTCAATCTGGAATGGTCAAAAATGTTCTCTTTGCTCAAACAAATAACTAGAATCCTGGAGGAATGCTAGAAACGAGCATTTTCGTAGAAATGTGATGTTTTGTACAACTGTATAAAATCCAATTTATGTTGTACACCCATTTTTCTGAATAATTCAGGAGTATCCAAGAACTTCTGTGGCACTGATATTAGGACACATCAGCTCAGCATTAATGCATTTGTAAATTACTTATCCTAACTGATGTCACATGCTTAATGTGGGAAAATTGGTTGGTATTAATTGTAAAAAGATCATTCAAGCAGTTTAAAGCTTAGTGGAACACACTGGCTTCAGCTGGGTTTGAAAAGAGGTGAAGACTACACTGAGCAGGTTTGTCAGTGGGGGTGGGGTTTTGTGAAGCTGGGGGTGTCAGTCGGACTTGTCGACCGAGGAGTTGGGGGGAAGGGTGGCAGGTGTGTTTGTTGACCGGGGTGGGGTGGTGGGCGGTGGTAAGCATTTGTGTCGACAGAAGTGGGTCGGGGTACTGAGCATATATGTCAAAGGGGTTTTTGATGATCGCACTTTACAAGAGTTGGTAGGGGTTGGTAGCATAGTGTCAGCCTTTGGGGTGGCATTATTTAAAAAAATTGATGGGGCTAAAATTGACCATTTTCTCAAAAAGTGGTGGGGACAAAACGACAAAAAGGTGGTGTGGACAAGTCCCAAGTGTCCTCAGTTTCAACGATGCCACTGATGGCATGTGAAGATCTCACTGGATCTCCAGCTCCTCCTTCTTCTCCACATTTGTGAGTTTTGGGGGGAGCTCCCTGTCTCGGCTGCACCTGTTTCACAAGCGTTTTCCACGTCTTTATGCTGAGGTGAGCGAAAACCTAGCAAAAGAAAATGATTTGCATCATCCCCGCTGCAGTCTCTTGGCATATTAATGCTGTGAAAGTCAGCAGAGTGGGTGGCTGAGGGGCGTGTTTTTCAGGTTTCTCACAATGTCCTTGACAGGAGCAAACCACGCAGAATCACGCTGCAAGGCCTCCAGTCGGCGTAATGAGGCCGAGGTCCGGCTGGTCAGAGAGCAGAAACTGTGCTAGAAGAGCTAAATGGAGAAGCCGTTAAAGAGCAGGAGCAGCCAATAATGAGGGTTAATAATAGGAAAATGACTGATGCGGGTGTATGCTGTGCTTCTCCTTCTGCTGAATGACAGCACTGGTTCCTTTTCCCGCATTGCGGCATGTCTGAGTGGCACTAACTCCTCCAAATCATGGCTAATATTGTTAGCTGTCACCTCAGGTATCAGAATCAGAATCAGAATATATTTATTGTCATTGTAACACGTACAACGAAATTAGGTGCAGTCCTTGCGGCATCAAAGAATTATGAATTATATATATATGAGGTAGAACAGTCACTCAGTGTAGAACCTTATTGCACATAAAAGACATATTGCTGAGATTGTATCTATTGCACTTAAGTTGTATGAAGGTGATTAGGTGATATTCAGGGCCCTGATAGTGGCAGGGTAGAAACTGCTATTCAGTCTGTTAGTCCTTGTTTTGATGCTTCTGTACCTTTTGCCTGATGGCAGCAGTTGGAATGAGTCATGATCGGGGTGCGAGGAGTCTTTTAGGATGTTTTCCTCTTTTCTGAGACAGCGAGAGCTGTGCAGTTCATCCAGAGAGGGTAAAGGACAGCCGATGGTGTTCTCTGCAGATATTTCAGGTAGTCCTGAAATATCCCAAAGTTCTCACGGTAGTGCCAAATCCAGTCACCTTAGCAGCTCATTCCAGGGCAATAAATTACATTTTTTTACTCATTGGGGTCATTTCAAGCAGTTTCTAAGTAAAATGTGGTTTTCTCTATCGGTAGTTTTTTTTGTGAAATTGTTTTGTAAGTTGCTAAAAAGAGAAAAGAATAAAACCAAAAGCCCCAAATTTAGGGTCACATGTGCTTTAATATCAAGGATTCCTTCTGGCAAAAAAGGTAGAGCCCTTCGCTTTGTGGACAGAATCTTGACACTGAAGCGACGTCCCATTCAGCTGAGACTTTCTCGCTTAATCTGATGTCAAACCGACCTCTAAAACATCTCTCAGCTCGGTCTGTTTTGTCGTTTTGTGTTCTGCTGCAGTATGTTTAGCGTTAAGTTGTTCCAGTGTCATGGCTGCCCATCCATGAGTTTACTTAGGGGGTGACAACAGGTTGGGAATATGATGCAGGGCTGCTGTCACACTCTTCTTCAGAAACTCACCAAATGGCCGCAGTGTGAAAGGTTAAAAATTGTCCAAGACCCGGTTTACACTTGATCAATTAATACGTCTTGAGGCATCCAAGACGCATTTGAACCACATATAAAGAAGGGCTGGGCAAGTTAACACGTTATTATTGCGGCATTATTTACTTAATAATAATTATTTGATTGCGCATTAACGCATTTTTTTAAAATCACTTTTATTTTGAAAGTTCTTTTGTTATTTTGTGTTCGTGGGTGCCTGCAGCTCGCATCGCTATGACTTGGCTGCCATCCGGGAAGGAAAAAGTGTATG
>JBBJLS010000001.1:13560761-13578988 GCA_037577275.1 Bryconaethiops microstoma
ATATCTGTATGTGTGTGTTTGTTGTGGAATCTGGCACTAAGCCATTAGCAGAAGATCCTTTAAGTCCTGTAAGTTGGAAGGTCATGAATCAGACTAGTTTATCCAGTACATCCCACAGATACTTGATTGGATTGAACTCTGCTGAACTAGTCACTGGGTAACTACTATGTTAAACTATCAACTAGAAATTCAAACTGGAGCTTTGCAGTCAGATGGGACAGGGCACGAACTTGGCTAGTAAAGTTCCCTAGGGAACACTGAGGTATCCAGCGACCTAAATTAGGTTTTCAGACAAATGTCTGTTCAAGACTTGGGGAGTGTAGCCAGAAAATTCAAAGTTAAAAACTCATGCAGAGAGCAAGCTTTTTTAACTGCTGTGCCTTGTACCCCACACCCCTAGCCACCAGAGTCTCCGGAATACTGAGCCTGGGCATTCGTCATCCCCTTGCTGCTACTTGTTTGTAGGTATTGTCTTTCTCTGTTATGTCTGTGTTTTCATATGGCCTTGTGTTTGCTGTGATTTGGCCGCCAAATACGCCAGGCCTGGGTCTTCTTGTACTCGGCCAGTGTGCCCACTCTGACTGGCAGACCGACCGACCCCTTAATGCTGTTGGATTTATCTTGGTTCAGGGTAAAGCTCATATGACTTTTGTTGAACTGTGACTGTGAGCGCTACACTCCTTAGCCTGCATTTTCTCTCCATTTGCTGATTAAACAAATTCAGGTATGTTTGTTTACTGGCCAGGATAGCAATGACAGCTCTTCAACTAATTTGAGAGTTTTAACTCGAGGACATGGCTTAGAACCGGAATGGGCAAGTGGCGTCCCATAGTATCATTCAATACGGGCAGGCTATTTTTTATCCTGTCTGAAGGAAACATTTAGTATATTTCATTGCAGCACTGCACATCACTAATGTTGGCACATAAGGAGGGTGGTGGGTGGTGGTGGCCTAGTGAGTAGTGGGTAGGATACTTGCCTCTGGACCAAGAGGTCATGGGTTCAAATCCTACCTTCAGCACACCACCACTGGGTTCCTGACCAAGTTGCTCCAGGGAGACCGTCCCCTGTAGTTAGGGAATGGAAGTCGTTTTGGATAAATGCCGTAAATGTAAATGTGCCACCACTGGAAATAATTAACCATGCTACTATGGGGTTACTTTTATTGTTTGACTAAACACATTATTTTTTAAATTAAGATTCTGAACTGATGTTTTGTGAAACATGAATCTAAAAATAGCGGAGGTTAAGTTTTTGGGTCTTTGGATTTTAAGAATTATGACCATATACAAACCTATTTAAAACCATCAATTTTACTTAAATGATGCATTCCTTCATTCCCACCAGTCACCCCAGCCCTGCTGAGCTGGTGGAGATGTTAGCAGAGCTAAGGAGAGTAGAGGAGAGGCTCCAGCCCTTTATTCAAAGAGCCCACACCATTCTAGAGGCTGCAACCACTGCTGATTACAACAATAACGTAAGCAGAACACAGCTCTATTCTTCTGGTTATAGACTAAAGTACAGTTATACCACTGATTTGCATAATTCTGTTTGGCCCACATAGATGTGCAGGAGCACCAAGTCTGTCCCACGACAGTCTTAATTATTTCATTAAGTAATTTGGAGAAATGGTTTACCTCTAGACACAGGAGAGAGAGGAGGACCAGCGTATTCTAAATCTGGTCGGAGAGGCCCTTCGGCTCTTGGGGAACGCTCTGGTTGCACTGAGTGACTTGCGCTGTAACCTCTCAAGCGCTCCTCCCCGACACCTGCATGTGATCCGGCCCATGTCTCACTACACTTCCTCTGTCCTGACACCAGGTGGAGTACACCACATGCCCATGCAGGTAAGGGAATGCTGTTTGCATTTTAATGGTAATAATAACAATTCAAATAACTCTACATTCTGATTTCTAAACCTTTTTGATCAGGTTTGTTCGTTTTGTGCATTCTCATCATTTACACAAAGTAGACAACTTCTTATTGGTAACAGCATCAATTTATAGTCCACCTTCCTGTTCATTACAGTTTCCCTTCCAGCTTGTTTATAGAAGCTCACTTGTCTCATAGAATATACGTAATGTCAAATTGTTGGAGATTACAAGTTCAAAAGATTAAAATTGTTGTTTAGTCTTTTTTTTTTTTTTTTTTTTATGTTAAGTGTTCCCATCTAGTGAGCCTTTGGAGGCATTGTGTGCATTGTTCACCTTGTACTGCCAGAGGTGTGCAGTTTCTGTCACATGATGATTTCAACATATTAGATTAGATCTTTGTTGTATTTATGTCAACACAGGGTGAATATTACAATAGAATAGAAAGCCACACAGCATTTATGTCTTACAGACATTTAATGTAAAGTATTAAAAGTATTCAAATAGATAAGCTAAGACAGGCCTCTCTGTGTTTGATTGTTATATACGGAGAAACACTGTCATTTTCCTCTGGCTGAGCTATTGTGCAGTGAAAATGTGATATGTGATACAGTAAATGTCACAGTATAACAGGATTTTAAAAATCTATAATTTGGTAAAATGTTTTGGTAAAAACCAGTTTGGTAAAGATGATGAAAAAGGGATGAAAGCTGTGTGGGATTCATCCTATTTTTCCTTTTATCTTCATTCGGTCATAACACGGTGTGATTATTTTATTATATGTTCTTGTAGCTTAATATGGGAACCACAGTGACTATGTCAGCCAATGGTAGACCAGCAACGGAGAGTCAACCTCAACCTACAGGCCAATCAGAGCAGCCAGGACAAACACCCACACCACAGCCAGGTATGGCCAATCAGCAGATGGGGCAGCCAGGGCCCAGAATGATACGAATAAGCCATCAAACCATGGAGCCAGTGGTCATGATGCAGATTAACATTGATGGTGGGTCTTTTGTGCGAGTGTGTCAATGTGTGCTTGTACATGCGTGTGTGCTCACGCTTGCACATGTGCATGTGTATGTATTTGTTGAGCAGTATGTTTGTCTTTAAATGTACATTTCATATCATTTTCAGACACTGGAAGCAATGCGCAGGGCACACCTGCTGGACAACAGAATGCTGCTGGTACTGGACAGTCTGGTGAGAGTTCAGCTGTTTCCATAAATGTTTCACATTTTTCTGTTATTTTGTGTCAACTTAAATGTAGATTTATTCATAAAATTCCTTATTTTTAAACGTCTAATCGAGTACATACAATATACCCCACCCTACGCTAGTATAGGCGAACATCAGGATTCTGAACGTCAGTTTTATAAATAGATTCCTGTCTTACTGTTTCATGGTTTTATGAATTGATTAGACCATGAAAGATATACGAAGGTTTGCACATGATGCTCTATCTCTGGTTTTGTGGCAGATCATTTAACAGGGTCACTAATTTGTTTGTGTAAAATACTCACTGATTGTGTCAGTGCTGTGTATGCACGTCTTTGTGTTTTTTGTAACCTTCTAGGTGCAAATCCTACTATCCAAATACCTGGTCTACCTCCGGAGTTCATGCAAGCAATTGTAAACCAAGTTGCCCAGCAAGCCATGGCCATGGCAAACGCTGCCTCTGCTGCACAGCAGGGACATCAAACCCCTAGTTCTGGGACAGGCCCGGCGGGTACAGGCCTGGCTGGTACAGGCCCGGCTGGTACAGGCCCGGCTGGTACAGGCCCCGCTGGAACAGGCCCGGCTGGTACAGGCCCGGCTGGTACAGGCCCGGCTGGTACAGGCCCCGCTGGTACAGGCCCCGCTGGTACAGGCCCCGCTGGTACAGGCCCCGCTGGTACAGGCCCCACCCCCCCTCCAATGCCCCCTAACCCTCCTCCAGTGCCCCCTAACCCTCCTCAGGCTAGGGTTGTATTCACACTCCCTTCTTTCACCCACCGAATGGCAAGCCCTCCTTTCACCACCAGAGGCGCTACCCTCAATCTGAGAGCTGGTGTTCCCCCAACAATGGGCCAACAGCCAGCCCAGGTTAGTTCCTTCTGCATTTACCATGAACAAATTGGAAATCCAGTGTTTGTTATAATGCTTCAGTCATGTATGTTTCGTATTTGTCTGTGTGAAAGGCTGCACCCATAAATCCTGCTGCTCTTAATCAAATGATTAGTGGCCTGGTGGGACAACTCTTGACTGGAGCTTCTGGCCAGATGAGTATGTATCAAAATTTACAGCTTCTTGTTTCTTGGAAGGAATTCAGTGAAACCACAATTACTGTGATAAACCTAATCATTCTTTTTTTTTTTTTTTTTTCCTTCAGCCAGTCAAGCCACTACCTCCTCTTCCTCTCACACATTCACCTTCTCTACATCATCATCATCATCATCATCTTCATCCTCTTCTTCCTCCTCCTCAACCTTTCCGCCCACATTTGCTGCTGCCACCAGTGCCTCAGAACCCACATTCTCCACCAGCACCACTGCAACCTCTGCTCCCCAGCCTGGTGCTGCACCTACACCTCCACAAGGGACACCTCTCGTGGGCAACTTGGACCAGATTCTAGGCTCTCTCCTTGGGGGAGGTGTTGCTGCTGCTGGCCAGGCCCCTGGAGCTGCTCCCTCTGTTACTGTGACAATGCCAGGAATACCTGCCTTTATTCAGGGAGTCACTGACTTTATACAGGTCAGAAAGGAACTCACACCTGAAAATATTTGGCTAGCCTGTTTGTTTGTCCTTTCTAGAGCTGCGCAATATGGACGAAATTTAAATATTCTACATATTGTTTAAGTACTATTCTAAGTACTTAATTTAAGTACTGCTACAAATTGTGATTTGAGGCCTTTCAAAATATTAAAGGGCAACATCACTTTTATGGAATTTGTAAATATTGTTTCAAATAGTACATTTACTTCTCCATTCATGCAATCCATACATGAAAGTTAAGCTATAAAATCAGCCTGTTTCTAAATTAGTTATTTAACACATTTAAATATATCTCTATATTCTGTTTATAGCAGTTTAGCCCTGCCCATTCATCCACTGAATCACCATTAGTGGTTAAAAATGAGACTTTTCTTGGGTGAAGACCTCGTTTCATCAGAACACCCAGTAACTCACCCGGAGCTGTGATTGGTCACCCTATGAGACACTGATTTGGTTATAGGCTCATTTGCATAATTCAGTATTGTGGAGATCAATATTGTGATAATGCATACGATATACAGGGGGTCCTCGAGTTACGACGGTCTTGACATGCGACGGTTTGAGATTACGATGCTCTGTTGGGCAAACTAGTTTAGTAGTGCACGGCGGAAGATGCGCAGAATACGCAGCAACACAGCGTATGAGTGAGGGAGCACCCTTATCTGAACGCAAGTGTTTCATTTGTGTTTTGTTTGACTTTTTGCCTTTCTGTTACTGCAGTTCAAGTACAGTATATTTATGTCCTTTTCCTTTTTCTGTGACTTAGTTGTGTTTTTACGTTATAGATTTTTACAACTGTGTTAGGATAGGTTATCGACTTGTGTTTTGACATGAACCAAAATACGGGTTACATCACTGTCCTAGAAACGGATCTCTGTCGTAACTTGAGGACCCCCTGTATTGTGCAGCTATAACCCAAATTTGCTGTAAGGACAGAGCATGGTTTTCAGTGATTAGTAAGTGTGTTCTGGCATCTCTGTAGTAATGTATGTGCTTATGTCTTTCTTCAGGCCTCCCAACAAGCCAACTTTCAGGTGCCCACAGACCAAACTACAGCCCCCACCTCTACTCCACCCACTAACGAACAGCCCTCAGACCCTGGCGTGGGTGCAGCTGAAGAAGTGATGAACACTGAGCTCTTCACTGGAATAGTACAAGGAGTCCTTTCCACCATGATGGGTTCTTTAGGTGCTCCTCAGGGTAACACTGAGAGCATCGCTCAGTTTATCCAAAGACTCTCCCAGACCAGCAACATTTTTACACCCAGTACAGGAGAGGCCATGGGTGAGATTTTCCCCAATTTCATAACATATTTGCTCACCACACTGATTAAAAGCTATTTTTCAGGAAAACAAATGGTTCAAAATGTTGAACAAGTTTTTTCAATTCATAGTTTTTATAACATTTGAATATAACAACTGCCTTTTTATTTTGTGATGAAAGGACCAGTAGAAATATTAAAAACCATGTTGTTAAGTTCATTTAGGTTTACAAAAGTAAAGCTAAGGACCTTTTCATTCTACTATGAAGTTAGAGTTGCAAAGATAGTAAGGTGGTGAATATTGATTATGAAGTTATTGAAGACTTCGATATAGAAAATAGCAACCCAACACAAAATGCCTCTCAAGTAAAGTGGAATTTACCTTTATCTTTGACACAGAAAATCATTTAATGATTTATATGTTTAATGATTTAAAAATAACACCGCTTCTTACTTGATTAGAAACTAAATAAACCTTTTGTGTTCACAGGTTTCTTTGGAGATCTGCTGACTCTTGTCTGTCAGAACTTCTCCATGGTGGACATGGTGCTACTGCTTCATGGTCAGGCCCAGCCGCTGAGCCGCATCCAGCCCCAACTGGCCCAGTTCTTCACAGAACACTATCTTCAGGGCCGAGAGCTCACGGAGGCCAACATTACAGTACACTATACTTCTAGTCATATTTCTTCAGTACCACATCACAGGCATTCTCAGATTGTTTTATTTGACTCCCCACTCTGTTTTTTTGTAATTATGTTTATCTGATTTTCTCTACCAAAGGCAGCTGCTGACAACCTGATTCAAGAACTGGATGAATATATCACAGAGAGTTTTGTAAGCAGATCATATTCTTTGGTGTTATCCGTTGTTCATATGTGGAACATTTACTGTGTGTGGTTTATTAGTTTTTGATTATCTTCTCCTCTCTGTTAGTCGACAGTTACAGTTCGGGAAGGGGTTAACATCACTCAGACGAACCGGTCATTTTTAAGGCAGCAACTTGCAGGCATCGCCACACACATTCTGCGCTGCACAGGTGTGTCCAAAAACATTTAAGGAAATTTTTTAAAGGCTATCAACTGTAATTTGAACCAGTATTTGGTGATTTGAATTTTCATAGAAAAATGACCTATACTTTTTTTTTTTTTTTTTTAACAGCTGCCTAAAGAAATCTTAGTAGATCAGCATTCTTTGTAGACATCTACGGTTTCCTGTTCGGGGATTAAGCCTAGTCCTGGACTATGTTTTCCTTTCAAGTGTAAAATCTCCATTCAGAAGGCTGTAGTCCAGGACTAGGCTTAATCCCTCTCTGTGAAACCGTCCCTAAATGTGCACGTGCGTTAGACAGCAATTTGAGTTCAGATTATACAGAAAAACAAGAATTTCGTATTAGGAATGCTTGCAGTGTGTGTCCATGATAGATAATGTAATCTGTATGATGTGATGGTTTTCTTTCTTTGTAGACCACATGTTTGGACCACGCTTGCTTCAGCTGTGTAACCGTGCTCTGTTCGAGTGCTTGGCCCTCAACCTGTACTGCCTGAGAGGAGAGCAGAATGCCCTTACTGCAGTTATCAACAACCGTATAGTCAGTACAGCAACAGTACAGATGCCTTCATGCAGATTTGTTTTTTGTTTTTTTGTTTTTCTTCTTTAAAGATATAATCACACGCTCCTCTTGTATATTACTCTTCTCTTCTCCAGAGGACCATGTCAGCAGAGGTGAACCCAAGTGTGGTGAACTGGTTGACCAGTATGATGACTATGAGACTGCAGGTCATTTTGGAGCACATCCCAGTCACAGAGGAGCAAATTCTCCAATATGTTGTCCACACTCAGGTGAGACTTCTCTAACATGCCTAAATGTTTGAATATGTTGTGCGTGTCTATATATATATATATATATATATAAAATGTATATGTATGTATGTATGTATATATATATTAGAGTAATCCCTCAGTTTTACATGGATCAGAAGTCGCGGATTCAGTCACACACAGATTCTTCCACATTACGTGGATATCTCCACAATAACGTAGAAACTGCAAATATTACAGGCCGACGGCCGTGGTTCAGGGCCCGAGATTTCTTTTTAAATTCAGCTTAATACATTACCCTTAATGAAAATGTATACGGGGCGGACTGGCAATCTGTCCTTTCTGCCGCGCTAAATTTAAATCTCTCTCTCTTTCTGTGTGTCTCTCTCTCCCTCTCTTCTGGACTCTTCCAGAATGCACAGATTGCCAGTCCGCCCCGTATACATTTTTGTTAAGGGTAATGTATTAAGATTAATTTAAAATGAAATTAAAGTAATTCGAATTCAGTCAGTTTTTCTTAGAACCAAACAATATATAATTCATGTATTTTAGTGCCAAATTAAGAAAAATATCATTTACTAATTATTAACATAAATATTAACATAAATTCAGCTGCAGTTGCATTGAAAATATAATTGTAAAAATGTTTACTGCCCAGATAACACAAAGAAGGCTGCTTTGGGATGGTCAATAATGCTTATTTTTTCTCTTGTTTTTAATTTTTTCCTTCTTAAAGCTCTATATTTTTATTACTGTAAATTAAATTTAAAAAGGCTGTTGAGCTCAGTAGCTGTCCAGTGTCTGCTTTAACCGGTGGGTCACTACAATACAACTCGTCGCCGGATGAACAGTAAATTATTGAACTGTAAAAATGATTGGTGATTACTCCTACATTTTACTGCATTTTTATTACTAAAAAAATGCATTAAATTATTACCGAAAAGAAAATGACAGCGCATACCAAAGAAAACGCCAGTGCATGAATTACAGTGTGGTCTGTACAGCGGTAATATCCGTATTTACATTCTAGCACTGCAGGAGTCCAGTGTAAACTGTACAGTATGGATATGGGTTTATCTTTACATTTTCGTTAAGGGTAATCTATTAAACTGAGTTTAAAATTAAATTAAAGTGTTTGGGGAGCATTCTTGTGGGCATATTTAGGGTTTACACTATAAAAATAGGCATTTTAGGCTTTTTTTTTTTTTTACCAAAACACAATGCAAAACACATATTTTTCACTATACACGGGTGCTCTTGGAACGTAACCAACACGAAAAGTGGGGGATTACTGTATACAATATCCCAGAGTTAGATATAACAGTACTTGACAGTACAGTCACTTTTGACTTGGAGCTACGATACTGTATGAAATAACAAAATACGAAACTATAACTTATCTTAATATGTTTGTAGTAATTTACAACAGTGCATTATTAAAGCAAAACATCACACTTTCACACATAACTGTAGCACCACATGGTGTTGTGCTGGAGGGGAGATCATATATTTATTGTTATGTCTGAGGTTTGTTTACTCTGAATTTGCCCTGTGTCCTCAGCATAATTATGTGGCTGAATGCTCAGTTCATACCCTTATTGCTTATTGCTACGCTAACCCTCCCTCCTTAAAGCAACCAATAGTACAGTTGACATTCCCACAAGGCAGCAAATTTCCTTCAGCTCAGCAAAGAAGAATCAAGCCACTTTATTAGGCTATGTTGCTGGAAAACACATTTGTCAAGTTACATGGTATATGAGCCATACTACAAAATAAAGGAAATATACAGTGTAAAGCTGCTGTTCAACTGACAGGTTCTGTTCCCCTTGTTCCTAGATGCTAATTTTAAATTTAGCTTCATGTTGAAACATTGTGTTGTTTTTTTCCCCATCACTTTGGTTTTCTCTTACATTTTCTTTATGTGAGCACATTTTAAAGACTGAAGGACTACCTTAAGGTAAAGGAACTATGATGAACAGTGGCAAATGCCACTCTGTGGATCACTAAAGGATATGTTGTTACATATCACCTCAGGGTGTGATGGTCAAATCTGTTTCCTGCTTCTGTTCTCTCACTCACTCTCTTTTCATAGATCACTAGGGTACAATATGGTAACTGAAATTTTACAAATATGATTTGAAAACCTCTGCTCTAAAATGGGACGATTTTGCTCATTTTATGATTAAGGATTTTGTTACTGTACTACTCTAAAACATGAGCAACTTAATGTCCGTGGGATTCAAGTCTGAGCTATTGTTGAGTTGGGGATCCCTTATAAAGCACAGTATAGTCACCAATCCAGACTACTCAAGGAAGCAGCCTTGTTAAACAAGCAGCATGTTTGTGCATGAGCTAAATGAATATGATTAACCCTTACTTATAAACAAATGTAAAAATTAGCTTACATTCTTACACCAAACAAGAGACCGCTCTGAGTCATTGTCATCGTAGGATGACAATGACTCAGACAATGACTGTTAGCTTCAGGCATTATCATGTTTCTAAGTTTCAGAATCAGCTGTTGTTTTGTATTGTGTTCTCAGGTGCAGGCTAATGTGGAGAATGCTCTCACACGGTTTGGTCAGCTCCTCACCAAAAAGCACTTCCTGTTGACATTCATCCGCAGTCTAGAGGCTCAGCGCACTTTTTCCATGCGAGACCGTGGCAACGTGGCTTCCCTCATAATGACAGCTCTGCAGGGGGAGATGGAATATGCTACAGGTGTGCTCAAACAGCTGCTCTCAGACCTGATACACAAGAATCTGGAGAGCAAGAATCACCCCAAACTGCTGCTCCGCCGGTATGAGACTATTAATGTATTATTAATGATTTAATAATAAGGAAAATATCATTTTGCCTAGCTTCAGAGGGGAGAGGAGATGGAGAGGTGCAGCGAAGAGCAAAGGTGCTTGCACGTGTTAGCACACCTCTATCTTTACCAGCCACAGATGACTTAAGAGCAGGAAAGTCCATTAATTACTACAAGCTTTAATTGCTCCTGTTCTCCAAAAGCTTTTGGGGCTGGTCACCAGACAGGCTGGCCTTTAAAGGAAGAAATTACTGTAATTGTCTGGATTAACTGAAGATTGGTTTAAATTTAAAACAACTGTATTTTTGTTATTCACAGTAGACAATGTTATGAATTAAATTTGTAAATTCTTGAATTTATTTACTTTACTCATTTCTCTGTGTATCTTTTTCTTAGAACTGAATCTGTGGCTGAAAAGATGCTTACAAATTGGTTCACTTTCCTCTTGTACAAATTCCTGAAGGTAACTAAATACACACTTCCCAAAACACATTTAGCAGGACTATATTATAGGACAGCAATCTTATGCTGAAATTTCACTGTTTCTCAAAACATACATTCACAAAACATACATTCACACACCACTCAAAAAGATTTCAGCACAACACAGGCAAGAGAACGTCTGACAGAAGCAAATAATTAAACAGAGGAGTCTCTTATAGGAGGTTCAATGCCCTTTAGTAATCCCCTTGTAGCTGTTTTCTTTTTGAAATACAGCCTTTCCCCACACCATATCTTTCTCTACGATAGCTCCACTATCCTCTATTTACTCCCAATCTTCTTTTATTTACTCTACCCTCTCTCTCCCTACATCCTGCTTTTCTCTCCATGCTTGCACAGGATCGCTTTCTCTATCAATCTTCTTTATCCTCTGTTTGTATTCTTTCTCTTTATCTCTTTCTGTTAAACTCTCACACTCACAGTAGGAGCTTTTTGGTTTCATCAGTGCAATCAAGCAGTGTTTCTATGTTCACTGGAAAGATTCTAAACACAGGGGCTATAATGTTTTTACACCTTTACTTTGTAGTTAGACAACTGAGATAAGAAAACTACAGGAAATGACACTACCAGTCAAACGCTTTTGCAAACCACAGGTTTTTACCACATATCCATTTATTTTATAAACTGCAGATATTTTTTTCCTGTTAAGCCCTAGAAAGTTATTCCTGTTAACCCCTAGTAAGTTGTAAATGAAAATATGTAAAAAAAAAAAAATCAGGTTTCCTTTATAACATGGAAAAAAATCTGTAACAGTGCATGTCTTACATCTTATCAATTGGTTGAGTGTTGATACGGAGTCAAATTTTAGACTGTCTTTTAACTTTAAATGCACTCGTTAACTGTTTCATTACTTAATCTCTCTTTAAATTACACTTGTCTTGTAATCCACATTATAAATATATTAGACAACTTTTTGTAGATCAGTTGTGATTAATTAAAATATGACATTTTCTGGTGTATAAATGTACTCAAATGGTGAACATAATGTATATTTATTTGATAGCAAAGAATGCTGAGTATAGTTTAAGTAAATATGTAGTAACATGCAAAGGTGAAAATCTTGCTGTTTGCCAAAACCTATGACTGTTAATTATGTAATTATAATTATTACATTATTGCATTATTTATTTTTATAACCGAGATGTTTGAGTCTTGTTGAATCTTTATTGCCATCTGGCAATAGTTTGAATTTTTTGTACACATGAGTACTCATGTCTATCACAATCAGACTCTGATATACCTCAGGATTAATCTAATAACTGCTCCCAGATGGTCTACTCAAGACGCTTGCTGTGGTGACCAGACCTTCAGACCTCGCTATCACCAGATGCTTGTTGCTGGGAGAGGCACCAAGCAGGCTGGGGTTCATTCTAGGAAATGTGGCTCAGCTACAGTGTTTCAAATTCAACTGTGAATTTACCACCAAACTCATAGTCGTGGTTTACATTCCACCCAGCACTAGTGCAAATACTGCTAAATCAGTAGCCGCTAAATTTGCTAAATGTTTGTCTACATTATGGCATTTAGGAGACGCTCTTATCCAGAGCGACATGTACTTTGCAGTACGGGGAGCAAACATGCTGGACTTTGTGCACACAAACATTCCTGCCTTGGTTTTGTGCTTCGGGTAATTGTTGTGTTGGAAGATGAATCGTCGTCCTAGTCTGAGTTCCAGAGTGCTGTGAAGCAGGTTTTCTTGAAGAATCTCTCTCTATATGGCTGCTGTCATCTTACCCTCTATGCAGACTAGTTGCCCAGTTCCTGTCTTCACAGATAGGTTGTTGTCAAAAGGGAAGAACTGGAGATGATAAAGCCACTAGATTCACAAGACAAAGTAACACGTGCAAACAGCTGGATATGGCAATTTTTGTCTCAAAGCTGCTATAGAGAAAGCATCTGAAAAGTTTGGAGAAGTTCTTGCTTGGTATAAATCATTCTTATTTCTGTTAAAATTCCAGAAGTGTTACAGAGAAAATGGAAGACCTTCAGGAAAGAAGAGAGCATTAAACTCAATGAGGAACATTTTGTTTAAATGTGCTTCATAAATGAGAGAGAAAGGAGAGAAAATAAGTTGAGATAAGAGTATCACAAACATCGCTGTAATCGTTGATAAATCATTGGTTATGCTAATGAACCATTATATGTAATCTACAAACATGCAAGAGATGACTTCATAGGTAAGTTATAGCCATAGACTGCACGTCTTGTAAATTACAGTTTCACAGTTCCAGGCAGGTTACTTAGCATATGGACCTTCTTTGTCAGGACGGGAAACCAAGAAACCTTAGACTTCTGAATTAAAACTGGACTTACACACGGGGATCACGTGACGTTTCATACGCGATGGCTGCAGATCTTTAGAGCTCCTGACACGCTCCCTCATTTATTGATATTGAACAGGTCAAAGGATCCAAATTGAACATTCTAAATATACTTTTCAACAAGATGGATGCTAACAAGACAGCTGCACCCTCCTCTGTGAAAACCCCGGCTGGGAAACGGATAAAATCTTCAACCAGCAGTGAAAATATGGCGGACGCCATTTCGCTAGCACTGACGAAGCAAGAAACTATGCTGGAAGAAGCTGTCCGGAACGCAGTGTATTTCGCGATGAAAGATGTGACGCAGAGCATACAGTCTGTAACTGCGGAATTTCAATCACAGATGGCAGTCAAGAGTGGGCTTATCAACAAGGTGGACTATATTCAACGCGAGACAAGAGGCCTGAAACATGTCGTCGGCTGCAAATCGGATGTATCTAAGCTTCAAATAAAGCTGCTAGAATTGGAAGATCAAGAAAGACGCAATAACGTTCAAATTGTTGGTCTTTCACCGAACCGTGAGGGAGGTGACGCAATATGCTTTCTTCAAGAAATGCTTCCAAAGTGGATCTCCTTGCTCTCATACAAGCCGATAGAGATCGAACGAGCCCACCGCATCCATGGAAGGCAGAGGTCCATGGAAATGGGTTACACTATGATCTTTAAAGTGCTGAGATATCAAGACCGTCAGGCTATCTTAGACGGAGCCAGAGAGGTGAGCAAGAGGGGACCAATTTTGGATGGTGAGAATAGGCTGAGATTCTTCGCCGACTACAGCGCTCACACTTCGCAAAAACGGAGTTGCGAGCAGCAGGAATCCAATCTTTTCTGATTTACCCAGCCATCCTGCGCGTTATGCACAACGGGGAGAAATGGTCCTTTTCTTCGCCACAAGAAGCAGAGGAGTTCCGACTGTATACGAGATGGACACGAATCGCCCTGACAATTAACCAGCTATCATCACTGCTAGGTCTGTTAGTGGAACTTCGTGATTTAGGATATTTCACGTTACTTTGGATAAACCTGCCAATGGGTTAAAATGGAGCTTTATCTCTAGGATTGTTCTAGAACGTGACTGTTCTTAAGTTCGATATAACGTTCAGGATTGCTTTCCTTGTTCCTGACGGACACCACTAGTTCTGAAATGTTTAACACAGAATGGCGTGCTTTCAGTTGAAAGTATATTTAATAATTCTGTTATTCCTGTTCAATTCTAGTTTTTTGTTTCTTATGTTTAGACATGGGAGGGAGCGGGTGGGTCTCAGATCAGTGGGACGTATGATACTGTCACAAGAGGGGGAATAACCAGCGGTCAGGGGGATGGGGGAGGGGAGAGCTTCGTCCAGACATGTATCTCTACCTTCATGTTAACGAGAGGTGCAATCAGAGAAGTCATGTCTAATACAATTTATTATTTGACCTTCAATATAGTTAAAGTTTACAATCTCTGACAATGGTTAATATTTCAATGTTATCTGTTAACGTCAGAGGTTTAAATTGTTATATAAAAAGAACAAAGTTTTTGGACAATTCGCGCAGACATTGCGTAGATGTCGCTTTAGTCCAAGAATCTCATCTAAAAGCAACTGATGTTCCTCGTATGCAAAATATAGTTTATAAAGTCATTGCTGCGTCCAGTGACGGCACAAAAACAAAGGGGTCTCTCATACTTATTAAACTAAACCTTCCTTTGGTTATTAAAAAATGTAGTAATGATAAATCTGGCAGGTTGAGCTATTTCTGTACAAGTATTAAAAGTAAGAAAATAGCTTTTATTTCCGTCTATGCCCCAGCAGTCTTTAATGCAAACTTTTTTCAGGTGTTGACAAATCAGCTGCTGCTGTTAAATGAGTATGCACTCATCATAGGAGGAGAATGCACTTGCAGATTTGACGATAACCCACTGCTATCTGACCATAACCCACTGCTGACAAAGTTTATTCATTGCTCACATGATAGCTCCCCAAGATGGCAATTTAATAAATTTCTTTTCCAAGATTCTGGGTTTTTAACAGAGTTTAGAAACAAGTTGAAAGACTTTTTAAACTTTAACCTTAATAGTGCGGATAATCACATGATGGTATGGATGGCTACAAAAGACTTTATTAGAGATTTCGCTATCTCCTCACCTCATTTAAATAAAGTAAGAAAAGCACAAATTGAGGAATTAGAACAAATTTGCCTCTCCCAAGAAACAGAGTTGAAGAAGAAATTCTCAAAACCTGTTGAAAGTGAATTAGAGTTCCAGGTCTAAGTTAAATTATCTGCTTCGAAGAAAGGCAGAATTTATTATGCATAGAGTTCGCCAGAATTATTATTTTAATGGGCCAAGGCCCAGCAAGTTATTGGCTATACATCTCAGACAGAGTGAAGCTAGGGCTATTATTGATACCATTCATTCACCTTCAAAAGGCCTAATAATTAATCTGAGGGAGATAAACAACACTTTTGCGGAGCACTTTAAAGATCTATATCAGCCTAAGGATAGTATAGATATGGCTGAGTGTGATAATTTTTTACATGACATTGATCTACCACAGTTAACACAAAGTGAATCTCAGCAAATGAGCCAACCTATAACACTTGAGGAGCTTTATGAAGCATTGAAAACAGCAAAGAAGGGGAAATCACTCGGACCAGATGGGATGCCTCCCGAATTAATTTTACTTTTTTGGGATCTATTAGGACCAATTATGCATGCTGCAGTAAACATGGCAATCCAAAAGTTGGCACTTTGAAAAACAAATGTATACAGCTCTAATCTGCTTAATTCCCAAAAAAGCTGAAGATCATACAAGTGTTCAAATTTTAGGCCAATTTCATTAATAAATTCCGATTTAAAAGTATATGCTAGGGTTTTGGCTATACGTCTTGAAAAACATATTAGTAAATTAGTTCACAGTGATCAATCTGGCTTTATTCCACATCGTTTGGCAGCAGAAAATATTCGTCGGTTGCTAAATGTAGTTAATGAAAGTAAAGATAAAAATTACCCATGTGCAGTTTTGTCCTTATATGCGGATAAAGCTTTTGATAGATTAAATTGGGATTATTTATGGATGGTGCTAGGTAAATTCGGATTTGATGAGAAATTAATTAATATGGTACGAATAATTTATAATAATCCATCAGCAATTATAGCAACAAACGGCATACATTCCCAATCATTTGATATCTTGAGAGGAACAAGGCAAGGATGCCCCCTCTCACCAATTTTATTTGCATTATCCCTTGAACCTCTAGCTCAAAAAATAAGACAAGATTAGATTTGCTCCATTTTAATTAGAGGTACCCAGCAGGCAATATCTCTTTATGCAGATGACATTTTATTGTATCTCTTAGATTTTGGCACAATTCAAAATATACTTGAAACATTTAATTGTTTTGGGAAATGTTCTGGATATAAGATCAATTGGTCCAAATCATCTCTTCTACCATTAAATAAAAAAGCTCAGAGTACTCAGATAACAACAACTATCCCAATCACAAATCAGATAATTTACCTAGGGATTTATGTACAGGCTTCTCTAAAAGAAATTGTACATATAAATTATGCTAAAGTTTTTCAAGAACTCAAAAGAGATATCAACACTTCCTGCATCACTGCAGTCTAGAGTCTCAACCGTGAAGACAAATATATTACCTAGGGTTAATTTTCTTAGTGCCATGATTCCGTTGCCACCTCTTTTAAAATGGTGGAAAAGACTGGACTCTTTAATTCGTACTTTTCTCTGGAATGGCAAACAACCAAAGTTAAAGTTGTCAACATACTAAAATGAAGGGAGGTCTTTCCCTTCCTAATTTTGAGCTATATCATAAAGCATTCCAACTGCGTGCAGCCAAGATATGGTTCAACTCTATGATTTCCACACCTTGCAAAGAAATAGAAGCAGCAGTTGTGAGACCAATTAGACTTGAAGATGTACTTTTCTCTGGACTCTCTTTAAAGTATTACAAACAGTCATACGGACCCATTGGAGCAAACACAATTAACACCTTCAGAGCAGTGGAGAAATTACTAAGTCTCTATAACAAATGGCACCTACAGACTCCCTTATGGCATAATAGAAACATCAAATGTGGGTCGTAACTTTTTAAATCAAAACAGTAGTCAAAGCAGGGAATAAGGACTCTTGCTGACATATGGGATGATAAGGTTATGCTTGGTTTTCAAAATATAGTTGCATATTTTAATGTACCTGCATCATCCTTTTTTTGTACTTACAATTGCGTTCAGCCCTTAGAGCATATGGAGTCCCGTGGGGATTAGCTCTCAAGGCACATCCAATACACACTTGGTTCTCTAATTCTTTTCAACAAAATGTAGTCTCAGCTGTCTATTCTCGTCTTCTTGAAATTAAGATAAAACAACTACCACTGCACAAGATTTGGGTAAGGGAGCTATCTGTGAACCAGATTGATTGGGATACAGTATGGAAAAATATATTCTGTGCATCAAAAAATCCAAACCACCAATTAATTCATTTTAAATTTTGTCATAGATTGTACTGGACACCAAAGAAACATTTTCTAATTAAAGTATTGCAAAGTCCCCACTGTCATTTCTGTCCCTACCAGCAATTGGGAAAATTCATGCATATGGTGTGGGAATGTGAGGTTTATGAGTTTTGAGAGAAGTTTTGGAAAAGATATACCAGTGCAACCAGTTGTACTTCTTCGAAATGATGACTCTAGTGTAGGTTTTACAGGATTACAAAAGAAAATTTGGAAAACCAATGCAAAACCAATAAAAATTGATCTCAAAGAAAAAAAATTCCCATACATGTGCATTGTATGGGAAATATTCTGCTACAGACTCAGCGAAGTATCCTAACCTCCCTACTCAACCTACAAATAATGTGCATCACACCTATACCTGTTCTTATATCTTC
>JBBJLS010000001.1:13601713-13618046 GCA_037577275.1 Bryconaethiops microstoma
GATGATCAGGCGGTGATCAGTATACTGGTGGTGCTGAATGCTGAGTGGTTGGAACACCTTTATTTAGGCACCTTGTAGCCTGTTGCAGTAAAACATTTGTTCCCATTTCTTTCATTTAATCAACTCAGTATGCCAATAAGACAATTTGACAGAGAAAATTTTATTTTTGCACCCACAAGATGATTCAAAGTAAATACAAAGAAATGAGGTGTGGCTCAAGGCTTTTACGCAGTACTCCTGTATATTTCCTGAAAAAAAGCAACATTTAATTAGGTTCTTTAGGCCACAGGTACCCAGTCCTTGGTTTGGAGCCCCTCTACTCTGGATGGTTAAATGTTTACTTGGCTGTTAACGTACTTAATTTAACGAATTGGCTAATTAAGAAGGCTTTCCTGCTTTGAGCTGGGTGTGTTAAAGCAAGAAAACACTTAAATGTCCATGACTGAGGGGCTCGATGACCAGGAACTTGTGCTCTATAGAACCAGGAGTTCTGCAACATCACTCCAAAAAACTTTTAAAGGTGTAGAGTTTGTGTGCGTTTTTAAAGTGTACACCACACGAAAATCTTAAGAATTTGAACTGACTACACACACTTAACATTGAAGGCCTCACTTCTTTCCACTGTGTTATTAAGACAATCGGACGGTGTGAGTGAGACGATTTTTGACCCGATCAGTGTTTCCAGCAGTGACAGGAAGCGTCACCGGATCCCTGTAGCGCCAGGCCCTGGTGACCTGTCACTCGCTGAAAAGGCTTGTCACAATGATATATGGGCCCACTAATCCCTTCAGTGAGAGCCCTGCTGTTTACCCTCCCTCCGCTTCCTTCTCCTCAAAGAGCCTGGCCAAGGAATCCTAAACCTGAGAGGAGATTAGCTGCTTCTTAAAAAAGAGAAAGAGAGAGAGAATGAGGGATAGACTGTGGAGAGCCATTCTCTTACCTGCTCAGATCTGCTACTGAATGGCAGGTTGTGAAATTGGACACTTGGAAAGTGGAGTCTTTTCACGGGAATGTGGTGCATCCCGACTTCGATATTGCGTTTTTCTGTTTCCTGGGATTCTTCAGGCAGTCTACTGTAATTTTCATCTTTTGTATTAAAGCGCTACACAACGTAGTCTAGATTTCACAAATTATTGCAATAAAATACAGTGTAGCCAAGAATATTTGTGCACTGAGGAAACAATGGTCAAAAGTTGAAGTGAAATATTTGAACAAACATTTAAATGTGATTTAAAATGTTACAGTTGTGTGTGTGGTATGTAAAGAAACAAGGAAAACCTTTATTTAAAACATATTCTGCAATTGATTTCAAATGATGTAATTTGTTGCCTTAAAACAATTATTTGTCCCCCTGGTCGTACATAGAGTTAAATGAATTGGTGACAATGGGAGGAGTTCCCAGTAATAACAGAGAACATTTAACATAGAACATAACAGCAAGTGTTACAAGTAAACAGGTAATTGGGTGATCTTAAGTAGACTTGGTTGTCATTCTCCACACAAGCATTTGTAGGGTTAGTTGAGCTTCCTAACATGGGTGAAACTGCTGAAATACCTAATGCACTGAGGTATAGAGTCATCAAATTTTTCATGAAAAATTGCCACCAGACTTGATATGATGTACACTACTGTGCAATACATAATTCAAATATTCAAGAAAACTGGTGAAATTGTTAACCTGGAAGGAAGAGGGAGAAAAAGAAAGACCAGTTTAAGGACAGACAGGTACATCTAAGAGCTTGCCATCAAGAACCAAAAGCTGTCTGCTACACAAATTTCAAAGCAAGTCAGTGAGGCCACTGGCATTCAGGTTTGCACACAAACAGTAAAGAACAGGCTAAACGAACATGGAAGCCATTTATAACTTATAAATGGCTTCCATGTTCATTCAGACTGTTCTTTCTCCCTCTTCCTTCCAGGTTAACAGTTTCACCAGTTTTCTTGAATATTTGAAAGATGTATTGCACAGTAAAAAAGAAACAAACTAAAATGTCTAAAATTTGCTAAAGAACATACTGACAAGCCTATCAGCTTTTGGAAATCCATTTTATGGACTGATGAATCCAAATTCAACATGTCTGGATCGGATGGTCGTCAGAGAGTGTGTCGCGACTCTAAGGAGGAGTATAGGCTCCAGTGTGTAAATCCACCCGTCAAGCATGGAGGTGGGAGCGTGATGGTTTGGGGTTGGATGACAGCTTCTGGCATTGGCAATTTGCATTTTATTGAAGGCATCATGGATTCTGAGGTGTATAGATCCTGTCTACCCAGATGATCCCATCTGTTGCCAAACTGCTTGGGCATCGCTATATTTTACTACAAGATAATTACCCCAAGCACACTGCAAAGCATGTGAAAGCCTTCCTTCCCAAGGAAGAAGGTGAAAGTGCTTGAGAGGCCCCCACAAAGTCCGGACCTCAATCCCGTTGAGCACCTCTGGGCTGAGATGGAAAGGAAATGCTCAGCAGATCCACCAAGTAACAAACAGCATTTCAAAAACATGCTCCACCACACATGGGAGAGCCTTGACCCATCCATTTGCAACAATCTTGTTGAAACCATGCCCAGGAGGCTTCGTGCTGTTATTGTTGCCAAAAGAAGGGCCTACCAAATACTGAGCAGAACTTTATGAACACTTGGATGGCCAGGTGTACAAATAATTGTTGGAAGACAATAAATTATTTGAAACCAATTCCAGAATATATTTTGAATAGATGTTTTTCTAGATTCTGTGCATACCACACACCGTTTTGAAAGTTTGGTCACCAATAGCCTCAATTTTATTTCCATTGAAGGCCATTTTTTTAGTCTACAAATAATTTTTGGCTACACTGTATATACTCACTAAAGCACTTCTGATTGTTTTATTTAATAATAACATATATTGTATAGATTAATATACCGTACTCTAGACACAGGATGTTTAGTATTTTTGAAACAGCAAAAAGTTAATAAATAAGAATATTAATTGATGTGATTACTTATAAGTAAGTCCACAATGTCCGGTATCAGACATCAGACAAATTTTCATACATTTTGTGAAATGACCTTGGCCAAAGTAACAGCTGACTAAACAGAAACCACAGCCTTGTAAAGTCTGGGTGACATTACTAATATAATCCTTTTTACAGTTTTGTGGCCAAATTAATGGCTAATTAATTAAGATTCTGCTTCAGTGTTTCAAAATTACAATAAAGAAAATAAAACTAACAAACTTTATTGCCTCTTTGGAACACATACTACACCATAACATTGAAACCTGCTACCTAATATTGTTGGTCCCCCTTGTGTCCCTTAAACAGCTCTGATCGGTCCAGCACGTTTCACAAGTCAACACTTTGAGCTCTTAGTGATGTTTCTGAAAGAGGGAACAGCATATCCATGAAGGGCTAAACTTGTTTTGCAGTGTTTAGGTGTTGGAGTAATGTCCACATAAATGCACGACCCAAGCTTCTCCAGCAGAACATCACCCAGAACATCACTCCCTCCTCCACCGGCCTTCTTCGCATAGTGCATCCTGGTTCATTTCTTACACACACACACACACGCGGTCCTCAACATGATGTAAAAGAACGTGATCCATCAAATCAGGCCATCTTCTTTCACTGTTGCATGATCTAGTTTTGATAGCCGTTGTAAGAACTTTGAGTGGTGGACAGGGGTCAGTATGGGCACTCTGACCGGTCTGCCTCTACGCAGCCCCATACGTAGCAAGGGGCGCTGCACTGTGTGTTCTGACACCTTTCTGTTAGAACAGCATGAACTACTTCAGCAGATCCTCTGTGGTATCAGACTAGATGGGCTGGTCTTCCATCAGTGAAGCTCGAGCATACATCACCCTGTCGCCGGTTTTCTGGTTCTCCTTCTTTGGAGCACTTTTGGTAGATTCTGACCACTGCACACCGGAAACCCCCAACAAAACCCGCTGTCTTGTAGATGTTAAGTCATCCAGATATCTCAGTTTGGTTCTTGTCAAAGTCACTCAGATCCTTGTTCAGTATTTCCTTTTTCCAACATCAATTTCAAGAACTGACTGACTGAACTGACTCGCTACGCACCTAACCCCGCACCCCCTTGATGGGCCCCACTGTCTATGTTATTCTCTTCACCTGTCAGTGGTTTTAATGTTGTGGCTGATCGGGTATGAAATACATATAACGATTAAACGGAAAAGACATGCAGAATTTCTCTAAGCAGTACTTGTGGTAAGCTTTTCTGCCTCAGACAGCGCAAGGATATTTGATCCAATTTACAGTCAAGTGATCATCATTCTCAGCCCAGATATTCCAGTGCCTAGTTGTTGCACGTTTGTTCTTCATCAGCTGGAAAAGCCACATATTGAACCAGTATTGAACCAGTGTTAAAGGCAAAAGCTACAGATCACAAGAGACCGTGGCGACCCATGCTGGATATCACAAGCAATCTTTTTTTTTTTGATGCCTAGAGTGCTCCAGATGTGTGCTGGCATGTGCAAATGTGAGCCGGCAGGGAAAAAATGCAACTCACTGGACCACTGTTTACCCAGCTTTGATTTAGCAGATTACACAAAAACCATCGACGGGCTCACTGAGCGACTTTCGCAAATACTCGTGCTAAGACTCGCTGTGAGACCGCATTCCGACCTGGAACAATCACAAACAAATGATAAGTTCTTATGGAAGACATGAATACTTACCAGGTCCTCTGAATTGGTTTGTAAACATTTAATCAGCAAAAGAACACTGTGGTGCACTTCGTACGTGCAGCCTACGTTCAAGGAGCACTTGTTTTAAATTTGCCCCGACCACCCACTGTCATGCACTGAACATCTACTCGTTGGTGATCTTGTGTTAAACTCTTAGCATATCGCATGAGGCTCAACATAAAATCTTGAGAACAAGCTTTGTTCTCAAATTTTTGCCTGCTCTATATCACTTTAACAAACTTCTACAATTATATAAAAGATTCCAGATGCTTAGTGCAGGATTACTCACCTTGTGTCTAAAATGAATGATGAAACATATGATATTGATTACTATTTTAAAAAGAGTCACCTGCTTGCTTATAATCTGTAGATCTAGATTTGGGAGGGGGTTTGGGAGAGCATACTTCATACAAGTTACAGTTCCTTATTGTTTATGTTTTAAAGATGTAATCCATTATCCTAAAACTACAGTTCAAAAGTTTACAGTCACTTGTATTGATAACTGTTTTGTTTACTAGTAACTTATATTGTTGATAATATACTATAATCCTGAAGGTACTGTAAGCTGTCTGTATTCAGAATTCTATTTTTTAGGAACACCAAGTACTTAAATGATTGTGTGTGTGTGTGTGTGTGTGTGTGTGTGTGTGTGTGTGTGTGTGTGTGTGTGTGTGTGTGTGTATATACACACATACATATATAACATCAACATTCATTTAGTGACTTAGGTTAACCTGTTAGTTCAACACATGTACTATTTGTGATATGAATAGTATCAACCATATTGTAGTGTTTTGGACTATTACACACTGACCACCCTCATTCTGACACTTTCACCTCTGCTCATTTAGTCACCTCTATTGTTTAGTCTTGCAGGTTTGTTTTGACAGCCATATAAAATGTGATCTGGATGTTTTTTTTTTTTCTTTTTCGGTCCATAGCCATGATAAGACCCCAGACAGTTAAGGTGCTGTGCTGCGTGGTGACCAGGATGGTCTTCAGTGCTATTTGGTTGCTCAAGGAAATAATACACGTGACCCTGTTTGACCGCCGGTGCGCTGCATCCATGTGTGTCACGTATGTAGCCAGTGGTTCATTGAGGGTGTCATAACTACGGAAGTTTCGTTTTTTCTATGTGGGCTTTGGGATGTCATAACACATGTTTCCACCGTCCCTCCAGCCCTGCAAATGTAAGAGAGCATTGTAGTCATTATTGTTTGTAAGTGTGTCTGTCGCCAAGTTGTAAAAACACAGTAATCACTCACTTGTTCAAATAGGAACGCATTCACTTTGTAAGGCAACAAAAGCTTCTTGTATTTTTTTCAGCTCCTCTGTGTGTGTGTGTGTGTGTGTGTGTGTGTGTGTGTGTGTGTGAGTGAGTGAGTGTGAGTGTGTGAGATTATGACTGAGGAGCTCTCAGTAAGAAAGAAGAGGATATGGACCCAGACAGCACAGACAGGCCTTTGTGGAGTCCTGTTTAGTTAGACATGGCTCTCTATAGATAACTTCGTCCCATTCAAGCATAAAGCGGAAATTTGCTTTATCGCTTCCCCCCCCCCTCTTGCTTTACCTTAGTTTATCTGAGCTGCTCCTGAATCAACATCGCGGAGAGGAGGGCTTGAAAAGAAATGTGGAAATGCTGGTGAGTTTAAGAAGCACACACACACAGAGTCAAACAAGCCAGTTTCTTTTTATATGAGGTGAGAGTGATTAGGGATGACAGGGTCATTATAGGTCTAGATATATATTTAGGCGCGGTTCCACATGTGTATTTTTCTTTCAGGGAAAAAAACGACAAATTAAAGTGAATAAACAATGTTGTGAAGCACATTCATCTCACCTTTCTATTCCCTGAGCAAGGCCCTTGGGTTAGTTTCAGACTTTGAAGGTGCTGTCAAAAAGCACTAATTGTTAGGGGAGGGCAGAAATCTATTCTTAGATGTGTTGCGATGCAGACTGAATTGATTCACAAATGTCAAATGAATTTTCGAAATGTTAATTGATAAGGAAATGTTGACGGAATGCAAAAGGCAGAAATTGGAGGTGCGGTACGTGGACAGTCTACTGCTAAGCAAGAAACCTGAGCATTAAATGCAGTGTATGGAAGTACTTCAGTTACTGTGACGCTGAAATGACGAAGAACCTGGACAAGAGACACACTGTATGCAAGTTGTGTCATACTAAACTAAAATATTTTGGAAACACAGCAAACCATGTTACACGTTTCCATCAAGGCAGACGAAGAAAAACACCTGGTTGTAGTTGATGCTGACAAGAGGACCATCGAGTCTCCCCACACTGCTGGTTCTTTTACTGACAGTGTCCCCACACTGCCAGTTATTTTATGGACGGTGTCCTCATGCTGCTGGTTCTTTACTGACATCATCCCCGTACTGCCTGTTCTTTTACTGACAGTGCCCCAACACTGCTGGTTCTTTTACCAACAGTGTCCAGACTCTGCTGGTCCTTTTACTGACACATAATCCCCACACTGTCGGTTCTTCTAGTGACAGCATTCCCACACTGTCGGTTCTTCCACTGACAGCATCCCCACACTGCCGGTTCTTTACGATACTGGAAGATACATTAGTCTTTGCTGGCAAACATAACCTTCCAGATGACCTCCCACATGTTTTTCTAATAAAATATATTGGAAGTAAATTCATTGTAGATCATCAGAAATTCTTTAAAGTATCAAATAATCACACAGCAAGTGGAAAGATGCATCAATAATCGTTTAATCATTTCATCGCAGCCCTCCAAATCATAACTGAATCGTGAGGTACCTAGAGAACCAAAACTGCTACACCTCTCTCCTTTGTTACACAGTATTGCTTTCGGTACTGTTCTATTAGAGTAGCTGGAATCAGTAAAAAAAAAAAAAAGAAAAAAAAGAAAAATGACTTTATTTTTCCATTAGTTGTCATTCGTCCTTCACCGAAATCCTTGGGTTAGCCCTACTACTGAAAGGGTGCGGCCAATTTGAGTCTCATCCTTAAGGAAAGTACCCTCTTAAATAAAGGGTAGTTCACCGAGGACTACAGCAGGGCATAGACCCATATCAAATCTCCAGAGCTGCCAGTAAACGAGCTTGAAATCTCTGTCATGGTCTTTCCCTGCAGCTACTGCCCACTGAATGGGCTAGAGGGGGGCAGTCTGTACCCAGCGCTATCATAATACCCTAAAAGACGTGTGCTGTCAGACCGAGAAACGTAATACTGGTTAGCCAGAGATATGACTGCTTTTAAGTCTATTGTGGTGACTCCTGTTTTCATGATATAGTGTAATGGTGTCATGCAGTGTGAAGGTGTTTTGCAGTTCTTTCTTGCAGATCATGTCGTCTTCTTGACATTACATGCTAAACCAGGCCTAATGTATATAGTAATGAGTAGTCATTTATTTGTAGTAATGTGTAAATGCATTATTTTGAGGCTTATCTTAGGCTGATACATTGGTCCAATACTAGGTGGCAGCTTGTGGCATACTCCTTCAGGAACCTTGAACTATGTGGTTCTGTACTAGAATGCACTAGTGTTTTTCATCTAAATCTCTATCTGCCACATTTTAATCATGCTTCATTGGACTTAATACAAGGCATTTTAATGTGTTGTTTAAGGTTTTCTGTTCTTTTTTATGTGTATTTGAGATAACATGTTCTTGATTTATCTTGATAATTCCTTAATTATTGCTTTTAAATAACCATCCACTAGTATTTTCTTTTATATTCTGTGATATTGCTCCAAAAAACCTTTTGGTACTTTTTCTGAAAATCACAATCACAATTCCAGCCATAAGTGGTTTATATAGATTCAAATCTGGAGTCTTTGAGCTGGTGGAAAACTCGTTTAGTTTTCTTTTTAGGTTTTTTTCTTATTGATCTGGCGCCTGCGCTTGATATTAGCGTTCTTTCCCCACCATTCCAGTGTAGCTGGTCTTGGGAGGTTGAAGGCCATTACAGCAGTGAAGCTGGCAGGGATTTAGTGGAAAAAAGAAAAACACAGAAGCTGGGTTGCTGGCTGCAAAGAGGCTGGTTTGACTTGACGGAGTGGTGCAAATTGTCACTGTTAAGTTCCTAATTGCCGAGGCTCTGTCTTCAAAGCCCACGTCGGTGCGAGGCGGTGGCGAGCTGCTCCGCGCTGATGGAAAGGTTGATTGCAGTTGTGGAATTTTCAAGGACAGTTAGAAAAGGGCTGCTCACTGTGTGGTCTGCTGGCATCACAGGCGTCCTCTTTTCCTCTGTGAATTTTCCTTTGTCAGAAAATCCACTATTGCTAAGTGGCAGCACTTTTTTTGGAAACAAGTGAACGATGCCTCACTGTTTTTATTGTTGAAAAGAAGGCAGGATATCACAATCCATTTTTCACCAGACCTGTCTTTTTCATTCGCCTCACCCACGTCCCTTCACCTCTAAATCTGTCCCAATAAGCATTTTAGCCTTTTTGAAATGCAGATAATTTTGAATGATATCTTTTTAAAAGATAAGATCTTTTTAAAAGATTTGTTCTGCGTGATTCTAAAGTTGAAATTTGTAAGCTAAATGTCTTTGTTTTAACAATTATACTAGTAATAGAAACACAAAATGAATCAAAAAGCACTATTTTACTGAAATTGTGCTGTTCTATCCACTGTCCATTGGATTATCCTGATTTGGGTAGTCTACATTAAGACATAACTAGAAGTCCACAATATATCATCTGTTAATCGTAATTGCAGTATCAGTCTCTGCAGTACTGATAGGGCAAAAACAGTAATATACAAATGGGCCTCTAACCAATCACAGTATTCTGACAGGGTGACCAGTCACAGCTCCAGGAGAGTTACTGTGTTCTGATTAATTGAGGTCTTCATGTAATTCAGCAAAAGTCAAATATTTAACCTTTAAAGGTGTTGTCAAATAGGTGCATGATGTGCAGGGCTGAACTGCTATAGCCAGAGTAAGGAGAAATTTTTTTGTACTATGAATGAGGGGGAGTAAACATACAATTTGAAACAGCTTTTTAATTCCAGAAAAACATGCAATCGCAATATGTAGCAGTGAAATCACAATACTCATATTTTGTTCATATCAGGCAGCTCTAGATATAACTTTCACATTCAATTTCTGCTTTTCAGACATAACAACTGCAAGGAGCAATTGAACCAGAGCGGTGACGAAGTAATGCTCAGCTGTGTTGACCATTTACAATGTATTTGTGGTCACTGGAGGTGGCTCGCTATTCAAAAGAGAGGAGACGAACATCTGAAGAGATAAATACTCTATTATTGATGCTTTGATGTATCTGGAAGATTCCTGCACTTTTCTGTAATGTGCATTGAGTAAAATTTAGTAAACTAAACATCAGCCTGCATTATAAAGGGACGGCTGCAAAGGCTTGGAGCTACATGGAGCATGGCTGGATGTTTTATCCATCTCATAGGAGCCTGGAAAAAAGCCTGAGAATCAGTGGAAAGTCTCACTTAAAAGCAACAGGTTATTGCGTCTGACTAGATGGAGACTTTTTAAGAAAAGTTAAAATTCCAAGTGTTGAATTTCCACTTTCTTTTTAAGTGTGAGCCATAACAATAGTCCGAAATAGAGCTCATTATCCAGGCCTCTCCTGCTCCCCGCGGCCTGCTGTCCGATCAGTGGAAAAATGACAGAGTGGGAGAAAAAGCATGTTCTTCACACATCAATTCTTCTCCACCCAGTTCTGACTGATTTACAATATGCTGAACACTCAGTGCTGGGCCACTTAAGATTAAGTGTTTTTAGCCACTAACACACCTCTCTGGCCTCTCTGGCCTCTCTGTGGCTCAAGTACACATTAATAAAATCATCAGAGAAAACGTTTCACTGCTTTTCCAGAAATTCTTGTTAGATTTTGTGGTCACTACAAAAAGGCAAATCTATTTTAGTTGTGAATGAGTACTTGAGCAGGAATCTAAAGGTGTTAGATGAATAGGTTGTTCGCCTTCTTTAAAGAACGAGGCTTATTTTTTAGTAAAATCCTGATGTATTTGAATTTTTTTTGCTCCCTCAATATCATGGTTATTTTTTCAAAAATGCACTAAAATGACAAAACTGAAATAGGGTCAAAAATATTAATGTTTGATTATGTTTAGATTGTGTAGGACATAATTAAACCTGAAGTCATTGTTTTTGTTTGCTTATGAATCTGTTATTCACAGTGACATTGTTGGAACATAGCCTTACCAAAAAGTAATAGAGGATGGCAAAACCATTTTTACTTTCAATGTCAGTTAATTTGACATGATTTGAAGTCTTTTGGGTCTTCATTTTAGTCCATTTGTCATGGAATATTGACACAGTATAAACAGAAGTTTTTTCCAAAGAAAAAGAATGTATGAAAAGAATGGAAAGATTTTGTTTCATCCAAGACAAAAGTACTTGCTTTGACACCCTCTGTGATTTATATTTCACTGTCATTGTTCCATAGTGGAAATATTTGAGTATTTTAGAAACTAATTCAAGCTTTAAATCTTTGATCCTCCTTGGTGATCTTTCACTGGCTTTCATGACTTGCCCTCCTTTTTTCTGTTGAATTTTGTGCTTTTCCAGCATCAATGTCATGTCACACCAACAACAAAACCAACCACATGAACAGTGTTGTGTTTAGTTGTGGTTAAAATTTTTTTTCAGACTTACAGACAAGGCTGAAAAACAGCGCTGCTCACAGTATTTTCCACTGACCTCAGTAACATGTGGGTGGCTTTTCCAGTCTTGTTTTCGATTCCTTCACTTAAATGCTTTGCTCACATATTGCAGAGCAAATTGCAATAAATTCTTGGAATATCTTTATACACACACACACACACAGTGCAAAATCTTAGACCACCACTCATTTCATCATGTTTTGCTCCAAAGATCCGGACCTTTGTGTATTTTAATGTAGTCTTGAGGAACAGTTCCCAGGCTTCCTAAAGGATTTTTAAAGACTCTCAGTTTCAGTTCAGTCCCAGAATCTGACCAGTTTCAGAGAAATGTGTTTTGTTTGTTATGACACACAGTGCCCTATGTATGAATCATTCAAGCATGGGGCATCTGGTGGCCTAATGGTTGGGGACTTTCCCTGCGATCAGAAGGTTGTGGGTTCAAATCTCAGGACTACTAGTGGCACCACTCTAACAAAGCATATCTAATTTAAGGCCTGAGCCAGTGAAGAAACAGGTGCAGATGATCAGGCAGTGATCAGTATACTGGTGGTGCTGAATGCTGAGTGGCTGGAACTCCTTTTATCTGGTGTCCATGTATCTTTAGGGACTTTGCAGTCTGTTACAGTAAAACAACTGATCACCATTTCTTTTATTTTTTCTAGTCAGTATTCCAAAGATAAGACAGGCATCAAGTATTTTTGCACCAAGAAGGTGATTCAAAGCGAAATATAATGAAATGAGGGGTGGCTCAAGTCTTTTGTACAGTACTGTACATTTTCTTTTCACACACACACAGAGGCCAAACGAACTGACTCTGTAGTATGGTTTTAAAAGCAGCGTGATCTTAAGACGTATTGGCTTTGTGCTTCTTACCATAATTGAATAAAGTGAACAGTGACAGTTGTGTCTCTAAGGACAGCACAGAACCTCTTTTTAATTGTTTCCATGTCAGGGTCAAGTTGCTGAGTGCTGGATTTAAGCTCATTTTTAGATCATATTCAGATGTGCTTACTTTAATAAGTGAGGGATGATTCATCTCCAAGCTTCCTGACAGAAAGCTTTGGGGGAAAGAAGTGTGTTTTAAGAGTCTTCTGAGTCATGCAGAGTCTGATACGAGTTTATGTGTTTGTCGTATAAGGGCTGTGATGATTACTCGATTAAATCTGATTACTCAGTTTACAAAATGTAAATTGATGCTCTCCACAAATCAGCAAAAATTAGGTAGTAGTTTGCGTGATAATGCATATTTTAAATGGTCTCTTGCAGTAATAAACAGCTTGTTGCTCTTATTTTTAACCACATGTTTTTATGCTGGTTTTCCTGAAGTCTTTTTAAAGGCTTCTTTGTTGTTTTTTCCAGTGTTTAGAATAGTTTGCATGGTTTGTTCATTTAAGTCCATTTTATTGTTTGACTTTTTTAAAAACCTACAAGATTCTTTATAAATTAAATAAACAGTGGATTATTTGACATAAGTGTGAATCACATGACTTGGACTCTAGTCAGACTCATTCTTTCATTTGTCATTAGAGCCCCTTTTCCTAACAAGGGTCACTTGAACTTTAACTTTATGACTTTAAGGCTGCAGGAATTAGTGATGGCAAGATCAAAACAGTATAGCGAACTGGTTCTTTTGAACTGTCAAATGCCTGATTCAACCGATTCATTTCTACAGTTTCTCCAGTTACCATAATCACACTTTCGGTGAATTTTTTTTTCAGAGGAAAAGTGAGACAAGCTTAAGAGTTCATATGTGCCTCCATAAGCAGGAGTATTAATAAGCCCTGGCGCAGTACATAATCTACAGTACACTAACTTTTGTCCTTGCGGCACAAAAAAAATTAGCTGCATTCAATTCTGCGGTAAAATCTGCTGTTTTGCTCTGCTTTCTGTAAACCTTGTTCAGTGGAGCCACTTTGGTTTCTATTGCTTGGTGTCTGAATTTAGTTAAAAATAGTTTTTAGTTCAAATACACTGTGTTGTTGTGTGTCATTTGATAGTGTTTTGCCATATTTATCTATTTAAGTGTGTTACAAATCTAAAAAAAGACCCTTGATTTGTACAGCAGACCAGGATGGGAACTGGGTAGAACTGGGCTGAACTGGGCAGAACTGGGAAAGCTAGCAAATTACCAAGAAATTCTGTAGGGGCAGTTGAAGGCTCATAAATACTTTTATCACATGCTATATCACATACTGTATTATCTTCAGCTTGTAATCTTTTCCAAGTTCAGTTTTCCTTTTTTCCAGTGTAGTTCCACTAATGTTACTCTTTGTTTAGACCATTATATTTTTCAAGGTTGTACAGAATACTGCACTGTTGGGGCTTGTTTCCACTTCTGTTACTTGATTACTAATATAACCAATATTGACAGCCCTGAAAACATGCTGATTTCAGGTTATCTGTATAACACATATATGAGGTATAACATAGTAATGGTTAGGAAATATCTAGGGAGTCCACTCCCATGAAAATCTACTGAACTGTCCACTTTCAAATAAGAGTTTGATGTCTTATGTCAACACAGTTTCAAAACATACGAGTCACCCCTCAGTCCTTAGATGGAAAATAAGCTGCAAAAACAACAGTTTTGAGTTCATTGTTTTTGTGATATAATTTGCTTACATCCACTCATTCAGCTCACAGCAGTTTTTCCCTTCACTTTCATGTTCATGTTAAAAACCTGCTTTTTGAATGAGGCAATTCTGAATAATAAATGCTAATCTTTAACAGAAGTCATATATTTGTGTGTGTGTGTGTGTGTGTGTGTGTGTGTGTGTGTGTGTGTGTGTGTGTGTGTGTGTGTGTGTGTGTGTGTGTATCAATAACAAAAACACCCTGCTCTAAGAAATAAAGAAAGATTAAAAACATGAATTATTTCTGATTTTGGGACATTAAACCAGATAAATGACACAAGACACATAAAATAAAACAAAACCTCACTACTTTTGGGAAAAGAAGTACAAATGCAAGAAAAGACATAAAACGGGCAGTTTTCATGGATGCAGAAATCCTTACGCCCCGGTTACTGTATGTTGTGAGGTATCGAAGCTTTTGTTTCCATTTGAAATATTAGTATCCGAAGTGGGATTTCTGCTCGGCCGGTGAAGCGTCACGCAATCGGAATGTATTTAAAATAAACCCTGACAGCATGAAGCAGTTTATTCCTAAATGGAAGTGACTTGAATGCAGTGTGTCTGTTGAGTTCAAATGAACCCGAACAGCAGAAGTATTTTATGTGGAAACTCTAATGGGAAATCCAAATGGATGTTCCGTTCAATTTCTACATTTTTTCTTTTATTTCCATGCACTAAAGCAATTCAGGTGATGAATTAGAAGCTGAGAGGCTTGGATGGCCATCGGTTGTTGGATGCCAATTAGCAGCTGGTGCAAAAGCACAAGAAAAGCAGAATGACTAGCCATTAAAAACATGCGCGCCTCATAAAAAGAAGACTAGACAAAAGACGCTAGCGAAACGTGAAACCAGAAGGCCGCAACAGGAGGGCAGGCCTTTTCGAGAAAGTGGAGCTCGACTGACTAAACGAATAAAAGAGTTCTGCTGTCTAGTGCGGTTTCAGTTTTGCTGCCTAATATCATGGCCTGTAAACTGTAAAGAATGCGGCGGAAGCATCAAACAAAGCATCTTTTCCATTACGGGCCTAAAAGTACCATAGCTGATCTTTCTCTAATGCTGTTAAAGCTAAATATCAAACATCTGTCTTACTGTAATGAACCCGAGCCCAGATTATGCAGTAAACCTAATTCTGCATCACTTAGTTTGTTGAAGCTCCTTTCTCACAGTGACTGGGTGGTTCCTGTCGACTCCTTCAACCTTTCTGTGAGCCTGTGTGGTCATCAGAGTTCTGTGTGTTTTTGTTCTCTGTGGCTTGTAACCCCTGTGACATGAGTCTAATATCTCACTTAACCATCATATTATGGTTCAAATTTACTAGCATCCTTTATACTTGGAGTCAATTTGACCAGCAAGTTAAACCTTTAGAGAACATTTGAAATTGGAATTGCTACCCAAGTTTACATGTCAGTGCTTTGTTTCTGTGTTGATGACCTAAGTATAATAAAGTCACCACTTCCAGAAATATCAAAGTAATAGTTTCCCTCCATGTCTGTTTATGTTCAGTTATGGAACTAAACGAGAGTAATTTTTTTTTATTTTTAAGATTATTAAACTGCATATAACAGTGTCCTCAGTATCATCCAAAACAACCAAAACAAATGTGTATAACATGTTGATATTTCCTGTATATTTTATAAACAGATAAAACAGTCTATAATCAAACTGACCCCAAAGAACACAGACGTACAGAAAACACATCATGTTCATTTGGTGTTTACACAGTTTGTCCCTATTAAATTAGGAAAAAAATGATGGCAGTTATGTTTTAGACAGTAAATAATGAATGGGGTCAAATTGACCCTGAACATAAAAGGTGCATTTAAGGGTAAACTTTCATGACAGAGTTCTTGTTATTTCGGAGTAAGTGTGTATTGGTGTGTTTGTTGTTTCAGGTTCCTGAGCTGTGGGAGAGATCTGTGGAGAGGCTGTCAGAAATTACAGCAGCTCTGATCAGAGACAGGAATCCGGCCTTCACTGGGCAGCTGCTGCACGCCTGAGATAAAACACCTCACAAACCCTGCAGTACTTTCATAAATCCATACTGGATTAAGCCCTCATACTCACAGAGGAACTGTTTAATAAAAATATAAATACATGTTTGCCTGTTCTTCCTTCTGCTTGGAGGTCAGTCTACACTTTAACCCTTTAAAGTCTGGGGAGCAATTTCCCAGACAAGGATTAAGCCCTGTCATGGACTGTATTTCATTTATAATGGAAAATTTCCATTCAAAATCGGGTATAGTCCAGGAATACAAATAATCCCTGTATAGTCCAGGACTAGAAATGCCCCTCTGTGTGTGTGTGTGTGTGTGTGTGTGTGTGTGTGTGTGTGTGTGTGTGTGTGTGTGTGTGTGTGTGTGTGT
>JBBJLS010000001.1:13625100-13635349 GCA_037577275.1 Bryconaethiops microstoma
ACACACACACACACACACACACACACACACACACACACACACACACAGTCAAATACAGCTCAATAACAAAAAAAACATACAATATTATGAACTTTACAAATTTTTGATACGTTCTCTTCATTTGCTTTAATGCCAGTGAGGAGTTTGGGCTTCTGAAGGGTAGATCAAATCCAAGTGTACATTAAAGATTTTGTACAAATGTCACAACTATGCATACATTTGTATATTGACCTAGAAATGGTCTGTCATCTTTATCATCGTCATCATAGTCATTTTCCTTGTCATTTTCCTTTATTTTTGTATATTTTTAAAACTGAAAATCGACTACAGATTTTCAATAGTCTGTCAGACTTTTGGAGATGTAATTGTTTGTGAAAGTTTAGACGTTTCTCATCAAATTGCACATTTTGTTGATTTTCTATTTGCAAAGAGACTAACACTACCTCTGCAATCAGTGATGATTTTTTAGAAAAAATTAATGGACATGGATAATGTTTGCTTGCTGGATTTAACACGTAAGAAAACAAAACATACAGTTTAGAATGTGCAGTCAATGTGCAAAACAAAATTCCCACAATCCTGCCAAGGACCTGCATGAAGATTTTGCTGGTATGGGGATAGCAATTAGTTCTGTTTCATGGTGTGCAGTGTTTGAAGTGACTTACAAAAATACTATATCATGATTAATACCACCTCTTCAAATAAAAAAAAATCTTTACTAATCAGGCTGCATACTCCGTCTCTCAGTTGTGAGGTGAACAAATATGAGTGAGCTTCAGCTCCTGGAGCTGAAAATGTTTTCTGATATTCACACATCTAGCAAATTTCTCTGTATGTAATGAACTGGTATTTGGCAGGTCTTGGCCGCATTCATGTTATCCATAATTGTAATTTTGTAACTATAGTCCTCACTTACACAAGTTAATAATATTGTACTTGTCTCATGTTGCCAGTATGTTTTTTGAGGTTTGCAGCATCTCATCTTGTCAGTTCTCTGACAAGCAGCCAAAGCCAGCTGGCAACATTACACAGTGATCAACTAAAGAAGGGTGAGGAAATAGAAAACAATTACAAAATGAAAAAACTTAGATATTGTAGCTCTTAATATAAAATTATATGAATCATTCACACTGATATGCAAGGTGATTAAATCTGTCCATCACAACATTCTTCTGTCAGTCAAAAATAGCCATGGTTATGCACCTTCCCTTCAGTTTACCTGCACTTTTTGGATACTTGGAGAGCGCTGAGGATTCTACTAGGCTCCTCTGGCCTTGAGGGAACCTTGGTTGTGAGGTTCAGTGCCCTGCCTGACCATAGTGGCGCATGTCCCTCTTCCTGGGGAGGGCGCTCTGCACTGTGCCATAAATCCTGGCGAGGACTGGCGACTTCACAGAAGCGGTTGTGTCAGCACGCCATTGGGTGTAACAGAATCCCATCTGACCGCCATTTAGGTCATTTCCTCCATTTAAGACCCCATATTACAGCTCTGTAGGTCAGGTTTGCCCAGAGTGGAGCCCAACGCAAAACGGAGAATCTGGGTAATCTAATTAGAGGCCGAGGATGGAGGCCCACAGGGCCCGAGGCCGGGGTGAAGTGGGGAAACACAGACCCAGAAACTATGCACCGCAGGCTGCGATGTGGTAACGTCTGAGGGGCTAATTCTTCCGCATGACACAAAACAGGACCCTCTCTCTCTGGCTGGAGACGATAGCCACTTACCTTTACTGTGAGAGTGAGAGAGAGTATGGAGGTAGAGAGGGATGGAGTAAAAATGAGAAAGAGAGAGAGACCGACGTGATTTATGCCCTGTGATTGAGACACAAAAATAAATGCAGGCTCTTAGAGGGCAAAACACAAGCCATAAAACAAAGTACAAGCTCAGACATTTTCTCTCATGCAACCTCAAATGATCGCCGTCCCTCTCCACCACGTCAAAGTCAATCATTTTGGGTTTTGTCACAAAGGCTTTTATGATAGTGTCTTAAGTGAAGAGGGCATTGTTTCCCCCTCTTAAACTGCAGTATTCCAGGAATAATTACAGATCTAGAGAGCTCTGCACTTTCTATCAGAGCTGCAGTAACAGTAAAGGGAGACCTCATTTAAACCAAGACTATTTCCCATCATTCTTCATTAAGAGCTGAGCTGCTCTCTGTTCTCTTGGACGCCGGACGATACCTCGTGTGTATGTCAGGCACGGTTCGGATGGAGCAATCAGCGAGAGGGTCCATCAGTCTTTAGATAAACATGGTGGATGGGCATGGTGAGACTTCTTAGAACCTGCAGCATCTGTCAGTGTGGGAGGTAAAGTTCTATCTTTTTTTAATACACTCTTGGTCCAAGATAAAAGATCACATAAAGATGCTCTAACCAATGTAACAGAATGGAATTAAATGAAAAGTGGAGAAATAAAAATGTAATGATGTATTTGTCTAAAGATTATACCCATTGTGATTGGCTAGTGTAGTGGATAACGTTGTTGCCTTCTCAGCAGGAGAGTGGGGTTTTGTCACAGGGACTTTTATGATAGTGTATTAAGTGAAAAGGGCATTGTTCCTTTAAACTGCAGTATTCCAGGAATAATTACAGTTCTAGAGAGCTCTGCACTTTCTATCAGTGCTGCAGTAACAGTAAAGGGAGACCTCATTTAAGCAAAGACTATTTCCCATCATTCTTCGTTAAGAGCTGAGCTGCTCTCTGTGTTTTAGATGATCCTGCAGTGCTGGACGATACCTCGTGTGGCCCCGTGTGGATGACGAGCCAGGTTCAGCTGGAGCAATCAGGAAGAGGGTCCATCAGTCTTTAGGTAAACATGGTGGATGGGCGAGCTACAGCCCATTTAGCGAGAAACTAACACATTGTGGAGTGTTTGATCAGCATTATTTATATGACTCACCACAAGTGTGGCACTTGGAGTTTCCCAGGCTTTCATGTGTTGGCGAGCTTCTTAATACACACGCACAACCCGACACACACACACACACTCTGTATTCCGCGCTCTCACTTAAAGCTGTTTATTTATGGTGAAGGAAGTGTAATGATGTCTTGATTACGCAGATCTTGTGGATGTTTGAAGTGACTGATGTGAAAGTTTGTAAATGAATCCAAACTAAAATTGCACCTTGAAAAGGGAACATAAAATGAAAGCCTTAAGCTTTAAAATTGCACTCAAGAACTTTTGTCCATGTTGAAGGGTGGAAGACTACTGGCCACTTTATTAGAAACGTCTACACATCAACTGCAGTTGTTTTTTTTCCATTTCCACTTTGCGTAAGTGATCTTCCAGGTCTCCATCAGTGGACATTTTCTTACGACAAAGCTGCTTGAGAACGTTTTTTAACCTGGCAGTGATGCTGGTATGTGTAAAAACCCAACAACACTGTTGTGTCGAATATAGTCATACCGGCACCGTGACCACTACACCGCCCCCCTCAGGTCAGTGTCACTGCTGTGCTGAGAGTCATCCACCACCCAAATTACGGCTGGTAAAAAGCCATTCTGTGGTCAGAAACCGGGCAGTGATGAATTTGGTTAGGGGGTTGGTTGACAAATTGCGCATGACAACAGACGGCCTACAGTCTGTAATGGTACACCTCTACAGTGGACCTGAAGTGGTCAGTAAGTGTAAGTAGAAGGTAGGTGTTTCTAATGAAGTGTATAAGCTAATGTGGTTATTCATCAGTGGAGCCCATAGTTTCAGACTGTAATAACAGGCCTGTAATTAGAGAGTCTTTAATAAGCCTGGTTCGGGCATCGCTTTAGATACTGTTTGATTGTAGGAGTAAAGTTAAGCAGACTCGATCAGCCTCAATTACAGCAATTATGAGCCCTGTAAAAAAATCTGGAAAGAATCTGAACCTGGAACAGATTGGAACTTGGATCGAATCTGATGAGTTTTCACCAACTGAAGCAGTCAAGGTCAGAACAATATGGTGTTACATTATGTGAGTGTGTGTGTATGTGTGGGTGTGTGTGTGTGTGTGTGTGTGTGTGTCTGCTGATGAGTGCTGTACAGAGGTAGATAAAGTACCCCAGAGGAAGATTTTGCTGCTCAGAAAGAAGCAACCCTTTCTTTGTCTCATCAGAAACATATAATCTTATATGGAGATTATTGAAGTCTGACTTGTTTCTCTTAAACCCCCATTAGGTGAAATAGGTGCAAAAGAAAAAATCAGGACAGAAGTTCTTTTGCTGTTTTCATCGGCCTCTCAGTTTTCTTCTCTTTAACAACCTTATGGTTCTAAAACTGTCTTACTTTGGTAGTTGAGACTTAAAGTTGATTACTATGACACATTTAAGTTGTTTTACAGGATAATTCATAAGACAGCTAAGTTTTCTTCTGGATCTTATGGTTTATCTGATGATCTGAGACAAATAAAGATCAGAGCAGTGAGAGAAAAGAAAGGGCATCTTACATTGGGACTGGGCTGAGATTAGAGGAAGGCTATTTCTCAGGAGCTGAATTTTAGAATTGTGAGAAAACTGAGTGTTAAACTGAGTTCAGGCTGGACAGATGTACTCTTGGTCTAAAATAAAAAGCTCAAAGTTCAAGTATGTGTTATTGATTTAAGCAAAGCATTGAGAAACAAATGTTTAATTACTATGTATTTGTCTAAAAAATACATTTGGATCCTTATATGTGGTTGGGTAGTATAGTGGATAACAATGTAATTGATTGGGGTTTGACTCCTACCCTGTCTGACATACTGCACTATACCAATAAGAGCTCTTGAACAGCATGAAATGCATCCTGTGAAGACTCATAAGCTGGTAACCTGAAGGGTCAAGAAGCCATCTGTTCACTCTCTCTCTCTCTGTCGGTCTGTCTGTCTGTCTTTCTCTCTCTCTCTCTCGTTCTCTCTCTCATTCTCTCCGTATGTCTTTCTGTCTGTCAATCTCTCTCTATCTCATTCTCTCTCTCTCTCTCTCTCTCTCTCTCTCTCTCTCTCTCTCTCTCACACACACACACACACACACACATAGGAGAAGACTGTGGGTTCGAATCCCGGGACTGCTAGTGGCACCACTGAGGTACCCTTGAGCAAGGTACCGTCCCCACACACTGCTCCCCGGACGCTGTGGTTCTGGCTGCCCGCTGCTTCACTTGGTGAATGGGTTAAATACAGAGGAAGAATTTTACGCTGTTCACACTGTGTGCTGTGAAATGTGTTGACGAATGGACATTTTACACCCTTCACATACACACACACACACACACACACACACACACACACACACTCCCTCTCTCTCACATATACACTCCCTCTCTCTCTTCCGCTCTCATACACACATACACACTCTCTCTCTCTCTTTCTCCCAACCACAGAAACAAACAAACTGACTTCTGGCTGTACACTATGATGCGTGTGTATCTGGATCTGATGAGGTGAAGCTGTTTAACCTCTTCTGTGTTCTCCATTTGCCCCCCAGGCAGAGCTGGCAGACGCCTGAGGGGACTTTTACGCAGAAACCAGCGCGTTTCGATATCCTTCCATTGTCCGGCGGCTGCGTCATGACCGAATGACGCGGCTGCAGGGAGGACGAGGATGGAGCTGCTGCTGGTCCAGGCCTGATTAGGGCCTGATGGGATTGTTGTGGGTCTGAGTAGGGAAATGCTTCAGGAGCCCCACTTCCCACTGTAAGAGAGGGAAAGGCCAGTGTAACGGCTCCCCTGGGGAGTGTGTGTGTATGAGTGTATGTGTGACCCCAGCTAGAGAAAAAAAAATGCAAGGGTCACTGAGTTCTGTTGGCTCGGGTCTAAATTTGACTGACAGCACACGAGGCGAAACCAACCATTTCAGCTTGGCTCCTTCCTCCAAAACCATTACACCTCCATTTGATGGGGGTTATTTTTATTTTACATGCCAGACATATACACACCACTGGTGGATCACACATTTACGTTACACTTACGGTACGCTGGACCTCTTGTTTCTTCAGGACTGGATTTAAAAGTGAGCATAATGCTTGAGAATACAATATTAGATTCCAAATGGGTGAACATAATAGTATTTTCAACAGTATTTCTATTGATAAGAATTGTTATCTGCGTTTTTGGATCTGCGCTCTTGTAAAAGTCCCATATCTTTTTGAGTACAAATTCTGTCACCTGGGGTGCGATCCTCAAAATTACAGTACTGTGCAAAAGTCTTGAGCCACCCTAATTTCTTCATATTCTGCTTCCAAAGAGCCAGACATTCTTGTATTTTTAATGTAGTCTTGAGGAACAGTTCTCGTAGATTTCAAAGGCTCTTATTTTCAGTCCAGTCCCTGATAAGACATAAAATAGTATTTTTGTACATACAAAGTGATTCAAAACAAAATACAAAGAAATGAGGGGTGGCTCAAGACTTTTACACATTACTGCATGTTACACTATACTTGATAAAAATTTTTGCATAATCTTTTCAAAATAAATTTGTTGGTCTGAGTGAGAATATCAGTGTTTGCAACTTTGAATGATCAAAGCAATGCGGCAAACAGAGTAATATTTGTAAAAAGAGTTGTTATCTATTAAAAAATAGTCCAATACTTTTCAGGGTACAAATTCTGTCCCTGAGTTTGGACAGTCAAATGTATGTTACTGTACATCTTCAGTACCGTTAATGTTACTGTACCATATTCTAATGCCGTTCAAATTTAATTTAACACCAAGGGCCCATCTAGAACATAATTCATGGAATCATGCAGCTATGTGGCTCCAGCACAGCAACTGAACTTCTGTTACTTCTTAGCCTCGTAGCTTCAGAGACCAAATATATCTTAGTGGATCAGATGCGTTTGGGGTTAGCAAAATCAAGTCAAGTCAAATTTATTTGTAAGGCGCCTTTTATAACAGACAGCAGTCACAAAGCAGCTTTACAAAATTCCAAGTCTGACCCCACCATGAGCAACCAGAGACGACAGTGGCGAGGACCTTTGCTTTAATGTGCACTTGCAACCCGTATAGCCCGTTAAATCTGAAACCACTGATTCTATGCCTGAGATCTACAGCAGTATTATTCCGCCTTTACCCAACCCATGAGGAGTACAGGCACCAAGTCAGCATGCAAACATCAAGATGGGCTACTTGTAAGTCCATGCATGGCTTTCCTAAAGATGGAAATAAATAATTTGCGCTGTGTTACATTTGGTAGATATCTGACAGTACTGGGGTTTATATGAAGGGTTGGATGCATGTCTTAAAGAACAAAATCTACAATAAAAGGTGCTTGGTTTAAATTTCCATAAACTAATGTAAAAGAATATGAACCCAAAACGACTGCAGTGAGCCAAGCACCAGTAGGGGTCACTGAATGCAAACACAGCAAAGAAGCCAGAATAATGGGTGGTTGAGCTGCCAATCAACACAATCGAGACTTTTCCTCTCGCAACAACAACGCTGGCAGTGCCTGAATGATGAACCGCACAATGACATTTCAGGCGTGGTGGCAAATGTGATGAGCAAAGCGGCTGAGAACTCTTTCATGCATTAAAGTATTAGAATTTGTCTCGAATCAAAGCAATTGGGTTTTATTTCCTCAGAACTGACTGACGCATGGACTTCATGAATGAAGTGAACGTTTGGAGTGGCGCCTACAGAAAGTCGGGGCTTATGCGGCTGGTTTCCTGATGAAGTTCTACCTCCACATTGAGAATCCATTAGTCCGCTGTTGGAAAGAACACTCCACCGCCCCCCCAGTAGTGCAGTGGGAGACCTCCGGGTCCTGCACTGAGGGACTGGGCCTGCGCCACAGGCACCAGAAGAGAGAAGGAAGCCATTAAATCATAAAAAAGTTGACTTCACTTTTCAAAATGATTGGACTTATTGAAACAATATGGGATGGGAGTTGGGGTGGGGGGGTTAAAAGACTCAGTTGGTGATGCATTTGGCTCTTACTGTATCCAAGCAGTGAAAGTAACAGGCACTTGTGGGCAACAGGAATGAACTGGACTGTGTGACAGACAGCTGAAGAAATGCTGGAATTGAACTCAAAAGCTTTTATGATTTTTTTCACAAGTTGTCGTCGACGCAGGGGAAGGCCAGGCCTGTTTGTTCTGTGTCCACATTCTGAGGCACAACAAGACGAAGGCGTGCAAACTACAGCAACCAATTAGCCTCAGAGGCACAGGCTTAATGGCACAGTGAACACACGGAATCCCAGGCTGGGTTTTGTAGTCCCAATTACAGTCCATTTGAGTGGTGTTTGTGGTTTCTGTCTGTCTGTCTGACTGTCTGTTATGAAAATGAATACAGTGTTCTTTTTCATACATGACGTGCTCTTGGTTCCTTAAAAATCTTTAATTGAGTGAAAGATGCTGATCCCTGTGCACCACCAAAAGTTCCTACAATGAACATCAGAACTGGAGCATGGAGCATTGGAGGAAGGGGAGCTGGTCTGATAGTTCACAATGTCTTCTACATCATATAGCTGGCTGTGTGTATGTGTGTGTGTGTTTGGATGTGTATCACCTATCTGAGGAAGAGACCGGATGTGAAAAAGGTTAGGCAGTGTGATGCTCTAGGTGATGTTCTGCTGGAGATCATTGGGTCCTGCATTTACATGGATGTTACTTTGACACCTAAACACTGCAGACCAAGTTCACCCTCCATGGAGACGCTGTTCCCTAATGCCAGTGTCCTCTTTCAGCAAGATGATGCCCCCCACACACTGCAAACTCTGTTCAGGAACCATTTGAGGAACACCACAGAGAGCTCAAAGTTCCTCCAGATTCCCCAGATCTCAATCTGATCGAGCTTCTGTATGACATTCTGGAGAAACTAGTCTGATCCATGGAGGCTCCACCTCACAGCATGAAGAACACAAAGGATCTACTGGTGCAGAACCACAGACCTTCAGAGGTCTTGTGGAGTCCAGACCTCGATGGATCAGAGCTGACTTGAGGGCACGGGGGAGACCAACAAGATTAGGCAGGTGGTTTTAATGTTATGGCTGATTAGGCAGAGCAAAATTGCAGCTCATACCTGGGATTCCTCAGATTCACTGGTATATGTGATGTGTTAAAAATAATAATCAGGATTGGTTTCAGTCATGAAACAAAATAAATAAGTAATAACACATAAATATCTACATAGATGTGTAAAAGTATAAAGGCAATAAAATTGCAGTAATTATAACCTGTTTTTTTTTTTTTACATTTTGTGGCACCAACATTTAAAGTCAAAGACAGATTTAAATTAGAGCTGCTATTATGCAAAATGGGAACAACTGACCTTTGTAAAGGTGCAAATAAAGTGTCATGTTCCTATACTACAGTTTAAAACTGAATTGCAATTTAGAAGTTTAGACTTGTTTTTACTGATATAAAACCAGTTTTGTTTCTAGTGTAAAATGTTTCTAGTCTGTTAGATTCTAATACATACTGTGCAACTTAATAATTAAGACACTATTAAAGTGTAAATTAATATGAAGGAATATTAGGTGTGTCCATGGAAGATTAAGGTGATCACATGTGATTACAATACTATTATTAAGTTATAATAAATTAAGTTATAATGAAAAGTAAAATCCAAATTAATAATATTTCCAAAATGTAGCTCAAATCTCAAAGTCAAAGTAAATAGATAGTGATAATACATAACGTCTTGAATTCCTGAATTATATAAATTTTGAATAAACCCATTTTGCATTAGATATTAATTTGACAAGTAGTTCCAAATTTTCCAGTAAAAGTGTACAATATAAGCTGAATTTACAACAATTTTGAGAGTAACATTTATTCACTCACTAAAAAAGACTGATCATGTGGTAATGCCACTTTTAAGACTGAAAGAGGACAGTATACCTCGTTATGTTTGAGGCCCGAGGCCCGTTAGTGAATGATCTTGTTATTATCATTTTGTGGACTGTGGTCTGTTTACATTATGTAATATTTGTAATGTATTCATAATTGCACACATACATATTTTAATCTGTGTTAGATGCTGAGTTACACACTGAAAGAAGAAAGCAGTATTACTGTAAATGACTGCAGGCCGATATTCACCCTGTGGTACAGCATAAAAATAACACGGTCACTGTGGGGGTATCAGTGTTCTGATGGACAGGTTTATTTGGACCCTCTCATTAACGTTCAGTTCTTGCGAAGATCAAACACACAATGTAATGCAAGTCAAAAACTAAATTTACAAATTGTAGAATAGTAGAAATGTAATATAATGAAATGAATACCAGTTTTACCTACCGCAGTCTTAAAATGGACTGATTTAAAATTTTAAAATTGATGTTATTGTGCTTTTGTGCCAACA
>JBBJLS010000001.1:13635449-13666176 GCA_037577275.1 Bryconaethiops microstoma
TACACGCACACATATATACACATATACACACACACACACACACACACACACACACAAAGAGAGAAAGAGGGGAGAGCTGATGACCTGATTGTTGGTGATCTTACAGAGTAGAACGCAGACACAAACAAATGTATATCCTTTAAAACACACAGCATTACACACAGTGGACCTGCAGCAGAACGTCAGAGAAAATCACATTCTTACCCTCATCTTAGCACACGCGTCCTGTGTGGACTCCGTCCCCTTCAGATCCTTAATCAGCATAGAGCCCAAATACTGCAGAGAGATAGAGAGAGAGAGGGAGAGAGACAGAGAGTGTAAAACAGAGGGGGAGAGAGATGGAGAGACCGGCAGAGAGAGTAAAACAGAGAGGGGGAGAGAGATGGAGAGAGACAGAGAGAGAGGGATCGAGACGGGGGGGGGGTGGCGGTTGTGGGACAAAGAGAGGGAGAGAAAGAGCTGCTGTTTAGACTCTCCTATGATTCAGTGACTTTCCTGTGACTCTGTTACAACTTCACTACATCTCAGCAACTCCAGGGCATGACTTCTTTGACTCGGCATCTCCGATGCGATTCATCAGATTCTGCTATGACTCAGCAACACTTCTATAACTCAGTGATTCTGTTATGACTTAGCAAATCCGCTTTGAGTCATTGACTCCCTTGTGAATCTGCTGCAACTCTGTGACTCTTATAAGTCAGTAATTGTTATGACTCGGCGACTATTGCAACTCAGTGACTCTCTTGTGACACTGTTACAACTCAGTCACTCTGATGTGACTCAGCAACTCTACTGCGACTCTGCATAATTTTGTAATTGTAAGTGATGCTGTAAGTAACTGTCTCTTACATTTGCCTCATAGCCGCAGGACTCAAAGATGAGTTTTTCAGGCTGGTGGTGCCAGTTCTGCACTGGGGCGTAGGGTGCAGCCAGGCTGGGGGGCCGCAGGGTCAGCTTCGACTCAGGGGGGCGCTCTTCATACTTCTCCTGGAGGAGAGAGAGAAAGAGAGACTGAGGGAGGAGATTAAAGACAGCAGCTCCAGCGCAGTGAGCGGTGGTTAAATGTGTATGCTATGTACGTATATGTGTGTGTGTGTGTGTGTGTGTGTGTGTGTGTGTACCGAGTGTACCTGTGGTCTGGATTTGACTGACAAGTCATACTCTGAATCTCCACCTTTCCTCCTCCCAGAATCCCCTGCAGGAAGCAGAGGGTCCATGGAGCGGTGTGTGTACAGATCAGTGTGACTGAGGGGGGACGATGATTGGGATGTCAGTTCAGGGCACTAAAACACACAAACATTCAACACATAAAATCAATTCAATAATGAGCATTTCTAAATTACAAAGGAGCTCAAAGTCTCTCATGTTCAGTCCTGTCCCTGAAACTGACCAGTTTCTAAGGAATGATTTTGTTTGTTAAGCCACACAGTGACCTACGTATGAATCATTCAAGCAGAACAAAGCACTGAAGGCCTGAACCAGTAAAGAAACAGGTGCAGATGATTCCAGATGATCAGGTGGTGATCAGTATACTGGTGGTGCTGAATGCTGAGTGGTTGAAACGCCTTTATCTAGACACCTAGACATCATTAGACACTTTGCAGCCTGTCACAGTAAAACTTTTGTTCCCATTTCGTTCATTTAATCTACTCAGTATGCCAAAGATAAGACAGTTTGAAAATAATATTTTTGCACCAACAAGGTGGCTCAAGACTTTTGCCCAGGTCTGTACATACACACATACCCAGGATATGTGTACATGTATATACATAAATGCTATGCATATATGTATACAATATTGCAAGATAATGCATAATAATGTACATATTAAACATGCTGAACCCCCTTAACTTTAGGCTCATTATACAGTTATTAATTGTACAGACCGTGTTTGTGCCTTGATCGCTTAAAAAAAGCCTCCGTTCCATTAAATAATAACAAGGAGTTGAATCTCAATCAATGTTCATACTTATTTTTGTAAGCATGTACGAAACTTATGAAAGACTGTTATCTTAACTCACACTCTGTTGCACACTTGTTTTTGCCTCACACACTTCACTGTTAATTAGTGAAAATCAATGGTAATTTTAATCCAAAATATTTCACGAATGACTCCAAATTTAAGACTGTAAATGTAAGAGCAATCATAGCAAAAAATAATGATCAAATTATCTGGGACTACAGCAAAGGGCATTAAAAACAGCACACTTGTAATATTTAATTGAGAGATCAGACATCATCTCTCAGTGTAATATTTAATAGAGTCATTTTTTCAGTGCACTTGGCTATAGTTCCACATTTTTAAAGTGTGTGTGTTTTTAGTGGGAAAAATGTTTGTGCTTTATCCTGAACTACTGGAACTACTTTCCAGAAGCAGGTTCCGGTCATGTTAGTTTCTGTGAGGTGGAGAGCTCTTGACAGAAAACTCTCCTGGTGTTAAATCTTTACAGTGAAGATCTACAGCCAGCGGGGCTCTGGGGATGTTCCTGCCCTCTAAATATTCCCTCAAATGAGGCAGAAGTGTTGGGAAATATCAATAAAACTTTGCCCAGTTAGGAAATCCTCACCATGCCCTCCCTCCAGCCTCAAGTTTTCTTTTCTAGGTACTAGAGGAAGAATAAAATTTTAACAGAGAATCAGATGTTAGGGGAAAAAACACAATAGAGCATAGGGTGAATAAAAAAAGCAGGAAAAAGAGGAAAAAGACGACAGTGAGAGTTGAATCGCAGAAGATTTAGCACTCTGGAGTGTGTTGTGCAGGGCTGATCTTGTGTATGTGGTCAGTTAGTGGCAGCGTGGGCTCTGTGACCCAGCCTACCTCTCACATTACAGCTCTATTTATAACACCCCCCATACACACACACTCTCACACACACACACACACACACACACACACACACACACACACACACACACACTCACCCACACCCCTCCATACACTCCCCTCCCAGTGTTCGGCCCCAGTCCCAGGCCAGCTCTGAGAGGAACTCCTTCCCCTCCCGTCCCACTCCGCTCTGCTCTCACACTCCACTGCTGCTGATCCAGGACTGCTGCCGTTTACCCAGCGCCGCAGCACCAACCTCACCTGCCGCACGCTCTGGATTATCACATATACACACACACACTCACACACACACATGTAGATGTAAACACATTTCCCTTTTCTTTCTTTTTTGGGACACCTTTTGTGAAGTGAGAAGAAACTTTTTTGGGAAACCATTTTCTTTTCTTTTTGAGTCTGTGTGTGTGTTTACATCACTTCACTTCATTTTTCTTGGAGGCTACTTTTTTTGAAAGAATCACTATTTTCTATCATATAAAGTGTGTGAGGTTTCTCCAGTGTGTAAGCTTTAGATTTTCTTTCATTTTTGGAAAAATAGTTCTGTCTGACATTTATTTATTTATTTTTTAAATTATTATTATTGCTTTCTTCAGGATAGTTTTATGAAGAATTTTTTGGTTTGGGGAAATAATTTACTGTAATTTCTGTAATTTTGGGAGACGTTTTGTATCTTCTTTTTGATTTTTGCATGAGGAGGTAAAGTCTGTTGGGTTTTTTATTTGCATGCGATGGATCACAGCCTGTTCGGCTGCCTGCGCGGCCCACCTGCCCCACCCCAGGCCCTGCACCCGGCTTTTGCTCTGCACGGGCGCTCCGAGCATCTCTCTTATCCCGACCTCTCCTCGTCCCCCTCATCCTCGTCCTGCATTGTGAGTGGGTATCCGGGACATGACGGCCTCTTTGGGGGGCACGGGCACCAGCGCGGACACCACATCGCCCAGCAGCACCACCCCCCACCCCAGCCTCAGCAGACCAGCTGGCACATCCCGCAAATGCCCAGTGCCTCATCGGCCAGTACCCGCCTGGGCCTGGGCATGCCAGTCCCTGACTCTGGCTCCTCGGATGTGGCCCCTGGAGGCCCCAGCCTGTGTGCCAGTACGCCCAGCCTGGCTGGGGCTGTGCCCTCTGGGACCTCCTGTCTGCCTGGCGGAGATTTCGGGCGCCAGACGTTGTCCCCGGCTGAAGCAGAAAAGAGAAACAGCAAACGAAGAATTGACAGCTCAGGTAAGACATGAACTACAGCCTGATTTTCTGTGTTAATGTGTACAAAATTAAGCACTGAAAATCATTTCAAGAATTGAGTATTATAAGCTGGAAACTTATAAGCCTACACTACAACTGTGGTTTCAACAGTTAATCAGTCATGAAAATGCCTTTTAGAGCCTAATCTAGGCCTCAATACCTCAGTTTTTAATATTTGTCTAAATTAAGTTTCTTAATTGATCATTAATTATAAAGCAATGTGCAAACTTTATTCACTTAAATTTAAGAGCTGTAGTGACAGATCTATTCTTCTTCTACTAATTCTTCAAATTTTTTATTATTAGTAGTACAAGTACTAGTAGTAGTAATAGTAGTAGTAATAGTAATAATAGTAGTAGTATATTACTATTACTATTAGTATTATTATTGCTACTGCTTTGTTCATTCTGCACACTAAACTGTCATAATTAGAAAATCACTGCAACACAAACATCCGGGATTGTTGCTTTTCCATCCAGCTCTTAAAATCCAATGCGAAGTTTCCACAGACTGCAGGCTTTTTCAGTCTGGGTTGTAGTAGCATTTTCGGAAAATTAGTCTCCCGCTGCTCGGAAACGTGGAGCAGTATTTTTTGCGCGAGAGACTTTTGTAGGTGTTGGCTGACACGAACAGAAGCAATTATTTTGACTAGAGCTGGGAGCAAAGGCCAGGCTCTAACTCTGTGTGGGCATCGGACTGTTCACATGTTTCACTTTAGAAACCATTTTATCTCAGTGCTTTTAAGGAGCAGAAAATCAGACTCACTGTAAAATATTTACGTAAAGGACTGTAAAACAGACGCCTGACCAGCGCGTAAAGAAGACAATGAGAGAGAACAGACTTACATTGTTACAACAATGGCCTCAATAAAACTATTATTTATTATCTTTTCATAAGATTCTTGAAATTCAAGTGGATGTGAGAACATAAAGCAAAGCCGTTAAAGTGCAGAGAGAATCTCTCAATAAAAGCTGAACACTTAAGTATGTACTTAAGCAGACTTAAGCACACATTCTTTTCAGTTTTCATTATTCTTAGATTATGTAAACTAGATGTTATTAATTTAAATAGATAGATAGATAGATAGAAAGATAGATAGATAGTCCACATAAGTACAACAGCTGTGTGTGTCCATAAATTATTATCTGATTATCTTTGTTGAAATTGAAATGTGTGTATATTTATATGTATAGGTATATATATGTTTTACATCTGTTACAAATACCTATTTTACATAAATGTATATGTACCTATTTTACACACACACACACACACACACACATCAGTGCAGGCTGTCAAGCACCTGGGGATGCAGAATTTGTAAATCTGGTTGAACCATACATTTGGAATGTTGGGGTGAAGGTTAAAGTCCATCACCAAGAGCTGTAATGTTTTCTCTCTGCAGAGTGTTCTGGGTAGCCGGTCTTTCTTGGTGTTTGTAGAACTTGGCTTCTGGGCCTCCGTCAGTTTAATTGGCTGCCGTTCGCATAAACTAACAGTAGACATGAGGACACCACTCCAGCGCTGATTGAGATTTCCCCTCCGCGATCACTGCCGCTGCCCTCCAGAGTGTCGGAGTGGAGAGCGGCGCCCCAGAATTACCTCTGACAAATGAGCTGTTCAGATCATTTCCATTTACTCTGCTGCGCTGCTGGCTCTCAGAGAGCCGTAGGAAACAGGGGGTCGATTATAATAGCACAGAAATGAAGCAGAACCACATTTTAATACCCTTTGCACAATCTTCAGAATTCAACAAAATTAGGAGCAGATTTTTCAGAATATACATTAAGGAACGCTTTGTAACACTGGGTAATGCTTTCACTTACGGGATCCCAAAAATGCAGAATCTCCACATTGTCCAACAAATAAAGAACCTAGTTGAGAAATCAATACTACATGAATTATTTAAAACAATGTTTCTTGGCTCCTCTGTAAACCTCAAAGACCTAAAAAGCATGATCTGTTGGACGTGACCCTTAAAAGAGATCATATGGACGCAGGGGTCCATCTGTTTGTTTCCATAACAGTTCAGTAAGGGGAACAGGATATGTTAAACAAACTCAATTTACCGAAAGCAAAGTATTTATAAAGTTTAATATTAATACTTTGTTACAAAGCTGTTAAAATAACAATGTAAAAAAGTAATTAGCTTGAAGAACTTTTGTTTAATTTAGGCTCATTAATCATCTTCACTTCTCCAAGGTTACTGAGGTTCCTCAGATGGTTCCTCACTGTTTTCCATGGGATTCAAGTCCAGACTTTGGCTAGGCCTTACAATCACCTTCAGCTTTGTTAGAAATCAGGTTTGAGTTGTTTTAGCTGTATGTTTGAGGTCATTGTCCTGTTGAAATATTCATCTTCTCCTCTTTCTTGGCCAATGAGTTCTCCTCTACAATGCTGTAGTAGATCCTTCCATTCATCTTTCCTTTGATGATGTAATGAACAAATATTATTTGCAGAAAAGCAGCCCAATATCACGATGCTCCTACCTTCGTACTTTACTCTGGGCATGGTCTTCTTGGGATCATATGCTCTACCATTTTTTTCTCCACACATGATGAGCTGAACTGATGCCAAAAACTTCTATTTTATTTTGTCTGACCAGAGTACACTGTTTCAGAAGAGCTCTTAGATGTATAAATGTTTTGCAAATGTTAGAATTTTTTGGCTGTTTAGTTTTGCTGTCTCCTCTCTCACCTTTCTTATCATTAGTCTAAAAGAGAAATGTCCTCAAAGACTTTGGGAAGCTTCTTCTCTGCACAGTCTTTCTATGATTCTTTTCTTCTTTTCTTTCAGGAAAAGAAACAATGACAAATACATGCACACCCAAACACCCACCCACAAGTGTGTGTCTATATATATACATATATAGATATACAGTAACCCCCACTTCAACGCGGATAAGCAGTCGCGGTTTCAGTCCATCGCTGATTTTCGAAACTCCCACCACTGAGTACAGCTGACTGTGACTGACGCCCCCTCATCCTTGTGCTGGTTGTTTAGGTTTGGGCGCGGCGGTTACCAAGGCAATCAGACACCTGAACAAACTGAGCCTCCACAGCTCAGTGCGCCCCAAACACAAACAAACAGCACGAGGGCGAGGGAGCGTGATGGACGAGGCCTGGACGTCACAGTCAGCGGTACTCAGAGGCGGGAGGTTTGAAAGTAGCCAATCCGAGAACCTTATTTATTTCTCCTTGCTGCTGATTGGCTGCTGCCCTGTGACGCATCTGTGCAGTCCAGAATTTCCGCCATTGAGCATCTCGAATGTTCTCATGATTTTCGTTTTTTTCTTAAAATTCTGTATTTTTATTAAATTAATTTATTTTTATGTAAATTAAATTAATTTATTACTGTATTTTCTCTGCTTATACCAAAGAAAACGACAACACATACCAAAGAAAATTGGTCTGTACAGGGGTAATATCGGTATTTTACGTTCTAGCACTGCTGAAGTTCAGTGTACACTGTACAGTACGAATGTGGAATTAAAGTGTTTTGGGAGCATATTTAGGGGCATATTTGGGGTTTACACTATAAAAATAGGCATTTTTAGCGTTTTTTCACTATCCGCGGGTGCTCTTGGAAAGTAAATATATACGGTCTTCCCACCAATTTTGTTCTTTTGTAATGATATATTACTTTGTTCACATTTAGTCTAGAGACATTATGTACGTATATCTTAAGTATCTGAGTACCTCTTTTCCCCTCATTGTAACAATGTTAAACCTATTTTAAGATATTTCCCCCAACCCCAACACCCCCATACACAGTCACAATCACACTCTTATTCTCTTTAACTAAACATGGTACTAATGAAGCTTCTGCTGACTCAGTTCAGACGGGCGGTTTAAACAGGACTGTTGATTGATTCTGTTGAGATGATGGTCTTTCACAAGAGGAGTCTGACTCCAGCTCAGGTCCTGGAGGGAACAGAGAAAAGCAGAGAAAACACGACACCATGATGGACTCTGTACTGGACTCTGTGCTGGACTCTTTGATTCTCCAGGACCAGCTTGGCACTGCTGCCATTCTGGATACTATGGGAAAAATACATTATTCAGTTTGATACATTTCAAATACATAGCAATGTATGCCTCAGACAGACGCCCCTATTAACTTGCAGCTCACAACTTTTCTCAGCTTCAGCAGAGGCCTTTCAGAACCTGCTTCTTCAGTCTAAAGCATGGATATTTATTTTTATTAATAAACTCACATTAAGTAAATAAAGTAAACTATGTCATCTCAGCCATATACATGATAGAGTGAGATGATAATTAATAATAAGTGATCATTTTAAAAAGAATATAATTAATAAGAGTCGTTAAAGATTATTAACTGACAACAGTATTTTTTAACACGTTTCTTAAAATATCAGCATATGCACTATATTACAGGAATACTGAAATTTAAGAAAAAGTTTTTAGGGGTTTTTTAATCTTTATTTCTCTCAGATGATCATACTGCAACTGGAGAACAAATTAAAGGAACTTCTCAAGCTTTAATGTACATCAGTGTGTTATTAGGCAAGATAAAGTAGTTTCACAACCCAGATGTCAGATGTTCATTTCTTTAATAAATCTCTTCTCCTTCAAAGACATTTATTTCAGGGCAAATTAAAACCTCCTGCAAAACCAACAATGGAACAAGTGGAGAAATAAATCATCATTAGACAGATCAGCTGTGCTTTTTTTTTCGATTCCGTCGCCTAAAATCTACAGTGTGACTCGATGACGTCAAAGCATTGAAACAATGCAACACTCGAAACTCATCAACAGAGACGCGGAGGCATAGTGTGGCACTCTTTCTTGCTCTTTTTTTCCAGGGCTGCCCTTTCTTTTCTCTTTCTTTTTTTCTTTTTTTTGAAGTGAGATGAAAGTTAAGGCGCAGGCCTAATTGCTGCGGTGCAGCCACTGCGTCGTAAAGCCGAGAAAAAAGTCGTTTCAACTCGGCTGTTCTCAAACAGCTGCTCGTGTTAGTCTTTCTTCTTCCACAATGGCTGCGTTTAACCCGCAGTAACTGCGTCTCTCAGTGCTTGTTTCAATCAGACAAAAACGCAGCCAGACGTGGCCGCCAGAAAGAACCGCTAAAATTATACGTCGCTCCCACCTCTGGAGGTCAGAGAGGAACGTGACTGCTGAAATGGGCCGTGGAGGAAATCAGTGCATCTATAATACAGCACTAAAACACGCTGCACCTGAAAGAGTCAACAGTTTCTCACAGTTTAAAGGACAGACTCTGCACATTTTCTTTACTTCAGTAATCTAGCCCTGCATGCAGTATCGCAAAACTCCTTCAAAATATCCTCTTCTTTTTTCCACAATATTTTTGTAAGTATGAAGCTAAATTAGCCAGAAAGAAAGAATGGGAGGAAAGAGAGACAGAGAAAGGCAGATAGGCAAAGATTGAGAGAGTGTAAGAGACTGTGTAAAGGACAAGAAAGAGTAAGAAAGGAAGAAAGAATATAGACAGCAAGAGAATGAGAAAAGAGAGGGAAAGAGACAAAGAAAGAGAGGGAGGAGAGAGAAAGATAGAGAGAGAGGAGCAAAGATAGAAGAGATCTCAAGAGTGTGTCTGTAAAAACCAGGAAGATTGCAAAAGAAAGGAACAAAGATAGTTTTGGCACAACAAAGCATAGATTTGGCACAATTTCTTTATTGAAGTCATGTAATCTGCATGCATCCTCCCAAAACTCCTTAAAAATTTCCCCTTTTTTCGTTTACCTAATTTAGCCATTCTGGATGTGGATGCTTTCGAAAAGGCAGCAGCAGAAAATTAAAGTGCTTCTCACACCTAAACGGTGTCTTTTTGAAATCAGTGAGTTCTGAAAATGCCTCCGGTTTTCTCGGTCCCAGCCCTCACAGAGGGGCCTCGTTAAAGTGGGCTCTATTTACAGCGGGGTTTAGGATTGCCAGTTGGATTAGTGCAGACTCCACAGCCACACAAGAATCAGAGAGCGGAGGTTTTGTTGCCTTGATGTGCAATTTGCAACTGAGGCATGTCCTTAAAAAACCTACCGCAAGATCTAGTCATGAAAAGGGCACGCATTTCTGCTTTTCTTGCAATGAAAAAAAAGACCAACAAATTTTTTGTTCCTTGTTCTATGACAAAACACCAGAAGTTTCTTAATTTGACTTTTTAACTTTCGTTTTGGTTTTCGCAGCCCTTCGTCTGACTCTTCAGACACTCAACACTCAAACAGCATTATGTCATGCAGAGAAAATTCCAAAAAACAGAAAATATGTAACAGAGAGAGAGAGAGAGAGAGAGAGTGAGAGAGAGACAGAGAGAGAGAGTGAAAGGGAGAGAGGAGAGAGGAGAGAGAAGGGAGAGAGCGAGAGAGAGAGGGAGGGAGGGAGGGAGAGAGTGAAAGGGAGAGAGGAGAGAAAGAGAGAGAGAGGGAGAGAGAGAGAGAGAGAGAGGAGAGAGAAAGAAAGAGAGGGAGAGGGGGAAGAAATACAGAAGAGAGAGGAAAAGACTGAAAAATAAAGAGAGAGTGAGAGATAAGGAAAGATAGAACATAGAAAGAGAGAGAGTGAGAGATTGTAAAAAGATGAGGGAGAGAGAGAAGTAAAAGAAGAAAGAAGGAACAGAGAGAGAGAGAGAGAGAGAGAGAGAGAGAGAGAGAAAACAGGAAAAGAAACAAAAAAAGAGAGGGGGGATGGAGAGAGATTTCAAAGATAGTAGAGATCGAGATTGTGATAGCCTGTAAAAGGAGATAGAGAAAGAAAGAAAGGACTAAAGAGAATATATAGAGAGAAAATGACAGAATGAAAGGTGGGGAAGAAAGAGAGACAGACAAGAAAGAGTGAGAGTGTGAGAGACTGAAATAGAGAAGGAGAGAGAAGAAAGATGTAATATATGGAGAACAGAGAGGAAACAGAGAGAGTGAAAGGGAGGAAGAGACAGAAAGAAAGAGTTAGAAGAGAGAGAGAGTGAGAGAGAGTGAGAAAGAGAGAGAGACAGACAGAAAGAGAGAGAGAGAGAGAGACTGTAAGTGAGTTGCCAGTTTGCTGGAAGACTTGTAAAATGTTGAGGTAAATAAACTTGGGAAACGTATTTCTGCGTTTTCTCCGCAGCCGTTTTGTTCCACATTAAAACTGTGAGGCGCACAGATTCCATTAACTGTAAGGCAAATTAACTCCACACTGGAAAACACTTTGTTTAAAGCCAACCCATTGTGTGAGCGCCGACCAGCAGAGGAGCACGACCCCTCACTGCTGGACACGATGGCATCCAGCCGCACCGACAGCCAATTTCATAAAACAGCGTTATTAACCTACTTTTATTTTCCTTTCTTTATTAATAATGTTTTATGTCAGTCAACTCTTTTTTATTATCTTTTTACATACATTTCAGAGGAGTTCGACTGTATTGTAGGCTCAGATGTGACCAGTCTAAATAAGAAATTCTGCTCTTTATAGGTCAGAATAGACAAAAAATAGCATCAAGTACCACAATTGATTGTAAATTAAATATGTACAAAATTAAATACATTGTTTATTCTAAAGTGAAATAGTGCCTCAGCTCTGACATTCAAGTTCCAAAGTTCATATTATTTTAGTAGTTCATTGACTGTCTGTGACAATGCTTAAATTTAAACTTCCATTATTGGAGTAAAACTGTAAAAAAAAAAAAAAGATAAATTTGCTCAAAATCTAGTAGCAAACATTCATCATCATCATTTATAGTGTAGAAACGTAAGCTGGTGTCAGGAGAGCCAGTATAATAAAAGATTGCAGTATGTAACTAATTTTGATTCTCATTCATTTTATTAATGAGAATTTTTGCCTGTCAAAGAAATTAATGATTATTCTTAAATGTTTTAAATGTGTTCTCCCTAAGTTGTATTTTCATTTCAGAGCCAAATTATGGCGCCACTTCTCCTCCTACAGTATTTGACATATTGGCACCATTCCAGCCCTGAAACATGTTGTGTTCTTGTTTTGAACTTTTCGATCAGTTGAGCAGAGGCCGAGAACTGATTATTTAGAGTTGATCATTTTGCCCATTGACTTTAATGGTGGAGCAGGCAGCAAGAAGGCCGGCCGAACAGAGTAAAATAGGACTCTAATGCTAATTTTATATCTGCTTATAAGCAGCCTTTAACAAACTTGAGTACAGGTCAGTTATGTAACAAAAGATGTTTGTCTCTGTTGTTTTGTTTTATTAAAACAATAAACCCAGGAATTCATGTTTTTTTGCTGTCAGTTATCAAGCATCTAGCCAGCTCAGTTAGCCGATTCCAGAATGAAGTACGGCTTTTCTGAGTGAAAAATGTGTTCATATTATCCCTAAGGACACTAAAGTACATTCATTTGAGAGTTTATGTATGTTTTGCTTGACAGCAACTTTTTTCTGTGCCATTTTAATCTCTGTCTTTCGCAGCCATGTCCGTTTTTATGCATCAGAATATGAGCTTATGTGGACAGTGGAGCGCAATCACTTCACATTTTCTCACAGAAATGCAAACTGACCATTAGAATCCCTCTAAAACTCCACCCTTTGTAAACTTGAATACATGGAAATATTTTCCTTCTTTTTTTTTCATTCTCAGAATCCCAAGATGGGAATTACAAATCGGACGCAAGCAGCAAGCCTCGGAAGGAGCGGACAGCATTCACCAAGGAGCAGATCCGCGAGCTGGAGGCGGAGTTTGCCCATCACAACTATTTGACCAGACTGAGGCGTTACGAAATAGCTGTAAACCTGGATCTCACAGAAAGGCAGGTATGACAACAGCATGCAACTTCATACTTGACCATTCATCATTATGTCCAAAGCTACTGTGATTTTTTTTTTTTTTTACGATTGAGTCTGTATGCTGCCGCGGTGATGTTGAGGGACTATCATATTCCAGATGTTTCTGCAAGCTCCCTCTGTCAGGCTACAGAGGAGAAATGGAGACAGGCAAAGCATATGCTGTCCGGCTAGGCACTTCCTCCACAATCTTACAAATTGGTCTCAGCGTAGGAAGGCAGTTCATGTAGCCACATGTGAAAGAAATAGCTTGCTTTATTTGGGAAGGATGAATTCGGATATCTACGACAAAATGTGCTGCAAATGTCTTTCGGAGCAATTGTAGTTCATGTTGAATCCTAAAGATCTTATTAATATTAAACCAATGTTGCTGTACATCACTGTTATGAATAATGTACAAGTGAGAACCACATTTTGGAAGATTTTTATTTATCCTAATTAATCTTTATAAACCTAGTCTTATTTATCCAAATTAACTATTACTACATCTGGAGTTGTATTTCAGCTGTGATTGTGATGTGGTGTCGTATCATGATGCTTAATACCTAAGTGATAGGTATTAATATTGATAGGTATTTCCAGAGGAAAGGAAAATTCAGAATAAGACTCTTCTCTGTCCAGCCTATTTCTCCAAGACATAATTGAGCACAGTTTAACATCAATATAAGATTTTTACCATTTTCTCACACTTCTTAAATTCAGCTCCTGAGAAAGAGTTTTCTTCTAATCTCAGCCTGATTCTCCTTCTTTTCTTTCACTGCTCTGATCTTTATTTGTGTCAGATCATCAGGTCTTCAAATAAACCATGAGATCCAAAGGAAACTAGGTTGTCTTATAAATGAGTCTGTACAACATTTCTTTGTGATCAAATTCAAGTCTCGACTTCCAACGTCAGACAGTTTTGAGATTCATAAGGTTGTTAAAGAGAAGAACATTCAGAAACCAATGAGAACAGCAAGATCTTCCGTCTTGAGTTGATTTTTTGTTTTGCTTCTTATGTCTCCTAAACGGGGTTTAGGAAAAACAAGTCAGATTTTAATAATCTCCACATAGTTTAAGTTCAAGTTCAGGTTTATTTATATAGCACATTATCATACACAGAAGGTCATTAAATGTGCTTTACAGAAATAGAAAATAAAATAATAATAATCACAAAATAAAACAGAATAAAATAGAATAAGATAATGGAAGGTAGAAAAGAAGTAAAATAATACATAAAAGAAAATAGAAGTGCAAATCTTTAAAAGAAGGCGGAGGAGAATAGTGTAGTTTTTAGAAGATTATTTATTTCTTATAAGACAAAGAAAAGACGGTTGTGAGCAGCAGAATCTTCTTCTGGGACGGCAAGAAATAATAATAATAATAAAAAATCATAACCTGAGAAACCAGTGTAAATATTCAAAATGTTACAGCCTAATCACCCTCTTTACTCACACTAACACAGCACTCCGTAAATGTTCAATAAAAATATAATAACTTACAAAAATAGCATCATTCAATAATGTTTTTCAAGGAAGACTAAGGATGAGATTGGAGATAGCAATAAATAAATAAATAAATAATGAGCAACAGTATCAGTACCACTGTGATGCAAAATCATATTTGTGTACTTTGTCCACTATATCAGTATGAGGTTCTAAAGATACCGAATAAACCTCCTCATCTGTGTGTTTTAGTGCCCATCCAAATCATACAAGAGTTTCCTTATAGTCAGAATACAATGTCAACATGACATAATATTTCAGTTTTAGTTAGAAGTTTAGTCACTGTGTAGTAGTACTTGAATTTTTTTGATACATCTTATATCAGTGCTCCTCCGGACCTTCAAATCTCTTACCAGCTCAAAGCTCACAGGGCAGGTTTCTCTCAGATTTGGATTTTTTTTTCTGGGGTCACATTCTGTCAGCATAACATTAACCCTGCCACACGACGTAAGTAAGTGAACCCCCTCTTGCTATGTGATCCCTGTGTGAACCAGCTCCCGGTGAACGAGCCCATGCAACCTCTGGAGAATTACGACTTTACTGGGGCCACCAACACCGAGGCTACTAATCACATCTAAATAATTACAGGAACAATAATACCTTGTAGTAGTCATAATAACATCTGTAAGCCTAATTATAATTGCCAGGTTTCTGGCTCACTCTGATGATTCCTCTTTTTTTTTTTGAGGAACCAACTGCTTAATGATCCACCAAGAGGACATAATAAGTAATCTTAACTTGTCAGGAGTGACGTGGAGAACTCTCCACGCTGTGGGCACAACTGCAGAGCTTGCAGATATATTTTAAGGTCAGTCGTCTTACCGTGCTGACAGCAAGGGCCCCAGGTGGCAAATCATATGACAAACAAAATTTAAACTGCTATTAAATATAATTAACTCTCAAAACATTTTCTTAACGCCTCAAATGTTTCATTAAAAATGTAGGCTGTAATAAAACATGCGAAGGCATTAATCAGAATCAGAAAACTTTATTGATCCTGGAGGAAATTGCTTATGATACACAGAGACAAGAATAATACAAAATATAAAGTCTAAATAGAACAAAACTCTCCAGAAAATACTGAGTACTAAATACTCTAAATGTGCTATATACAAGAGAGGTGAGGATTAATATTATAGATAAATAAATTACTGCTGAAGTAGTATATAAACACAAAAAAAGAAAGGCAAATAATGAAAATGCATTTAATACCGAATGAACGTTGCTCTCCTTCGGCGTTGGAAGAGATAAAGTGTGAAGAATTCACAGCAGACACATGCTCAAGACCAGACACTAACATTTGTACTGCATCTGCATCACTGCCCACCTAAAATACATTTTAGAAGATGGTGTTCTGGCCCCCCACATGGCCATCGAAGCCTCCCTTACAGTGTGGAGACCATTTAAGAAACAGCTTCGTCATCGTTCTGGGAAACGTTAATACTGGCCTCGACTTGTCAAGTAAGGAAAAGGGGGGAAGTGTTTGATATCGCGCAACAGATGTGCTCTGACAGGTCATAATTGCTGGTAGAGCTGCATGATATATCGTCTTCTAATTGTTATCATGATATCGGTCTCTGCAGTACTGAAATTGCAAAAGGCTGCAATATGCAAACAAGCCTCTAATCCTAGTGTTTCTGACAGGGTGACCGATCACAGCTCCAGGCAAGTTGCTGGATGTTCTGGTGCAACAATAGTCAAATTGTGAATCAGTGAAAGAATGGGCGGGGCTAAACTGCTGTAGCATAAGGAGGTATATTTAAATAAGGAGGTATATTTAATGTTTTGGTTTAATGACATGAAACGGGCTGTTTTGTCACTTATACATATGTACTGTATTTGTAGACTTTAAGCCTTTTTAAGTGATGATATGGGCTCTTTAAAATACTGAAAGGCATTGCAATTGCAATATGCAGGAGAAAGAAAACGTAAGACTGATATTTTGTCCAATTTCATGCAGCTCTAATTGCTGGGATCACCAAGATTAGACCATCTACTATCCAACACCCTCAGCAGATCACAAGTCCAGTATCAAACTGCAAAATGTCTTATAAGCATCTGTTCACCCACCAAGGGATATTAGTTTACTGGAGGCGGGTGAGTCATGCACAGTGTGTCTATAACTCAAACACTAACTGTGCTAAAAGCGAATCAGACAGTGTGCGGTATGGTGTGCCATACAACCTTTACCCCGAGCAGGAAGTTAATGTGTTTTGCATTTTCTGGGCCGATAACTGCACTTTGCCGCTTCCTTGTTCTCTCTCTAGGTGAAGGTGTGGTTTCAGAACAGACGGATGAAGTGGAAGAGGGTGAAGGGTGGACAGCAGGGGGCAGTGGCGAGGGAGAAGGAACTGGTGAACGTGAAAAAGGGGACTTTGCTGCCTTCAGAGTTTTCGGGCATCGTCGGACTGCACCACACGGCGGACTCTCTGGCCAACGAAGATAGTGGTGACAGTGACCAAAGCTCTGAGCATGCTCAGTTATGATACAGAGTGGCCCCTGAGATGCTGACTGGGGGCCACGCTGGGCCCTCGTGCCACGGTGGTGGAGGCTGGTCTTCATGGAGGAGAGCTTGAGAAGTTCAGGGCCTCCATCCCACAGGCCAAAGGATGACTGCGCCCTCTACATCTTCTCTCAGGAACTTTCCTGTAGGGACTGCAGGTAGATGATAGCTGAATGACAGAGCTCGACAAGTGTGTGTGCACACGGACAATTAACTGGTGTGTCGTAACTGACCTATGATGATACAAGTGTGGCTTTTATGGGAGGCCTGTGTCTCACACTTTGACACCAGGATAATAGGAGAAGTTTTATGGTCATATAATTAGTGTCAGAGGGCCATAAATTGACAGTTTACAAGTCAAGTCTTGAGAGTGTGACACTCTCGTAAGGGTTTAAAAGAGTGGCTTTACTGAAATTTAAATGTACCAAATTTTCTATTTACCTCAAACATAGTCGAGCATTCAAAGTGCTGCAGACACAAGGAGAATGAAGCTTACTGTAATATTAACCTCACAGCATCAACACAAAACTAAAGAAGCAAACTTTGGACACCTAGTATGTTTTGGCTGATTAAGTACATTACCAGTCAAAAGTTTTACACACCACAGATTTTTGCCACTTTTCAATTAATTACATTAACTGCAGATTTTTATTCTTGGTAAACAACGGAAAGTTATTGAGTGAACAGTTATAAATGAAAATATGTCAGATAAAACAAGTTTCATCTGTGTTGTGTGGTGATGCAGAGTCAAATTCTAGACTGAATTTGAACTTTAAATGCACCATTTCAATATAATTATAAGTGTTAAATATCTAACACTTATAATTATATTAGGTGGGTCAGTAGCAATGAATTAAAAGCATTTCTTGCTAATAAAGGCACTTTGTTAGCAAAGAATACTGAGTGCATTTTTGCTAAATATTAAATAACATGCACATGCAGAAAATCTCAGGGTGCAAAAACTTTTGACTGGTAGTGTACATTTTGGGGTGAGGAGGAAATTTGAGTAAAGTCATGGTGATCTTTTTTTTTTAATGAATGGTGAAACTAAAGAAAAGTGTTAAAAGAATCTGTAATTTGGTCAAAGAAGCTGAACATTCCTTTCACTGAAACACTGAGAAGAGGCCTGATCTGTGCTTCGGTTTTTCACTGTTTAAAATCGTGCCTTTAGTTTTTACTGTATGTTCTAAAGCTCTCAGTGTAAACAGAGCCAGGATGCAATCAAGCCTGTGGGAGAGTCAAAAAGTTTTTCCAGTTGTGTAAATATCAGTATAAGTATCTTCTTTCTACCCGTCGGATGTCGGTTTCTTATACAGACTATTCTACTTTCATCACGAATAAAAACGCCTTTTGTCGCTGGCTTCATTTTTGCCCTCTTCTTCTGAGAGTTTGGTGTGAAAGAGGGTGAGGGAGGCGTCCTGCTGGTCTGAGTGTGGTTTTAACTCTGTTCGATTTTGTCTGAGACTCTTCATGGTTAATTCAGGCCAGGACTGAGAGCACGGTGAACATGAATAAGTCATTGAGGAAAAAAAAAACTGCATCAGAGAGAGAGAATTCTAAACTCAACCTCTCCTCTAGGCAGGGTCAAGACTTCTGCTGGAGACCTAAAAGAGAGTGTGCAAACGGATCACATTCTATTACAAAATCCCGCCTGAAGTGTTGCTATTGGATACACCTCCTGTCACCACAGTGTGAGCGTGCATCCTAATTGGTTGAAAAAACAAGCACATAAACACCGGTTTCTCTGCTGGCGAGTGATTTAAGGCCTCTAATTCACAAAGGACCGCATTGACACTTATGCTATTGTTCTCAATTAGTAGGAAGGACAAAAATAAACAACCATTCATTCATTCATCCATCCATCCATCTATCCATCCCTACATCCATCCATTCCCTGAGCCACTTACACACATACACACACACGATGAGTGGCGCGTTATCGTCTCCAGTACACCTGATGCATGTCTGTAGACTGTAGGAGGAAACCGGAGAACCGTAACTTTCACTGTAACTTTGTTTGTTTCATTTTGCTGGCTTCTCATCACCAGAGTGATTTTAATGGCTCCAATTTGTTCCAACTGCTCTTTTTCAATTGGAAGTCAGTTAGAGCGGTTATTTAACCGGGTTGCACTTCAATGTAATGAATTTATTTTATATAAATACTAAATGAACAAAAGTATTGGGACACACCTGTTTTTTAGGGTTTGGCTAGGCCCCTTACTTCCAGTAAAGAGCAATCTTGCTTCAGCATACCAATTCACCAGTTAATTGTCAGGTTTAGTGAATGTGTTTGAAGAAGGGAACCATCAAACTGTGCTGGCCACAGGCCCTCCAGAACCGGAGTTTTGATTTAGGAGTTTGTTAGAGCGTTATTTAAGCGGGTTGCCCTCTTATGTAATAACTGATGCCTGTTTTTGCTAAATGCAGGCAACTCAATGTCTTGCCATTATCCTCTTTAAAAGATCAAGGGTCATTTATCAAACATGCTGAAGGTCACAGTATCTTAACAGGTGAAAGTACAAGTATGTGTTTATCAGCATGTCATGTGCAGACTGAGCTAAAATACATGCATGAAAACACGTTTTGTAGAAGAAAACATGATGCTACATACATGAACTGTTCTTACACTTTCCAAAACGTCAGTCAGAATCAGAATCAGAAAACTTTATTGACCCTACAGGAAACTGCTTATGTTAAGACTGCATAGACCCACAGACATACAAAGACAAGATCAATATAAAATACGATATGAGTCAAATAAAAGTCAAAGTAGAAGTCTTCAGAAATAACTCTAAAAAGCTTTATCTAAATACAATACACTATGTACATAAAATGCTGTAGTTGGTGAGAGGTGGATTAAAATACTACAGGTAAATAAATATACTGCTGAGTTACTGGTTTACTATTTAGCACACATAGTGGTTTGGAGTTTGTTCTTAATACTGTGGTCACTGACGCATGTAACAGGGACATACACATGAGTGCACATGATAATACTATTGTATAAGTAGTGACATACGTGACATGAGTAATGACATAACTAGTAATATGATAACTGTGATATCACGGCATAATGAATATATACGTATGCATTTCAGTCAATGGACTAATATTCTGATTTGATTATTGTGTATTTTGTGAAATCAACATATTAGTCCATTCATTTCAGACAATTAATAGTTTAATGAACTCAAACATTTTCACTTGTATTATTATTATTTTTTAAATTCTGAATGAACAAATAGGTCTGTGTGTGGCTCTAAGTATATAGCACAGTATTTACATTTATTTACAGACAATCTCAACAATAAATATATAAGTATATATATATTTTTAACACAATAAGAGGCTTTTTAATGGAGCTGCAGGTCCTGCTTGTAGTGCAGAAATATGACCCTTTGAAGCAGTACAACATCAAGTTGAGATACTTTGCACTGTGTCTGTGTCTCTGTGTGTGTGTGTGTGTGTGTGTGTGTGTATGTGGTATCAAGAGTTAGACTCTCTCAGCTGCGTCATGGAACCCATCCCCCAGAGCCCCTGACAGCACGGTAAACATTCACCGTACAAAAGTCAGGGTTCTACAGGAGAATAACTCACAGAGAACCACACACACAGAGAGAGAGAGAACTGCACACAGAGAGCCGCACAGAGAGCTGCACTAACAGGGACCCGGGAATCTGCAGCTTTAGCTGATGTTCTGCACCGTCATGGGCCGGGTGGAGAGCAGTGATCTGACCCTCTCCCAGGGCTCGCGCATGCTGTTCTACTTGCTGACTCCGAACGAGACGTCGTTTTCAGAGGTGGAGGAAGTGCCGCAGTACGTGCAGAAGGTGAGAGGGGTGTAGGGGGTCTAGTGGAGTTTAGTGGGATTTAGGGAGTGGTGGGGCTTAACCCCCCCCCCTCCCTGTTTACACTGTAACAGTGCCTCAGGCACTGTGTGGCGGTGGGGTGGGGTGCGGTGAACGCGGTGGTGGCTTCGTGGTCACACTTGCTTGTGCCCCATTTTCAAGACAAACCACCCCTCGTGCGTGAATAGTACGTGTTTTCGAGCTGTCGGGGGTAGGGTTTGGGGATGTCGGTTTACAGTTTTGGAGAATGATCCGGATCGGAATCGGACCAGGCGGTAAAGGTGGAGGAACTGGCACGCGCAGGCCTTCAGTTTCATGAAGCACCGTAACGTCACACGTAAACAAACCCCACGCTGAAGTTCGGTGGAGCTCCTCTGTACAGCAGCACGAGCTTTACACTACACACATCTGAACACACACACACCTTTTTCTGATTTACATTTTTAAAGTATTCAACAAAAGTTCTGTTCATATCATTAACTGAATACACGTGTTGATGCTGTGAAGACCTAACAATATACATTAACACTAAACAACTGAATAATAACTGAACATACACATAAACCGAATAAATAAAAGAACAGATAAACAAAATAACAAATAAGTAATCAAACAAATATATAAAAAACGAACTAACTAAATAAATATATAACAAAAAATAAGTAACTAAATAAATAATACATACTGGGGTGGTGTTTGGGTTTTTGGGGTCTCATTGAACAAATATTGCATTTTCATAGTTTTTGAATTTAAGTATTTCATTGCTTCACTGAACATAATGTTGATTTCAGACATAAATTACATTTTCAGTTTAATTTTAAAATTCTGTAAGCATGAACAGTGCAGAAACACACACCATCACAGCACTGGGGAAACACTGAGTAGTAACAAAAAAAAGTGAAATACTCACCTCTATGAAGCGCACTGCCTATATAACAAACACTCTATATAAAACACTCCCTATATAATACGCTCCCTATATAACACGCGTGCTGTATAACATATATAAAACACTCTCTATATGCCACACTCTGTTTATAACACTCTCTATATAACACACTCCCTGTATAACACTCTCTCAATATAACACTTTCCCTATGTAACACACTCCATATAACACACTCCCTATATAACACTCTTACTATATAAAACACTCACTATATAACACACTCCCTATATGAAACAGTCCCTATATACCACACTCCCTATATAACTCACTATGTATAACACACCCCCTATTTACACACTCTACATAACACATTCCCTATAAAACACAGCCTATAACACACTCCCTATATAACACGCTCCCTATATAACACACTCTATATTACATTCTCTATATTACACATTCTATATTACACACTCTATGTAACAGTCCCTATATAACACTCTCCCTTTATAACACACTCTTTATTACAAAATCCCTATAGAACACTCTTCATAACACTCTCCCAATATAACACTTTCCCTATATGATGCACTCCATATAACACACTCCCTATATAACACACTCCCTATATAACACACTATGTATAACGCACTCGCTATTTAACACACTCTACAACACACTTCCTATATAACACACTCCCTATATAACACACTCTATGTTACACTTTCTATATAACACACTCTATATTACACACTCTATGTAACAGTCCCTATATAACACTCTCCCTTTATAACACACACTATATTACAAAATCCCAATATAAGACTCTTTATAACACCCTCCCTATATAACACTCCCCATATAACACACTCCCTATATAACATACTCCCTATATAACACACTCTATATAACTGACTCTCAATAAAAAACACACTCTATATAACACAATCTATATAACACACTTCCTGTATATCACACTCTATATAACACATTCTGTATAACACACTGCCTATATAACACACTCTATATATTCTTCTGTTGTTTAACAGTTGTACGGCTGTTTTTTCTGTCCACTTAGACTTCCTTTGTCCTAGATTACTTTCTTTGTGGTGTGCTTTTTGTTTGTTGGGTGCCTTTGTGCCTGGTGCGGTTAGCTTCATTAGCTTCATTGCAATCAGCTAAATAATTATCACCTAGTGTTAGGGAGGCCAGAGGTAATTAGTGGAAGTGTCTTACACTCACCCACAAGTATTTAAGGAGAATCACTCCGTTTGTGGCGGTTGCACTTTCATGGAAGGGGTCCTCATACTTCCAACTTCATCACTATACTATTCTCTATGCTATTCTATTCTTCTATCTTATTTTCTTTTCGTTACTACTATAGAAAATGTGCCTCACACCTATAACTGTTCACATATCTTACAGGTTGAGCAGATACATTCTGCAATGGCGTGGAAGATATCACAGTAATCTCTCTCAGCTGCTTTTTTCTCCACAGCCTTCTACAGTGGTTCATGGTGGTCTGTGGAATTGCCAATCTTGCATCACGTGAAGCTTATCTCTGGACTGGTGTCTCTCCATTCATTCCACTTCCTGGCCCTCACAGAGACGTGGATCACACCAGAGAGCTCCGCTACTCTGGCTGCTCTATTCTCTGCTATGTCCTTCTCTCACACTTCTCGCACTACAGGCAGAGGAGGGGGTACAGGTTTGCTTCTCTCACGTAGATGGTGTTTTCACCTATTAGTCTTTCCCAGCTCTACATCTCATCCTTTGAATTCCATTCTGTTGCTATAACATATCCAACTAAGCTCCATATCATTGTCCTTTATTGCCCACCTGGCCCGCTGGATAACTTAATCGACGAACTTTACATCCTCCTGACCTCATTTCAAGTTGATGACTCTCCACTCATCCTCCTCGGAGACTTCAATCTTTCAGGTGACAAGTTGCAGACCTCTGCGCTTGTGATGCTCCCAACGTCCTTCAGCATGTCCCTCGGCGAGTCTCCTCCGACCCACAAATCAGGCAACACTCTTCAACCATATCACTTCTTATGTTCAATATATTGTCCAATCCTCTACATGTTACTGACCATCTTCTATCTTTCAAATTTCCTCTTCAGACCTCCTCGTCTCATCAACCACATGTAACACCTACGACTACCTGCAGAAATCTATCCTCTCTATCTCTGCCCTCTCTCTCCTCCTCTATCCTTTCTTCCTGATCTCTCCCTAACTCCACTAACCTCTGTCCATCTTCAATTGAATCAGCCACCAATGACCTTCTCTCATCTCTCCACAGCTAAATTAACCTACTCTGCCCCTTGTCTTCCAGACCAAAGCATGTCTCTCCCTTGGCTTCATGGCTGTCTGAGGTCCTGCAGAGTAACGGAAGGGAACTGAGAGCAGCCGAAGAAGATGGAGGAAAACGCTTAGTGACAGCGGCCTTATCAATTATCGCTCTCTTTTATCCAAATTTGCCACTGATTTACCTTCTGCAAAGTCTTCCTTCTACTGGACCAAGTTTGAAGAATTGGCATCCAACCCTCACAAGCTCTTTGCCATCTTTTCATCACTTCTTAAATCTCCATCTCTGCCTGTTTTTCCAGCTCTCTCACCAGAAGACTTTGCGGTGTTCTTTGATGAGAAGATTGATGACATTAGCAGATCCTTCCCACCAATCATCAAGCCACTTGTCATCCTAAAACCAGCCAATACTGCCAATACTTCTCACCTCTCTCTCTCTCTCGAGGATGTGTCATTGCTCCTGATGTCCAGTAAATCCGCCTGCTCGACTCTATCCCATCGAGTACGCTCCAGATGATATCCTTGGATCGAATCCCACATATCGCCTACATCATCAATGGCTCCTTAACAACTGGCCATGTCCCATCTGCTTTCAAGTTTGCAGTGGTCACACCATTTCTGAAGAAACCCATGTTGGACTCAACAACTACAGACTGGAACCTTGTCTCTCCTTCCTTTCCGAAGTCTTGGAATGTGCTGTTTATAACCAACTCAAATCTTTTTTTTTCAAAACAGGCTTTAGGACCCTCACTAAGACTGTTCAAGACTGTGATCTCTACTGAAACTGCACAACTGTCTCAGAAGAACATCATGCAGCTAGATCAGCCAACCTGTCTTCTGCTCTGATTCTTCTTGACCTTTCTGCAGCCTTTCACACAGTTTACCATCAGATCCTCCTGGCTACTCTCTCCAGCTTTGGGATATCGGGCACAGCCTGACAACGGTTTGCTTCCTACCTTGATGACTGGAGGTACCAGGCAGCATGGCTTGGCTCCCAGTCTACCCAGCAAAGATTGTCCACTGGTGTTCCGCATGGCTCAGTCCTCGGACCGCTTATCTTTTCTCTATATCCTGGTTCTCTTGGGGATCTAATAGCCTCACATGGCTTTTCCTACCACTTTTAAGCAGATGACACTCAACTTATTCTTTCTTTCTCCTACAGTGATGATCAGGTCTGGACCCGCATCTCAGACCGTCCGGCTGACATCTCCTCTTGGATGGTGCCCCACCACCTCAAGCTGAATCCGAGCAAAACTGAGCTTCTTTTCATCAAAGGGAGTCCATCACCAAGCCACGACCTCACCGTTTCTTTGAGAACTCTGTTGTTATTGTCCACTTTAGCTAATTCAGAATGCAGCTGTGAGGTTAGTCTTTAATGTTCCTAAATTCTCACACACTACGCCACTACTACGAAACCTTCACTGGCTCCCTGTTCGCTGGGCTGCTCGCATTAAGTTCAAAACCTTAACACTTGCCATCAAGGCCAAGAATGGACTTGCATCTCCTTACAGCGTATCAATTCTCATCCTCTCAGAGCTTCAAGCGCTGCACGTCTTGAACCTCCGTTGCTCAAAAGAAGAGGAAGACATGCATCAAGACTCTTTTCAGTCTTGGTCCCCCAGTGTTGGAACGAACTCCCTGAGTCCCTCGCTGTCTTCAAGCATCGTCTGAAGATCCACCTCTTCAAGGAGCACCTTGGTGACTAACCAGTCCTCTCATTTATCACTTATACTTCTTTTTCTTTAAATTTAAAAAGCCTCGGGCCCTTACCCTCTTAACTGTTTTTCCTTACTTGTGTATTAACCTCTGACTTTTTTCTTTTCACAGGGTTTGTTAAGGTGTGTAACTTAGCTGGCAGTAACTTGGTAAAAAAGCAGGTATTGATTTTAGATTAAGCTTTACAGGTATTAAGAACAGAGATAGACTACTTAAGCACTGATGTACGCCGCTCTGGATAAGAGTGTCTGCTAAATGTAGTAAACATAAATGTGAACGTATATAACTCTTCTATATACTCCCTATATAACACACTCTAAATAACACACTTTCTATATAACGCAGTCCCTATATAACACTCTCCCTTTTAAACACTCTCTATATAACTCAGTCCCTATATAACACACTCTTTATAACACACTCCCTATATAACACACTCCCTGTATAACACACTATATAACACACTCTTTATAAAAATCTCCTTATCATACACTGTCTATATAAAACACTCTCTATAACACACTCACTTTAAAGCCCCAAGGTCCATATTGATTTACCTCCCAGTCTTTTACCCACTTTGGGGTAAGTTGTAGTGTTTGCCTTCTTCTTGCTTTCATCCACAATGTGTACACACAAAGTTGAAACCCTTTGATTTGTAGCCAAGATTTACAGGTTGTTTATGCAAACATGTGATTAATCTTGTTAAAGTCTCTAAATATTGTTTTAAAACTAAATGTGTTTCTGTTCTCTGTTCCAGCTTTTTTGCAATATTATGATAAATTTATTGCATTGTTACAGAATTGGGATGTTTATGTTACAACGCCCACATTTGAATCCAGGCAGTTTTATTGGCTTTTCAATTCCAGAGTGTTTTTACTGAAGGAGCGTCGTCTTGTTGAGACTGTATTACTAGCATTCTGCTCATATTATGCTGCTGTTGTTATTTGGTGTATTTTAATTGTCAGTGGTCCAAATGGCAAACACTTCAGAAAATGTTCACAGTACAAAATATGTCATGATGTGTCACTCTGATATGCAAGCAAGACAGATCCAGTAGAGTCAGACTAAAAAAAGAATCTAATTCAGTGTTTCACATTGGACTAATAATGCTCTCTTTATTATAATATATGCTCTTGAAGTAATGACGATGCTTAAAAAACGCATACTGTGGTGTAATTCATCACAATAACAATAGATATTGTATTGCCTAGGTCTAACTTTAATCATCCCTTTCCGCTTACAGTTTAAACACAGTTGAGAGCAGGTGATAGAACAACTGTTTTGTCCTTCAGCTTCATACAAATCACATGCAAGAATTGAAACAGAGCATTCAGTCGAGACTGCCGGGGTACCTGCAATCGAAAAAGATTTACATTTACATCATCTCAGATGTAGGTGAATGTAGTGTTAGGAGTCTTACCCAAGGTGTAAGTTTGCTGTGTCCAATGTTTCTTGTTGGTGTAGTGTGATGTGTCCAAGGACTCTTATTGGTGTAGTGTAATGCAATGTTGGAATCGAACCCCACTCTCCTGTTGGAAGGCACTGATGTTATCCAGTACACTAACCAACCACTTTTGTTAATAATGTGGGAGATTAGAACAGTGTTGTCAGAGCAGGATATCACCATCATCACACAAGGTATGAAAGCATCTTAAAACACTCTAAAAAGTGGTTCCTCAAGGATTCTTTAGTAAAGGTAATGGTAATGTGTCAAACCACAGACGGTAAAGAACCGTTTGAATGTTTAAACCTGTTGTTGGGTTTAATATGGTTCTTGAAAGCACATCAAACTGGTTCTACATAACACCAAATGTGTGCCACTAGACCCTTTTTCTTATATGATATAGAATCATTTTTGCAATGAGTATAGGGATCACCACTGAGGGTAATTCATTCTTCAGGCATCGCTGTCCAAAATATGTATCTAAATCTAAATTTACATTTTTGACACAACTTGAAAATACAGCTGCCTTTCACATCGTGTGAACATTTCACAACTAAAGGAGCAATAGAACTTGGTTCCATTAACATGCATTAAAATGTAAGGATGAATTTGCTGTCTCTCCTCTAGCCCACTGTGTAATGAATCCCTCTGAAATAATTGCGGGGCTCCGTTGGCCAGTCGTGAATCACATCTGGCAAACGTGAATATGGGGTTTTGAATTTAAACAGCTTTAGACTGTCCGGGAATTGGCAGAACATTGCAGCAATTCAAACCCTGGGCTGCATTTGTACACATTTGCTTCCAAAGAGCCAGGCTTTCTTGTATTTTTAATGTAGTCTTGAAGAACAGATCTCCGGGCTCCCTGAAGGACTTTCAAAGACTCGCATTTTCAGTCCAGTCCCTGAACCTGACCAGGTTTCGGAGGAATGCTTTCGTTCGCTAAGACACACAGCGACCTGCGTATGAATCATTCAAGCATAGCAAATCTAACTTAAGGTCTGAACAAGTGAAGAAACAGGTGCAGATGATTCCAGATGATCAGACGCTGATCAGTAAAGGGTTACGACAGTCTTGACATTTGAGTTTACGATGTTTTGAGTTTGCAACGCTCACTCTCACAAAAAGGTAAAAAACGCAGAATAAACAGTAATGCGGCATATAAATTAGGGAGTTGGAGTCCCCAGTAGACTTACATACAACATTTTGGACTGTTAATGCAAGTATTTTTACACTCATTTTTTGACATTTTTTCAGTTATTACGGTACAGTGTACAAGTACAGTATGTCTATGTCCTTTTCCTTTTTCCGTAGCTTAGTTGTGTTTTTATGTTCTAGATTATGATTTTACTAACTGTGTTAGGATAGGTAAGTGACTTAGGCTAGGGTGTGTTTTGACTTACACCAAAATTCGGGTTACATCACTGTCGTAGGAAGGGATGAATGCTGAATGCTGAGTGGTTGGAACACCTTTATCTAGGCTCCTTCTATCTTTAGACACTTCGTAGCCTGTCACAGTAAAACGTTTGTTCTGATTCCTTTCATTTAATCTACTCAGTATTCCAAATGTGATAGAAAACAGTATTTTTGCACCAAGAATGTGATTCCATGCAAAATATAAAGGAATGAGGGGTGGTGCAAGACTTTTCCACAGTACTTTATATCTGCTTCATATCTGAGTATTATAACCATATATATATATATATATATATAGTACACTAAACTTAAATCCTTTTTTTTTCTATGTTTTGATCGACTTGAAGTCTGAAACTATAGCTGTTGTGGAGAAACCCGCTGCTCATTCTGTAAACTTGCATACCTGCTTCCACTTTAAAAGGGTGTGTGTTCTTTGGATTGGTCGTAACCAAATCAACATGTGTTTGTTATTTGAGGTAAAAGGCTAATGTTTAAATAGACCTATATAAACACATGAATAAAGAAAAGACAGTTAACCACACAGCGGGAGCCTTAATTGTTGTAATTTTGCCACAAACATGCAGTCATTAACAGATGTAAGTTCACTGTTCTTGCACAGCTTTATTTCATGTCTGTTCTATCGCTCCCTCCCAGTGTGTATGTTTGTGTGTGTGTGTGTGTGTGTGTGTGTGTGTGTGTGTGTGTGTGTGTGTGTGTGTGTGTTCGTGTGCGTACAATAGTATGCAAATATTTGAACACCCCGATCAAATAACTTGAGTTTGGGAGACTTAAACCAGTCTTAACTTTGTACAGACACTTTTTATGTTTATTTATTTCTTCTTCTTCTTCTTCTTCTTCTTCTTCTTCTTCTTCTTCTTCTTCTTCTTCTTCTTCTTCTTCTTCTTCTTCTTCCACTTATTAATATGTAGTTGTTCCCCCAATTTGTTAAGATAAGATAAGATAAGATAAACCTTTATTAGTCCCACAAGTGGGAAATTCGATTGAATAAGTAAGCAATTCAGTAAGTAAGCAATAATTGTGTATTATAATGTGCAGACATGTGTTCTCTGTAGAGGATGGACTTATTTTTGCTTACAAAATCAACAAAACATACCATTTTACCAGGAATGCCAAAACATTTGCGCACAACTGTATGTAAATATCAATTACTACCGGGTATCACAAACCTTTGTTTTTACTTTCATACTTTCCTGACCCCAGACAAGACAGTCCAAGTGTGTATCCTTGTTTACCTTTGAACATAAGATGTATAGAACTCACAACCAATCCAAACACAGAAATGATGCTTATTAATGAGAAATATGATCCTATTCAGTTTATTACTAGATTCATTTGAAATTTGACCTGACCTGAGCTGTGTTTGTATTTTCAGCGTAAAGACCTACAGAGAGAGAGAGCGTGAGAGAGAGAGAGAGAGACACACACAAGGGATAGAGAAAGACAGAGAGAGAGAGAGAGTAAAACACTAACATCTGCTTCACAAATGTAATTGTTGCTGAGATGTGAGCGCTCAGACACAGCTTCCATAAAAGCGTTAAGATCCCTCAACAATTTTCACAAGACCAGAATCTGTTACTGCCTGAATAAAGGCTGTTTTCATTTGTCTCTGTTTTTGTTTTGAAGAAAATATCAAACCACTAAAACTGCATGATCTTCGGGATAAAATGAAGAAACGAGAAGATCACCAGAGTGCACTGTTAAAAAGAACAGCTTCTCCAGAGTGATGGAAGAGCACGATCTCTGTATGGCTCTCTGTGGAACGCCTGTACAGACGGCTCTGAGAAAGGAGATGGACGAGTGTGAAGAAGAAGTTATAAAGAAACCATGTGTTGTAAAGGTTTAGCTGGTGTAGAACCTTTAATGTTTTTTTAAAATATGTGAAACGTAAGATTTTCGACATGGTTCTTTTATCTCATTTATAGCTGCACCTTTAAAGATCCATGCACTGACCCATCATGCAATCATGATTCGGTACAAAAGCAGCATCGAGGAAAGGCCTACTCCTTTAGGAGCATAGATGGGCAGAGGATCGCCAGTTTGCCACCAAGTGCACAAACCAAGGGCCAAGGCCAAGGGCACAAACCTAAACTGAATGGCCGTGATCTCCGAGCCCTCAGACAGCACTGCATTAAAAACCGTCATTCATCAATAAATGGTATAACTGCGTGGGCTCAGGACTACTTCAGGAAGTCACTCTCAAGCACTACAGTACGTAGTTACATTAGGAAATGCCAGCTAAAACTGTACTGTGCCAAA
>JBBJLS010000001.1:13694723-13706838 GCA_037577275.1 Bryconaethiops microstoma
TCTCTCTCTCCCTCTTTCTCTCTCTCTCTCTTCCCCTCTCTTTCTCTCCCTCTCTCTCTCTCTCTCTCTTTCCCTCTCTCTCTCTCTCTCTCTCCCCCTCTCTTTCTCTCCCTCTCTCTCTCTCTCTTTCCCTCTCTTTCTCTCTCTCTCTCTCTCTCTCTCTCTCTCTCCCTCTCTTTCTATCTCTCTCTCTGCAACGGTTCTTCTTAACAAATCAAAGTGTAATTATTGCTGTAAATATATGAACATTTATTCACTCTGAGGTTTGGGGGCAGTTTGGTGTGAGAGAAAAAAATGATATTTGGATTTTCACCAAAACTATAAATAACCCTGGAGGCGACAGGAGAGTGTTTGAGTACAAATCCAGATCAAAAAGAGGGGGAATGTGGGACAGGTTTGTGGTTACATACAGTACTGTGCAAAAGTCTTTACCGACCCTTCATTTCTTTATAATTTGCTTTGAATCACCTTGCTGGTGCCAAAAATATAAAATGTAACAAAATATATATTGTTTGACGGGCAAACCATTACACTCAATACATAACAGTATCTGTAATAGCATTTTTAAATAATATTAAATAAATCTAAAAGCCCTTTGTGAACCATATTTATTAATCAAAAACAAATATCCATTCCCCATGTGACTGTCCCTCATAAACGTTCTTGCATCATAAATTGTCTCTCAACGTTCTAGCATTTACAGTCAAGGCACTTTAGCTAACTGGCGGCAATTTTAATCTTTTGTGTTCTCCTCGGTCCCCTAGGCTTCTTCCAAAGCCTTTCCCACAAGATCCTGCTTTTAACTAGGGAATAAGGTCTTATTGGAACATGCCAGATTGACACAAGCTAAAGATACAACATACAGTATTTTGCTGGCTCAGCTGTGCTGTATACGGTCATTTTTGAATAACAGAGTCTGAACTCTGAGGAACTGCTCAGTACTCAGGGGAGGAATATGTCCAAGGCCCTTAAACATGAGGAGGTGGTCCACAAACATCAGTCCTGCATCTATAGCAGTTCTCATGTTCGTCAGGGGTCCGGTTTTGACGTCTATAGGACAGTCAGAGTTAGCTGTTGGTAGCCTGTGTGCTTATCTTGGCTGGTCCCCATCATGTAGCTTTCCAGAGCCGAGTAGAGAAGAGAGGCAGGTGTTCAAATGGAGACAGGAGGATGAAAACAAACTAAGGTTTCGCAGACAGGGGAGGGGTACACTTTACCACTTTTACACCCCCCCCCTTCATACCCTGTTCATACCCTGTTCATACCCTATTCAGTTAAACTACATGTGAAGATGAGCAATGGCACTCATGTTACACTGAACAACACTATTCTTAACTTTCTGTTCTCTGTTCACTAGATGATGTCTCAGATCACTGTGCTGCTGCTGACCGGCTATATCCTGTTCACACTCACCTCCCTGGGTTACATCATAGACCAAAGGTACTCTTCAGTATGTGTTTTATATATATATATATATATATATATATATATATATATATGATAAAATTCTGTTATAATAATTGAAAATATGATAAAGTCAGATGAGGCTGTGCATTTTTGGTCATGGTTAAAGGATGTTAAAGCACAATATCAACAGGTACATGAGTGAACATGAAATCACTGTAACACACAACTTTAAGTGAATCACTGGGTTTACAAAAATGCAAAATTCACCAATGACACCAATGAAAAATGCTTGATACACCACTCAATACATATTTTAATACATAGTTTAATTCATTTTTAATGAATATATATATAAGATAAGATAAGATAAATCTTTATTAGTTCCACAAGTGGGAAATTTAATTAGTAACGGCAGAAAGTGGACAGTGCAAAGTTCAGAGCAGCAGAATTGAGAAAATAATAGAATAGAATAAAATAAAATAAAATAAAAAAAAGGCCAAAGTACTATGTAGAAAAAAGTATTAAATACAAATAAAAATAAAAAATTACATGTATGTAAACTATAAGCAGAAGAAACATTGCACTTAGTAAATTGCACTTAGTAATAACATTGCACATAAGACAAATTAGCAAATCATTTGATTCTGATTCTGATTTGTTAACAGTTGACTGTGGCTGCCTGTCACATTCCCAAATGAAGGCAGGCGCAATTGCAGATTTCCATATCCGACTCTTTATTTATAAACAAAGTAAACCAAAAGGCATGAGGGCCAAAAACAAAAACTCAATACTGCAAAACCAAGGAGTTTGGAGAAAACACAAACATCAGGGTATTCTAACGGTGGACCGACAACTAAGGTCCACCTAAACCGAACCTACATACTCGACACAATCACTCCTGAGCACACTCGCAGCTGAAACAAATAATTACTTAACTAAAACCCGGTTTGCTCAGGAATCCAAAAACTAAACACTTGGCGGCCTCTAGCGTCCGCCCACAGTCACTGTACCTGGGCCTGACAGTACCCCACCCAGAGCGCCCCACTGGCGCCAACAGACCCCGATAACACCCCAAGGGCAGAGGAGGAGTAGGCAGTGCCAAAGGGCAGCGTCCCGTGAGCCCGACCCGGGCCCATCTTGCTGGACGACATCCTGGCAGGCTCTCTGCATGGCCAGGACAGCCTGAGTGGGTCCCATGGTGCTTACTGTTCCAAAATTACTACCTGGGGCTGTAATTTCTGGAACTAGGGCTGGAACTGCTGAGGTACGAACGCTCACTGGAGCTGGAGCTGCACAAACACTCACTGGAGTTGGAGCTGGAGCTGGAGCTGCACAAACACTCACTGGAGCTGCAGTTTGCAGCCAAAGCCAGGGAGCAGGCGTGGGGGGCTCGAGCTGTGGTGCTGGCACTGGACACGTGAGCCTTGGTGCAGGCACTGGACACTTGAGCCCCCTTGGAGCAGCCTCGGGTGTGTCGCTTCGTGGCTCTCTCGCTCGGCAGCTTGACTCTCTCGCTCGGTGGCTTGGCTCGCTCACTCGGTGGCCTGGCTCTCTCGCTCGACTGCGGGGCTCTCTCACTCACCGACTTGGTTCTATCACTCGGCAGCTTGGCTCTCTCACTCGGCAGCTTGGCTCTCTCACTCAGCAGTTTGGCTCTTTCCCTTGGTGGCTTGGCTCTGGCTCATGCGCAACCAGTGCAGCACTCGGCTCGCCAATGCGAGCAGGGTCCCTGGACCCTCTTCCGCCTGGTCCGACCTCAGATGCAGCGAGCTTGTCAGGCCTGTGTGCAAGCCCGTGATCTCGACCATCTGTATCCTCTCTTTTTCCGCTATGGGCTGGTCAGACCACGTAGCTTCTTCTGTGGGTGACGCTTGAGACCGCGTCGGAGGCAGGGGCAACGCCTCAAGGGCCAGCTCACTGAGGGTCCTCAGACCCGCGGTGGCTGCAAATGAGGCTCTGGGAGGGAGAGTGTCGGAGGCAGTCATGGACTTCTTGGGCAGCTGCGGAGCAGGTGAGAGACACAAGCATCGGGGACCGCCATGCCTTCTTCGTCTGCGAGCTGCGGATCTCCTGCCTCGCCATTTAGCGGGAGCACCGCCGTGGTCAAACAGAAGACGAGAGGTTCCATGATACGCTCCGGAGCCATAACCGGGATCTATCGATCCACCCGCTCCTCCAGAAGCACAGGTCCTCTTCCTCATCCTTCGACTCTCCCTCACACACCAACTCGGCAGTGGAAAACCGACTCGTCCTCGTCGGTCCACCCCCGGGCTGTTTCCAGCTTGCCTTACTTTTGGCCACACCCCATTTCTCCAGTGGCCCAGTCTGCTGCACCATGATGGGTCGGTCCATCTGTCACGTTCCACCATGACTCCCAAATGAAGGCAGGTGCAATTGCAGACTTCCATATCCAATTATTTTATTTATAATCAAAGTCAACCAAAGGCACGAGGGCCAAAAACAAAAACTCAATACTGCAAAACCAATGAGTCATGAGAAAACACAAACATCAGGGTATTCTGACAGTGGACTGACAACTAAGGTCCACCTAAACCGAACCTAAATACTCAACACAATCACTCCTGACCACACCGACAGCTGAAACAAATAATTACTTAACTAAAACCCAGTATGCTCAGGATTGCAAAAACAAAACCTCTAGTGGCCGCCCACAGTCACTGTACCCAGGCCTGACATTGCCAAGCAACATAAGGGCTAAATTGTATTCAGTGAACGGCATGAAATGACCACTTAGGAACTTTTATTTTGTGTGTGTATTTGTGCATATGGCATTTAAGAAATTCTACAGATGGGACTGTCAGATTTTAAAACGAAAACTGTATGTTTTATTGCATAAAGTTTTGACTGAGTGAGTCTTCTTAAATGTCAGTGCAGTCAAAGAGCAGCATGACCATAAAAACTTTCTGAAAGCATGCTGGGTTTAATTATATCCACAGAATAAAGGTGTTTGCCGTTCGTTTTACAGGCCTAATGCTGCAGTGTGGGAGATGCTGCGCTGTCTGATCACGATGGCCCTCTACAGGTTCGGCTTTATCAGTCCCATGGTGTCTCAACTGGCTCTTGCTACTGAGGTAACAATGACACCCATAGATTTTTGTGCAATTTTTTTAATGTAACATGGGTTAACAGGGACAAAACACAAGTTTATGTTAAAAAATTTCCTTAATTGAAGAGAGTGAAGAGTGGAGGTCGGGAGAAGGGAAAGCGTGAGTGTGAGTGTGTTGCAGTGTAGATGGGGCATATTAGCGCACAGGTGTGACAACGGACTATTATGGCTGACTGTGTGGGGGTGTGTATGTGCGTATGGATGTGTATATGTGTGTGAACTGGCACCTGGTTCCACTACGCAGCACCGTGATGTATGAGTCCAGATGCTTGGCCCAATTGACCATAAAATTGCCATGTGTTTCTGGCTCTCGCGTCGGGCCGTAGATCGCGACTGACCTCTCATTACTACGCCACCTCCAGCCCTCCCTCTCTCCCTCCTTCGCTCCCTCTGTCGCTCTCCATTCCTCCTTTTCTGCTCCCCACCCCTGCCTGAAGTAAAGGCAGCACGTCTGGAATCAATTAGACCCGTCTGCGGCTAACTGGAGAGGCCTGATGAGATTTACACGTGAGACTCGAACCGTTCCTTTTACTTTGTGACCATGCATCTGTAGGCCGAGGTGCTAAAACACCCACTGAATACGTTTATTTCCTGCCGAGTCTGTGAGAAACGAACAAGCGAGGCTATGAGATATGGGGGGCCAGATGCATTCACATGTGCTGTTTCAGCTTGTTTGATTTAATTAATTAGCTTTTATTTTCCTTATTTTACTAACAAAGGTTTTAAAGGGTGCATTTGTTTCCAACTGTCTATCGCTTTTATACAACATTACATGCATCTTAAATATAGATTGTAAATACATCTTTATAATGTGCCCTTGCTGGCAGATTAAACTTCAGAGATTAAGTAAAGAGATTTAGAATTAAGAGAATAAATAAATAGGTTTCATAATCATATAATAAAAGAACACCTTTGTTTCCCCTAAAATGCATTTCTGAAATGCTAAAGAAAAAAAAACAGTACGGAAGTCTTTTTAAGAGATACTGTAGCATTGAAACCACATGTTGGTATTTACTATTGAGAGAATTCCCTATTAAAGCAGCAGGACTGGCCCATAAACTCAGGTGGGAAGGTCAGGCCCCCGAACTAAGGCACGCCCGTCTTTTACTTGTTTACACGTTTCTTGTGTGCATTTTGATGAGCCGTGTGGCCCTAATGGAACTGCAGATAAATGATGTCACGCATGGGCCAGGAGTTCAGGATATGGGAAGTCCCAGACATTGCATGTCTTGTAGTAATTAAGGGAGCTTCTCTGCAGACTGGGAGCAGTGAGCTCATAGCAATTTAAGGAGAGCACTAATAAAAATACACCTGTCTCTGAGACAAACCTCAACTGCTCTCAGCAAGTTCACTCTCCATGCCGGGTGTTCTCTCAGTGAGGCCTGCTAGATACTTGACTATATAGAAATCACAATTTCAAGGTTATTTGATACTTTGATACACCAGCTTTGTACAGAACAATATGAATATTTATTCATATATATTTATTCATATATATATATATATATATATATATATATATCTTTATTGTCATAAGAACAGTAGAAAGTGCGTTTCTCAGTACAATGAAATTCTTTTTTTGCTGTCCACACAAATGCTGAGATTAGAGTTGAGTTTTGATATACAAATAAGTTAGTAAATACTTTGATGCTAACTGTTTCATTTGCTAAATGAAGGAAATGTGCAGGAAAGCTTAATGTGAAGCTTACAGTCTGAGGTAGGTGATGTCCATTAATTATACTCTGAAAAGATCCAGACTTTCTTGTTTTTAATGTAGTCTTGAGCAACAGTTCTCCAGGCTTCCTGAAGGACTTTCAAACACTCTCATTTTCAGTCCAGTCCCTGAACTTGACCAGTTTCAGACTGATATATTCAAGCATAACAAAGCACATCTAACTTAAGGCCTGAAGCAGCGAAGAGACAAGTGCAGATGATTCCAGATGTTCAGGCATTTGTTCCTATTCTTTTCATTTAATCTACTCAATATGCAAAGAATAAGTCAGTTTGACAGACGGAAATTATTTTTTGCACCAACAAGATGATTCAAAGCAAAATATAAAGAAATTAGTTTTTTGCATAGTACTGTAAATGAGAGTGTATCAAACCTAGTCCTTTTTAAGTAAACTCCATGATCCTGAGACTTTGCGAGTGCAAACCTCCCACAGAAAAAAAAAAACGCTGAAATGCTCACAGGATCATGCTGAGCTGGAAATCTTTCAGCAGATACTAGGTAGGTGAGCAAATGTTCCTTCCTGAGTTCTTTCCAGCCGCTGCTTTTTCAGCAATTAAAGATAATATTTGTGTAATATTTGTGCACCTCGTTTCTCAAGAGGGTAATATAATTACACAGCTACAAAGAACTACTCCATTTTAAAGGAAAAGGTTAAGTCAATATTATGAGGGTCATGTCATGCAAAAGAAGCATGGCCTTATCTTTGCGTGGCACCTGACACAGTCGCTTAGGGCACTACGAAAGTGGCATCTGCACTTTTCATAACTTTTCCACTTTTTTATGAATCTTTATTTAGAATTACATTAAAACAGGATGAGCATTAGCCAGTATTAGCGATGATGTACCAGCTCTGCACCTTTGATCCTAGGAGAGCACAAACCATGCACCATTTGATCTGGTCCTCATTCGCATGAATTTGCAATCACTGGATCTCATGGAGATCCAGAAGATACAGTTTTGCGTACCTTAGCTCTGGCCAGTAACAGTCAACTGAGGGTGTTTGTGAGTGAGCGTGTTCTTCGGTGTTTTCCAGGCTCAGGTTCAGGTGTCCAAGCAGACCAATGTAGGTTCATTACAAGCCCCATAGGAGTCATCCATCTTTGTCCTTCTCTCAGGAATCCCACTGAAGTGATTTACAGAATGTCCATAGAGGCCTCCACACTATGGTGGCGACCTCCTTCATTATTGCATCAAAGTGCTGTGGGACCGATTTGGCGCAGTGCAGGTTCTTCAGCTTCGTTTTAGTCTTCAAAGAGCTGCTTCTCACATACCTGCCCAAACTAGTGGAGAGCTCTATGGTAAAGTTACATTACATTACATTCATGAGTCAGAAGCTTTTATTCAAAGAGACTTACAATTTGAGAAAACACTCTGGTTTCAGGACAGTGAGATAACCAGAGGAGAGTTCTAAGAGCTAAAATCTTTGAGTAATGAGAAGAGCAAGTAGATGTGAGCCCGTTCCGATAGACAGAGCAGCATGATTAAGGATAGGAGATGATGTACTTTCCGAATAGATGTGTCTTCAGGAGGTTTTTGAAGACAGTGAGGGATTCTGCTGCTCTGGTTTGCTTAGGCAGCTCATTCCACCAGATGGGAAGCACGAATAAAACCAGTCTGGACTGGGTTTCCCTTGTGTTTAGGGATGGTATAGCCAAAAGATGTTCCTTGGATACCAATGCCATCAAAACTTTAAGTGTCAGTATCATAAGCCTCGCAATCTCAGAATTCCAAAATACAGCAGTTTCCAGTGTTTTGACTGTACAGCACAGTTTAATGATTTCCCCATTCACTCATCATTCAAGTGATTACAGCCCAATTTAGTAGGCATGTTCTAGCACTAAAACCACTTTAAGGATCAGTTCCTGCCCCATGTATGGTCAACCTCCATTTAAAGTCTAGATTTCACAAATTCACCAATGTTATCTGCCTGGCAAGCTAAGCACCAACATGCATATCATAACCATAACGCTCACTTTTCAAAGGTTCCCTTCAAGTACCAGTCATTTTGATCCACCTCTTGTCCATCTACCATCAAGCCACCTTTTTTGGAAAATTGGTCCTCCAGTAGATTTAATAACTGGGAAAAGATAATGGGAGTTCAGAAATAGGTATCGGATCCTATGTAACAGGTATCTGGTATTGACCTTCCAAACAAGGAGTGGTCAATACTGAATAGATTCAGAGCTGGTCATGCCCCATGTCTACTACAATTAGAGCAACAGTCTAAGCCTAATGCATGCAAACAATGGAACACACAAGATAAAATAGATATCTAGTCACAAAGCGCTGTACAACAAAATTATTAAGATACATAAAATAAATGATGACATAAGAAGCATGGAAAAATCTAAAAAAGCCTGATTAAACAAAGTTTTTTAACTGTTTTTTTAATGAACCCTCAGAGGCTGCCATCCATAGTTGCAGCAGGAGATTAAATTCTATCAGTAAAAGAACTCTAAAGGATGAATAGTCATCCTGCATGTAGTAGTTTATTGGCTTACAGGCTTTCACACTCAATAAATAAATATTACATATTAGAGATCATGTGCTTTCGTTTTGCTTAGCCCGTCAGCTCAATGCTGAAATATGTGGGGTTTTCCATGTGAGACTTCCTGTTCTTCCTGTAACTCATCATGGTATGACATGATGTCGATTTACTCTTGGGATTCCTGTTTGGTTTTACTTCAGAATATTTATTTGAAATGAATGTGAGAACAGTTTAGATATACATCACAGAACTGACAGCCATCAGTTCTGCTTTCAGTCATACTGCAACTACTGTAGAAAAAGGCATGTAAATAATTATGTAGGAAAATGAAACGGATCAGGAAAAGGTATATAGACTCTATTTTTAAAATGATAATAAGTTCTAAACATCAAAACAAGCACAAATTCTCCAAAAATGAAACATGAATTCTCCAAAAATAAAATTGTTCCCATTCAAATCGCATCTGGTCTCATTATAAAATATGTTAATTTTACATGGTGAAGTGTCATTATTATTAAGTAAAAAAGCTACAAAGCCCTGTCAAAGACATTAAACATTCCTGTCAGTACAATTAATCTGAGGAAAACTGAGCATCCCAGTAGAACGTTAATGCCCCCTATCTCCACGTAGGTGCACTGCACTGGACTTTGTTTAGACTCATGATAAGGAAAGTAAGGGAGCATCCAGCAGCTGCGACCTGAAAGCAGCAAGAACAACAATTACACAAGGATCAAGCAATGAACTGCACCACAATCACCTTCTGTCCAACAAAACTCTCTGGGAAAAAAAGAAGCACAGAGATACACGGCGAAAATTTTGACGTTTACATTAGTTGCCAGATGCTTTTATCTAAAGTGACTTGCAGTTTTACTGTATTACAGATACAGGTGAATGTAGTGTTAAGAGTCTTGCCCAAGGGCCGTATTGTTGGGGTATCCAAGGATACTTATTGGTGTAGTGTGGTGTGTCCGAGGACTCAAATCAAAGAACACCACCCCATATGCCCCCCACCCCAGTGAAGTATAAAGATTTGAGCATCATGACATGGGGCTGCTTCTTAGGCTTGGGTCATCAAAGTAAACATGAATGATTACTGCCAGCAACCAAGCACATAACTGATAGTGTCTGAATGTCTTCATTTTTTAAACTTATTGGTTATGCTTATATTGTTATTCTTATGAATACATTTATAGTTTTGTTCATATCAAAAGACATTTTGTATGTACATTTTAGGAGGAATTTATGCCCTGACAGTACAGTAAAATCTGTGATACCTCTATTCAAAGCAGAATACTGTGATCTTTCTAAGCTACTAAAACCATGTTTTCATGCTGGCTAGTATTAAAAAGACATTTTAGACCAGATGAGACTAAACTGATTAAACTGACCAGACTTGTTGGTGACCGCTTTAATTACAGCACATTGTTATTTTTCACAATCTATCTATCTATCTATCTGTCTGTCTGTCTGTCTGTCTGTCTATCTATCTATCTATATATCTATATCTATATATATATATATATATATATATATTCTTGAAGCAGCGATGGGTGGTTTCAGGTAGCGAGGGGTCAGGGATCACAGGGACATTCCAGGCCCTGCGTCTCTCATTCTCTTAGAGGGAAACAGCTGTGGAGCTCTTGAGGAAACTCATTCTTTCCCATCAGAGAGACGGCTGTGATGGACAGGGCTCACTTTTGGCTGGAGTTGAGAGCGCGGATGCAGTTTATGGTCCAGAACACTGGGGAGGAGCAGCGGTTCCACCCGGGATGCTTTTTTGGCAGAACCTCTTGGCTCCATTCCTCGGTGACCAATGCTGTTAACCCCCCTGACACCGAGCGAGTGCATCATGGGAGATTCTTTGGCCTGGAGCTTAACCTTTTGTAATGTTTTTTCCCCTATAATAGCCTTCTTCAGCATGCGATTGTAATTCCGTGGTTCAATAGATTTATGTAGATCCACAGTTTATTCCTCTCATCAGGTCTTGGACTTTGAAGTCGTACGGTTTATAGATTTAATATGTTTCTTAATTTAACATCTTATTGTGTGTTCATCTTACGTCACTCTTGTTATGTTCCACTGCATAAATAGCTGGACGAGACTGTGACAGCACTGCGGTGTGATTCATATGAAGATTATTTACAAGATTTTAACACAAAATCTCTTTGCCCAGGTCTTTGTGTCTCTGTCTGCACTCTACTGGGGTGTGCAGTGTTTCACCCAGGGGACAGACAAGGAGAAGAGCCACTGAATGAATGGAAAATGGACAAAGAAAAACATAGATGCCACGTTATGCCGCTATGCTGTGTCCTGACTATGCACTTGTAAATTAGATGCATTAATTAATCTGGATTTTCTATCTTTTAATGATGAAATTGTTGTTTGAGGTGCTGTTTATAAATCAAGGATTTTTGAATGTCAGTTCAGTTACAGTATTTGAAAAGTTAATTTAGTAGAAATCTGGTAAAATAAAGATATAATAAGAAGATTATGAACTTTGTTAGGGTGACCATGTACCAATAGGCTTTCAGCACTGCATTGCATTCAGTGATTAAGAAAATGAAATGTAACTGTATATTAAAGAGACCAGTGATTTTTAATGGCCTGTTGTACTCTCAGGTTAGTTTTCCCATCACATGTCAAAAGTGGGACCTTCACACTGAACCTAGAGACAACTAGGGAGACATAAAATAACTAAATCAAAATGTTCTGCTATGCACGTTCAATGCAACTCGCACTTCAGTTCCACTTTATTTTACCATGTACCACAAATAATGAAATACTGTATTGCCAACATTGTACTGCCATCTTTTTGTGTTCTTCTGATGATTAAAGTCATTAAATAAGGAAAAAATGCTTAATTTCATGTACAATATAAGTGTATATGTATAAGTCATGAGATTGCAGTGACCAAAAGTCTGATATCACATTGAAAAATGAAACCTAAAAGTAATCAACAAAACCTTTTAGCATGTAGAAGTTAGAATGAAAAATTTATCAAAGTCATGAAGAAGAAATATTTAAGATTTCTAGGTCACTTTAAATTTGAGCCCATTTGTGACACTGACCATGTGACCTTTAAAAAAAAAAGTGTGAGTTTCCTTCTTTTCAATAAAGTGTGTGTTCAGATGACTCTCAGGTGGGTCGGATCTGATCAAAAGCTTCTCCACAAACTTGTGGAGTATTGATTCAAAGTTAATACTTTTCACCCAGATCGATACCTTGCCTCATAATATAATTTGAAATATAATTTTAAAAACGTTTTAATGATCAAATTTTAAAATAATAAAAAATTCTTTACTGTTTTTAAACTTTTGGCCCCTCACAGTATATCTAATAACACACACACACACACACACAC
>JBBJLS010000001.1:13737377-13764747 GCA_037577275.1 Bryconaethiops microstoma
TCTTCCTCTGCATTTAACCCATTCACCAAGTGAAGCAGGGGGCAGCCAGGAACACGGCGCCCGGGGAGCAGCGTGTGTGTGTGGGGAGGGTACTGTGCTCAGGGTACCTCAGAGGTGCCACTAGCAGTCTTGGGAATCGAACCCACGACTTCCTGATGTTGTATGTATTTCAACTGCCAGCAGAAATGAGCGTTGTTGTAATTGTTCATTTTTTGACCCTGTTTTGACATTAGTGGCCTAAACCGAAGGCCTATCTGTAACAGTCACTTATTTCATTTCTGCTCTTGGCTGGACATTACTTGGATGGACTTGACCACTCTTGACACCGGTGTGTGTTAAAGCACCTATAACATCACAGAACCATGTCAGTTGGGCTGATATTCCACCCAAATAATATCTGTTCAGCCGAAGTCCTGTGGTTAAAACCTGACCAGTAGAGTAAAGTGGCCCCTTATAGTGATTTTTTTTTTTCCCTGCATTTAACTCATTCACTAAGTGAAGCAGGGGGCTGCCACCGATGAGGGTGGGGGACGATACCTTGCTCCCTTGTACTCTTGGTACCTCAGTGATGACAGTGCTGGGATTTAAACCCACAACCTTCTGATTGCAGGGGCAACATCCTAATCACAGGGGCACCCAGCTCATGATGAATGCATTAGAGGGGCAAAGAGTGCAGCAAAGAGTGGAGCTCCTAAAGTAACCCTGCGGTCAAGTTTTCTAATGATGCGGAATCTAAGGTTTCTAATGAAGCGTAATCTAATGAAACTAATCTATAAGATCATCTGAATATTTTATTGACCTTCGCAAACTTTCCTGCCAAGTTTCTCGTGTGACAGTTGGCAAAAAGCATGATTTTCTCTCAACCAGGCCAGAACGTGGAAAGCCACTCTGCGTTGATACATGCCCGTCAGCGAACTGCGCTCATAAGCAGATAATTTCGATGGGTTTGCATCCACACGGCTGCTTTATGGATTTACTGCCCAGCTGTCACTGCGGGATACTGAATATTAATTCCAAGGTTTGGACTCTTATTTACGGCAAATATGCATCTGTCAAGCGGAAGTTTCGGAAAAAGGTGCTCCAGTTTTGTGGACAGGAATAATAAAACCCATGCTGGAGAAAAAAATCAATTCAAAGCGATTGTTTGTCGAAAACAAAAACACCCTCCCACCCATCCAGTCTGACATACAATCCTCCAAATGCCTTCGATGTTCCATAGATCTCTTCTTCTATAGCTGCACGTGACAAACAAGTGAAGCTTCTACCCCACCAATTAGCATCAAGCACATCTGAATCACCCCAAAAAAACAGCAAATGTTTGCCAGAAGCCACATAAGCAAGTCTAATTGAACTTATAGGCCCAACATGCATTCAGGTGTGTGATGATGATGATGATGATGATGATGATGATGATGATGATGATGATGCAATTTACACCACGCTAAATGATGTACATACCTCCGTTATGTCTTAGCTACATTAGCCTCCAGCTCAGAACCAAAGAAACTTCAGACACTCTACTCATTGCTAAAGTTTCATTCAGGCCAGACAGTCCATATATGACAACAAATCTGCAAAAACTGAATTCAGTGTTTTTGTGATGCCTCAAGAACCAACTCATTTACATCTATACACTCTAAGCTCTGCTACAGTAATAAGGAATGTTTTTTTAATGCATATTAGTAAGGCAGAACAAAGCTCACTGAGATATATATTAGTCAAAAATAGTAAGTCATACCACGTCCTAAAGCACATTCACATGTCTGCACCACTTTAGTGAAGACCTGGATGAAGTCTGAGAGATGTTTTGAGAAAAGAGTGGGTGACTATTGATCCTTTGTGTTTGTTAGCAATATTAGCCTTGTATCGGGATTAAATGCAAAATTATGTGAATTTAATGTTTTCCACACTATTCTTTTGAGGCACTGAAATAGGAGTCGTTAAAAAATAGAGTTGAAGCACAGTGCTTATTTTATTGCATGGTGAAAGAAGGTGTTATCAATTAGCAGATACTAATTGATACAAAAATTTTGTGTCGAGTTTGATATTAATTAGCACTGATATCGATACTTAAATGCCAGTTTTGCATCTGCCGGTTCATGGAAATCGCCGGCAGACTACAACAATTTTCAACAGGCATTGCAGCGGGCATCCCCTCCCCCGGCTACCTGGAGGACCCAGTGTTTACATGACAGCCCGTTCGGGATTTAAAGGTGCGATCCGTTTTTTTTTCCTCAGTAGAGACCAGGGGGAGCTTTGGAGCTTTGGAGTCCCAAGGCTCTCCCCCTGCCTCTCTACTGAGGAAAAAAAGTGGCACGCACATTTTAAAAACAGCTGTCACAGAGCATTTTGCCCTGTAGCTTGGCTGGGAAACAACCTAGCGCCACAAATTTTTACAGGGACCCTCAGCTCCCCAAGACCTATCGAACGAGGCCCGTCGCGAAGCTTTCCTCCGCAGAGAACCGGCGGAACAGCCCCTGAGCACACTTTTTAATAAAAGTTAGTTATTAAAAAGTTCCTGTTTGTTTTTTTGCCCCCTGTAGTATAGAAAATTGTATCGAGCAATCAGTATCGAGTATCAAGTCTAGTAGCAGCTTATCAAAATATATAATTTACTGCTTTTTACAGTGGGAGAAAATTAATATTGAGCAGAATTAAGTTCATGTTTTCGTTGGTTCGGCCCTCCAACACAGTTCAGAATTTTCATGTGCCCCCCTGTAGAAATTAATTGCCCAGCCCTGTCTTAGAGGTTCAGGAATGGAAAGCAGGTCCTTTACAGCAGCCAAAGGGCACCGTTACTGTTAAGAGAGTGGCTGTCTGTTTTTCTAATTATCATGTCAGTTGTGGTTAAATTTGAGTAGATGTTGGTAGTGTTGGTGGTTTGATGCTGATGAGGGAGTAGTACTTAAATTCTCCCAGGCCATCTTTGAAGCAGTTAACCACCGAGCACAGTCACCACTTAATGGCGACATGCGCAGCCCGAGGCGTCCCCCCTTAAATTATTCCCTATTTAACCTTTCCCTGAGTCGCAGGGAGGCAGAGCTGGAGTGGCGCGTTTAGCATAATGAGGTGCTCATCAAAAGGCCATTGCACAAGCAGAGTCCATTTGACCCACCGCTTACACACTGTACACTCACATATACACACACACACACACACAAACACACACACACACTCTCTCACATGCAAGCTATTCCACAGGAGCCCTGGGCACAACCGGCACGCACACTGCTTTTCATTTCAGATGAAATCGTTGGTCTAACCAGCATGTCATCTATAATTAATGGCCACTTCTGAGTGTAATTTATTGAGATCTCACCTGTGGCCCTGCTCCCCCATCTCTCCCCCCCCCCACCTCTTCACATTTACACCTTATTCAGGTTTTAAACAACTCTCAGCACCTCCCTGTGCTTCACACAACTGCAAATGGACACACAGTATGTGTATGTACTGTGGTGATTTTTAATCACTATTACTATCTAGGTGTTCTAAAAGTCCCGTTAATTTAAATTTTTCATTAAAAGCTAATGGAACCTAAGAAGAAAAAAAATGAATTCCTTAATGGTCTGTGTGAAAATGAGCTATGCTAATAAGAAGTGATAGCTCACCGTGGTCTGTAATCTGGAAGAACGTCCAGGCCAGACTGGGACCATCAGGCCTAACGAGCCATAGCCCGCCATGTCACTAGCAATTAACCAATAATGTACAGTGTTTTCACATGTAAAAGGCAGGAAAAGCTCAAATAAAAACAGAATTCCACATTACATACAATACTGTGCACATGTATTGAGCCACCCCACATTTCTTCATGTTGTGCTTACAAAGATCCAGACTTTCTTGTATTTTTTATGTAGTCTTGAGGAACAGTTCTCCTAAAGGACATTCAAAGACTCTCATTTTTAGTCCAGTTCCTGAACCCGACCAGTTTCAGAGAAATGTTTTTCATTTGTTACGCCAAGCAGTGACCTACGTATGAATCATTTAAGCATAACAAAGCACATCTAACTGAAGTCCTGAACCAGTGAAGAAACAGGTACAGAAGATCCCAGATGATCAGGCGATGATCAGTATACTGGTGGTGCTGAATGCTGAGTGATTGGAATACCTTTATCTAGGCACCTTGTATCTTTAGGCACATTACAGCCTGTCGCAATAAAATATTTGTTCATGTTTCTTTCATTTAATCTTTGCTAAATATCTACTCAATATGTTAGTGTTAACATTAAATGCTACACAGTGGCATATAGAAAAGACTGAATCTGGCAAAACAGGACTTTTCTTCGCTTGTATCATTAAAAGCAACCACTATGCAAGTAACCTTTACTGTAATACATACCTTGCTTGTTATTTAATGTACCTTCTTTGCACAAATCCACTTCAGATTAACACAACTTTGGAGTTTTAACTTTAGACTTTTTTCATGTGATCAAAAAAGAATGTGTCCATAAGACACAAGATATGCTTTAGATGTTCATATTTCAAAAATAAATTAAAACAATGTTCTTGCACATGCCAAGTACTTAAGAAGGGTTTGAAAGATTTCATGCTACAAGCAACGATTCTTGTGAAGGCAAAGGAACTTCTTAAAGCCCTCAGGGACAACAGTATTAAACGGCATTATAATAATGGAAAAAGACTACAGATTTACAGTAAAGACATTAAACATCCTTGTAAGTACAATTGATTTGATGATTGTACTGGAAAGTACAGAGAAGCCAAACTAATTGTGCTGGGACAGGTGTGCTATTGATAAAAGCAATAAACAACAAACTATTACTGCAGAAATGCTCATCCAACTACTAACTAGGCCCGACCCAGCTTAGCTTCTCAGATCAGATGAGACTGGATGTTCTTTGACCAAGAGTTTAGCCAAATCACATCAGATTTGAAAGAAATGGTCAGAAAAACAAAAACATAATAATCTGACAGTAATTCAGTTCTCCTTGTTTGGAGAAGAGCTGCATGTATGATCACCATACAGTGAGGCACAAAGCAAAGAGCATCATGATATACATTTTTTTGCAAACATTACATGTTATGAAAGGAAACATGACAGGAGCGATATACTGTGGCATATTAGAGAAATATCAGAGTATTAGAATATCAGAGAAAGGGGAGAAGACAGTAACCTCAAACACAACCAAAATAACTCAAGATGGATTTTTTAAAACAAACATAGGTGCATGCATGGGATATGATTTTGAAATGACAAGTCTTTGGAAAATTGAAGACAATTTGTTTCTATTAGATGGTGAATACTTCCTATTCACCCCCTTAAACCTCTAGTGTTACTGTTAGTATGTTATACTATTTAATCAAAGAAATAATTAGCTCATTCCATATGAAATTACAATGAATAATAACATTTTACTACAAGTGAAATATCTCTACTTGTAGTTATGCACACACAAAAAACATGTTACTGACTGAAGGTTCAGAGAACATCTCTGCTTGTTTTATTCAGTTATGGGTAATAATTAAACCAATAGTAAGAAGAGGCCATGGTCGATCTTGGTGGTCCATGGATTGTAATGTTAATAACTAGTGGTGTTTCATATGTTAATGGCCTTAAGCAGGTCAAGCTCATCTTTTCTTCACCAATCTGATCTGTTCTGTTCTCTCAGGTCTGGAAAAAGCACTGATCTGTATATTCTACCAATGTACTTCCGAAGTATGAGCACCATTTCTTCTGTCTAATGGGCTCCACGTTCCACTAGATTTTACACCGTAAATCCATTTGGGATATGACAGCAGAGATGGACCAATGGCTGTTTCTTGAATATGATACTGCTGCATAATCTCAATGCAGCCTTCATGCAGGCTGGTCCCTTGGTATGGCCTGTGCTGAGTTAGAGACATCCAGCAGCTCCAGTTGAGGCCTCTATCCCCTGTTGAGCTTCAGCCCCTGCTGCGTGCCCCCTCCCCTCCCTCTCCGCTGCCTCTTTGGTAGCAGAAGCCCCATGTTGAGCCAGTGGCTCCTGCAGGGCTGCCAGCTGTCAGCAAGCCTATCCTTTACACTCTCCAGCCATCAATACTCTCCCTGTGCTGGGAGGTGCTGCCGTACACCTTCAGTACTTTCCCTGCAAAATGATTTAGTTTGAAGTGTCTGTTACAGTTGTACGGTGCTGGGAACAGCGGAGTAGCGCATGGACGTTTAAGGACTTATATCAAAACCTTGTATCTCTATTGTTTTCTAGCTCTACACTGTTTGAAAGTGCCAGTTAAGCTTTACATTATGAATGGATCAACAGAAAGGGTCCAAAATAACCTTAAAATTATTTCAAAACCTCTTCGTCTCATTTTGGACTTAATGTATCGTTTATGCATAGTATAATTTAGTGCATAGTATAGTTTAATTTATAGTTAATATACAGTGTAGTTTACTCTTTATGTATAGAATATGTATAGAATACTTTAGTGTATTGTTTATGCACGGTATAGTTTAATGTATAGTTTATGTATAGTATAGTTTAATGTATAGTTAAAGTATAGTTTACTTTAGTGTAAAGTTTATGTCTATTATAATTTCGTGTATAGTTTATGTATAGTATAGTTTATTGTATAGTTTAAGTATAGTTTAGTTTAGTGTAAAGTTTATGTCTATTATAGTTTCGTGTATAGTTTATGTATAGTATAGTTTATTGTATAGTTTAAGTATAGTTTAGTTTAGTGTAAAGTTTATGTACGGTATAGTTTAAGTATAGTTTAGTTTAGTGTAGTGTAAAGTCTATGTACGGTATAGTTTAAGTATAGTTTAGTTTAGTGTAAAGTTTATGTATATTATAGTTTAGTGTATAGATTATGTATAGTATAGTTAAATGTATAGTTTAGTTTAGCGTATAGTTTAATTTAGTGTAAAGATTATGTATATTATAATTTAGTATATAGTTTAGGTATAGTATAGTTTAATGTATAGTTTAGTTTAGTGTATAGTTTATGTATGGTATAGTTTAAGTATAGTTTAGTTTAGTGTAAAGTTTATGTATATTATAGTTGAGTGTATAGTTTATATACTTTATAGTTTAATGTATAGTTTAAGTATAGTTTAGTTTAGTGTATAGTTTATGTAAATTATAGTTTAGTGTATAGTTTAAGTATAGTTTAGTGTATAGTTTATGTATAGCATAATTTATGTACAGTATAGTTTTTTTTCTTGCATAGTTTAGTTTATAATTTATGTACAGTATATTTAAGTGTATAGGTTAGTGTATAGTTTATGTATAGTATAGTTTATGTGCAGTATAGTTAGTACATAGTTCATGTACAGTATAGTTTATGTGTAGTATAGTTTAGTGTATAGTTTATGTGTAGTATAGTTTAGTGTATAGTTTATGTGTAGTATACTTTAGTATATAGTTTATGTGCGGTATAGTTTAGTATATGGTTTATGAATACGATAGTTTGGTGTATAGACCTGCGTATTTTGTATTTTTTGTCATTATTATAACAATACTTGTACTGAGTACTGCTGTGTTTGCTACTGTATTTAAATTTCCTTCAGGGTTAGTACTTATCTATCTACCTATCAATCTCCATCTAAAAATGGTCATGCTCCTTCTCCTAAAAAGTTGTTATATTGGTAGAAACAAGATTTTCTTCTCTGCAACATTATACTGTACTGAACCATGTGTGTATGGAAAAAAGAAAAAAAAATAATGACTTTATTTCACTGCAGGGTTCTCCCTCACTTTCTCCTGTACTGTCATGCTGCACAAAAGCAGTGCATTGGAGCATCATGGAAAGAGGCGCTTATGTCAATGGCGGTATTTATCACCTTTGATAAAGAAGAAACTAGTGTGAAAATAAGGTCGTAGATCACGGAGAGTTAGATTAGGTGTCAAGAGGAAAAATCAATGACTGGAGTGCCACTTGCCATCCTCGGACATGGAACAAGCCAAGTTGCCTCAGGTTGACAACGCTAGCGTGAAACTTTTACCCCGAACTCATTATTAAATGCCACTTCGACTATGTGAATAGACTGTCAAACTCGTCCAGTGATGAAAAGCTGTTTACCAGCCCCATCCTTCTGTAGTGCATTATGATGTGAGTTATAATATTGTTGCAGTCATTAGAAAATCTCATATCTCTTCTCTCACATCCAAAAGAACAACTTTGCAAGAGACAGAACAGTTACTGTGAATTTGTTTGAAGTAATTATGGAGCTTTTCTCTTGGTCCATTCATACATTGTTAAAGATCAGTTAAGAAGCAAAAAAGGGCTAAATATGTCAGTAAATAGGATTATTTCTCTCTAGCGTGAAGGTGTTACTATGACTGAACTGTCTATCCTATGAAACTTTTCAGTATATAAATACTGTCACTGGGGTGGTACCCTATAGGGTTTGTCTTCACCAAAAAAAATGTTGCAGTTCTATACCGGTGGTTGATTAGTGTAATGGATAACATCATTGCCTTCCAAGCAGGAGAGCAGGGTTCGATTGCTATTCTGGACAACATGCCACACTACACCAATAAGAGTCCTGAGACACACCACTCTACACCAATAAGAGTCCTAGGACACACCACTCTACACCAATAAGAGTCCTTGGACACACCACTCTACACCAATAAGAGTCCTGGGACACACCACAATACACCAATTAGAGGCCTTGGACACACCACACTGAACCAATAAGAGGCCTGGGACACACTACACTGAACCAATAAGAGTCCATGGGCACACCATACTACACCAATAAGAGTCCTTGGACGCCCCATACTACACCAATAAGAGTCCTTGGACGCACCATACTACACCAATAAGAGTCCTTGGACGCACCATACTACACCAATAAGAGTCCTTGGACAAGACTCCTAACACTACATTCACCTACATCTGTGATATGCAAAACAAAAAAATGAAGTCACTTTGCATAAAATTGTCTGACATATGATGTCAGTTAAAGTTGCTTTGTCTCCATACACCTTGTCTTAAGTCCTGGCTGTTTCTATTTAAGTTAAGTTATGAACAGGTACAAATGTACACCTTTCCCCTGAGAAAGTGAATGTTGTAAAGAGTAGTAAACTCATTTAATTAGACCTTGTTGTACCATTCAGGGTTCATTTACAATGTTTTAAACTAAAATATACCTGGACAGCACCTTTTTTTTTTAACCGTGGTTGTACATGAGTGTGTATTTAGCTCCAGGGCTCTTCTGTGGATCTGAGCTGTTACCCTGTCCATCACCCCCTGAGTGTGCGGAGCGTGGTAGGGGAGGGGAACAGATGGAAATCCGATTGAAGAGATGGGTCGCTTCTAATTACCTAATGAGCAAAAGGATCAGCTTGATTTGTCTCTTTGGTGCTCTTGTTAGGTTAAGTGGAGAGAATCGACTGAGGGGCCAGGCTGTCATCTTGGCTCGGTCTCTCCTCCACTCTGATTTTTATCTCTGTATCTCCGCGCATTTACATCCAAATGTGTGTGCAGCTGTGGAAGACACCTGATTTTCTTTACTTCCCTGCAGAACCTGTTTTGTACAATTTGTTCTCTATTTTACTCAGGCAAGGTATCCGGAGAAGGCCTGAAAGTATGGTGTAACTTAATAGTAATTGTTTCTCACTCATAGCTCAGTGAAACAAACTTTCAATTCTAAATTCTAAAATTTGTGTCATCTTGTAGAGGAGGATATATAATGATTACAATTATTTATTAAGATTAATTTTCTCCCAACTTTTAGAAGTTAACCTTCACTGGTTTGAAGCCAGTGATTCTGAAGAGCAAATCCCTCTAGACTATAAGATATCTCATTCTTCTCCAAAGAAACTGCATAATCTCCAGTGTCAATAGTGTAGAATATAATCTTCATCCTTTTCATGGTATATTTAATCTCAAATCACTCAGTCACAGTAGAAACAGGAGTTTAAGAGGATAAGTGAGAGTAAGTTATCATGTTTACGCTTACAGCATTTAGCAGACGCTCTTATCCACGTATATCAGTTAAGTACTCTATGTCTGTTCTTCATACCTGTAAAGCTATACTAAAATCAACACCTGCTATCACTCTCCTAAAGCATCATTAATCTCCAAAATCATGACTTTACAAATGTTCAACCAATAAGAAGAGCAGATACTGTATGCGAATGAATTAAAAAAATGAAGAGGCAGTGATATGAATAAAAGTTTTCATTCCACTGTTATTAGTTGTTAGGTTTCCTGCTGTGACTCTATTAAGGAGGTTGTAAAAAAACAAAAAACAAATATTGGAACACCACCTCTCTGGCTGACCACAGTATTTTGTGTATACAGCATACTGTATTTAGTACTAAGCATTTCTAGAGTGGTTATTTTCACTTTATAATATATTTTATATTGTCCTTGTCTCCGTGTCTCTGTGTGCCTGTGTGCATGTGCAGTCATAAGCAATTTCCCATGGGATCAGTGACGTTTTCTGGGTGCCAGTTTACAATAAGACTACCCTTATAAAGGGTTTATAAATGATTTACTCTCAGCTTGTTAATTAGGTTGTAGACACTTTTTTTATATCATTAATAAGCAGCTTTAAACAAGGGATTTAAACACCTGTCACACATTGATGCAGACTCACTATTTGGCAAGTAGAGGTTCTTCATTTAAGACTCTCTGATTAGCATCAGGTACACTATATGGACAAAAGTATTGGGACACACCTTCACTTCCAGTGACGGGCAATCTTCAGCATACCAAGACATTTTGAACAATGCCATGCTTCCAACTTTGGGGAAGACCCTTGTCTATTCCAGCATGGTGCCCAGTGCACAAACCAAGCTCCATAAAGTTTGGATGAATTCGAGTGAGGAACTTGACTGGCCCACACAGAGCCCCGACCTCAACCCCATCCAACACCTTTGGGATGAACTGGAACAGAGATCGCGAGCCAGGCCTTCTCATTCAGCATCATTACAAGGTGCCTGACCTTGTAAGTGCTCTACAGAATGAATGGGCACAAATTCCCACAGAAACTCCAAAATCTTGTGGAAAGCCTTCCAAGAAGAGTGGGAGCAAAAGAGGGGGGAAATTCCATATTAAAGTCCTGCTGGTGTGATGGTCAAGTGTCCCAATACTTTTGTCCACAGAGTGTATGACACAGGTCTGTCTCAGATACAGATCTTGTCTTTGGCAGGCTCAGGCGGTTTCGTACTGGGAAAGTGTCTTGGTATCTCTTTTGTCACTCCTAGTGCTGTAGAGGGGGACAGATTGAGAGGAGGGTCTCTGAGACACAACAGCCCCTAACAGCTGTTCCAGTTCATGTTTGTGAGATGTGTGTTGATGTAATTCGTGTCTGAGTGTGCTGATGTGCGTCGACGCCACTGCCAGCGTGAGGGCTGAGTTTTTCATCGTCTCAGTGTGACCCCCCCTACCTATTGACCATGTTGCACATTATAAATCAAAGGCAGCCGTGGCGCTCCTGCAAGTGGCTAATGAAGGCTCATTTTTAACATCACTAAATGGTCCTGACAAAAACTCTAATGAGGAAATCAATAATTTAGCGATTGTTGCTCTGCTTATACTAATACGTCCCACTTGTTGGGTTGGAATCCAGCAAAAGGAAGGCCATTTTTTACCATTCCATTTCTGCACATCAGCATGTTTTCGTTCTTTCTTTTTTTTTTTCTTCTCCAAGACTTTTGATTAATTTTCTGCGAGAGCTCATGATGGATGGTTGGATTTTTTTGCCACTTTCATAACTGATTTTAAATGGTTTTCAAAAATGGTTACATCTACTAAAAAAAGAAAAGTAAATTGGCTTATGAACATAACGGATCCATTCTAAATGATATCAGATGACACAGCATCTACTACCTTCCTAATTTACAGAGATGGAAAGTGAATAATAAATGTCTTTTCTGGGGATGCACTGATACGAGACTCAGTATCTGATTTTTTTTAAGTTTGCTCTAAAAAAAAAGTAAATTTTACTTATAAAAAAGTACATTTTACTGCAATCAACACAACTGCAAACACAAAGCATCAAGTCAAAACCATGGTGCAACATAAAGCAACACAACACTACACAGAGTGCAAACAGAAAACTGCAGACTTTAAAACACATACAACATGGTCCTATTTCATGCATTTTTGTGTTATATTTCTCAAAAACAACCATACTCCATTTTCCGATGTCTCTTGATCCTTTAAAATGAAACAGGCTGTTTTTGTTTCTGTGCCTTTAACTCTGATTTATGCAAATGACCTATGTTCAGATTGAGTGTCCTGCATTCCAGGCTAAAACACTCTTCATAACTTTATTATGGATGTTTGGAGCTAAACTAATTTAGCTTGGACTGGTGTGTGCATATAGGGCAAGAAAAAGTATGTGGACCTTTTGGAATTTTTTGGTTTTCTGCATTCGACATAACATGTGAGACAAATACTCTACCATGAAATGGGCACCCATGTCTGCACATCAGCTGAAACTCTGTAGAAGTTGAATGATACAAAACATCGGATCATGTGACTAAAATAATAACAAAATAATAATAAGGAAATCCTGATTGTTCATGTCTTTATTGAGCACAACCATATAAAAAACATAGTGCTAGTGGAAAAAGTATGTGAACCCTTGAATTAATGACCTCAAAAAAGCTAACTGGAGTCAGGTGTCAGCATGTCTGGAGTCTTGTTAGGAAAATGAGGTTGGAGGTGTGGACTAAAGCTACTCTAATTCAAATATATAGTCCCCCACCCTGAGAAGAATACACTTATGTGAGCCATGCCTCGCCAAAAAGAGCTTTCAGAGGATCTACGATTGAGAATTGTTGATTTACATAAAGTTGGAAAGGGTTACAAAGGGATATCAACAGATCTACAAATGGAGACACTTTGGGACTGTGGCTACTCTACCATGAAATGGGCACCCAGTCAAAATGACCCCAAGAGCACAACGAAGACTTATCAATGAGGTAAATAAATAACCCTGAGTGACAAAGATTTTAAGGCATCTTTGGAACTGGCTAACATCTGTGTTCATGAGTCTACAGTACATAAAACACTGAACATGGCAGGACACCATGAAGGAAGCCGCTGCTTCCTTGGCAAAATGTTTTGTGGACTGATGAAACTAAGATTGAACTATGTGAAAAGAAACGCAGCACTACATCTGGTGTAAAAAGGGCACTGCATATCATCATGAAAACATCATCCCATCAATAAAGTACGGTGGAGGAAACATGATTTGCACCTGCTTTGCTGCATCAAGGCCTGGCCAGCTTGCAATTATTGAGGGGAAGATGAAGTCCCAAGTGTATCAAAAAATTCTTCAGGATAATGAGAGAATGTCTGTACATCGGCTGAAACTCTGTATAAGTTGAATGATACAAAACATCGGATCAGGTCCACAACAGTGTGGCTTCAGAAAAACAAAATCCACCTTTTGGAGTGGCTCAGTGACAGCCCAGACCCCAACCCAACAGAGATGCTATGGAATGACTTGAAGAGAGCCATACACATGAGATGTCCAAAAAAATACAACAAAGCTAAAGCAGTTCTGCCTGGAAAAATGGGCTAAAATTCTTCCTGAACGATATGCAAGTCTGATCCACAGCTACAGGAAGCGACTGGTTGAGGTTATTGCTGCCAGGGGGATGTAGTGGGGCAGGGTGGTCAACTAGTTCTCAGGGTTCACATACTTTTTCCACTAGCATTATGAGTTTTCATGGTTGTCCTCAATAAAGGCATGATTGTCAATACCCCTAACATAGATGAAGATCAGATCACATTTTATGACAAATGAATGCAGAAAACCATGAAATTCATGAAAAATCATGAAAAGGTTTACATACTTTTTCTTGCCACTGTGCATATACATATATTAATGAAAAACAGTGAACGTCAATGAGGAATCTGCAGAAATGTGCATATGTGGGCTCTATAAAGATTCAAAACTTTAAGAATGTAATTTTCATCAACCTCTTCTGACAGGAAAAGGAAAATTCAGTTTTCCATGATTAAGGCCCTTTAAGCTCAAATGTGTACATTAAATTAGTTTTAAAAGTAGATTATATTTGTTTTCCCCAAGGAAAGGGGCATATTTATACCGTTTCATAATTTAACATAATTTCAAATAGGAAAAATAAAATAAAAATACAGTGTGTTGGGAGTCAATGCAACCTAAAAAATAAAACGTAAATTATGATAGTTATATTCTCAAAATAAAGGTACTGAAGATGAAACCACTATAGTCACAGTGTTTGTACTGTAAGAGGTACAGTTTTTATCTGACACACATTTGCCAATGTGAATACACAAAAAATGACTAAATGTAGGTATTTGGACTACAGAAGATATTGGCACTACAGAAAATCTCCTCAGTTTAGAGCACCTGCTTTCTCTTGTTCTCTTTCTTCTCTCCACATACACAAGATAAAGGTACCAAAAGGGGTCCTCGGAGAGATCCAATAGAAGAACCATTTTCAATTTCCTAAAGAACCTTTCACTGGATGGTTAAATGAAGAACATCTCTGTAAATGAAATGTGTGTTTTAAAGGAGCTCCACATGATGTAAAGATTTTATACCAGTTAAAGGCCAATTAACGAACCATATGTCAAAGCCAGGAGCATTCAGAACATTTTATTGTAGGAGAATATCCATTAATCTGCTTATTTGCTTCAGATTTGGATTGTATACTCTTTGCATTAAGGTCTAAAGCGGTGTGGCTGTACATTACAGAAATGCAAACAGATGGTGGCTTTGCGCTATGAAGGTCATTGTCCGTGATCCTGGCCCCAGAGAGGGCGCGTGCTGGGTGAGGACGGGGGTCCGGCTCCACAGCCTCTCTTTAATTGAAGGGGCAGTTACATTACCCTCTTTAGCCCCTAGCTGGGCTCAGGAGCAGGAGGGGTCTGCGCCACATGCTTTAGTCAGCCTCTCTGAATCTGACTGGCTGTCGGCCACATTTACGCTTGCATGAGGTAAACTGGAAAGAAACACAAAGCGTGGCAGATACTGCTGGGCTTCAGTGCTGCATATGGGCAACAGTCTGAATAACCACAAATATTAAATGCAGTTTTTATCATAGTCATATGATTGACTGCTGGTAATCCAGATATCCACAATTACAGTACAGTAGGTTGTACCCATTCAGTGTTCATTTAGTCAGAGGATGTTTTGCACATTAAAAGATCATATCGTTTTCATTTTTTATTATTTTTTGTTTGTGGCTTTAGTGTCAAGTTTGACACTTCAGAGACCTTTTATGCACTGAAAATACACTTTACATTGGTTTTAATGGTGTACAAAATGCTACAAACCCCACTCCTACTACTACTAAGTGTGAATAACATTCATACTATTAATATTAATGTCATTAATATTATTAATCTTAAGGCTTGTTTTTCAGTAAACACTGTTACCACTATAAGGAAACTGTATGCAGATTTTTGGAAGATTTGTAAGGTAAACATGATAAAATGTCAAAAATAACAATGTTTACTCACATCATTTATCCATATATGATTTGTAATTTGACATGTTCTAAGCCACCTGGCACCATTATTTATTCATTATCCTTCTCGGTTCTATGTAGGACACATTTTCTTTATTTGTAGTTTTTTGTCAATCTTGCTTAATTTAATCTCAAATGAATTATTTCTTATTAACTGATAACTTGGACTGATATTTCAACAAATACACATCAACATACAGCCACCTCACACACACACACACACACACACACACAGAAACGCACACAGAATCACACACATAAACCACAAAAAGAGTGTTTGCTATGTTCCAATTCATTTCAATGAGAAGATACTCTTTACTAGAAATGTTTCCTTTTAATCCTTCCCTTATTTCTTTCTATCTCTCACACTCACACCCTGCCCCCCTCACACGCGCCACATACACACACTCCCCTTCCCCACACACTTAATGAATGACTGTTCACTACATACACCACCAGTCAAATGATAAGTTTCACAGATGTTCAAAGGAAAAAATAAACTACGAATATTCTACAGGAAGCAAACCTAAAAACAATTTTAAGTTATTTTAGTAGGTTCAATTTTTAGTACAGTCAACCCAAAGGCAGCCTCAAAGAAATGACCCGTTGAGTCAAAACCATCATGCAACATAAACCAACATAAGACTACACAAATGCAGACAGGACATGACAACACGGACTGCAGAAAACTGAGGTCCACCTTTGTGTGTTTTATTTACCAAAACACCCATAATCCACTTTTACATGACCAACCACTCTTGATCCTTGAAAATGAAAGACTATTTTTATCACTGTGCCTTTAACACTGGTATGTAAATAGCCTCTGTTCTGATTGGGTGCCCTTTATTATGCCTTATTCAGAAAACAGTCCAGACTGAATTACTCCTCATAACTTTGTCATTGATAGGTGGGGCTAAACTGTTCAAGCCTGGATTGGTGGATAAATATGGAAATGTGTTGGTTGGAAAATGCATTGTAGTTTTTGTCAAATTTGCAAAATTTAATATCAAATTAATCATTTCTCTGATAACACAGACTGATCAACATTGTTTTCACTTCCATAAAAACGTAATCTGACCATGGATAACAAGATCTTCTTCAGCGATGTTCAGACGTTTTCCACTACCATGTTAATCTGCCTGACCCTTACCTCAGGATTAGAGCAGATATTATCTGGATGGTGGATGTCCTCAGTCCTGCAGTGACTCTGACTGGCGCAGGAATGAGTGTCTCAGGCACAGCTTTGTTGTTGGGATTTTTGTACACTGTCTGCACTTACTGATTTATTGTGTGCTCAGCAGTGTGCTCAGCTCTAAGTTCAGTTGTAGTAAAGAAAATTATAATATTAGCATAAATAGGTTAACCATGAGTAGTGAGTGATGACACACCAAGAAGTATTTTGTGCTCCACTGAACACCACAGAAAATCCTTTCTCCCCACTATCACTATAACTCCTCCCACGTCACCCACCCACCCATCAGACTCTATAACTTTTTTCTCCAGAAAATTCACACCCACTCAACAACATCAAGTGGGCTCTGGAGGAATGGCATCACTGGTTCCAGTGCGGCAGTGATCCATTCATCGTCTGGACTGATCACCAAAACCTGCATCCAGCAGGCGAAACAATTGAATCCTCACCAGACGCGGTGGGCACTGTTCTTTGAACAGTTCAATTTCACCATCTCTTACCGACTGGGGTCTAAGAACACCAAGGCTGATGCCCTCTCCCGCCAACATCAGAAGGAGAACCCCCGGCCGGACCCCGCGCCTGTGATCCCATCTGAGCTGATTGTTTCGCCACTCTGGTGGGAGTTGGAAGATCGACTCCACCAGGGGCAGACCTTGGAGCCCCCTCCGGCAGAGACACCGCTTGGACTACTCTTCGTTCCCACCACCCTAAGACCTGAAACCCTTCACTGAGCACATTCTTCGGCCATCGCCGGACATCCAGGAGTGCAACGGACCCTCACTCTCCTGCAACGAGACTTCTGGTGGCCCAAGATAGCTGAAGATGTGCGAGTCTACGTCCAGGCTTGTGCGGTGTGCGCCAGGACCAAGACTGTTAACCAGCCCAGCACCGGTGATCACCAGCCTCTCCCGGTCCCTCATCGTCCCTGGTTGCACATCGCACTGGACTTCATCACCGGACTGCCGGAGTGCAAGGGGAAAAATACCATCCTGACCATCATCGATCGCTTCTTTAAGGCCATGCACCTGGTCGCACTCAATGGGCTCCCCTCAGCTAAAACCACTGCAGAGATCATCATCGAACATGTGGTCCATTTGTATGGGCTCCTCAAGGACACCGTCTTGGACAGAGGGCCCCAGTTCACAGCCAAGTTCTGGAAGGCCTTCTGCCGTCTGATCAAGTCTACATGCAGTTTATCCTCAGGTTATCATCCTCAGACTAATGGTCAGACAGAGCGGGCCAACCAACAACTGGAGCGCTTCCTGAGATGCTTCGTCGCGGATTGTCAGCACCCCTGGGCTGACTTGTCTCACAATCTCCTGACATCCTCCACCACCGGCCTCAGCCCTTTTGAGGTATGTTATGATTTTCCAACCTCCTATGTTCGAACATCAAGAACCGAAGGTTGATGTACCATCAGCCGAACAGTTGGTCCGCCAGTGTCGGCGGCTCTGGACGCAAGCACAAAGAACCATAATCAAGACCAATCAACGCTACGTCCAGCAACATTGCCATCGACACCCACCGGGACGGTTGTTCCATGTTGGCGACAGGGTCTGGCTCTCCATACGACATCTTCACCTCCACATCAAATCAAAGAAGCTGTCACCCCGCTACATTGGACCCTACCGCATCACTCATCGGATTAATTCTGTCACCTTCCGGCTCCAGCTGCCTGCCTGCCTCCGGATCCACCCAGTGTTCCATTCTTCTCAACTTAAACCCTTCATCACTTCTCCTCTGGCACCTACCATTCCGGACCCTCTTCCGCCTCGGATCATTGACTACCAATGTCGGGTATCCTCTCAGCCGGGTCCGTCGGGAGACGGTCCTGGAGGGGGGTACTGTCACATGTACAACTCACGTGACGCGCACGGGACGCAGGAAATGAGCGCATCACAGGGTATATAAACAGGTTGTGAAGACTTCCTCTATGCTCAGTCGTTGAGTTCACTCTCTCACCTGTTGGATGAGCCATCATCTTCACATGAGTACTCACCCTATCTCTTGCATGTTTGTGAAGGCGGGTTCCGGTGGGAATTTTAACTCTATGTGTAGAGCGTTTGCAGAGCAAACTGCGTGAACATCCAAACCTCTCGCTTCTATCCGCGCTTGGGTTCTTCCTTCACGCTACACAGGCACCACTCTAGGCAAGGTACGTTCTCGTCCACCTCACCATTGTGACAAGAGTTGCAAAACCCATTAGACTTCATGAAGAACACACAGGAGTGTCAGGACCAGAAGGGTAGAAGAAGGCATTTAAGGGCTCTGAAATAACTGAAGTAATGGCCTAAACAGTGATACAATAAAGCTCCAAGCTTGATCAAGTATGATCAGAAATTGGCACTTACAAAACCTAAAGCCAAAAATCAGATAAAAGAAATTAAAATGGATTGGAAAATGTCACTTAGAGATCACATAGTATTTGAACTCCAACTCTTCAGATAATTGTTACAGACTCGAGACAGAAATGAATCATCCCTTTTTCATACAGAACATGTACTTTGAATTCTTAATCATCACACTCTCCTGACCCTGGAAACCATCATCAACGTGAATTAACTCTCTCTTTTGTTACGAAGTCTTGATGCAGAGCTGCAGGTAATTATGTGTGAATGACCTGCTGGGTGTGATATTGAGTGATAATGAAGATGGGCCTTCATCCATCCATCTCTGCCTCTTTCCCTTGTCTGAGAGGTCTACATACTCCGGACCTCCATTACTTAACGGTCGGGGGCTTGCAGGACTCTGGCTGCGAGCAGGCATCCAGGCTGACCTTTCTGACCTCTGGAGCTCAGTCTACATTAGCAACTGATCAAAGTCCACAATTCTCCAGCCTGGATCACTTGGATAGAACCATTTCTGTGGGGATGTTGAAAAAAAACTACAATCATAGGTTATACCTTGTTGGCTCTTCTTTCAGTGAATGTTTTACTTTATCATATTTTTTATTATCTTGTTAATGAACATTTTTTTTTAATTTATTTTAGGACTCAAATGTATTTGTACTGTTTTTGTAGCAATATTTGCAAATAGGTCTGCATAGATTCCCCGCCCAAGGAAAACTCCACGAAATGATCAAGCTCTTTTTCAGTTAAACCAGTTGTGTAAAAGGAGCATTAGTGTGAGTGAATACAGTATTATAAAACATACTGTATTCCAACAGCAGAGCTGTTAAGTGTGCAAAATAAAGCACAAAAAAAACCATTGTGGTAAGTGTGGTTTTTTTTTTTTCTCCTGTGTCTTCTTATAGGGCTTTGTCATGATGTTCCCAGCCTGAACAAAAGTTCCAACTTTTGAGGACAAGAGAAGATCTTGAATCAGGAAAGGCCACCACTACAGACACTGAACACCTCAGGTCTGCAGATCATGGTAAAGAACACACTGCACCATCAACAGTACTGTATATATTAAGAATTTAGATTTTTCATTTTTATTGTTTTGTTCCTCACCCCATCCCGTTGAAACGTGAACTGTTTTAGAGGGAAGTTTTCATCCCTGTGCACGATTAGGCAAAGGTAACTTTAGAGGAACTTTTCTTTAGTGATTAATATTTCACCAATGCCGTGCTGAATCAGGGTGCTGGCCTTTTGTTTGGGATGAGGGCCCAGCTTTATGTCACTGTTTGGCATTGTCACTCGCTCTTTAATGGCCTGTGCGAACACCAGCAGACAGCGACGTCTAACGCGAGCAGACTGAGGGGCTGCACTCTTTACTCAGAGTGACTTCATCATCCACCAGGCTCCAGCAGGCATGAAGAACAGGCCCTTAGAAAAAAACATTCTTTCAAAGCAAGTGTGGTTTTAAACCAATTTTAAATGGAAATTTAAATTTGGGTGCATGTCGATTAAATAGCTTAAAACAGAACATTTTATTCTAATGTCTGGGTTTTTTTTTTTATCATTTTGCATGTGATTAACTTCTGATTCAATCTCATTTTAAGATTAGTGGATCTAAGTACCCTGTAAAAATAAGTACTGTAAACAAAAAAGTAGCCCTGTAATGCCAGTGAGTTTCTAGTATTCTGTATGAGGTTTGGGGCGGGTGGGCGTGGGTGATTGACAAAATATTTATCAACCAGAAACCTAAGTTGCATAGAAAAGCCCCCAGCAGTGCTGTAAATTTACAAATGTCTTTTTAATTTTCAGATTGTATTGCTGTATAACAGAAAAATACTGTTTTCCTTCTATTGATGGCATTTCCCTGTAATACTGTTATTTTACAGACCCTATGCTGTAATTTTGTACCTATGCTAAATTTTCCACTGAATCTTTCATTAGCAGCAGTACTGTTAAACAGAATTCCAATACATGGCTATTTATAATTACTGTAACTCTTCATTTTTATAGTAGTTAGGTGCACTTACAAAATTCAGTAAGACTATGAAGATGACAGTAACCAAATGTTTTCTAATTACGAAACACAAAACACTCTAGTTTTGGTATATAATAGCACTAAAATTAACCATTAAAAATAAAATAAAAAACAAAAACTGTTATCCTTACAATTGTCAGAGATAGAGAGTTAAAAATTGCAGCTGTACCAGCTGATTTACATGAAATAGCCAATTAGTGTGAAATCTGACATTTTACTTTGACAAGAAGCTGGACCTTTTTTCTAGAGTGAACTATTTTTAAAGCAATCTGCCATAGTATATAGTAGATTTCTGTAAATATACATGGGTTCTTTACATAATGGTTATTTGATGAGTATAAGCTTTTATCCTATACTAGTTTTGTAGCTCCAGATCTAAACTAGAGAAGACAACTTTAGACACCAAACATATATGGCTGGTTGATAATGTATTTGTTAAGGGGCAATTTGTGCAAATAAGATTTATAGCCAGACTATTGCAAGGATTCAGGTGGACTCCAATGAAATGTACCTAAACTCGTGAAACAAGCTGCACTGTAGAATCTGTCAAGCACCAGCGAAGTAATCCCAGTCGTTATTGCTTTTCCAATATGCACATCATCTCGCCTGTTGTATTTTCACTGTTTGGGAAAGTCTCCAAAGAAATATTAACGAACAACTCTGTTTGACGGCCTGTGAACGCCAGAATCAGAAAATAAGTGTAAGAAATGTTGTTGAATCAAGAGGAAATTCCCTAAATTGTTAAAATTATTCTTAGTGTGTCATTGTTTATGTTTGTGTGTTACAGTTTTGTTGAAGGAAGAAAAAGAGCCATCATAAGTGCTTTGTTTGCAGGAACTCTTCAGGGCTATACCGGGGGGAGCGCTTTGAGTCCTAATACCAGACGAGAAAGTGAGAAGACATGGCTGAGCAGGTAAAGCTTCTCAGAACATCAGCGCCAGAGTCCCTCCTGAGAAATCACTCGCTTTAAAGGGACCGGCAGAGAAAATGGGCTTCTTGAGCCTTCTTTAGAAGTGAAACTATTGTATTTTCCAGGGCAGGACGTTTGCTGTGTTCGTTTTTTTCAGGCACATTTTTATTTGATGAAAGGTTGAACATGTTTTAACCCTTCGAATCTGCAGCTGTTGCTGATGGCAGTTAATTTGGTATTAATTATTTCTAATTGTTAGCTCAACTCGCTGAACCAAGCAGAGAAACTGTCAAAAGAGCAGACTATACACCGTCGGCTTCATTAGCGTTCATGAGAGGAAGAGGAAAAATTTCACTTCATTTGAATTTAATGAAAGGTTATTGTTTTGTTTTATGTAAAAATATAAACTGAGTGTATATAACGTTCATGATGCACCTCATGATGTAATTAAGAATATAATTATGTAAATATACAGTTGTGCTCAAAAGTTTACATACCCTGGCTGAATTTGTGATGTTTTGGCCATTTTTCCGAGAATATGAATGATGTGCTCAAAGGTAAACCTTTGAGCACAACTGTATGTTAGAAAGGGCATAGAAAACAAAGCCTTGGCGAAAGATATTTTATGACAGCTGAAAATGCTGTGCTTGTATCTGTGAATTCTCTCAGGAGCTCTGGAGTGTCTCAGTCTGTTATCATCTACTCAGGACACCTTCCCATAAGATCATTTGTACAGTGCATCCAGATCGATGCATTACAGGTTCTAACTCCATAGTAACCCATTCATTAAACCCTCAGCACTGTCCTCCTCACTTTAAAAGTACCAAATCCATTATCCTCCAGCAGTATCTTCAGCAGTATAATCTGCAGGCATCCCTGCAGTTCGGCCAGCCCCTCGGCCCGGTGCTCTTTAATTTCAGTCAATACGAGTCAAGTGCTGATGAATGCACCCATTTGTATCATGCATGTTCACTGTAATATCCTGCTGCACCCTCCATCTCAGTGCTGTATCAAAAAAATCACAGAGGCAAAAGATTCTCCCGAGAAAATGCGTCTGAACTGCGAACCCTCGGAAAGCTCCCAAATAAATCAAAGAAAAAGCGTCCCTTTTCTGATCAATCCAGTCGCCCTGTTCCTCTCCATTTATTCAGCAAAAATGAAAATCGGATCAATTGATCTGGCGTGAAAACGTAAATATGAGTCCTTGTTCAAATCAGAGAAGGCACTTAGCCTCGCGAACGGTGCTGGTTGAAGGTGCCCTGAAGGTGAGAGGCCTGGTCTTGTCAGATCGGAGGAGGGGGTGTTAGCAGGCAGTAAAGAGGGAGCGCATTAGCCCCCGAGGCCCTGCTCTCGGCCGGGGTGGAGCCTGACCTTTCGGGAGCGGTTGAGTGGCCCCACTGGTGACGCCAGGAGACAGGCCTCCTCAGGTGGAAGGGAATGGCGGCAAGTTGAATTATTCAGCGTGGGCTCCGAGCACTGAGGGAACTGATGTCCCCTGACATGCTGTGCGAAAGCCTCCTTGCCTCCCACCCCCTCTTTATGCCTCAACCACGTCACCCACCCTCCAGGCTGTCACTCCAGGTGTGTCAAAAATACAGCTGGCCAGTTCGATAACACCCTCACTGCCGCCGCTCCCACTTAAAAACAAGAACAGCGACAAGGAAAGACTATTATCCGCAGCACGTATGTGAAGTGGGCAGATTTTCTGGCTTGTAAAGTTGAGAGGGGTTATTGGTGGAGGGCAGCTTTGTGGATGTGATACAGCATGTGTGGAGTTGGAAAATAGAAAATTCTAAGTATTTTGTATTCTTCTTTGTCCAGCTGAGGCATAATTGAGTTGAGTTTAGCATCAGTATGAGATGTAATTTTCTCCCGCTTCTTAAATTCAGCTCCTCAACTACCAAATTCAGTTTTGAGATCCATGAGTGTTAAAGAGAAGAAAACATTACAAAGTGTTGTCATATTAAGAAGGCAGTTGGTAGAGAAGCACAATTACTGCACAAAGATGCCATAAATCTTCTTTAATTCGAAGCCATTGGAGAAGAATCTCCACATAATGTTAAAGTTCTTGCTTATAATACTTTTGGCTACATTTTTTTCAGTCAGTTGCAATACAATTTGTAATAATACTATTTTTTATCAGAATGTTGCTTTATTTTACTATGAATTCTGGGAACTGTTGCTCCTTTTTAACAGTTAATTTTGAAATGTACAACAAGTTCCTGTGAAAAGTAACTATCCAAGAATTCTGCACATGAGTAAAATGTGGAAAAATTAAAGATGCCATTCCACAACATCAACGCAAACCATAAATGATTTCATGAAGGGAAAACCTAATTTTTTGTTTAACTGCATTTAAAATAATAGAACAGTAATACAGATACAATTAAGTAGATCTGAATGGTATGGATATAGAGGATGCAGTCTCTAGGACTACAGTGTCCTTCCAGGACCACAACATTCCTCCAGGACCACAGAGTTCCTTCAGGACTACAGTGTTCCTCCAGGATCACAACATTTCTCCAGGACCACAGTGTTCCTCCAGGATCACAATGTTCTTTCAAAACACAATGTTCCTTCACAACCACAACGTTCCTTCAGGACCATGGCGTTTCTCCAGGATCATGGTGCAACACACCCCAAAAACAAAAACAAAAAATAGACTATACAAATCCCGGACAGGAATAGATAGAGTGCAAAGAGAAGAAAGCGAGAAATGTTAGGGTTTAGGGTTAGGGTTAGGATTCAGGTTAGGTTAGGTTTAGGGTTAGGGTTAAAGTTAGGGTTTACGTTTAGGCTTAGGATTCAGGTTAGTATTAGGGTTAGAGTTGGAAACAACAGTCTGTTTATATGGGAAGGATATGGTTAGTATCCACTTCTTTATGTATGGGTATAGCAGTGGTGTTTTCTGGGCATCAAGACTTTAGTTTTCGGTTTCAGTTTTTTCCTCTATGGAGCTGGAGAATAAAATTGGAGAATAAAGCTGAAATAAAGTTGGAGAACAGAGGGTCAGTTCTGTGTGAGTGGACCGTTTGGAATCTCTTTTAGTTCTCGCTGATGTTGTTCATCACTGCTGTCAGATCAGACTTTGGGAGTTCTTAGCACTTACATGAAGAGGCCTTCAAGTCTGACCCTTTAAAAGTGCCAGGGCACAGAATCTACACCACAGTCTACACACACACACACACACACACACACACACACACACACACACACACTCACACACAAACACAGCCTCTCACGCCCCAGCAAGGGCTCCATTCACAACCTGTGTCCATGACAACAGGTGAACATGCATTTGTCAACGGAGGTATTGTACTGTTGACTGTAGCTGCTTGACAACAGTAGCTAAGACATATTTGAGCTCTTTCTTATGTAAATTATATACTGTTCTACCTACAGAGTGAGCAATCAGGTGACATCTAATACATTATGAATGCTCTTAATGTATCTTATTGTAACATAATTAGGTGTACAGGAAATAACAGAAAAATTACACAGTATATATTTAATCTACTCACCTAAAATGAACATACAGTACTGTGGAATACCATCTGGAAAGCATCTGATCACGAAACACAACGATCCCAAACACACTGTCAATTCAGTCAAAGCACGCTGACAGAAAAAATCATGAAGGAACACTATCATAGACCAGCCTCCCCAAAGCCCAGATATCAACAAGTAGTGTGGAATCATCTGGACAGAGAACAGAACAAAAGAAGAGCTTTGGAATGTCCTTCAAGAAGCCTGGAGAACTGTTCCTGAAGACACTTACAGAAATGACAGGAAAGCTTGTCTAAGGGAGTTCAGGCTTTGAACGTTGGTCATAATTGTGCTCAGACCAAATACTGACTTTAAAACTGGTCAGAATTAAACAAGCTGTCTTTGTGTTTAAATTTTATTCACATGTATGTTTGCACATGTTGCAATAAATCACTGTACTGACTCATTTTCATTCAAAATATAAAGAAATGAGTGGTGGCTCAAGACTTTTGCATAGTACTGTACATGGTCATTAGCCCCTTAAATTCCCAGTCTTTTTTTTATCATAATGCTTATTATTCAGTAATTATTGCAGGGCAAACTGTTATTCTTAAATGACAAGAAGGACTGTCTGTATGACATCCTGGATGGTTAAAAGCTTAATCATAGATACTGAAATATTCCTTATATGGCACATAATTAGATCTTGTTCATTTTGTTATTCTATATAAAAATGACACATGTGAGATAAACATGCATGTTGCAATAGCAGAAATCCATACTGCAGCTTAGTGGTTATTTCTGATTTATTTGTGTTTGTGGACTTATTTGTGACTTGCTTGGCTGTGGACTGAATGAGGTGTGTGTGTGTGTGTGTGTGTGTGTGTGTGTGTGTGTGTGTGTGTGTGTGTGTGTGTGTGTGTATAAGGAGGAGTGGAAGACTCAGAGGAGCTGTATGGAACAGATGGTCCCAGCGCGACACTGGACCTCCGACAGAGGAAAAATCAATGCTCATAACTTCAAAACAAAAAAGAAATTAATAATTATATAGGAACACAAGATTGCTTTGCATCAGTGTCGCAATCTAATTAATAGGTGTTTTGTTTGTGGCTTGTTGGTGTTTTTTTTTCTTTTCCTCCCCTCCTTTTCTCCAACGGTGACAATTTATGCTTTTTAAGAGCGGAAGGCAGACTGTGAATGCTCCAAATCAAGGCTGTCTGTGTTCCCACCGCTCCCTCTAACACACTTTCCCTCTCTGCCTCACCTCTCTGCTCTTCTGCTTCAGTGCTGGTGTTTTACCAACACTTGATTTTAATTTTAATCCTGGAGAACCAGTTATACTGTTCTTTATTATAGAGGAATTGAACCTCAGTTACTTGACTGTGTTTGAATACGTTGTTTTATGATAAAAAAATTCTCCAGATTTCTCTCCAGTGTTTCTGATCACCAGTTCCAAATCAATTAATTGCACCAACAGGTTTTGTATTGTAAAGGCAAGCATTTTCTCTGAGACAAGTGAAGCAGTGCCGAAGACAGTTAATAGAAAAGAACTGAACCACCTCTCTCACCCACAGGGCAGCAGGTCCAGTTATGCACTCCTGAATTTGTGGATGGCTGAGATTCAAAAGGTGAAACCAGTGATGGGACATAACTCTTTTATCCCGCTGTGCCATTCAGTAGTCTTCTAACAAATGTTGAAAACTTGGTGTGATCTTGTAACAAGAATGCCTGGAGACCACCCTTGAGAAATTTTGAGTTCGATGTGGCAGAGTTGAGCCTGAAAAAATCAAGCTTGTTGTTAATCCACAAATGTAACCAAAAGTATAAATTTGCTCTATCGGTGGGGGCGGAGGGACAGAATAGCCATCATAAAGCAACTGTAATGAAAGCATTGTGAATATATATATATATATATATATACGTGTGTGTGTGTGTGTGTGTGTGTGTGTGTGTGTGTGTGTGTGTGTGTGTGTGTGTGTGTGTGTGTGT
>JBBJLS010000001.1:13784927-13796278 GCA_037577275.1 Bryconaethiops microstoma
ACATATATCCATCTATCTATCTGTCTATCTATATGCCTATATTTATATAGGTAATTTTGACTGATCGGGGATGGGGGCTCATAGTGTGCGGGTGATTGTGTTGCTGTGTGTGTTATAAGTGCTATTTGCTCTTTTAAACACTCTAGCGCTGTAAAGATAGTTCATCATTTCCAAGGCAGGCATTTCCAAGCGCTTCCGAGTGCACATGTGCATGTGTCCAAAAAATAACCACTAAATAAACTTGTCGCACTTCTAAAAAGCCAATGAACTCGCGGTGTATTTCTGTGTGTCCTGACACTCTGCTGTTGTTGTGAAAATGAGAATCCATATTTGGCACAGGCAGATGAATGTGGTAAAAGTTTGGCGCTCGGAAGTCCTGAACTGCCTTTTACCTTCTCCGGCCCTCGAGCCCGGCCGGCTGAGTGGGGGGACCAGATAAACACGGACACGCTTAATTGGGCTGTGTAATAACGAAGAGCTCATTATTTTAGCATTAGGCGAGAGTAAAGGAGAGGGAATGCACCTGGTTTGGAGCGAAGCCGGCGCGGCAGGTACAGGTGCATTCACCAGTGGGGATGTGTCCCAATTAGACAGTGTGAACAATGGGTGTTTTCTAGCCACAAGGCTACCCCCCCATCACCAACACCCCCACCACCCCCATCTCTCCCACTGCCCCACCCCCAACCAAAAACTGCATGGAAAAAACAGAAAAGTGTTAAGGCTAACCTGGAATAGAAAGAAAGTTTATTATTTTGAGGAATATTCATATTCATTTAGTTACCTGGACCCAAACATAGCACACATTAGAGAGAGAGAGAGAGAGAGACAGACAGAAAGGAACAGAAAAAAGAGAAGCAGAGTGTATGAGAGAGAAATAGAGAAAGAAAGAAAACACAAGAAAGAGAGAAAGACAGAAAGAGAAAGATAGACAGACAGACAGAGAGAGACATAGAGAGAGAAAACGAGGGGGACAGAGAGAGAGTGTGAGAGACAGAGATAGAAAGAGAGAAGCAGTGTGGGAGAGAGATATAGAACGAATGAAAGTACGAGAGAGAGAGAGAGAGAGATTTGGAATGTGTTTCACACGCGAGGCCCTGCTCTGCCCTGCTCTGCCTTGCACATGAAGTCCAGATTAGATTATAGACATAATTAGAGGATATATTTCCTTTTATTATAAGTGAATAAACGTCTTTGTGCGTAGGTTTGAGATTTTTTGAGTTATTACTGTTTAAATCGTTGCCGCTTATTACAGGAAATGACTTCTTTCTGTAAATCTGAAACACAGATCGCGTTAGTTCAGAGCCGCAGGCATGGAAACAAACCTCGCTCACGTCTTTCTCTTTTCTCTTTTTGTTTTCAGCCCAGGTCCCGGACAACGATGAGCAGTTCGTTCCCGACTTCCAGAGTGAAAACTGTGAGTAGAAAACTTGTATTGTTTAATTGACTGTGCTTAAAAGAACTGCACTTTTTAAATTACAGCATCAGATGTTGTTTTAAGCGTCAACAGTTAAGTCGTCACATTTTAACTGGGTTTCGTGTCTCAGCACCGAAAATGCTTGGTAGTGTGAGCATTACGTTGAACACTCTCTCTTCTGGGTGTGTCTTAACGTTAAAATGCTGTCAGCCCCGATTAGAGACTTCATTTTTTGATTTTATGATATGAAACAGCCAGTATAAGACCCTCTCAGCAGGTTTTGTGTATAAGTCTCTATGGCTCTGCCTGGTTTGACTGTGAGCACGGTGTACAGTTGGCTCTGTGGGTTGTGCGGTGTGTTTGTGGGTGTATTGAGCTCCGGTAGTGCTTTAAATGGCCATAGGAAGTAGACTTGGCTTGGAGTGGTCAGCGGACTCAGTGCCAGTGTCGGAAGTGGCATGGACTGAGTGTGGCACAGTGGGGTGCGATGCCAGCTTATGTCTTAAAGAGAAGCCAAAACAGACTGGCGTACAGGCCATGAAGAAAACACGAGTCTTCGTTTCAATACGGGAGTTAAACCCTCAGAAAACAACACAGGTTTGTGTTCCTCAGGAGAACAGAGGTTTACAGCTGGGTACCGTTCTGTATCGTCCTGTATAGACCAGTAAAAAAGGCACATGACCCACATTCTGCACTGGCAGAATCAGCTTATTAAATATTGTGAAAAGATTTTATGAAATATGCTGAGGAATATTTTGCAGATTGTTGTCATTATGTCAAAAATTATATCATTAGAAAATTCAAGCTGGTCTTTACAATGTGTTACGTGATGAATGGACCAATAGTGATGGTCCAATCAAACATTAAATATTTACATTTTTTTCACTTCTCCTGTAACATCTCAGAGATGTTGCGACGAGTACAGTAAGCAGACTCCTGCTCGCCTCCCTCTGCCCTGGTGCCGCTCCCCCGGCCGGGTGCTGGGAGTTGGCATGGTAGGCCCGAGCAAGGGAAGAGCAGGGAGGAGTGGAGGGCCAGGCAGATGGTGGGAGGGCGAGGGCGCGGTGGTGGGGTTCCTGAACGGGCATCCTAGCCTGCAGCCCTCCCATATGGGTCCACTCTGGCACAGACTCACGGTCACTTCCGCTCCGTCGCCGCTCCCACACAAACACAGAGCTAGAGACACGACCAAAATAAACCCGCCGATCCGGAACATCACCGCTGAGAACTGAAACTGAAGCACAGGTAACCAGAAACACACGGGAGCGTGAATAAATTATTTTCCCCAAAATTATAGTCTGATAATTGCACATCAACTCCATATTTTTCATTACAAGTTGTTATTCTTTATGTCATTTAACAATGGACCCATGTAAAAAATAAAAATAAGTTGTATATATATATATATATATATATATATATATATATACACATATATATGTATATGTATATATATATATATTAGAATTCCTAATAATAAAAAACCAAGTATGGAAAAATACAATATATTCAGATCAGTTTGTAATAACTATATGTCCTCAATGTAACAGCTGTAAGTCCAGTTCTCACATGAGCTTTCTTTGAGTGGAAAAAAAGAACTAAGAACAAAGAAAAGTGTGAAGATACAGGATAATTTTTTATCAAAAATAAAGAAAAGTGCTTCACTCATTGGGGGTTAAAAAAAGAACAAAAATGATCTTCTTTTGTGAATGACGTGTTCCAGCTTACCTGTGAGTGCACACTTGCCACTCGTAGATGACATACTTTTAATTAAATAAATAGCACATATTATTGACTAATAATTGAATGGCATATTTGTCGCAGCTAATAATTGTTTCTAACGTGTGGCACATCATGACCGAAATGTTTCAGGCGATCAGCGTCTCTGTAAATTCTTCATGCTTTACATGTCCTTAAAATATCACCAAAATTTTGAGGATATGAATAATAGCAGTAAATGCCATGAACAAGTCCTTCGTATGGCCATCCATTAACAGAAATCAATGCATTAGTAATTGCTGCAATCTTGCAACGGTCACACGCATGACATCCCCCACCGAAAACAGGCTTCAGCGTCGCCGAGGAGCAAATACATTTTCTATTGATTTGTATACTTTTGTTCTTCTGAGTAAAATCTATAGTGACATTTTTTCTCTCTCTGCTCTAAGTGGTTCTTGGTTTGGTTCTTAGAAAATGCTTTGGTGTTTCTGGAAATTGTATTTTAATGAAAACAGTGCAGAGTTTAGTTCATTTTGCATTGTGTGTTTAAAATTTAAAGCTAATGAAAATGAATCAAAAAGTATTAAATGCATTTGTCCACATTGATATTATACTGAGCAGTACATCTAACCGATGGTAGAAGTTACATTGTTGCACTGTTATTATTTTTATTATTTATGTAGTATTTTTCAATACAATTTCATTCATCGTAAAATTATTTTCTCCGTTTTCTCATAAAACGTCATGAAACAAAGGGTGAAGTGACTGGTGGCAGTGAACCAGTGAGTCAGTGAGTGATCGGTGGTGCAGAATCCATCATCAGCAGCTGTAATTCTGCATCTCCACCCTCATTACACCCTCGTAATTAGCTGGATGGAGACTCTGCTTAATGGGTGCTGCTCTGTTCACCATTGTCACAGATCTTTACCCAGTGCCTTCTTGACCTCCGATCAATTACCGCAAAAGGTCAGTTTTCTCAGGGGGTCTGGAATCAGCAACTGTGATTTTTCCACCCTGGTGAGGACAGCAGTCAGTCAGGACTCAGGAGAAGATTTATCTGGCTTGTCAGCCTCTCCAGCCTCAGTTTAAGTGTTGCTGTCTAAACGTGGCTGGCTGTGGCTGCTGGATGGAAGGATGGATGGTTGGATGGTTGGATGGGTGATTGGATGGATTGATGCACGTGTAGGTGGGCTGATAGCTGAATTAAATAGAGGTTGGAGAGTCAGAAGGTTCTCTCCGTTTTCAGCCCCAGCCAGTGTCAATAGCAGCCCAGCGCTGGTCCTCGACGCTCCACAGGCTGAAAAAGAGCCCGTCTGCCTGCATAACTGACTTAGTGTTGATCTTTTCAAGGTACGACGGGAAATTCATCAGCAATCATTCAGCCCTTAACTGCGCTCCGAGGCAGGAGGAGTGGTGTGGGGAGGTGAAAGGAGCGAGTGATGGATGGTGCTATTGTTGTCTGGGGGAGATCAGCATGTTGCTAAAAGAGAGAGAGCGTTTTAAATGGGTCACACCCACACCAGGAGATGTCATGTCTGAGGGAGAAGATAAGTGATGCAGCGTTACTGTTGGGCTATAGGCATGTCATACCAACTTTTCTGTTTAGACAGACGGCCAATTAAATGAGTTCTTGAGAGAGATACTTGAGAGCCTTGCTGTTTTTGTAGCTCATTATTTTCTTTTTCTGGTGAATTGATCATTTCCATTGGTGCCTTTTTCCTCTCTTTGTCTCCCACATGTGCGCGTGCAGTGGCGTTTCACGGGCTGCAGCTGAGGATCAAGCGGGAGCCCCACAGCCCGTGTACTGACCTGGGTTCAGCCTGCAGCCAAGAGAGGCCCTTCAAGCTCCACTATGGAGAGAAGTGCCTGTATAATATCAGGTACTTCATGCACATACTGAAACAGCATGCAGCTTTCAAAATATGCCCCTGAATCTGCATTTTTTGTAGTAGATGGTACAGCAAGAATCCCTTCAAGCAGTTATTATCTATATCTATCTATATCTATATCTGTATCTGTGTTTGTCTATAAACTGCCTATATTTTATTCATTTGTATGCACAAGTAAATCCTAACCCAGGCACATGTAGTTCCAGTTTCTACATTTTATAATTGTTATGTATCTTCATCAGCAAATGTTTACATGAAAAATGATCAAATGAGGTGTACTGACATCAGCCCACATTGGCATTGGTGCATTGCTGTTGAAAAGGTCAATGCAGCCTGTTGGTGGAATTCATAACATATCCGGCCATCACACACAGTGCATATTTGCAGTATTAAATATGTCTAATTAATATGACATCTTGTATATATATATATATATATATACACACACACACACACACACACACATACACATATATAAAAATTATATTTTTCTCCATCTGGCCAACCCATCACAAATATTTTTATGGATTTTCTGATATATTTACGCGACATTTCATTTGAATTTACCTCTGCATGGTGTAAATTGGGCTGGAATGAGCTCTGTTCTGAAGGAGAAACCTGCTTCCACAGGCCTGTTGACACTTGAGATGATCCTGAGAGTTCAGTCGTAATGATTTTCTCCTCAGAGCTGAAACCTGAAACTGTTGAAACTCATTGAAATCTCCTTTTTCTGTAAACAACACTCGACGGGACGCGGTCTCATTCACAATATAAAAGTTGAGGTATCAGTGTCAGCTTGCACTTGCGCCGAGGACCTCGCATGTTCAGGGTAATTAGCGCAGGCTCTCTCATGCTGATGTTTCCTAATGAATAAACAGAGATGTTTAATCTCAGTAATGCAAGAGCAGCACCAGGCAATTCAGGGCTGTGTCTGAAATGCCACTTCCATTATAATTCCATAATAAAGTGATATTCAGAATAATGTAGCACAAATTATTTCAGGAGAAATAGTCCTGGAGTGCCTGATGGGGGTTTAACCAAACTGCTCTCATGATTTCAGTGCCTACGAGCAGAAACATCCAGTGGGAATGAAAGCCTCCAGCCCAGCCACGACCCCCTGCAGCACACCAGTGTCCCCCCATCAGCATGTGTCTCCGAGCGCTGCCCCCACTCCCAAACCAGACAGGACGTACCCCCACCTCGCCCCCCCACAGCCCCTCCCCGATAGCACGTACTCCATGGACCACAGGTATTACAAAACAACTATACTGAACAACTATAAATAAAAGGATGTCAAATAAAACAAGTTTCTTTTATAAGACGAAAGAATCTGTAACAGTGCATGTCTGACATCCTATTAACTGGTTGTGTTGTGATGCAGAGTCACATTCTAGACTGTCCTTTAACTTTAAATGCACTACTGAACTGTTTCATCACTTAATAACTCACTAAATATCTAGCACATTCTCTATTATATTATTATAATTATGATTATATTAGGTATTTTTGTGGTGATGAATAAAAAAGACATTTTCTGCTTAATAAAGGAACTCAGATGATGAACATACTGTAGATTTATTTGCTCAGAAAGCATATGGAGTGTTTTTAGTAAATATTAAGTGAGTGTTGGTCAGTGTGTGCCAAAACTTTTGACTGGTGGAGCTGTGAGTAGATCAGATGGCTTTGGTAGATCAGTAATGATGAATAAAAAAGAAATGTGACATTTTCTGGCTTATAAAGGAACTCAAATGGCGAATGAACTGTAAATTGATTTGTTAGCAAAGAATTTTGAATGTATTGTCGGTAAATATTAGGTGAGTAACATGCAAATGTAGAAAATTTCAGAGTGTGCCGAAACTTTTGACTGGTAGTGTATTTCTTGTGCTTCTAAGAAAATCTGAAGCTACCATTAGATACATTGTTATTTCAACCATTTCCAAACTTCAAAGCCCAGTATTTACAGTTACTATCCAGAACCCAGTTCCACCGGTCAGTCCTTCAATAAACTACAACAGGTTCTGCTGATGTGGTTTAAGTCCATGTGATGGCAATCCAGTCTGTGTCTTAACTGCACTCATAAGCAATATTTTGTAACATTTTAATGCATTCATGTTTATTTGTACTTAATATAGTACATTGTGTTTATTTGTTTTACCCTTGCAACATATAGAAGGAAAATGGTTCTCAGCTTACTGAATGTATTTATGTGCATCTTTAGATTGTATGTCAAAGAAATGATATTGAATAATTTCTGTCAGTCCATTTGTCATGAAATACAGTTTTTTGAACAGAGTAAAACAAAATACACTACCAGTCAAATGTTTTGGCACACTCTGAGATTTACTACATTTGCATGTTACTCTCTTAATATTTTACGCTCAATATGGTGTGCAGAAACGTTTGACTGGTAGTACAAGAAGAACACTTGATTGTTGCACTTTAATAAGTGTGGTTTTATTTAATCTAAACATAATTACATACATCAGTTCATCTTTATATCACATTTTATTTAAATCCATTTTTCTCATATTTATACTTAACTGTAATTTTTTTGGTCAGACATCATACAGCAAAAAGCATTTCAATGTGACAAATAAAATTTGACATTTGAACTGAAAAACACAGTGACGGGCCAATGATATAAAACACTGCTTCATTTACCATCAGTTATTTCAGCTTCTGTTCTGATGTTGCGGCTGTGATTTGTGTTCTTCCTCAGGTTTCGACGTCAGCTGTCAGAGCCGTGCCATTCCTTCCCCTCCCCCCCCTCCATGACGCCGGATGGGCGACCCATGTACCACAGGCAGATGTCTGAACCCAGCATCCCCTTTCCGTCTCAAGGGTTCAAGCAGGAATACTCGGACCACTTCTTTGAGCACACGGTGATGGTGGGGGCCCCCGTCCCCCAGTCCTACCCCCACTCCATGATGATCAAACAAGAGCCGAGGGATTTCACCTACGATTCAGGTGAACAGAGACTCTTTAGTGTAATGAAAACCAGCAAAAATAACATATACTACCAGTCAAAAATTTTGACATTTTCTTCATTTGCATGTAACTCACTTAATATTTATTAAACATATACTCAATATTCTTTACTAACAAATACATTTACAGTGTGTTCACCATCTGAGTTCCTATATTAGCCAGAAAATGCCCTATTTTTATTCCTCACTACTGACCAACAAAAAGCCACACAATTTGTTTTTTTGGACATATTTTCATTTTTAGTCGTTCACTCAGCAACTTTCCAGTCTTTAACAAGAATACAAATCTGCAGTTTCTATAATAATGGAGTAAGTGGTAAAAACCTGTAGTGTGTAAAAACTTTTGACTGGTAGTGTATGGTCAGAATAAAGTTGTCCATGTCAGTTTAAGGTAACAAAACAAGAAAAAGAGTTTTTAGGAATGTCGAAAGGGACACATCTTCGTATAGGGTCTTATATGTCGTGAGAATGTTTTGAAGTTCACTGTCCAAGAGTTTAAAACATGTTTGTGTGAGTGTGCGCGACTCGTCCTGTCATCCCAACAAATGAATTCATTAGACACGGCTCACAGATGTTTAGCATTTGGTCAGCAGGAACAGTGAGCCAAAAATTTGCTAATAACCCCCCCACAGCCCCCCGTGGAAACCTCCCCACGAGTCTGACAGGAAAGAGTCTGAGACTGTTCCGGTAAACTCTGTTTTTGCAAAGAGAGATAGTGGCTGTGTGAGCGATGAGGCTGCTGATAGAATTAGTGCGTTATTAGAAAAGGGGGCTCTGGTCTCATTTCCTGAGGGCCTGGCTTGAGAGGGGAGGAGAAGGGGCCCCTAATCTCTCTCTCTCTCGCTCTCTCGCTCAGGCCAGGGCCCCGGGCGGTGGGCCCAGCTTTGGCATGAATGGAGTGCCGTTCGGTGGCGTTTTCCATTCATAAAAAAGTGGAGGTACACTGAAGAGGCCTGTCAGGAAGGAATGCAAGGGCCGGCCCTCAGCTGCTTCCTGCAGGGGGTATTCAGCTCAGGACAGCAACAGCACGGCCTGTTCTAATGTTCTAATCCGGCCCTCCGAGAAAGATATTTCTGTGTTCATTTATTATATTACAGTTTCTCAGAGATCCATTTTTTGTAGAACACATTTTTAAAAAATGCAAAAAAATGGAACTCTGAGAATACAATTTCAGTCCATATATATATACCTATTTCAGTCCATATATATATATATATATATATACCTATTTTCAGTCCATATATATATATACCTATCGGATAACAGCTTCAGCAGCTGTTATCCGATAGGTATATATATATGGACTGAAAATGAGAGACTTTGAAAGACCTTCAGGCAGCCTGGAGAACTGTTCCTCAAGACTGCATTAAAAATGCAAGAAAGTCTGGATCTTTGGAAGCAAAATATGAAGAGATGAGGGGGTACACATACATTTGCACAATGCTGCATAAAATTACTCAAAGTACAAAAAATTAGCTCATAAACCAACAGTGCTGTATAACTTGGATGGAATGTGGGCATGTTATCTTTGCAGTGTCGTTTCGAAGAATTTACTATAGCACATAAAAGAGCTTGTTTGTTGTGTGCTGTGGAGAGGATGGGAGGGCAGCGGCTAATTTAATTAACGGTAATTTCCTCGACAGGCCCATTACTCCGATGAGGCCTTGAAAGATCTTTATAGGCTTGCATGAACAGGGTTAGCTGTTTTATTGAGCATTCACTTACTGAACTGTTGCTTTGCTTTGATTGAATCAGAATGAGAGCAAGATGCAAGTGTCAAACACATGTTGTCAGTTATCGGATTCTTATATACATTTGCTTAGGTGTTTTGTTAAAAACATGCCACTGAATGCACCAGCAGTGCGACTGTTTCTTTAATGTTTGTTTTTGTATTTGTATCCTGCAGAAGTGCCTAGCTGCCACTCTGTTTACCTGAGGCAAGAGGGATATTTGGCTCATGCAAACAGAACTGAAGGTAAGTGCCACTGTTTAAGCTTCTGCTGAACTTTATTCAGAGCCCAAGCTTAAAACAGGTGGACGTTCCTGTGTGTTTTTACATGGAGAGAAAACAATGTCCTGTTGCTGCAGGTTGCATGTTCGACAAAGTTGCCAGGCACTTCTATGACGACACTTGTGTGGTTCCAGAAAAGGCTGAAGGTGAGTTTTGTTTCTGATTGTAACCATGTAGAAAACAAAACTAGAAACATTGTGTTTAAGAAAATGAGACACGATTGAATTTTAAATAAACGAGATGGAGAAAAAGCCTGATGAGATCATTGGGTTTGTTGGTTATTTTTGGTTTTGTCATTTTTTGGAGTTTTACAATAACACAGATACTTTGCATTACATAAAAAAATAACTGATATCATCCTCCTTTACTATTTGAGATTGTGTATCATATGTGAAAGTGTGTGGACCTGTTTGGTTCTCCCTTGACGTGCTGGGTATCTCCTGAGAGAACAAGGCAGAGCGTTGGCAAATTTAATTATGGACTGACCTGATTGGTTGTTTGGCTTTCCGCAGGTGACATAAAGCAGGAGGCGGGGCTGTATCGTGAGGGCCCGACGTATCAGAGGCGTGGCTCCCTGCAGCTCTGGCAGTTTCTGGTGGCCCTGTTGGATGACCCGTCCAACTCACACTTCATCGCATGGACCGGCCGAGGCATGGAGTTCAAACTCATCGAACCTGAGGAGGTATCAGCATTTGTCGAATAAATAAATAAGATAATATAACCCTTTATTAGACCCACAGGTGAGAAATTTACAGCAGTAAACAGTACAAAAGAAGAATGTAGAACCAGCATTTTTGGGCTTGGAAATATCACAAAAATGTGCTCACAGTTATCACAGTGTTCAGTATGTCGCTTTGCCTGCCTTTATAGATTATGCAGCACTGCATTTAAACCATTAACACCTTCCAGTAACGCTAAGAACATCAGTGAACTTGGGTGTTATTCCACCACTGCACTCCAACATGGTTAATTACTTTATTCTTCATCACAAATTTAACCCAAACCCAATTTAGCCAGTTCACGACTGCTCAAAACACCACTCTGTGCATTTGCTCTGACCTTGTGGGCATGTTTTGATGACCAGGGCTCGTTTTTACACAGCAGACCTTTCATGTCCATCCAGCCCGAACAGCCAACCGAGAGCTGAGGGCTGAATATTTCAGGCCGAAAGCGAAAGCTATGTTGACTGGCTGAGGGTCCTGAACAGTGCTGCATTTGTGAGCTGCATGAGGGACAGCATGGCTCACTTTGGCCTCTGTGTGTCTGTGTGTGTGTGTGTGTGTGTGTGTGTGTGTGTGTGTGTGTGTGTGTGTGTGTGTGTGTGTGTGTGT
>JBBJLS010000001.1:13801850-13821032 GCA_037577275.1 Bryconaethiops microstoma
TGTGTGTGTGTATGTATGTGTATATATATATATATATATATATATATATATATCATCATGACAAGATATCTTGAAATCAATTCTGCCTGTTTTTATTGATAGATGTTACTATGAAATATTCCCAGTTGTTTTATGCAGCATGCATTCTGGGAACACTTAGAAACCATATTTTGATTAAGAAAATTTTTTTTTTATCCATCATCCAAAATTCTGTATCTATTTGAAACACTTTCTGGATACAGAAAAGAACAAGTATGACTCAGAATGGACTTTTATTTCTCTTATAGGTGGTGATCTTACAGTCATAAAAATACAGAATATATATTTTTGTCTAATAACATAAACCATAAAAAAAAATATGTGGTCTATAATGCATTTTGGAATGAAACCCTTCAAAAACAAGAATTTCTGAGGAGCATATGTGGGGAAAAAACCTGCTTTTAAATCAGAGGTGTTCTCTTTGACTTGGATCAAACCTGAGCTTTGTCATAAAGCATCTCTGGCTGGGGTCCAGGGGGGACACAGCTGGAGTGACTGACAAGTTCAGAGGGTTTTTGAAGAACGTCTGTACAGCCTTTGCTCTCCAGCCCTGGTGCCAATAAGTGGAGCGGTAGAAAATGTTAGTTTAAACGAGCTGAAGAGCAAAGAATGGCTTAGAAAACACAGCAATTTGAGAGTTAAAGCTACTCCACATTCAGGTCCGTTTACAGGATTGGCCCAGAAAAAATGAGAGAAGTGCCGTAAACCTTGAGAAAAGAAATACAATGAAGTTACAAGCTCTAACAGCTCAACCATTTTATTTAACTCTCAGCACATCCCTCAGTAAAGCAAATGTCCTGAAGTTCTGATGAAAAGATGAAGTTCGAGTTTATTGTTGTGAGCCATACACTCTGTAGGATCTGTCATAGTTCTGCATGGGGCAAAAACATCTCAAAAGTGTTTTTAAATAACTTACAGATTAAAGTCCACTGCCTAAAAAGTCCCCTTCATTTAAAATGTTTCTATGACAATGGAGCACCAAACAAACATGCACATGTAAAAGCTGGGAGCTGTGGTCACATTTGTCTGTTAAAATGACCGTCACGGTTTCTAAGAGGACACAAATGACAGTGGTTTATTCAAATATTGCAGATTGAAATGTCATGCAAAACACCCTCGGCCCTCAAAGCACGTCATGTTATGGATTTTTTTGCTTTTGTTATGGGGAAGAGACCTTGAAGAGTTGAAAGGGCATCAGGACCAAAAAACAACTATAACTCTTCTGGACAAACATCATTTCAGGGTCTATAATCAATAAACCTAAAGAAATTACGGCTTCCTGAAGCTAAGACTGCTTCTCCAGCAGGGTGGTGTAGCACCTTGGAGTCTATTGGAGTCTTTTAGAATGGCAGCCTCATTCCATGTTTGTGTATATATATCCCGTCATTTCTTCATGTTTAGCTTCCGAAGATCCAGACGTTCTTGTAATTTTAATGTAGGCTTGAGGAGCAGTTCTCCAGGCTTCCTGAAGGACTTTCAAAGACTCTCATGTCCACGTTCTCTTCCCTCAAAGTAGAGACGTTATACAGCACTGTTGGTTTATGAGCTACATTTTTGTACTTTGAGTAGTTTTATGCAAATATTTATGCAGGATGGTGCAAATGCATGTGTACCCCTTCATCTCTTCATATTTTGCTTCCAAAGTTCCAGACTCTCTTGCTTTTTTAATGTAGTCTTGAGGAACAGTTCTCCAGGCTTCCTGAAGGACTTTCAAAGATTCTCAAATTCAGTCCTGTCCCTGAACCTGACTACTTTCAGAGGAATGGTTTTGTTTGTTAAGACACACAGTGAGCTACATATGAATCATTCAAGCATAACAAAGAACATCTAACTTAAGCCTTGAACTAGTGAAGAAACAGGTGCAGATGATTCCAGATGATCAGGTGGTGATCAGTAAACTGATGGTGCTGAATGCTGAGTGGTTGGAATATCTTTATTAGGCATTTTGCAACCGGTTGCGGTAAAACATTTGTTCCCATTTTTTGTATCGGTGCACCAACAGTAATATATATGCTAGTTCATCATTTGTTTCACTCCTTGATTTTGGGCTTTTTAAAAAAAAGAGTTTGATGCAGTATGTAAACACTGCACAAAAGTTTCAAAATGTACTATTTATTCCCCCGACTGTATTCGTTTGTATCAAAACAAAGCTCCGAAAACAGCCCATTAAACCAACACATTTACATACATCCACTTATTCAATGGTTTAGCTCCACCCATTCACACTGAAGTTATAAGGAGTGTTTTAGTCAGGACTGTTTTTGTAGGCAGCCTATCAGAATAGGAACAATTAACATGAGTGTTAAAGACACAGTAACAAAATCAGCTTAAGATAAGGAGTTTGAAAAGTGATTGGGTAAAACTGATTTACTGCAAAATAATGTGGACCTCAGGCAAAGAAAATACAAGATTAGCCCATTAGGAATACCTTAGTTTTCATTGTTTCCTGTGGTTACACTGAACAATAAGCCCTGTCACATAATAAGCCAGGATTTAAAGTAAAGATTTTTTTTTACAGAAAGGTTTTTGATGGTCACTGAACACATCTGCATTATATAAAGGGGAGTCAGTGATTTTAAATAGTTTTAATAATGTCTCACATTAGAGTTGGACCACAGCTTATTAATAATGATATTCAGCGAACCTCAGACAGTGAACTGAGCTAATCAGAGGTGTTGGTGCGATGGCCTGCAGCTTCAGATCTGCACCTGGAGCTGTGATGCTGGTCTAGATCTATAGGCAACATCTTCACCAAAATGTAATCAGACTTTCCAAACCGTGGAAGCGAGAGTGGGCTTCATGGTGTGCTGTTTAATCTGTGAATACAAATTCTTCATTCCAGCTGCCCTGTGATCTACATTCACCTACTGGATGCAAAGAAGCACAAAATGTGTCTTATGCTACTTTTATCTGAACTTCGCAGTGATTTCAAACCTCTTAGTCTTATTTCATTCTCCAGTTTAGCCACTATCAAAGGTCACAGCCCCCATTAATTTTATCCCCAAATTTGCTCTTTTGTCTTTATAATTATTAGATCATGGACAGTACTCAATCTGTACCACATGGCAGTGGTCTTCTAAAGTTTATAAACTCATGGTAATTTCAGATCTCTTGTAGTTCATAGAACCACAATGTACACTACGAGTCAAAAGTTTTGGCACACACTGACATTTTCTACGTTTGCAAGTTACTCCCTCAATATTTACTCAAAATACACTCAAATAAATCTGCATATGTTAATTTTATATTTTTATATAATATCATATTTTTTATGCATCATTACTGACCTACAAAAAGCCACCTAAAAATTTTAATTGTAATGTGGATCACCAGGTGAGTGTTAGATATTTAACAAGCTATTAAGTGATGAAACGTTTGACGAGTGGATTTAAAGTTAAAGGAAAGTCGAGAATTTTACTCTGCATCACCAAACAACCAGTTAGTAGGATGTCAGACATGCACTGTTACAGATTCTTTCGTCTTATAAAGGAAACTCGACACCTTTTCATTCATAGTTGTTCATTCAGCAACTTTCCAGTGTTTAACAAGAATAAAAATCTGCAGTTTATGAAGTAAATGGACAAGTGGTAAAAACCCATAGTGTGCAAAAACCTATGACTGGTAAGTGCAGGCAAAAAAAACTTTTCATCTTCATAAAACGTCATTGTCAGTATCGCAGGAAAACTATAGCAACAGCTGAGTGCCAAATCAATTCATCCAATCTCTTAAAAAAAGAGTATTTAACAAACATTTTGAGCACATGTTTCAGGGGTTTGACAGTAATTCTCACACCTGCCGCTCTGTCGCCCCCATTAGTGGAGGGGTGGATGTTAAGCCTTTTAGCCTGGCTCATGCCGTCTATCCACCCCTGTGTTTACCAAGGTTCACACTCTCTCAGTCTGCTTTACAGCGTGCAGTGTTTGCTCACGGGAAATGGTTTATGTTGCCGCTGCGGACCACGGCACAGATGTGTTTGCAGAGTGAAATGAAACCAAATGGGTCCAGTGTAACCAAATGTGTTTGGAGCATCTCAACAACTCTGCTTTTTAATGTACATAAGACAAGCGGAGGAAAAGGGCACTTACTGCACCTCCGCTCACAGCCGCTCATAGCAACACCAAAAAGGGCATAAATCATTCATACGGTAATTCCCTGAGACGCCTGCAAGTGATTCATGTCGACTGGTGTCACTTTGCCACACACTGTAACAATTATAGTTACACTGCATTCATCTTAAAGGCACGTGGCTTCGAATAAATGTGTTTCTAAAACACTGAATGCATGTCAGAACTTTGTCACTCCGTTTTTTCTCTTACTTTTTATAATAAATTAATAACATTTCACATTTTACATTTGGAAATGCAAGCTAACCTTTATGTTTACATTCAGTGAAAAACTGGCCAATAGAACTGGTCAGTTTCTATGGAATAAGCATTTCATTACATGAATGGGATGGTTCACTGAAATGTATCATTTTCCCCTTTAACTCATTATCCATAACATGTTTATTGTCCCAAGTTTGCTTCTAGGCGAATGTAGTTGAAAATGTTGGAAATACATGACACCCAAAACCATCCCTGTAACATACATGAAAGTTTTTCCTTGACTTATAAAGCTTATACAGAAGTTTAGTAGTGATGTCAAATATTTAGAAGCGTAATTTATCACTTTTGTACTTTTTCTCTGCAATGCTTGCCACTTTGTCGTGAACGGTGAATGTATTTGTAGACTATGCTCGCAGCTCTTGATAATTCTTGTGAAGCTCTTGTGTTGAAAAACAACAACAGAAAAAAGTGAATGTGAAGGTGCTTGGTTAAGCCCACGTTCTGAGCTCAGATCAGATCTACACACCAAGGCTTTGTTTGGCAGTTGCTCTCAGCGAGCCGATCAAAGTCGGCGGCAGTGCTGCTGACTCCAGAGAGCATCACAGCGCTGGAACAGTAATTGACGCTGAGCAGAGACTGAATTCAGGCATCGCCACTGGTTGACACTCATTACGTCCTGCCCTGTTGTTCTCTTTATGGCTTTACGACGGATGAAACGCGGAAGGGCTGGCGTTTCTGTAGGAGTCATGTACGGCACTGATGAAAAGTCCTTGATGTGTGTTCACAAACTGGTGAAACTGGTTCTAATGCACCTCTGTGGCTCTGGGTTACATTTGTCAAAGAAGGAGAACAAGTGAACATTGTTGTTCATTTTCCAGAAGTTTAGATCCACAGGATATTTCTTTGGAACAAAATTTATGTAATGTTGAGGAGCTGCCTGCTGTAATGTCAGATAAAGTAATCATATAGCATAGTCTGTTTTCACTGTTTTTCTTTTTCATTTGTTGCTGTTAGGTCACCAAATCTAATTATATATATATATATATATATATATGTAACCACTCTGGGTTGAGGCTACCTGGAGCCCATGTGGCTCATATATATACATATATACTACAATCTTGTGATGACAGAAGAACAACTGTCACATCCCTAAAGTAAGCTTTGTTTTGTGTTAATGTGAAGAACCCTTTCAAACCTGTAAACACATTTGTAGGCACTTTTGATGATTCTGTAAAACCTTTCGGTGGATGGTTCTCTAGAGAAGTGTGTTTGTAAATGAGATGTATTAGTGTTTTATATGAAACTGCACCCAATGAAAGATTGTAGGAATAACCCTTAAATTATTCAAGAACCTTTCTTTAAACCTTTTAAAGGTTCTTCAGACTCCACAAATCTCATTTATAACAAGGTTCTTAAGGGAATTATTCTATTGTGGCTTCATGACACCTTTTATAAGCGTGAGCAGCACTGAATAAACATCGGTGATAAAAAAGAGAACCATATAATCATGTGATGGTTTGGTTTTAAAGACTGGGATTCATCTCCCGTGGCTTTACAGTGCCGGCATTGTCTAGAACATATCCAGAATGAAGCTTTCATTAACAGACCTGTGCACAGATAGGTACAATGCACAGCCATGCAGCGCACAATGCTGGAGTTCATGGAAGGACAAAGCAGCTTCCATGAAAGAATAGCAGTGGTGTTATATATCATTGATGATTTGCCACATAGGACAAACAGCACATTATGTGTCATATGCTCACTGCCGGCAGCCTCTGCCATCGTTTTGTACACAAAACAGGGTCACACGCTGTTTGAAGGCGTCCCAGCCAGTCAGGCTGCAACTGGCCCCCTTTGCCACAGCATCACACAGCGATGCTGGCGAATAAAGAGGCTCTTCACCTTCCACAATGTCGTTTGATCTCTGCCATCCTGTCGGGCACACACAGGTCTGCATAAGACTGTCCTCAGAGAGGTGGGCCAACCCATCTGTCGCCAGAGAGAAAGAGTGAGAGGGAGAGGAAAGGAGAGAGGGACAGGAGAGGTCTAGAAATATGATCCCCCAAAGATTTGTATTCTTTAAGGTACTTTGTAAGGCCTTTCATAATCTTCCCCTCACACCCGTGAACAGACATTGCATCAAACTGCCCTTTATTTAAAGAAATGACCCCACAAGCCATGCCCCTGTGCCCACGTGATATCCACAGATGAACTGTGGTCATCGAAAAGCCAAGGATACTAATAGGCACGGCGTCAAGACTAATGCTGCCGAGGTAAATTTAGGCCCAGACATTTATAACCAGTCCTGGCTCCTGAAATAGCCATTAAAAAAGAAACCTAGAAATAGGTTCCTTGAATAATGATGTTTCTTTCGGTCCGGTTGCTTAGTTTTTACAGAGAAATTGGATCTCTGCGCTAACATATGGCCTCTGTGTCAAATCTGATAAATAATGTATTTATTACAATGTACCTTAACTCCTTAATGGTGAAAATTAATGAGCCTGACCCCTAAAGGCAACAGGATTGCAGTCGTAACCCTTGAGGACACAGACGCGATTTCCAGCTCTCTTGGGAAACGGGGTAAAGTGGCATCAAATTGAACCCCCCTCAGGTTGTTAAATTAAATAAAACACCTCTCAAAACAGTGTCTCCAAAAACAAGACATGTTAACATTTCTTTTACTGAAGGCTTGATTAGCCCGAACCAGCGCTGGCAAAAAAATAATCTTGAATACAGCACGGGAGCAAGAACAAAACAAGAGTTCTGTATGTTGATTGTGGAGCTTTAAGCTTGAGAACTGTAGGACAATGAGAGCACTTTGTGCATAAGGTGTATTTCTGTGATGGTGATATTTCTACAGCGATATATGATTTCTACAGTGGTATTTCTGCATTAACAATCAGTGACTGAAACTTTGTACCAGAGCGGTCAGAAGCCGATTCAGCTGATTTATACTACGGCTGCCCAACATGTGGACACACCAGCAAGTTGATTTATTTAACTTCCTTTTAAATAGCATAATTATAATGGTATAAATCTCAGCTTGAATCATGTCTATCTTTGTTTGTCGTCTGTGTTGTTCTGTGGGCTCTTGACCCACCACAAACGTTGCACTTCGGTCCCATAAGGTGAAAACTTTGAGGACTGTCATTGTGTACAGACATTAATTCATTATGTACAGACATTAATTCAGACATTGAATGTTTTGATTTTCTATGTGAAAATGCTTAAATATCACATATCTCAAATTCAAATGCATATTTGCTTTTTATTTGCTAAATATAACATATTATTATAACATATAACATATAATGGCATGTGGAATATGTGGACAGTCAGCAATTAAGAAGACCCCCTTTGTCTAGCGGAATTTGTAGCCAGCTAACAATTTTTCTCTTCTTGATTCTTGCCCCACTTTTTCCTTACAAGCCACTTCTACTTAAAATGTAATAGATCGTCTTAACTGTTGCAACGTTCAGTCTCAGTCACAGTCTCTACTCAGAGACTGACAGAGATATTCAGATACTGAAGGCTATTCTAACAACTTCATCTCTCACTTATTGAGATTACATTACATTATCATTTTACAGAAGCTTTTATCCAAAGTGACTTTTTGTGTGTCACAGATGTAGTGAATGTAGTGTTAGGAGTCTTGCCCTGGGTCTCTTATATGTAGTGTGGTGTGTCACCCAGAATAGGAATCAGACTCTACTCTCCTGCTTGGAGAGCTCTGATGTTATCCACTACACTAACCAAGCACACACATTACATGAAATGAGCTTACAGTTTTGGTTACCTTCTGATGACCCTTCCATGTAGGTGATGTTTGTGCAACAGCCCTGCCCAGTGGGCCGCTATCGCCATGCCAGCCAGATCCTTCTGTATGTCCTTGGCAGTAACGTGGGGGGGTTGCTTTGCACAAGTGACCTTTATTTCACAGAATGTTCTTGGTTTTCCAGATATTCAACAGTTCTTCTCAATTTCCATTTCTTAATAACATTTGGGACAGTGCTGATTAGCAGGAGGTGACTGTATATCATGTGTAGACATTTTTGTTCTCCATAGGTGTCAAATATCTTTAGTCTTAGATACTCAGTCACTCATTAAGTGGTTCTGGACCAACTGAAAGAGAGGTCCAATTTTGGACATGCCACATTTTATTTGGTATGTTATTATATATGACTGTAGAAATCATCAGATGTTATTCCACTATATTAACTTATTTTTAACAAACCTTAATTTGACCAGGAATGCCCAAACTTTAGCAAAAAGACTGCATTTAATAAGTGGGTTTTTTTTAGATTTCTAATTGTAGCTTGATATCTTACTAGTAACTGTTACTATTCCTTATAATTATGTCGCTAATTGGATTTCTTACTAATAACTCTTACTATGTCGGATTGCTTGAAAGCTTATGTTTTAAAAGCTTTCTTAGCTTATTAAGTCATTGTAGTGGTCCCTATATATAAAAGCCCACCATTGTCAAAGGAAGAGATCATTTTAAGAACCCTGGCCAAGTTAGATGAGATAAAATGTGCTGCACTAGCAGCTTAACCCAGTGCTTAAGCTTTGAGAAAACATACTAGCTAATGTAAGGCCCTGTAAGTATAAGCTCTCCTAAAATTCATGTTTGCTGTTATGCTGCTTCAGACAGAGCACACGTGGTACGGTGTTAGAAGGGACATTTATTTCATTCTTTTTTTTTTTTGCCTTAAAAACAGATGGTTCCTTGTGTGTGGAGCGGAAGTGTCTGTTAACTCGGTTGGCTCATGATTGGTGGCTGTTGTCCAACGACAACACGGCGATCAGGGAGGGGTGTGAGCAACCAAGCGGCTTGCTATCTTCAGATGTGCTGTGAAGAGAGCAGAAGGAAGTCAGGTGGTTCTGCTGCAGTGCTCTGCTGCTCTTCTGGTCCACAGGCCTTGTGCTGGGCTCGGGTTCGAGGTACAGATGTATGCAAGCCTACAAACAGATCGAGGACATGAGCACTGGTCCCCAGTCCATCCAGTGAAAGTCAGCCAACGAGCTCATGATGAAGCCTGCTGGGAGGTTAATGGGTTATTTGTTTAGCTTCTGTTCAGACTCACTGCTGTATGGAGATGGACAGCCAGCAGTGGAGGAGAAGGCTTGGCCGCTGCTTCAGCACCAAAATGCTGCAGACAAACAGTTTAGCGCCCTAGCACCTTTTGGTCTTACATTTCTAGGGCAAACTGGCTAAAGATTACAACCATTGTGCATAATATAGTAATTAACTCTATTTTATGCACAATACTATTGTGCAAAATATTGTAATTATTTCATGATCAATTGAGTAATCTGAGTTTTCGAAACAAAGACCGAGCAATAACAATGGATGCAGCTTTGCACAACATTTCTAAATATCTTACTGGAAAACAAGAATTGCTTCTAAACAAGCAAATACAGACCATGCACATACTTATGAATCCAGTAGTTGGCGCTGTGGCTGTGTGCATGAAATACAGTGGTGGAGGAAGTAGAAGTGTAGACCTAAGAGGAACTACAGTTTCCTAAATCAGACGGGGAGGTTTTGACAGCTGCCTGATTTAACAGGAAAGCAATATATACAATTTGCACAAATCTAGAATATATATTTTTTCATATTTTCCCTCTGCTTTGCATTTGTTTACATTCAGGTTACCTTTGGGCAAAAGCTCAATACCCCGTTTAGCATTAGTTCAATACTCCAAGAAACCTCTTAAGGCAGGCAACATAGGCTTAAGGTGACATGGGCAGGAGGGATATCATTAGGGAACCACCCTCACCCCGTCACCCACATATGCTGTCTAGATTGCTTGTAGTTGGGATAAACTATTTTTCACCTAAATTTTTTATGGCTGAATTGATTTAAAAACCCGAATAATGCAGTGGGTCCAACAGACCTGCAAACATTGTCTGATTAACAAAACTTGAACACCACAGAAGGGTTAACCCATTGTCTTGCTATTGTCTTGGCTTGTTTTTTCCTTCTGCTCAGCTTTAGCCTAGGCTTGTTTTTGCAAGCTGATAGCTGTAGCTGCTAGCCAAATAGCTGCTAAATTCTGGTTTATTTTCAGCATTAGCTGTGAGCTTTTGCCTTTAGCACAGGAAGATTCTGAAATTCTGGCTGGTTTTAGAAAACAGTTTACATCAGGTGATATGTGTCATTTTGAACTGGGTTCATCTTAGCCTAAGACTAAAAATTTGAACAAAAACCTATCCAAGACATACAGATCACATGTCTGCCACCCTGAACAGAACAACACAAAAACATTTTGTCCAGAGTAAATAATCATATTAGCTATGCAGTGTTAGGAGTTTTTATCTAACCTTATTGTGGAGCATGGTGTACTCAAGTTGATCAATATATTAGCATATTGCTATTTTGGCTGAAATGGGAATATAGACAGACAGACAGACAGACAGACAGACAGACAGACAGATAGATAGATAGATAAAAGATAGATAGATAGATAGATTATTATTGACAAGTGCAATTAATTATTCGTAGGTGCACAAGATGGTAAAATAATAGTAAATACTTCCACTACCACTATTACTGCTACTACTACTACAACTACTACTACTACTACTACTACTACTACTAATAATAATAATAATAATAATAATAACAATAATACTACTCCAAATAATAATGATAATAATAAAAATAATAGTAATAATAGTAAAATTATAAAAGGTGACAATGCTGCTGTTATTTAGATTTTTTGGCTCCTTTTTTTTAGTTGCTGGCGAGCTTGGTTGCCCTGTACATTATTTTTTTAAATCCTCATAAGTTAACATAATTTAAAAAAACTGTCTTTGTACAAAGCGTGACATGTTCTATGTGCTTGCTTCACACTGGAACATCCTTGCTGCTGAACTCTCAGGAGGCTCAGTGGGAGGGTATTTTCTTCATCACAAAGGAAAGCTTTTCAGTTTGCTCCCTGGCCAACCCTAGCACATCCAGAGTTCACTGTGTTTTCTATATAATGAAAACTCCATGCCTGACTCGTTCATTTAGCTTTCTTTTATTTCATGAGTAAAAAGCCTTTACAGCAAAACAGCTACGGATTTCTTTTCTCATCCCACATTCAGTGTTCAGATATTTCTCAATACTGACACTGTTAACTGACCCACTTTAACATTAACTATAGCAGAGAATTTCTGGGAATTTCAGGTTTTACATATCAGGTCATTTTAATAGCAGTTCACCTTTTGTTAGCCATTCCCTACCAAAGGTCTTCTTTTGGCTCATAAAACACACTCATAAAATAAAATGTACAAATGTAATTTAAGTACATTTCAAACATATTCATTCTATACGGATTTTAAAATAAAATACAGTTGCGTTTAATGCACTTCAATATTTTTAGTGTGTAACATTTAGTTTTGTTCTATTTTTACATATATTTTTACATATTACAATTAATTTCATCCCATTTGAGTCTTTCTAGGTTAACTCCAACCATACATACAACCATGGGATACAGTGTGTGTGTGTGTGTGTGTGTGTGTGTGTGTGTGTGTGTGTGTGTGTGTGTTACAGCATACTATTTTAACTTTAAATTTAATAACTCACATTTCTCAAATAATTCAAGAAATCCACATTCTGGCATAGTAAATCTCCTGACATCTCCACATACAACCAAAAATGATAAATAATGTACACGCAGTTCTGCATCACTCTCCCAAGACGATCTGGAATCCGTCAAGTTGGAATCTGAGCACAAACTCAGTGCTCCATATGGTTTTATTTGTGTGCATCTGGCTCAGCAAGAGGCATACAGTTACAAACCTATATTTCCAGCTTTATTCTCACCTCGCTACGAGAGCCAAACGTGAAAATTGAAGGCAGAAGGATCGTGTGACGGGATTAATTAGACAAGGCCAAGTGAAGTCACACTCTTCATGGCAACACACTTGAACCTTCAATTACGCACTGCACAAAGCAATTAAAAGCCTCCTTCTCCTGCACTGTCCTATGGAGTCTACCTGTTACTGGAGCTCTCGCTCTCTGTAGGGTCCCCCCAGGGACACCAGACGGACCACAAGTCCAATCCGCAGGTCGGTAATTACAATTGATCAATTGTTGTTGGGAGGTGAAATGACTTGGTTGTTTTAGCCTGGGCTCAATTTGAGGGCTCCGTTTTTAAAGTCTTATTTATATGTCAGGCGGTTAAGAAAGAAAAGGGAGAGAGGGAGAGAGAGAGAGAGAGGGAGGGGGAAAAACCAGAGAGAGAGAATTGACAATTTCTAATCATGATGGCTCTTGGCCTTTTTTGTTTCTTTGTTTCTGTAGGACTGAATTGACAGAGAATTGGCCAATTTTACACACAGTCCAGTTGAGCCCACTCTATTTCCCCTGGTCATTTTTACAAGTTGGTGTAAGAATTTGCGAATAAAAAATTTGCATCATTATTCTGTGTGTGTAAATGGCACTGAGCCAGCAAATACAAACTTGAAGCTTTAGATAATCCTCAGACTTTTGTCTAAAACAAACTTGTCTAAGAACCTCAGCAATGCTTTATTTTGATGCTCCACTTGATTTGTAGATACTCACCAGCAGTTCATAACCATAACTACCACAAATCTATAACCATAACTACCATCAGTTCATAACCATAACTACTACCAATCTATAACCATAACTACCACCAATCTACAACCATAGCTACCATCAGTCCATAACCATAACCACTATCACTGCAATATCATAACCACCAGCAATTCATAACTATAACTACCAGCAGCTCATAAAAATAATTACTACCAATCTACAACCATAACCACCAGCAATCCATAATTAGATCTACCAGGCACCCATAACCATTATTACCAACAATCTATAACCATAACCACAGCAGTCTAAAACCATAACTATCGCCAATCTATAACCATAACTACCACCAGTCTATAACCATAACTACCAGCAATCCATAACCATGACTACATGCAGTCAATAACTGTAAACACCAGAAATCCACTGGTAAATAGTAACTTTTAAACAGTGCAGGTTGATGCATTGTGCTTAATATTAATAGGCACTCTAACCAAAAGAGTAAATATGTCCACTTTGAGGTTGACTTTAAATTCAATTGAACTCCTCCTCTCCCAACAGGCCCAACCCTAACTGTAATGCAACACTGATCCTAAAACCAATGCAGCTGTAACTCTATTATCACATACAGTAGTGTGCATTTCTTCATGTTTTGCTTCCAAAGATCCATTTTCAAAGAAATGTTTTTTTGTGTGTTAAGACACACAGTGATCTATGTATGAATCATTCAAGTAAAACAAAGCACATCTAACTTAAGGCCTGAAACAGTAAAGTAACAGTTGCAGATGATTCCAGATGATCAGGCGGTTATGCTAAGTGGTTAGAATACCTTTGTCTAGACACCTTGTATCTTTAGACACTCTGCAGACTGTCACAGTAAAACATTTGTTCCCATTTCTTTCATTTAATCGGTTCAATATGCCAAAGATAGACATAAAATAGAATTTTTGCATCAACAAAGTGATTCAAAGCAAATTCTAAAGAAATTAGGTGGCTCAAGACTTTTGCACAGTACTGTGGCTTGAGTGGTTGTACTGGAGCTTTAGAGAACCATTAAAATGTGGGTGCAAACTGTAATGAGCTGTTTGAGAAGGTTTATACAAAAACCTGGTATATAGAAGGCTGGTAATTCATTGTAATGTCAAGAAAATGCAGGCAGTTGAACATGTCTTTGAAACCTATGCAACACAAAGCAGTGTTTGATAGAAAATGGTCAGTGCTGTGATGAGCTGACAGTAGTAAATGACTCTCAGCCTGTGTTTCACAGAAGGTTCTTTCTCACAGATCTGATTCACTTTACTCTGCTCTGGTTGGTGCCGGGCTCAGGGATGGTACCTCCAGCACTGCCTGCATCCATACGGGACACTTAATTGATTTACAGACCACCACCACCCCCCAGCAAATGTGCTGCTGGTCCAAGTCCTGCTGACCGGATGGTGCCAATAAACTTTTACTTCTACATTTAGTCTCTCTCGCTCTCCTTCTCTCTCTTTTTCTCTCCTTCTCACTCTCTCTCTCTTTCTCTCTCTCTTTCTCTCTCTAACATCATCCCTTCTTTCCTTCTATGTTTAGCCCAGAGCCCAAACCTGTTTGCTATGAATCGAGACACAACAAACAGAAAGCCATTAAGAGAGCAAGAGAAATAAGGAAAAGAGGAATAGAGAGAGTGTGACAGAAGAGACAGAAAGAGAAGAGAGAAAAGGAAAGGTAAATAGAGAGAGAGACAAAAGACAAAGAGAGAGGGAGAGGGAGAGAGAGAGAAAGAGATCTGGTCTCTTCTTTAAATTTAGCCTCATGAAGCTGCAGTTTAGTTTATTTCTTATTTACGGTGCAGAAAAAAAGTGTTTGATTTGATAACTTTCCCACCAGGACTGCAGGCGTGTGATTTAATTTATGCAATCCCATGTACAGACCGTATTAGGTTTATTTTTGTGTGTGTTTACGCTGCCATTGATCATTTCTGCCCACTGGATATTCCTTAAAAATTCTCCCTGTATGAATATGCAAAACATAGACGGGATGATGTTTGGAGGGGGGGAGTCTGAAATTATAAGCTAATTGCCCTCTTTTTTATTGCCAATGTGGATAAATTAAGAAAGAACACAGCAAACTGTGCGAAGCCGTTATTTTGTTGTAAACATTTGCATTTTTTTTTCAGTGAATATCAGACCCGAGCTGAAGAATGTTCGTGGCTCTGGCTCTGCTGTCGTGATGTGTACCTTACTAACTCGATTATTTTCCCGTTAGAAAAAACAGACCCTAACTTGAACGATGCTGGCCTTAATTCTCATTGAGGCAGTAAATTGACAGACCTCCTTTAAGATCTTGACAAGTAACAAAGATTTAGTGCTGAAATTATGATCATTATAACAAAATGACTGATTCAGAGGGCAGATGATGAGCTATTAATTTAACCTTGCCTTCCTGTAATAATGCTGGACAGTCTGCCAGTTATTAGATCATAATTAGCTCAGGCTATCTGCACGGAATCAGCAGTGCAGGGGACCAGGCACCGGGCTGCTGTTGAGGGGGAAAAAAAATCTGTTTGTTAGATGCATCGTGATTCAAACATGTCAAAAATCAAGTTTCCAAAAAAATTTGGACAGGAGACATACTGCATGCAAGTTGTGTCAAACAAAACTAAAAAAAATTTGGAAACATGTAGGGCTGCACAATATATTGTCTGCTAATCACATTATCAGTATCTATAATACTGATATCACTGAAGGCTGCAATGTGCAAAAGACCCTCTAACCAATCACAGCTCCAAGTGAGTTACTGGATGTTCTGATGAATTAAAGTATTCATGTAACCCAACAGAAGTCTAATTATTTTAATCTATAGCCATTAAAGGTGTTGGCAAGTCGGTGTATGAATGGGCGGAGCTAAACTGCTGTAGTGAGAATAAGGAGATATATTTAAATGTGTTGGCTTTGTGACATCACAAAAACTAGGATTTGAAAACAGACTGTTTTGTACCTTATTTCACATAAATGGACTGTATGAATTGTGCAAGTTAACATACTATTTAAAACAATATTTACACTTTTTAATTCAGAAAAGTAATGATATGAACCCTTTAATATTGTCAAAGGCATTGCAATTACAATATGTAGCAGTAAAATTGCAATACTAACATTCTGTCCATATCGTGCAGCTCTAGAAATAATAAATCATGTCATGCATTTCTCAAGGAGTAGGAAGAAAAATAATCTGTTGTAGTTGATACCAGTCAGTAAACCATTAAGCAAAGTCAAAAGCTTTCACCCAACTCAGAAAATGGAATTACAAACTCTATCACTGCCAGTTCTTTTACTGACGCCGTCCCCAAACTGCAAGTTCGTTTACAGACAGCATACCCGCATTGCTAGTTCTACTACTGACAGTGTCCCACACTGTTGGTTCTTTTACTGAATGCGTCCCCACACTGCTAGTTCTACTACTCACAGTGTCCCCACACTGCTGGTTCTATTACTCACAATGTCCCCACACTGGTGGTTCTTTTACTGACACCATCCCCACACTGCCAGTTATTTTACTGACAGTGTCTCCACATTGCCGGTTCTTTTATAGACAATGTCCCCACATTGCCGGTTCTTTTATAGATAGCGTCTCCACATTGCTGGTCCTTTTACTGATGCTGTCCCCAAAACTGCTGGTTCCTTTACTGACAGTGTCCCCGCATTGTTGGTTCTTTTACTGATGCCGTCCCCACACTGCTGTTTTTTTTACTGACAGCGTCCCCACACTGCCGGTTCTTTTACTGACAGTGTCCCACGCTGCTGGTTCTTTTACTGACAATGTCCCCACATTGCTGGTTCTTTTACTGATGCCATCCCCACACTGCTAGTTCTTTTACTTACTCTCCCTGATGAAAGGTGAAATATAAGTAAAAACTTTACTTACTTTACTTAACTACATAAGCCTATGGGCACCAACAGCACCTCCAGAGGAAGATTTTGCGGCTCACAACAATCTTTTCTTTGTCTTATTAGAAATAATCTTCTTATTTGGAGATTATTGAAGTCTGACTTGTTTCTCCTTAAGCCCGACCCCCTTTAGGAGAAATAAGGAGCAAAAGGAAAAAATCAACTTCAGACGGAAGATCTTTTGCTGTTCTCATCGACTAACCTTATGGATCTCAAAACGGTCTGACTTGGGTAAATGAGACTCGAATTTGATCATTTAAACAAATTTCAGATGTTGTACAGACTCATTTATGAGCCAGTTAAGTTTTCTTTTGGATCTTATGGTTTATCTGAAGGTCTGATGATTTGAGACAAATAAATGAGAGCACTGAGAGAAACAAATGAGCATTTTAAGAGCTTAAACTGGGATCGGGCTGAGATTAGAGGAAGACTCTTTGTCAGGAGCTGAACTTAAGAAGTAGGAGAAAATGGTCAAAATGTTAAACTGAGATCAGCAATGTTTAGGAGAAAAAGGCTGACAGAGAAGAGTCTTAATCTGCCCATGCACTGACAATCGTTTTATCACTGCATTGCAGCCCTCTGAATCATAATCGCATCAAATCATGAGGTACCTAGACATTCCCACCCCTTGTCAGAGTGATCCTCCATCATGCAAATATTTCATGATCTATTAGATGTTTACAGAGCAGCTCTGAGGTTCTGTATCTATGGAGATTTCAAGTAAAACTGTAAACATACTGTGGCAAGGGGCCATAATGCAAAAAAAACCTTTAAATCATCATTCTGCCATGTTATTACTGAAATTGTATGTTTTAATTGAGCAAAAAATATGAATAAATCAACAGAATGTTTAACCAAAACATGAGAGTGGAATAAAAATGAGCACAAGCACCTACATACAAACACAAACAAAACCATACACACACAAACACAAACACACACAAACAGAAACACACAGTAAGGAGCCTCACACAGAGACTGTGAGGAATAAGCATGTGTGACGAGATGGGGGAGAGAGAGAAACAGAGATGAGGTGAGAGAGAGAGAGAGAGAGAGAGAGAGATAGAGAGGGAGAGAGAAAGGGAGGGAGAGAGAGAGAGAGAGAGAGAGAGAAAGAGAAAGAGAAAGAGCTCCAAGTGGCAGTCAGCCATATGGAAGTGTTGTATGCAGAACTGGCCAGCAGTTTGTTGTTGTGATACTGTGACCACATAAACAAGAAGCATTTAACAAATGTTTTGATTGAATGTTTCTGTTAAATTTCATATTAATTATCAGCCAGATTAGAGGGCAGTTTTAAACTGGTCACTTGTGTCCAAACAAAAGAGAACTGTCTTTCCTGGGGGACCTTCTCACAAATCTACTGGTGATGGGGTTTTTTTCCATTTTTGTTCTTTATTATCGCTTTCTCTTATTGTAAAATGGCTTTTTCAGTTTTTTTCTGTTCTTTTCTTTTCTTTTCATCTGTACTCCAAACTTTGAACATTGAGACCAGAGAAAAGAAAAGGCAAAAATGGTAAATGGGTTAAATGCAGAGGAATAATTTCATGCTGTTCACACTGTGTGCTGTGATGTGTTCACGTATCACAGAATGGTCACTTTCACTTTCATGTTGGGCAACAATTAACATTTTAATCATGATTAATCGCATGGTTTTCTGCAATTAATCATGATTTGGTTTGCAAACACTAACACAGTAACACAGCTGCAGTGCAAATATTTCTTGTAAATCTCAACTTAAACATTAATGTAATAATCAAATCAAATATCAAACCTATTTGCTAATGCAGGTCATCCACGTTTTATCTAGTTTGTTATAGAGAAACAAATCACCCTCCACATGTAATGGTCAGGTGTCCTGTTACTTTTGTTCATATAGTGTATGTTGACTTGTGAGTATTTGTATTGTCCATCATAAGAATTTACAAGTTTTTAGACATACGTTTCTTTTAGACATAAGTTTCTTCTCTTTTTGCTACTGTACTCTTCGGGGAAGATTTTACACTATGGTTGGAACATTGCTGTGAGTATTTGATCGTGTTCACCCACAACAGTAGATACTGATGTTGGATGAATAGTTCTGGACCATGGCGGGGCGGAATTATATAGCAGCTGCAAAGGGGGACCAACTCCATATAAAAGTCTATGTATCTGAGTGCAATGTCATTAAAGTCCCTGTAGGTGTAATGGTCAGGCATCCCAATATTTTTGTCCATATAATATAGACAAAAGTAATGGGACGCCTGACCCCTGCGAAAACCAGCCGAGACGGTAAAGCGCTGCATGTTATGAGCACAAAAATACAAAAAAGCAACAATCTTTCAAAATAAAA
>JBBJLS010000001.1:13825179-13849687 GCA_037577275.1 Bryconaethiops microstoma
TTAGTGCAGCAGAATCAATAAGTATTGGTGGTCCCAGTCCAAACACATCCCTGATGAATTAATTTGCCTAAACACAAGTTAGAGTATTAGAACAGCCTCCATTAATCATGACCGATACAAAAACAGCACTTTTGAAGCACTCTTAATTCTATACCTGTAAATGGTAGTTCATTCCCGAGCCCACAAACTCTCGGAAAGCATCGTAGGTCCTCTTCCTCACCCAGCTGTCAATGACCATTCGCTCGGTGCCAAAGCGGATCGTCTCAGTCTGAAAGTCCCCTTCCTGATCAGAGATAGTTGTGTTAGGACTACATTACCCATGAGGTACCTGCTTCCATTCCCAACATTCACATCATTTCTTCCTCACCTCCACGGCTTTCAGCACATCTCTGAAGACAGACCGCTGCTTCCTCTTGTCTGTCTTGGCACGGTGTTTGTTGCAGTCAGTTGCCAGAGCATTCAACTTGTCACACAGCAACTCCCAGTCTTCACAGTCAAAGTCCTACACAGAAAGACCAGATGTAGTTACAAACTGTGCACTAAAGGCCACTGACCTTGCACATGTTCACATCAAGAGGCCCCACTCTTCTGCTTCTACTGTTTAGTATGTAATGGTGCGTTTAGACAAAGACAAAGACAAATCTTTACTGATTGAGTTACTGTACAAACAAAAGTTTAGCTCATCTCTTAAAAGCTGTAAGCAAAAATGGTATTGAAGATAAATACCATTGCAAATCAGTATTATGAGTTGCCACTCTGAATATACTTAATATTTAAGTATGCACTCTTCCTTGACAGAAAACAAAAAAGCTTGGTATATTATTTCACAACTGTGGAAACTGGGTGGCTGTTGGACTTAAGACTGAACCTGAGGATGCCATGTGTGAATGTAATGAAAAACAAGTTAACATTGTGATGCACTGGACCATTCCTTCTATAATCAAACTGAAGCCAAATCAGAAGTGCGTACCTCTATCATTCACACAGTGTTAGTAGCGCCTAGCAGCGCAGATGGCCTTTGTAACTGCGAGATCAAGACAAGTTGGGAACTCACCGGGTTGACATCTCTGGCCAGCTCAAACAGCAGGGCGATGGTTTCTCCCGCTGCAATCCGCATGTTGACATCCTCGCTCTCCAGGAGTCGTGGCAGCTTAGCCAGATGCCTGAAAAAGAAATTGAGCAAGTCAGAACCCTGAAGCTGCTTACAGGAGAAAACACAAGATCAGCTTCCCGATAGCTAAATCACAGGAAGCTGATTTACCTCTGAAGTGTAAAGAAATGCAAAAAGCTTAGGAGCATGTTAGACAAGAGCCACATACTTGTGGATTATGGCTGTAATTTGGCTGGCGCTGCAGATGGTGAGCAGCAGAGCCCAAGACAGCAATGCGTTGGTGTGTAGCTGAGTAGTCTGAGGGTTCAGACAGGGCCTGCTGCCGTCCTCTCGCACATATGAGCGGGTGAAGAGACTCTCAAAGCACTCCATAGTGGTATAGACATCCTGAAAAAGAATCACAGGCATCAGCTCTACAGACACAGGACTAAATGGCACTTTCTGAAGCTTAAAGCAAATGATCGAACCCTTAGTAATTAATGCAGATGCTTACATTCACCCCATGTAATTCAGTATTATTTTTCACTCATTGCCTTTACAAACAAGTGGACAAAAGTACTTATTGTCATGCATATAGTATTGTTTCTGCAGCACAAGACTAACTGTATTGCCATGTTTGTCACTGATTGGCATCAAAATTTGCATCAAGGATACAGAATGCACACAGACCAAGAAAATAGCATAACTCATGTAATCAATGCAATTACATAAGTACTCACAGAATAAAAACAAAAGGAACTCTAGACTTCTAGTCTCAGTTTCAGTAGGTTTATCATAGGAGGCTGGGTAAACATGTGTTTAATGCCAAACGTTTCACTGCCATCAACCTAAACACAGCTCTCAGCTTTGAGGACACTGCACTTATATACACAAACTGTATTACAGTTTGTTCCCACTTTAACTTAACTACTCATTTCATCTGACACAAAGCCCAATCTTCATAACTCTTTATATGATTTAAGAGCTGAAAGAATACCACAACAGTGCAAAGGCACATTCCAGTACTTGCCATTATATCATCTTCTGCTACCAGAGTGCAGAGGCCCAGACTTGTCGCACACTGAAAAGAAAATAGCAAGATGATGAAACATGCAAGCATGTTATGCGGGGCCCCAACATTCATTAGGAAGCCAGCTAGAAAACAACGGCCAATTTTTGCACAGTGGCCTGATACTCACAGCCTGTCGGGCCTGGATGTTTGCTGCTCCGTCATTGAGGATGGTCTTAAATATGGGTTTGAGGGTCTTGAACACCTCCTCACTCTCGATTCCTGAACCTAACTGGATGCACAGGAGGCAAGCTAAAGAGGCTGCTGCACGCTGCTCCTCTCCTTTACCTAGAAGACAAACAAGGTAGTTTGTTTACTTCCACACCAGCCAGAACTCCTCTACTATAATCATCTCGACGTGTGCATTAACTACACCAGTGGTGACTAACCCTAGTAATGGAGATCAACCTTTCTGAAAAGTTCACATCCAAACCTGACTAAACGTAAGGCTGTGATCAGTCCACCCAATTATTTGGGTGGGCTGATCATGCATGTTACATTTGGAGAGGACAGTTCTGTAGGAAGGTAGAACACCAGAAACACTGCTGGTGATACACTCAGCTTTCAGAAAGTGAGTAAATTACCTTTTTTCAAGCAACGCTCAATGCTGTCTGTGATGGTCATTCTTCTCTCCAGGAGGAACTCATACAGGATTTTGGTTGCCATTGCAGTCTTGAGTCCATCAAGGGCACCTTGCCTGGTTTTAGCACTGCGTGAGAGAAAGCGAGTGCGATATTATTATTAATAAGAACTCAAAACCAAGACATTCCACATGGCCAGTAATACATTATAAACTATGCTCAATAAGAACTGATAAGTTGACCACAAACCTTTTGTCAACCGTGCAATCAATATAAACCTTCAGCTTATACTGGAAATCCTCCTGTGTGGTATCCTCTGTCTCTGCACCTGCCAGGTTGAAAGACAGCATTACAAAACAATATATATTTTTTACAATTATGAATGTTTTTACATTGAATCATATTAGTTTTTTACAATCCTATGGTATATTTAGGGGAGGGAATCAATATATTTCTGGTACCAACACTGACACTGAAACTTATCAATAATCTTATTGTACTCTCCATAACTGGAGTGAAATAATAAAGAGAATGTGAAATGCCAAGAAATACTCAGCTATTTTATTACAACTTTTTATATAAGCTAAACCTTTTCCAGTAAATGACGAAAAGCAACTGCTACAAATCTCTGGTGATGTGCAAAGTGTTGCTCCCACTTATCCAGTCTAGCACTAACCATTTGAAAATGCCAGCCATGGTAGAATGGACTAATACTGCTTAAATACTGTTAGCAGCACTGTCTGTCCAAAAGCTTGTCCATATTTCAGTACTGATCAGTCAGGGACCGGTAACAATTTAGTGTACCATCCGTATACCAGTACCATCCATAGCTGTATCCATACCTTCATCTGCCATGCTGGTGGTGTCACTGAGGCTGCTGCAGTGGCTGAGCGTCTCAATGGAGGCGTCCTCATCGCTGAAAGGCTGCACAGCTCCATGCTGTCCCCCTACAACCCCAGCAAAACACAAATGAAGTTACAAAAAGCACTAAGTAGTTATTGATCAGGATAATCAGGAGAATATATGCACAGATAAATGGATTTTATTTAGTGTTGTAACTAAGAGGAGTGCATGCACTTGCGGAATTACTTACTATAACAGAAATACTAAGCAAATGAACAATCAGTCTGACCTTAACAGGCAAACAGTTACATTATGTGATAAAGCTGATATCCTGTCCATTTCTGTTATCAGTTCAAACATAGTGTTCTAAATAAAGTGCATGGCACCTTCACCCCTCACTTCAAGGGTGACACGATAGACACCTTTCAGACTACGCAAACAAAGACTTTTTCTAATGGAAAAAGTCTCCCACAGGGGTACACCTGCTACCTGGACCCAGACTATGGAAGATTACTGCAGTAATCTGCCAATCTATTCCAAGGCAGCACCTGTTCTTGTTTAACAGAATGAGTCACCAGTGGGAAATCCAGTTCTGCATAACTGATCAGACGTGTCCAAAGTTTAAAGGCCATTTGGCCTACTTAATGGTATGTTATTGCAGTATCCTGTATCACAGCATTGTGACTTCAGTCTTAACGGTTTGACAACACATGATAATTTTGTTTTCATTCCATGTTCTCACATTACAAAAACATCCTCCTCAGATACTCAAAGGTCATAAGAAGGATACAATTTACCCTCAGCTCCCCGAGACCTATCGAATGAGGCCGGTCGTGAAGCTCTCCTCCGCAGAGAACCGACGGGACGGTCCCGTGAGCACACTTTAAACTACTTATTAAAAAGTTCCTGTAGTATCACCAATAGTATCGAGCACCATCCTTAGTATCGGTATAGAGTTCAAAATTTCAGTATCGTGACTAGGGATGGGAACTCAAATTAGGTTCCAAATAAGAATTGATTCGAAAATACCCAGCACCGGCTACACACTCTAATTTCGGTTCTGTAAATCGGTTCTTAACACTAGAACTGCAGCTAACTGGCTATACGTATAACGGCTGTGTGCATCAATTGACGCAGTGCCCAGTTTCGCACAAGACGCTTGCTGATACGATGCTGCTGCAGTTTGTTCGGGCGTTCAGTCCTGCAGCCTGCCGGCAGACATCCACGCTACAGCCATCAGACACAGCAAGTGTCCAGTGAACTTTGGATCCAGAGCCCATCGTACAACGCCAGTCGCCGAATCAGAATCGCGTTTACTGCCAGAGTATGTGAGCGAGGAATTTGATTCCGGTCGATGGTGTCTCTCAAGCGCAACAGTATAAAACAACAATATGTAAAGATACGTGTGTACATGTGCCTACACCACACCCGTATGTCTGTTACTGAGCATGCTGCTGCTCAAATAGGCCAATAGACGCGATTCTGATTCCGAGCCTGATGAAATTATGCTGTCAGCCGTTCTAGTGTTAAACAGTTGTCCTTTTTTTTTTTTTTTACTCCTTTGTGGAATCTAAATAGGGAATCGATAAGAACTAGAATCGATTAAGCGGAACTGGAACCGAAAAATTTCAAACGATACCCACCCCTAATCATGACAAGCCTAGTGGCTGCTATGCCTTTTCTTCTACCACTGCTTTGTTTGCTGACAACCCAAGTCAGAAAGTTCGAGCTAGTGTTCGCACTAGGAATTAGAACACTACGGTGACCTTCATGTGCACTCACGACATAAATACATTTTAACAAATGACAGACAGCTGTTCAACTATTGAGAATTCCTGTGTCAACCAATTCCTCGCTACCTTGGCCGCTGTGTGGTAGACCATAGTTACAACCAGGCTAGAATCTGCTCAATTAACCATTTAAAATAAAAATCTATTTTAAAGTGTTATCAATGCTCTCTATTAAAAGATAAGGACACCAATGATGGGTCTTCAAGCCTTTTCAAATTTAGCCAATTTATCTAAAGCTAGCCATCAAACTAACTTTGGCTTTTTAGTTCGTTACTCAGTCATTTCTATCATCTCTGTTGTAATGATGTGCATGTGATAACCTATTCTGCATCTCCAAAGCAGTTTTTAGCAGATTATTAAGTTCCTCCACCTGTAAGGTATATCATTAAAAAGGGTGCTTTCCTTGTGGGAGGAAAACAGGATTGTTTGTAAAAGGGGGGAAGAAAAACCAGTGGGAAAAATGACCTTTTACTTCTTTGTTCCCCCCCCCCCCCCCCCCCTTTGAGATTTAGAGATCTAGAGATCTAGAGATATGTGAGAACTTTCAGCTTCTCTAAAGCAGTTGTAGATTTAAGTTCCTTCCAGACTAAAATAATAGGGTTTTGTTTTGGGTAGCACACTTAAATAACTATTAGTTTCACAACTAAAGTAGTAAAGACTGTGGACACTAAACATGTACAGACCAATCGACTACATTTCTGATTAGATTAGTTTTATTGTTCTGTGAATTGTTCCTTTAGTTGGAAAGATAAAGCGTGTACTGTCCAGGAAAACGTGTGGATATCAGGCAGTAAACGTGATGCCTCCACGTGGCTCCGGTGTAAAAACAGTCCAAGTCTAGTGAGGATTAAAACAGCACCAGCTGCTGGTTTCATGTGTGAGATTGTTGGTTTAAAGGACACCAATACACCCGATGCCTCCCAGCCTGGACGGACCACAGGCCTGCATTATATAACCAGTCACAGTTTAGGGTCAGTAACTGTGTCGTGTCTCACAAGAACACCTTATCACAAACCAACAGAGCACTGCCCCAAAACAACCTCTTACTCAGCCCTTCGGATAAAAACGTCATCATGCAAGTCTGAAGGCTGAATCATGTGTTTGTGCTTCAGTGCTGGGTGACATCACACAGCCAGGCAGTTTAAAACGTCACTACATGTCAACAATGTAACACAACAATACAAGGGAAGTTACACTAGGAGGACAAAAGTATTGGGAACCACTTTGTTTTCCAGGAATTGGCCTAGACCCCTAATGTCCAGTGAAAGGCAATCTTAATGCTTCAGCATACCAAGACATTTTGGATATCACCATGTATCCAACTTTGTGGATACAGTTCGGGAAAGAACATTTTCTCACCAGTGCGCAAAGCAAGGTCCATAAAGACATGGCTGGTTCGGTGTGGAAGGACTTGACTGGCCCGCAAAGAGTCCTGACCTGAGTCCAGTCCAACACCTTTAGGACGAACTGGAACGAAGATTGTGAGCCCGGCATTCGCGTCCATCATCAGTGTCTGACCTCATAAACGCTATACAAAATGAATGGGAACACATTCCCACAGAAACACTCAAATCTTGTTGAAAGCCTTCCAAGAGTGGAAGCTGTTATAGGTGAAAAGGGGGGACCAACTCCACACTAAAGTCTATGTTTTTAATGCAATGTCATTAAAATCCCAGCTCGTCAGGCGTCCCAATACTTTTGTCCATGTAGTGTAACTTGTCATTTTGACAGACACGTGTCGATGCGCATGTTACAAACTCGATAAATAAACTCAACTTGTTCTATGTAGCCAACAATCACCGGAACCAACATTTGACACTTGAAGTGTATTAAAAGTTGAAGTTAAATCTGTTAATCTTATATGACAGCGGCAAATGTGCTGAAACCGCCAAAAAACAGAAATGAACAAGACGTACACAGCGTACACAGAAACAGAAGAGAAAAAAATATAATTATACATATACACATATACAAAAACACCACGGGTCATTATACAAATAAACGATGAAAATCGTGAAAACATAACAGGAGAAAAAGTATCAACGGCTGCATTCCAGCCGGCAGACATTTTAGGACATGCTGTCCTCTCAGCTTGTACCTTAAATACCTCATTACAAAAAAGTTACATCGACGAAGACGAAAAATGATATTCGTTTATGATCAATATTCAGAAAGGACGACTGTCAACTGGCCAAAATGAGTCTAATTCTTTTGTTTATCGCTTATAAGCAAATACTTTGTTGGCTGTCAACCAAAACAGGCCCTGGAGGCCATGTCGGTTGTAGTTCGACTCGACTTCTTCCACATGTAGGCTTCAATGGCACAGCGACAGCGACAGAACTACAAATCCCATGAATTCACCAACCGGCCGTCTCATTTGGGCTCACTTACCCCTGCCGTTCCTCTTCTTAGACTTGGGCATCTTTTCGTGTACGAAATGCGACGAATGTAAACCTAAAATCAGCCAATACACGACCAGTTTTTACTATAATGTCTCTTAAGTTGAATATCGTCCAATGGCACCGTGAAAAACAGAGAATTAGAAGCGATTCCGATAAGAGCCTGCAAACCAAAGCGACACATTTTCCCCTGTAAGAACTAGGGCTGCGCCGGGCCGTCCTCGACGCCGGCTTTTATACCAAGGTCAGATCACGTGATCCTTCAGAACAACCTGGATACTGTTTTAGCCAATCACGTCCCGGCCCGAAGTGACGTGCGTGCCTGTGTCTGATCCAATGTGACTGACTGAAGAGTTACCCAGAGACTCCTGTCACGTCCTCTTCCAGACCCCACCTGCATCAGAAAACAGATAAACCTGCCCTCTGGTCACTTATTTCAAGTGTTCACAGACTTTCTTGCTTTGTATGATAAGAACCTGACCAACAGACCAAAGCAGCAGAGTGATCAGGACGCGTTTAAGCCCCAAAATGGCATTTTTTGTGCACTAAAATAGCATTCACGTGTCATATCATGTAAACAGATATTTTTAAGAACAAACTACTACAACCTTTTTTGTGCTCAGAAAAGCACTTCTCCATCTCTAAGGCTTGTCACTACTGTTCAAAGACCAAATCTGGGATTTTAGGAACAATCACGGGAGACCTAAAACATGTATGGACAGTTTCTGCTTTCTGTTAAAAATGCAAATTGACACATTAGGACATGGTACAATATTCACACATATATACATATGTATGTGTGTGAGTGTGTGTGTGTGTGTGAGTGTGTTTGGATGAGTTTGGTTTGGAAGAACTTGACTGGCCCGCACAGAGTCCTGACCACAACCCCATCCAACACCTTTGGGATGAACTGGAATGGAAATTGCGAGCCAGGCCTTCTCCAACAACACTGCCTGACCTCATAAATGCTCTACAGAATGAATGTGTACAAATTCCTACACAAACACGTCCCAATACATTTGTACAGTCGTTGTCTTTTAAAATGCAATATTTGATAAGGAAAGGAACAGTTTTGGACTACGGGAGGGAAAAGCCATCAATGTGTGCAAACAGTAACTAAATCGTCCCACTTAGAGTCCACATAATTATGACGATTTAGATATGATATGAATTCTAGCTTAGACATTTTATATGGCATGCTATCCTCCCAGCTTCGGTACACAGATCCCAATGACTTAATTACAAAAAAGTAACATAGATGAAGGTGTAAAATGACATTCGTTTAGGATTAATGTTCAGAGATACTGGCTAATTCTTTTGTTTAACACCTCTAAGCAAATACTTTGTTGACTGTCAACCAAAACAGCCTGCAGTTTCCATGGGCATTGTAGTTCTACTAAACCTCTAAAACGGGTGGATTGAAACTGCACTTTTGACAAAGAAGCATATATTAGGCACAATATTCAAACATATATAAAAACATCCTATGTTCATTACACACTGCTTTTTAAAATGCTATACTTGATCAAGAAAATAACAGCTTTGGACAATTACAATGTATGCCTCCAGTTACTGAACTGTGCCTCCTAGAGCCACGAAACACTGCTCATACCTTTATAACTTTCGTATTCCTGCTGAGCAGTGGAATGGCCTAGAGCAGCCTAAGTTTGTGAGAGAATGGAATTTTGCCCTGGGCAATAGTGCTTTATACTCTTCACGTAGGACCCAAGGCTGGATAGGGCACACTACATGATAACAGTGAGGAAGGTGAGTTTGTGATATTGATTCATTTATTTATTCATTTTCTGAGCTGTTTATCCAAACCAGTGCTGCGAGTGTGATATTGATGTGCTGCTGAAACCACTAATAACCTCTAAAAACCACCCCACTACTAAGCCACTCTAATTTTCAATTTGCAAAAGATTTTTAGTCCATAGTAGCGTGTGTTGTATTTAAATTGAAAGGTTATTTTAAGGCCATTTTCAATTAAGCTGCAGATTTTTTCCCCCTCATCTTTACCACGCCTACCAATCATTCTGGTGGGCGGTCTATTATCTGGGGCACAGAGTTGGAGCTATTGTTTAATGCATCAAGGGATGCCAGCATGTCAGTTGAGTCACGTGACCTTTTCACCCCTTTTAGCCTGTGACCTGCACCATTATTCTGTTCTTGAACTATCAAGCTCCAGGACTCTCTCAGGGGTACTGTGCTTCTTTTGGGCCTGATTTGCCAATATCGTTCTTAGAATTTCAGACTGTTCTTCTGGAGTTAGCACACCAGCCCTCTGCATCTGAACAATGCAAGGTTGTTTTTAAATATGCAGTCGTCTAGTTGCTATGAGAGCCAGTAGCCCTGTAAATGCAAAAACCCATATTCTATGTTCCTCTTGTATTTTATTTATATACCAAAAACAGTCATAGTCTATTTTTACATTTTGTAACCTCTCTTTTACAGCAGCGGTGCCAAATGTGGCTCTGGAGATTCAGATCCAGCACACCTTGCTCCACGGATTAGAGATCTACTTTCAATAGCTTAGTACCTAATTTCAGGAACAGCAGCAGTAAAAGTAGTATAAATTAAAATAGTTCAGATCCAACACACCTCATTGTGATGTTCAGATGTACCTGAAGGCCTTCCTTACATGGATATGGGGTGTTTTTTTAGGGTCAGAACTAAACCATGGATTTGGACACACCTGCCTTTGAATTAAACAGGCTATTTAATTACTGTGCATTTAAGGCCTTTACATGTAAATTACCCAAGTTGTCATGGGCTGTTCAAAAATGTTTAACAAACTGTTCATGTAAACAACAAAAAACTTCTGAACACACTTTCAAGTCTATAAGTTACAAAGTGCCGTTTTAAGACACTTTGGACAAATGTCACTGTAAACAATGTTTAAAAAAGAAAAGCTGCATGGTACACCTGGTGATCACCTGTTCTTCTGTAGTACTTCCATATTTACACCTGTGCTCACCATCACCTCCCAGTGTCAGAATTAAATTATTGCATCACCAATATTCACATACAAGTGTTTATTGTTGTTTCATCCATAAGTGCTGTACACAGTGAAACAGAACTGTCCTCCATGGCCATGCTGCAACACAAGGAACAAAAACAGAACCACCATAAGACTACACAAGTGTGAGCAGGACAGGACTGCATGAAGTGCAAAAAGAGGGAGAGTGCAGGAAAACACAAGAGCAGCGATACAATATTATAGGACAAAACAACACACAATGCAGCCAACAAGAGCAGTAACAATACTAGTGTAAATGAATACCACATTAGAACAGATACTATATTCTATTAAGTGTGCAAAATGCAAAGACTGAAGTAGAAATAACAATAAATAATTGTGCAAAAATAGCCATCAATGTCAGCAACAGGATTACAAAAATATGCTTTATATGATAAATAGTGGGTATTTGTCATGGCATTTGGGGTGCAAGGTTTGTTTATGGTGGAACAATTTGAGTGTGTATATGCATTATGTTCAGAGTAGCATTATGCTCATTAGAACCATTTACACTTATTTGTATTTTACTTTAGTCAAAGAAATGTACCATAAGTTTAACACGGGTGAGCCTCAGTGGTCACTCTGAACCATGCAGAATACCCTATTACCCTTTTAGCTCCTTTCATATATATTCAGTGGGGCAAAAAAGTATTTAGTCAGCCACCAATTGTGCAAGTTCTCCCACATAAAAAGATGAGAGAGGCTGTGATTATCATCATAGGTAAACCCTAACTATGACAGACAAAATGAGAACAAAAATCCAGAAAATCACATTGTCTGATTTTTGTATACATATATATATACACACACAGTACTGTGCAAAAGAAAATTATACTTAACACTACTGTTCAGTAGTAAACCGGTTTTAAGTTAGTGTTAAAACATTAATATTACAATAAATACAATTAACATCATTACAGTAAAGAGTGGTTTTATGTGTTGCAAAGTGTTCTCCTAATATTTCCAGACCTCTTTCCTCATGGAAGTCCAATATTCATTTTAGCTACAATCAAATACCTGGTTTGGTTGGAAGCAATGAGCAGAAATCTGAAACCAAACCTGTGTTCTTCTAACCAGCTCGCAAAATATCAACTACTTTTTAGGAAAAAGGAAATCTTGATACTTTTTTACTGCTTTCTTGTTCGTTTGAGTTTATTCTAGTGTTCACTTGTGTTTTTGCTGGCAGAAAGAAACCCACTGCTGATATAAACAGATTTAAACAATTTTTATAGGTGCCTAAGACTTTTGCACAGTACTGTATATGCTCTAACCCAACTTGTAACTCATAAGGATAGAGCTGTGAACCAATCATCTTAAAATGACTGAATGACTGATAAAAAACAGCTATACCAATTAAAGTTTTTTTTCCTAGGCCTGTACACCTTAACCTTATTTTTAAGTCATGAGACATTACTGTTCTCATGGCATGCAGAACCTACTGGAGAACACCCCATGAGTCCCTTAAACAATGAAAACACCCTCTCCAGTGCATGCCCAATGACTGATGTCAAACGAACACTTAGCAGCAAATAAAAGCTGATTTGCTAATATCTAATCTACAGGCCTAAATATCTAATTTTACCTCCTGACTCACTGACCTAAGGCCTGCACATAATATTAGCATCTAATAGGACAGCTAATACTCCCTAATTCCCTCAGTGACCCGTGAACTCAAACACACACACACACACACACACACACTCACACGGTCAGCCCATTCCATGAACACTGCTCACACACACACACACACACACACACATACACTGATAATGAGCCTGTGATAAAGGCCCTTCAGAGTGAATTGCCCACAGCTGCAGGGCCCCTTGTTGCGCTGGCAGCGGTGCCCCTGTCATCGAGCGCATGTGCCTATCTGACCTGCTAATTTGGAGCATATGTAAGTGCTCTTAAAGTGGCGGGCCTTTTGACATGCCACAAACAGCAGCTGCCGCAGCTGCCCTCCAGAAGCTTCATTTAATTCAATTACATCTCTGGGAGATATGTAAACGAGGCTGGGGCTCGGAGAGAGAGCTGCCGTAGGGGTGGCACGCGGCTCTGAAGGAGGGGGGGCCACAAGGATGGAGAAAGGCTTGGAGAATATTGAGCCCCCTCCCCTTTAAACTCTGTTCCAGCCCACCACAGCTATTCGCATATACTGATAAATGCAAACCACCCCCACCCCCACCCCCACCACCACTACCACCATCACCAGTGTCAAGGCCCAGGTGGCTCAATAGGCAAATGACTGGGGTGACGATCCAAACTTTCCACCCCCACCACATTGCCACAGCCACCTTTGCTGCAGATCAGGGGGGTGAAGGGGGGCATGGCATTGGGGCTAAGGGTGGGGAAAGTGGGGGGTTTAATCAGGATCATGGGCTTCTATCACTCTGATCAGGGGAAAACTCAGCCCCCGGGCAGCCCTGCAATTAATGCAACTTTTGAGTGAAGAAGGGGGAGATAAATATTCACCATCTGGCAATTAGGCTTCGCAAGGCTTGTCTGGCTCCGCCACCTTGACTACGAGATTATCTGCCGTGGTGAAAATGCGACAGGGCTCCCGATGCTGGTCTAGCGCCCACTAGATGCAGGGCAAAGCCCTCAAAAGGCCGATCCCCCTGCTTTTTCAGGCCCACCATGCCCCCCAGCTGCTGGCTGGCTGTGGTGGAGCGCGAGCCTGAAAGGAGCCCAGATCATGGTGATCAAATTAACTCCCCTCCCTCAAAGGGGCGCAAAGGTTGTCAATGTGCTGCGCGTTGCATTTCAGCGCCTCATTGATGTTATGATTACTCATTTAACTGAACAATGAGTGCCAAGCAGCTCCTGTGAATGCCCTCGCGCATTTAAAAAAAGGAGAGCGCCGCTTGTTGAAAGATAGTGATTTAATAGGAGAGCTGATTCTTTTCATCCTTTTTTTCCATCTGTGTATTGTGAAACACAAATGGATGGAAGACAAATACAGTGATTAGCTTGGGCGATTAATCTCAATTATTTGAGTTGCAAATGCGAGACCTTTTACCCCGCCAAAATCTGCAGAATAAGAGCACTGGCTTAAGACAAAAGACAGACAAAGAGGAGCAATGAGGCAGCAGGACCTTCTGTCAACACCACAACAAAGCCGCAAATGCTTCTGCTTTCAGTCACGTGTTTGATGACTACAGAGAGCAAAAGGTTAGATGTGAGGTCACGGCTGTAGTACCTTCACACAACATTTAAAGGGCCCTTATCAGGGAAGGCCTTTGACATTTTTTTTTAAATACAAAAGTTAATGTAGTATGTGAATGCTGTGAAGGTTTGTAAGTGGCATGTTCACTCCATATGTGGAAAACAAGCAGCAAAAACAACCCATTTTAAATGTACTGTTTTTGTGATGTCACAAACAGCAAGATGTTCTACATCCTACAGCAGTTTAACATCCTCCGTTCACAACGTGAGGGTGCCACAATACAGGGCAGCCAATTAAAACTCATTTACATAGAACAGAACTCATTTACATATATCAGTCTTAAAAAGACAAGAACAAAACAGCTTTTTTAATTGGACTAAAATGATAAAGAAAGGTGGGGAAATGGTAATGTAAAAATGAATTAGGACTGTTTTGAAAACCACAGCAATGCTGGTCCTAAATGACTCACTGATGTTAAAGAAAAATTTGATCCCATCTGACAAGAAAATATAAGAAAATACAAGAAAAATTTGATCCCATCTGACATTTTTGCCCTAATAATCATCTACGTAATTAGCTGGCCTTCACTGTGATATTTACCAAAATTTCTGTAGAAAAATGTACTGAGTTATTGCCCAAATATCACTTCTTTTAACCCAAACGTTACCGTTCGAAGTGTCAGACCCTCCACTGTTCTGCTGCTGAAATGCGGTCACTGTTGCCTCCTCCTGGGTCTGATCGGATGACCCCGATCTTCTGCTAATTGCCAAAATCCCTCCAGCTTCCCGCCGCTGTTGTGCTTCCCTGTAAAGGGATAATTACACACTTTGAATTATTAAGTGTCATTATCAAAGCTTGCGCTTAACTTGTTTTGCTGTACTGTACGGTTCCTCTGATCTTTGGCGATCATTACTTATTAAAGGCACTGGATGCTTTTTCCCAGTTGGAATATGTCTACGTGTGGCTTAATAATGCATCTGTCTTGCATGCCCTCGTATCTCAACTCCTAACTAAATGACTGCAAAATATTAGGGTTAGTCACCACCGTCCCCGCTGATAATGTGTGAGAAAATTGTGGCTCAAACCGAATCATTATCATATTGGCAAATTAATTAAACTAGTATTTTGATATGAATGTGTACTTAGCTGAGAAGCCCAGTGTTTGTAAAATGAGTTTCTCCAGGGCTTCAGTGACAGTGGCACTAAATGCCTTTGACTGCTTCCAGCTGAAGAACACACAGAAGTAGCTCAACTATAGAAACTGGTAATTTCTAAATAAAGTGGTTGCATCATACACAGTACTCTGCAAAAGTCTTTGGCCAAACTGGCTTTTCTTTGGCATACTGTCACGGCTCCCCAATGATGGCAGGCACGTTGGCAGACTTCCATTTCTAATAACTCTTTATTCAAAATCAAAACAAAAACAGGTTTGAGGACCTGAAACAGGATACAGGCTTACTATAACACCAAAAGGAGAAAGAAGGAACACAAAACGTCAGGGTGACAGTGGACCGACAACCCTTGAGTCAGTCCACAACTAAACTCAAGAAACCAATCGAAACTCAAAACTCATTTGCTCTGAGCATAGGGTCAGGTAAAACACATAACACAAACAAGACTGTGTGCTCAGACGTTCACAATAAAAGTCCCAAAATCACACACAAAACAAAACACAGCAAAGGACGGCCTCTAGTGGCCGCCAATCGTAATCATACCCAGGCCTGCGAGGCCTGACAGTACTCCCCCCTTTAGAACGCCCCGCCAGGATGCAAGCAGACCCCCATAACATCCCAAAGGCAGAGGCGGGGAAGGCGTTGGAAAAGGACAGCGACCCGTGCACCCCACCCGACCGCCTCTCACTGGATGACCTTCTGGGCAGGGCTCCGCACGGCCAGGGCGGTCTGGGTGGGTCTCATGGGACGCTCCCCTTTGTGAGTCCCAGTCCTTATTCTCGGAGGCCCCTCCGGGGAGCCCCTCACTATTCTTCAGAGTGGAGCCCCCTACCAGAAGCTCCTTGCTGTCCACAGGGGCGGAGCCCCTTACCGGGAGCTCGTCACTGTTCACAGGGGCGGAGCCCCCTACTGGGATCAAACTCCCTCCAAGGGGCCCCTCCATGGCCTCCAAGGCCCCTGCTGCCCTTCAAAACCTCAGTACCCCCCCTTAAAAATTCAGGAGATTCCACCTTCCTCTATGGGGCAAAATCTCAGAGTTCTTGAGGGGTCCAGGTCCCTTCCAGGGTGTAATGTGGACCGGAGCTAGGTCTGAGGTTCTCCTCTGAAGCCCTCGCTGGGCATCTGAGCTACTGTTAAGCCCTCCCCGGGCCTCTAAGCCACTGTTAAGCCCCTCTAGGACCTCTGAGCCACTGTTAAGCCCCTCTAGGACCTCTAAGCCACTGTAAGCCCCTCTAGGGCCTCTGAGCTATAGTTAAGCCCTCTCCAGGTCTCTGAGCTATGGTCAAGCCCTCCCTGGATCTCTGAGTTACTGTCAAGCCCTCCCTGGGCCTCTGAGCTACTGTCAAACCCTCCCCAGGCCTCTGCGCTACTGTCAAGACCTCCCCAGGCCTCTAAGCCACTGCTAAGCTCACCCGGGCCTCTGAGTCACTGCTATCTCTCTCTAGGGCCTCTGAGCCACTGCTATCCCTCTCTAGGGCCTCAGCTATCCCTTTCTAGGCCCTCAGGGCCTCGACTATCCCTCTCTAGGACCTCAGGGCCTCAGCTGTCCCTCTCTAGGGCCTCAGGGCCTCGGCTATCCCTCTCTAGGGCCTCAGGGCCTCGGCTATCCCTCTCTAGGGCCTCAGGGCCTAGCTGCCCAGCTAACGGGCTACCTGGGCCCTGTCCAGGCTGGTTTAGCCTTGGCGCAGGAACAGGAGGCCGGAGCCTTCATGGTGCTGGCACTGGAGGCCAGAGCCTTCTTGGCGCTGGCATGGGAGGCCTCGTCGATGCTCGGAAGCGCAGCCTTGTCGACGCTCGGAAGCGCAGCCTTGTCGACGCTTGGGAGTGCAGCCCTGTTGACACTCAGGAGCTTTCTCGGTGCGGGCACAGGCTGTAGCTGTCTTGGCACTGGCATGGGAGGCGGGAGCTTTCTCTTTGCAGGGACGGGGTGCTGGGGAGCAGCTTCGCCACTCAGGTGCGCAGCCTCAATGCTCATGAGCGCAGCTTCTTGACTCGGGAGCGGAGCTGCTGGGCTCTGCAGCAGTGCAGCGGGTATGCGGCTTTCTCGCTCTACGGTGGCTTTCGGTGGCATGCTGAACTGCGCACCCAAGGATAGAGCCTGAAGCGCCAGCGTGACCAGGGTCTTTTGGCCCTCAGTTGCTACCTGTGGCCGCTTGTTTTTCTCCACTGCAGGCTGGTCAGGCCATGTAGCATTGGTGGGCAGCGCTTCTCACCGCGTCAGGGGCTGGAACAATGCCTCATTCTTAGGTGTGCGCTGGGTCCTAGTGCCCAAGCCTGCTGTTAGTGAGGCTCCCTGTTCAAGCTGAGGCGAGGCGAGGCGAGGCGAGCCGGGCACGAGCCAGAGTGGGGGAGCGCCGGAGGAACCCTCTGACTTCAAGGGCAGCTGGAGATTGGGTGGGTGACGTGAGCGACGTCTCTTTTCCATGGATCTCCCACTTCGCCTATCAGCGAGCCCAAAAGGGAGCCCCTCCGCGGCCGAGTCAAGGATGAGGGGGTCCACAATGCGCTCTGGATCAATGATTGGGGATCCGTCGATTCACCCACTACACCAGAAGCTCAGGTCTGCTTCCTCATCCTCCGACTCTCCACCACACAACAGTTCAGCAGTTGTAAACCGGCTCGTCCTCACCGGCTCACCCCCGAGCTGGGTCCAGTCCACCTCACTCCGGGTAAAATGATGGCAGGCGTGTTGGCAGACCTCCATAACTCTTTATTCAAAATCAAAACAAAAACAGGTTCGAGGACCTGAAACAGGATACAGGCTTATTATAACACCCAAAGGAGAAAGAAGGAACATGAAATGCCAGGGGGACAGTGGACCGACAACCCAGATCGGTCCACAACGAACTTAAATACAAAATACCTAAACTCAAGAAACCAATCGAAACTCTAGGCCGTGTGCTCAGGCATTCACAATAAAAGTCCCAAAATCACACACAAAACAAAACACAGCAAAGGACGGTTTCTAGTGGCCGCCAACCGTAACCATACCCAGGCCTGCCAGGCCTGACACAGACTGAGTAGATAAAATTTTTTTAAATGGGACAAATGTTTTACAGCAACAAATCCTTCGGGAAGCCTGGAAAACTATTCCTCAAAACTACATATATTTGTATATGTGTATGTGTATGTGAGTGTGTGTGTGTGTGTCTGTGTGTGTGTGTGTGTGTATATACATATATATATATATATTTGTGTGTGTGTGTGTGTGTGTGTTTATGTTTGAAATGTGGATTAATGATGGGGGACTGAAGAAAATGTACAAGACAAGATGCCCAAAGGTCATCTGAAAGGTTAAGAAGGACATTAAAAACCTCAGATTTATGTACCACTTAGAAACCACTTCTCAAAATAATTGTGAACCCCCCGACCACCACCACCACCACCATGCATTATTCCTGTAATTGAATTATCCGCCTGATGAAACTATGCAAGTTTAGAAACATAACAACGCATCAACAACACTGTTTTCTGTTCCTAAAACCCACAGATGGTTGTGTCTGGAGGGCTTTGGTGGATATTTCTGGAGCATTTGCTATATCAGTCACCAGGTTGGTTTAGTTGGACATGTGATAAGTTATGAAAATAGTAAGAAAAACAGCCAGGATTTGAGAGCTGTTCAGAGAGAGGCATGCGGTTTAAACACTATATCTGCCTCTCAGTGAATTCTGAAAATAATCTGCTGACCAGAGAATATCATGTGTCAAAACATATCAGCCTGCTGTTTACAAGGTCCGTTCATGAGAGGGACACTCTCCAAACAAACAATGTCAGCCACATAGATGAGTGTGTGTGACCCAGACAATTACTTCATTAGGCATGTGTGTATACGCAAGTGTGTATAGGGATGTGTTCGGAGTTATAATGCTTTACTGTAAAAGTATGTTCACATTTAGTTTCAAATGTGTGTAATAATATGATTACTGTCTATTAAAAAAACAAAATTTAAAAAACATAAAAAAACATCAAACATCAAAAAAGTAACAATTTTTAATTCATTTTTATTTATCCATTGGTTGATTTCCATAATTCATGTAAGAGAAAAAAAACAGGAAACATACAGGGGTTATAACAGAAAATTGCTCAGTTATAACATCCAGTCTGTTAATATTAAATGTGTCCACTCTTTACTGTTGCCCTACAGCCACTTTAACCCCATCCTTCCTTAAACCCAACCGGTTACTGCACTCTCCACCCAACGCAAGCTGCTCCTAAATGACTTACTTACCATTCAAAGAGACAATAACATTCACATAAACAGCTATCCACACACACCTCAGCTGCCTTGCACATTACTTTTGCATGTGCATGTGCAACTGGTTAAACGAGTGATCCCTGAGGAAATCAGATAGAATCTGCTTCTGTAAGGAAGCCAAATTCCAAAACCTGAGTTTAAAAATTATTAAACAAGCATGCAAGATCTGCACTATCAAAACTGTCACAACCAGATAATCAACACTCAAAGCTTTTCTCTTTTAGAGAGAGGAAAACAATCAAGCACCGCTTCTTCTTCAGGTGTTTCTGTTCATCCTTCCGCTGCGAGACATTAGCAGTGTGGATCTGAAAGGATGTGTAGCAATCAAGAAAAAGGAAACAGACAAAAAAGCTGAACATTTGCATTAGAACACCAAAACTGGTGGAAGATGTGGAGGTGACTGAAGGTTTTGATGACTGATGAGTGTAAATACTTGGATTGTAAGAAGCAGAAGATGAAGCACAAGTGAAGAATCAGGTGGAAATGATGCAAGAAAGATACAACATAGTGTGGCTCTTTGGAAGCACAATTTGAAGAAATGAGGAACAATACTGTATATGTGTTTATACATATAAATGTATGGATATTTACTTTTAAAACTGAAGAATTCCCACACACACACACACACACCTCTCTGCCTGTATCTCTGCCTGGATGTCCCTGTAACTACGCTTTTGCCAGACAACACGTGTCCGTCCACTCACCTGTAGACCGCGTCTCGCTTCCGACAAGGAAAAAAACAGAAAAGGTGGCTTTCTCACTCTCCCTTTAGGAGCGATGCGTGAGTCAGATTAAATAATCATTGGGAGCAGGGTGCGTTTCACCTTGGGGACATATTGTCCCCTGTCAGTGGAACCTTCAGGGACAGAAGGCGGCGCGGCGGGGGAGCGCGGCGGGGGGCATGCGGCGCTGATGAAACGGAGCTGGCTTAATGAAGGCATGGCCCATGGCTTCCGCGGCTACGCCATATGTTTCGCCAAATGCAAATGGCCCCCCAATTCAAACAACTTTTTCATCTTGATCTATGCAAATGTGTTTATAAATACAGCCTTATAAATATGGCATTGTGCTTTAAAGGAGAACACTAAAGCCACCCCCCCCACACACACACACACACACAAATACACACATACACACACGCACACACACACACACATACACACATACACACACATACACATACATACACACACATACACACACAAATAAACACACACACACACATACACACGCACACAAATACACACACACATATATAAACACACAAATACAAATGTGTACACAAACACACACACACACACAACCACATACACACACACAAATACAAACATACACACACAAATACACACATACACACACATATACACACACACACAGACACACACACACACACACACACACACACATTAGCATGAACGAAGAAGGCCGTCAGACGTGGGAAGGATTAATGGCATCCTGTGGGTTACAGAGTCCTTGATAGACTCATTCAGGGCCCACACACACACACACACACACACACGCACACACACACACAGACAAATAAGATCACTTTTGACAGGGGTTTGGCATGAAGTCCATTCACTTAAGAGAAGTTCAACAGATTGAAGGAGCCACTGAACGCACAAATATTTGATTGTGTTTTTTATTAAATGTTGACTGATTTAAAGAAATACAGACTATCAGTATATTACTGAATGTTGACAGACAGCTAGTCTAACGGCCCAAATTGGTATTAATATATCTGTCAAAATATATACAATGCAGCATTATAATTATTCATGTGTGCAGACTGATGTAAATGACAGACATTCATTATGTATTCATTTGTGCAGAGCCACTGTATGTACATATTAATGCACACTGCACAGCAGGTGTGTGTGTTAAACCAAAAAAAGCCATATAACACATTTATCTCTTTATTTCACTCTTTATACTGAAATCACAGCGCTGAACCGCCGATGTGATGTGATTAAAGATCAGCTTGTTTTTTATTGTTACAGTTTATGTTACTTTCCTGATTAATCAATACACCAGCAAAAAGTCACCTGTAACACCTGAGATTTGGTGCAGATGTTCAAAGTCCGCAAAAAAACATGAAATTTTGTCGTATACAAAAGTTTTGACGTCCCCCCAGGTTAAATGATCTTTTGTTCATTTTGCACATGTTGATGCAGCATTACAGTTTAATTGCTGATTTTGTATTTTATTCTATTTTGTTATAATAAAACATGAAATGTGGCCTGTGATATTTTCAGAAATGGCTTATTTATTTATTTGTTTGTTTGTTTGTTTGTTTAAGAAATATGTTAAAGTCAACAAATTAATAGAAATGATGCACTGAAATGTGCAGAGAAATCCCATATTTATTCCCTTTAGAGAATGAGTTAACTCATTTTCACCTAAATAATCAACAAAACATATTCTTTTGCATATGATTGTACATATCAAAAAGTCCACTAGAATTTATGAAATGATAATGTCTTGTAATATCAGTGTTGTAAAGGACATTAAGGCAATAAAGACAAAATAAATGCCAACAATCAATCTGTTGTGCATCTCTCTCTCTCTTTCTCTCTATCCCTCCCCTCCCTCTCTCTCTGTATCTCCCTCTCTTTTTCTTTCTAACCCTTTCGCTCTCTGTCCCCCCCTCGCTGTAATTCTTTCTTCCTCCCTCTCTCTCTCTCTCTCTCTCTCTCTCTCTCTCTCTCTCATTCTCTCCCTCTTCTTCTCTCTCCTTTTACTCTCTGTGTCTCTCATTCTCTCTCTTATTCGCTCCCTCTCACTCTCTTCCCTGTCTCTTTCTCTCTATCTCCCTTTTTTCTCTCTCTCCTTTCGCTCTTTTCCCTATCCCTTTCTCTTTCTCTCGCCCCCTTTTCTCTCTCCCTTTTGCTCTCTTCCCCGTCTCTCTCTCGCTCTCTCTCTCTCCCTCTTTCTCTCTCCCATTCGCTCTTGCTCTTTTTCCTTTTTTTCCTCTTTCTGTCTCTCTCTTTCTCTCTATCTACCTTTCTCCATCTCCCTCCCCCTCTCCCTGCCTCTCTCTCTCCTCCATCACTTTATCAGAGGGGTGATCAGATTGTCAGGTTTGCTGTGGAAGCTGCACCTGAGGCTCTGACAGCATGCCAACGTCTTTATCATGGCCTTGTGTTGTGCCCGGTGCCAGACCCGTGCCAGACCTGTGCCCAGCGAGAGGGATCACACTCTGCGCCCACACCTGAACAGCTTAAACAGCTTAAACTTTGCCACCTGAACTGAACTGCTCACAGCCGCTCCTCTTTCTGAATCCGGTTTATTCTTTAAACAACAGAGAAAAAGAGCCCGACCCCACTGACACATGCTGGTTTATTTGTTTAATAAATATTTTTACCTAAAAAAATCATACAGGTTGTTGTTATTCTATACTCTATATCTTCATACACTTACATCATAAATATAATTTATGGTTTGAATGTGCTGATGGACAGTTGATAATAAAAACCGTTTATAATAAAAAAAATCTAAACATGCATCATTTAAACACTTTTATGATGCGTGAATCCAAGAAATGCCCCACAGACTCCCACTACTATGCATAAGTCTTGGTGCACCCATGATTTCTTCATGTTACTTCCAAAGATCCAGACTTTCTTGTATTTTAATGCAGTCTTGAGGAAGAGTTCTCCAGGTTTCCTGAAGGACTTTCAAAATCTTTCATTTTCAGACCATTCCTTGAATCTGAACAGTTTCAGAGGAATATTTTATGTTTGTTAAGACAAACAAAATGTATGAATCATTCGAGCATAATGAAGCACATATAACCCGAATCAGAAGAAACAGATGCAGATGATTCCAGATGATCAGGCGGTGATCAGTATACTGGTGGTGCTGAATGCTGAGTGGCTGGAACACCTTTATCTAGGAATCTTGTATCTTTAGGCACTTTGCAGCCTGTCATAGTAAAACATTTGTTCCTATTTCTTTAAGTTAATTTGCTCAACATAACAAAGATAAGACAGTCTGACAGGCATAAAATATGTTTTGGAACCAATAAGGTGATTCAAAGCAAAATATAAAGAAATGCGTTTGCACAGTTGTATGTATATATAATAACATGATCTTATGAATATCGAGCATACTTGTTCCAAACGTGTTATGCATTGCTTTCAAGAACTTCCTTGAACTTTCTTTATTTGTGATAAACATTATTGAGTGTGGATGCTACATATACAGTAAACTGATTAACATCATTTTTATTACTATAATTCAAATGTCTAAATGACTTCAAATGGATAAACAGTGACTTTGTATGAAACTGTATCCGAATCTATCTGTGATATTTGACTGGCTCTAAACATAACCTGGCCCTGACTTTTACCTTAGTAACCCTACGTTGTTTATTTGCAATATAATAAATAATGTAATAAAATATAATAATATAATATGGTTCATGTCTGTGGGATTTTGGTCCCCACTAAGGCCTAAAAACATACTCAAGACATGCACACGTACACACACATACACGCACACAAACACACACACGCGCGCGCGCACACAAACACACACATGCACACAACTTGGCATTACTATATTTCTAAGGTACTGTATCTCAGTAATGCTGCATCTAACCCTGACCCTGATGTTTATCCTCGGCAACACAAAAGGCAAAGTTTTTGCTCTTTAAATGTTTTCATAAAAGGACAAATGTGTGGTGAAAACACATTTCCTTATTATGACCAGCAAAACGTCCCCAATTTTACAGATTTCCAGTATTTCTATTTGGTCCTTACAAAAAGATAAACACACACACACACACACACACACCCACACACACACACACACACACAGGCTGGTATTACTATATTAGTGAGGACATTGTACTGATTTGTGTAGTACTGTATCTCAGTAATGCACCTAAACCTGACCCTGAACTTTTTGCTCTTTTAATTTTTCATAAAAAGTCAAATTTGATGCGAAAACCAGCTACATTTCCCCAATTTTACAGATTTTCCAGTATCTATATCATCATGAGGACATTTGGACCTCACAAAAAGATAAATAGACAAACAGATACAGACAAAGACACACCCACAGACAGACACACACACACTCACGCACTCACATACACACACACATACACACACACACTCACAC
>JBBJLS010000001.1:13849787-13869823 GCA_037577275.1 Bryconaethiops microstoma
GAGAGAGAGATTAAATGCAAGAGTGTTACACATGGTATATATATATATATATATATATATATATATATATATATATAGATATATATATATACATATATATACATGTGAAGTAACAGTAATAGGTAACCAGCACTGAATGAGTTCATATATTTCACATAATCAATAGAAGATTATAAAGAAAAATCAGAAATGTTATATATCCAAAATGATGAATGTATCTGTAGCTGATAATTATACGACCTAAAAGCTGTAAAGCAGCAAGAATAAAGTCAACATAAGTAAAACCCAGATGGCCTGGTATTCTGGGAAATCTACATTATTTTTTGTGTTTAAAAATAGATTTAATAGATAAGTGATTATTATGGTTGTGTCACACTACAGATGAACCAGAATGAGAGATGTATAGTGTGCACGACTCACGTGTTACTTGAAAGACAATGACTCTGTCCTCCACTCCGACTTTATTGGAGGCAACACATCTGTACAAGGCATGGCTGACCGCCTTCTGGATTTTCAGCGTGCTGACCGTCTGCAAACATAGACACCGCAGCATTAACAAAGATTTAAAGATAAAATATTCATAATAACATGAAACATCACTGTCTATTTGTCCAAATGGAGCCAAGCTTTTAGAGATGTTAAATGCATTTGTAAACACTCCAAGTCTGATTAAAAATGAAAGTGATGGTAGTGTTGTAGTTCACACTGTCCCTAGGGCTGAAAAATGAATCACACTTTATCATTTTACTATCACATTATTACACTATGACATAACCGTCACATCATTACCATATCACACTACCATCACAATACATTACAACATTATTTTATTTATTTCTGTGGTGTTTGCAAGTTTCTAGTCATGTAATCTGAGTTACCTTGAATGAGCGGTCGATGAAGGTATTAAGCTGACCAATGTGGTTCTTCCCCGTGTTGTTGGAAATCTCTCTCCATTTCCCTTCACATTTTGCACTCTGATCTGACCCAGGCCTTTAGAATGAAGAAATTAAAAACATACACAAAAAAATACAAACTCATTGTTAAAAGTAGAAGCATATAGCACTCTCCAGAATTACAGCCACACTTGGTAAAGATGAGCAAGTCAAAGATGAGAAGGCCATAGCCTGAAAAACGTGGAGAGACTTTTTATGAAGAAATGGTCACAGATCCATTTATATGTCTTCTTGCATTCACACTGATGTATTTGGCAGATGCTCTCATCTAGAGCGTCAGTTTAACCACATTACAGATGTAGGCGACTTAAGTTTTAGTCGTCCGTCGTCCTACTGATGTAGTATGATTTGCTTGGTGGGGCAAGAAATCGAACCTTAATCTGCAGCTCTGAAGGTGCTATACATTAACTGCTTCATGTAGCTCATTCAGTACTGTAGGAAAAGACTGATGGTCTAACGCACTATACTGTTTGTGCCAGTTTCAACTACACTGTTTGTGCCAGTGCCAGGAACAAACATGACACATTACACGTTATGTAAAAAACTATGTGTTTCTCTCAAGGCATTTGAGGAAGAGTTGTATAAAATGTGGGAGAATTATGCAATTCAGTGAAGTGCAGCTCTTGCACATACTGTTTTATTCTTCACCGTTTTGGAAAACTAGTAGCAGCCAGTTTTGCATGGACATTTCTCCTCTTAAAAACTTGTAAATAAGAGGTAGCAGTAGAGACTTGCGAGACTTTCTTTAACAATGACAGCAGTCAGAGAACCTAGACAGAGGCACAGGCCTTGAACATGTGCTGAACAAATATTTCTGTCACTAATGGAAGTTTGAGACAGTATGCATGCGTAATCCAGCACTTGTAGTCAACACAGACAGGAGCCAAAACACAGGCAGGCAGCAATAGTCTGGCACACAAATAGTCCAAAACCAGGTAACAAGCAAAGAGAAAGGTCAAAATCAAGAGAAAAACATACAAAGGCTCAGAACTTAGTACAAGCACACAAGACTTAATAAAGACTGAGAACAAACAGATATAATTAATAATAAAGTATAAAGTATTAGGAATGGGGCACAGATGTGTAAACACATGAATTCCAGACAAGGAAGTCCCTTAGGGGAGATCATGACAATTATACAGAATAAGATACGATTTTTCAAACGCTCCGAGCCAGATGTATGTACATTATACAGCAGTGCACAAATGTCTTGTCTCATATTGTTCTGGACAGTAAGCATTTAATTGTGTAAAAACAAACAAATAAACAATGCATTGTGATTGTATATGTCTTAGTGTTTTAGCATAATCATTATAAAATCTGTCTTCAAGAAAGTCCAGTATTTCATTACTGTCCACGGAAAATATTTCATCTCCATTTCTTTTGGCACCGTTTAAACACAGAAGCTGCCCTTTACATTGCGTGAGGCTTTCTTGATGATTTAACCAACTGACATGCTGCAAAATTACTTTCTTTTTTCATTTACATTAGAAGCAAAGAATGTTTATTTTCTTCTGCTTTAAAAGTTACCATTTTGGAGATAAAGTAAACCCCGACAATCACGGGGGTTACGTCCCAAGAGCACCTGAATATAGTGAAAATATGCAAAGTTGAGATGTGGTAAAAACAATGCTTAAAAATGTCTATATTTATAGTGTAAACCCTAAATATCCCCCCAAATATGCTCCCAAAACACTTTAATTTCATTTTAAACTCTGCTTAATACATTACCCTTAAAAAGTAAACCCGTATATGTACTGCTGTTTCCCACAGTGCTAGAATTTAAAATACTGATATTGCCCCTATATAGACTGTACTGTAATTCTTGCACTCACATTTTCTTTAGTATAAGCAGATAAATGCAGTAATTAATTAATTAAATTTACAGTAATAAATATACAGGGTTTTAAGAAGAACAAAATGAAAAACACTCAAGACGCTCCACGGGGGAAATTCTGGAGTGCAGCTGTGTCACAGGGCACCAGCCAATCAGCAGCAAGGAGAAATAAATAACATTCTCGGATTGGCGACTTTCAAACCTCCCTGCCCCAAGACATGCTTTCTTTGTGTTCTCTGGACAGTACCAAAAAATTTACAGTTCTATTTTATATGGAAATGTAGCTGAATTTATGTTAATATTTATGTTACAAAATTAATAAATTCTATTTTTGTTTAATAATTTTGCACTAAAATGCATGAAAAATTATATTGTCACGAAAAAAGCTGTGACGTCCGAGCCTCATCCGCCACGCCTCCTCGTCCTCGTGCTGGGTTGTTTATGTTTGGGCTCGGCGCTTAACAAGGCAATCATTCAAACTGTTCAGGTGCATCTGATTGCTTTGTCAATCACCGCACCCAAACACAAACAACCAGCACGAGGATGAGGGGGTGTTGGCGGATGAGGCCCAGATGTCACAAAAGCAAAAAAAAATTCGGAGGATATCTGCGGTTTACACACAGTTGCGGGGTTTTCCGCAAAAAATTATTAGTTGTGTTTTCGGAAAAAATCCACAAAACACTGAAGCCGTGACTGCTGAACAGGGTTTGACTGTACATGTTTTTTTTCTGGACAGTGACAATTTACAGTGACAGTTTAATGACGGATTTATTACCCAGCTCAGCAAAAGTCATTCATTATTCAGTTATATTGTTGATGGAATTCAACAAATCTGTGTCAAAGCTTTGATCTTCTAACAGTACTCTTTCAATCAAAATAATATATTTCTGGTTTTACTAGCAAAAACACAAAAAGCAATTTCCTCGCAAAACAGTTTTCTCGCATTTTAGGCCTTAGGACACCTAAAATGCGAGAAAATCTGGACAGCACTGTTTACACAGCAACCCAACAATATATAGAGGATACACACATTTGCACACACATACACACATCGGAACCAATGCCAGACTCTACGTCACCTGATAGACAAACACATTAAATCAACAAAAACAACCTATAAATAATGTCAACAACCAGCACATCTATTCATATCCTTGTTTAAATTTAGAGCCCCCTAAATCAACCCTAAACTCACTGACAGCTGGATCCGTTACACAATGTATTTGGAAGCAAAGAGCATAATAGGAAATGTCAACAAACAATCACTAGTGTCAGACATAGGTCTCATCAGGGTCAACTCTAGGAGATGAGAAAGAGGGAGGAAAGACAGGAGAACAACAAACAAGAGAGACAAACAGAAAAAGGAGACATTAGAGTCACTCAATGAAACCTAAGTGGTTCACTTCTAAACACCTGAAGTAGAGCACTATGAAGTATATCTGACTGGGATCCATGTTAGATTCGGTCATTGACGAAGGACACAGGGATGTGGCAGGAATAGAATTTTGAAGGAGTCTGTTTTCAGAACAACAGGAAGTTGTGATGAGGAGAGAGGAAGCAGGCAAAGGTGAAGTCTGAAGATAAGGCTTGCGTGATGGCTAACCAAAAATGGCTAGAACTGTGTCACGACAACATAGGAGGGTGGTGTTTTCTAACTTTGGCTTATGACTCAAATGTGCATCCAGTCATTTTATTGGTTTGTACTCCACAAGCAGATAGATGCTCCAGTCACATCTGTCTATTAAATGACCAGTCTTAAACCTGTGCACTAAGCCACCAGTCCTAATCCTGTCCATTAAACCACCAGTCCTAAAACTCTCCATTAAACCACCAGTCTTAAACCTGTCTATTAAACCACCAGTCTTAAACCTGTCTATTAAACAACCAGTCTTAAACCTGTCTATTAAACAACCAGTCTTAAACCTGTGCACTAAGCCACCAGTCCTAATGCTGTCCATTAAACCACCAGTCCTAAAACTCTCAATTAAACCACCAGTCTTAAACCTGTCTATTAAGCCACCAGTCTTAAACCTGTCTATTAAACAACCAGTCTTAAACCTGTGCACTAAGCCACCAGTCCTAATCCTATCCATTAAACCACCAGTCTTAAAGCTGTGCATTAAGCCACCAGTCTTAAACCTGTCTATTAAACAACCGGTCTTAAACCTGTACATTAAGCCACCAGTCTTAATCCTGTCCATTAAACCACCAGTCTTTAAGACTTATACTATATTGTTATTGTCTCTATGTCTCTGTGTCTCTTTGCAGTCATTACATTTCCTCTGGGATCAGTAAAGTTTTCTGATTCTGCTTCTGATAAGCTCATGGCCTGCTTAATGAAACCTCATGGTTTAGACTAATAAAATATAATGTGTAATTAATATAATTTTTACATTATTGTTGTCATGTCAGGTTTTGCTTTTGTCTAGTTATTTCCTTGGATGTAGCCAACAGGAACATGATGACACAAAAAGCTACTCTGCTTCTCAGCACAAAAAATGCAAAACAGCATCTATTCGTTTTAGAACATATGTTATTGAGAAACACTTAACAATCATTTACTTCTAAATAAAGCAATGTATCAGTACCAGACTTAAAGCACTCAAAAGTTAGGTGCAATTGGCACGAACCAAATTGTACAAAAAAGCTGCGAACTGTTGCTCTCCCACGGCCATCAAATCAATGTCGTCACCTAGCATGCGTCAGGCCAGTGCCCGAATCCATGTTGTTTAGAACAAGTGCACGGATTTCATTGTGTAGAGTCTGAATCACATCCTCTTATCTGTTAGAGGTTGGAGTTCACTCTCATTGTCTCCAAGCCTGTTTTTCATCAGATCTCTGTGTGCCTTAGTTTAACAGTCAGCAGCTTTCAACCTCTAAAACAATCACCCTGTGCTGGCATTCTGTGGAACCGTCAACAACCCACACGCATGCTCACTCGAGTGCACACCACCATGAAATGAAGCTACATAATGAAACAATAGGCAACTCTTATTAAATTGTTTCAGTTATGACAATCCAAACACACAACTATTTTAAAAAAAGTGGGCATCATTTCAACCTGAATAAATTATTTTATGTTGCAAAGAAAGCCAAAAGAAACAATGATATAATGCATAATTTGAAAAAGTATAAATGTAAATTCAGTGCATCATTTTTTCTATGTTCTGAAACGGATACTTACATACAATAAACAATAGTCACGGGATTTACTTTTACATTGTTTCAATGTGTGTGTCATTTCAACATGAAAAAATATTGCGAAGTATTGCAAAGAAAGCTAAAAGGGATAATGATATACTCCATTTTATACATGTGGTAATGATGCACACATTTGAAACAACCTAAAAGTATTTTATTGTGCTTTGGAATTGATGCATACAGACAATGCACAATAGTATCACTGGGTGTCTTTTTTAGACAGTCGCACATCCAGTCATGTAGACTTACTGAAATTTGGCTGGACAGTCCTCACTGGGCATCCACTGCCACAGGATACTGACAGGGCTGGAACCGCCAGAAGCGGTACAGGTGAGGGTGGGGCTGCTGCCAAACACGTGAACATTCCGATAAAACGGTACCTCCTTCTCAAAAATCTTCGGATGAGCTGCATAGAAACACACGTACACTAACTATAGAAGAGAAGAGAAGAGAAGAGGAGAGAAGAGAAGAGAAGAGAAGAGAGAAGAAGAGAGAAGAAGAGTGGAGAGAAGAGAAGAGGAGAGAAGAGAAGAGAGAAGAGAACAGAAGAAAGGAGTGAAGAGGAGAGAAGAGAGGAGAGAAGAGAAGAGAGGAGAAGAGAAGAGAGGAGAAAAGAGGAGAGGAGAGAAGAGAAGAGAAGATAAGAGAGAAGAAGAGAGGAGAGAAGAGAAGAGAACAGAAGAGAGGAGAGAAGAGAAGAGGAGAGAAGAGAAGAGAGGAGAGAAGAGAAGAGAAGAGGAGAAAAGAGGAGAGAAGAGAAGAGAGAAGAAGAGAGGAGAGAAGAAAGGAGAGAAGAGAACAGAAGAGAAGAGAGAAGAGGAGATAAGAGAGGAGAGGAGAGAAGAGAGAAGAGGAGAGAAGAGAAGAGAGGAGAGAAGAGAAGAGAAGGAGAGAGTAGAGAAGAGGAGAGAAGAAGAGAGAAGAAGAGAGGAGAGAAGAGAAGAGAGGAGAGAAGAGAGGAGAGGTGTACCGTTCACCAGCAGCTGGAATGTCTGCTTCTGTGCTTCTTTCGTGATCTTATTGGTCAGAATCACAGTGTAATTCCCAGCATCCTTTTCTGTGACTTCAAATATAGTAAGAGAGTCTTTGTCTGGCTTCATCCTGTACTCCTCTCTGGAAATGGGGGCGCCATTCTTCAACCTCAATAAACAAGACAAAGTTTAATTTGGACTCTTTTAGAACCATAAATGAATGGTGAAAAATATTTTTAAGCACTATTAAGGATCTATAAAGAACATTTCATTTAAAAAGAAGAAGAAATACAAATAAAGACATATTGTAGACATATTAAGACGTACTATAGGCCAGATTCCCCTTAATTCTCAAGGAGCTATGCTCCTTACTCCTCAAAACTACATACACTAACTTGCATATTAGTTATATAGTTGTCATGAAATACTTCATAGTTGATACTAATAATATTATATTGTTAGAATCATATTTAAAATGGCTTACAATTTTGAATATATGACAAAGCATGTAACAATTACAATATACAGCAAGATGATACTGATGACATCTTCTACAGTCTTAACTAAAGGATGTGGACCATGGGTCTAGCACACAGATACAAAAAAACACAAGTGTACACACACACACACACAGACACACACACACATACACCCACATGCACACACAATATACTTTGGCCACTCACCACTTCACATTAGGTTCTGGATAAGCATCATATTTGACAGGGATCTTTGCTTCTCGTTGGCCTGTGTTTGCATCCACAATACGAACTTGCTGCTCATTCAGCGCTATGAAATGCTTCTCTGTAATAGCGAAATTTAATTGTCAAAAAACTCAAAAAGGGCTCAAAGCTCAACGATTGGTCTAGATTCAACAGCTTGTAAATCAAAATGCTTTAGAAAGGTGTTAATGCAGATGGACAAAGCCTGAAGCATATAATAATGCAAAGAGGAATCTAAAAACTGCTAAGCAGTTGCTCACATACCATACACGATAAGGGATGCTTGGGCTGTTTTGACCATGTGACCGCTGGATGCTGTGCATTCATATTCCCCCATGTCACTGACTGTCACGTTCTCCATAATCAGCAAATTGGACAGTTCCAGAGAGTTCCATAGCTTCTTCTTGTAGGATCTGGTCTCATAACGCATTTTTGCAGAATGGTTGACATTTCTCTGATAGGACATGAACGGAAGGAAAGTTTGGAGATAAAGTAAACCAAGTGGAAAACAGTAAAGTAATAAAACTGAACTGAGATGAATTTGCATTAAACTTGCCTTTTAATATAAACTAAAAAGAGAATAGGTCTGAATTTCAACTGAATTCAATGAAACTGAAAATGGGTCACTAAAAACAGCAGCTTATTCTCAACCACTATCCCAGGAGTATTATGAGGATTCATATGTTTGGGAAAATGACCAAGATTTATGAGCTGCTATGCTTTTGAGGATCCCTTCTAAGGTCCATGAACAGCTGAGTAGGTTTATGTGTTCATTATTTACTGATCTTCATTACGAGAACTCCTCAGAGACTGACCCTGTCCTGAGGTAAGGACCACTGGAAGTTAATGGCCACGTTGAGCTCGGTACGAGCTGTGCAGTTGAGCACCAGCCTCTCCCCGACGGTCAGCTTCTCGTGAAAAGGACTCACAGTGAGGTCATATATCTTATATCCTGAGGATGAGAAGGGAGTGGGTGTACAGTTCTCTTCACAATCAAACAGTTCCTCTCAAACGGCAACATGCAAATGCTAAAGCAATTCTACACCTCGCAAATTTTAGGAACGCCTGTCCTTACCCACAACAGCCACAATGTAGAGAGAGGACTGAAACGTTTCGTTCTGCAGGCGTGTCTGACAGAAGACCACACCAGCATAACTGATCACATGACTTGGGAGGACAAAACCTCTCCTGCTGTCCCAGAACACGTCCTTTCCATCTGTGGCCAGTTCCTTCACGGGATACTTCTGTTACAGCAAAGTGTTGAAACAATATTACCACAGGTCATTTTTAAACATGGCATCTTCATCTAATTACAAGTGCAATTAATGCCAAGTATAAAAAAGGCCACATCCACAGTGGCTACTGTATAAGAAGGACTGGTTTCAGTCTGTGTCCAGAAAAACTAGAAAATGTGACATTAACATGAACGATTATTTAGCGACACTTTGGACCTAAAATGTTAGACTGCTTTGAATAATAATTTTTCTGGATAAAGACTGGACCACATCCATATGTCCATACACACTCAGTCACACAGAGAGATACATATGTGTGTGCCTACTGTGTACAGAGTGACGTTGAGGTCCTCCAGGGAGCCCAGGCAGGGGATGACCACCTGCTCACCTTCCCGAATGAAGACTACATCATAATCCTGAGGCGAGCGGACAAATGGCACACGATAGTCTGTGTACAGAAACGCAAGCTTTACATTCAACATTCAAATAACAGATGTGGTTTAGACACTTATGGCTTTTCTACAGGATGCAGGTCCATGGACTAGTATGGCTCTAACAGGAAGGAGAACACAGAGGTGACGAGGTGACACACATGTAGAGGGGTCACACTGGAGGATCGGACAGGAAGTGTGCTAAGACTAGATATTTCTCTCCACTCTCTATCTCTCTCCCTCTAATACACACACATGTTTTCTCTCTCTCACACAAACACACACACACATGGTTTGTTTCTCTCGCGCGCACACACATACACACACACACACACACACACACACACACACAAACACACACACACACACACACAGTCTGTCTCTGTCACTCTCTTTCACACACACTCAGACACACACACACACACACACACACACAGTCTCTCTCTCTCACTCTCTTTCACACACTCACATACACACACACACAGAGTCTGTCTCTCTGACTCTCTTTCACACACACTCAGAGAGAGACACACACACACACACACACACAGTCTCTCTCTCTCACTCTCTTTTACGCACACACACACACACACATAAACACACACACACACACACACACACACACACACATGCACACAGACACATGCACACAGACACACACACACACAGGCACTCTCTCTCTCTTCCTCGTAACCTCTCTCTCTCTCTTTCTGTCTCTCTCTCTCTCTCTTTCACATACACACACACACACACACACAAACACACACTGTCTCTCTCTCCTTCCTTCTTTCTCTCACTCTGTCTCTCTCTCTCTATCTCTCTCTCTTTCTCTCTCTTTCTTTCTCTCTCTCTCTCGTTCTCTCTCTCTCTCTCAGATATGGGAAGCCTCTTTTATAGTTGTACTAAAATGTGTATTAACTTTTTACCATCCACCTTTCTCCAAACTGTTGCCTATTTCATTTCAATTATTGTACTACTAGATCCATACGTTTCACATGAGACAGTGAAAACACAAAAGTTCTGTACTCGGCCCATTTTCATGATTATTGTAAACACCAGCAGTGAATTACATCACTAAAGTGGATGAGATCAACAATACACAGTTACACTTGTAGAGCGATGTTATTGTAATTATTTTTTTGGTTTTTGTTGGTTTTCATGTAATTGGAAAACACTTGCTGCACTTTACATTAAATGAACAGCTCATTTAAAATAGTCCAAGCTTGTCTAAAAGGGCTTGGAAAAAAATCTTTCTACATTAATGTGCATTAAATGTTGATGTTTTTTTGTTCCTTTTCCCAAATGCAACAATTTGGCTCTACAAACAAGACCAAAAAAAACATATTGCTGTAATGCATTGTCTACAGTAATGAACAGTTTACAGGATTACCTTAAATGAATACAGCTGTCAGAGTTTTACCACAAACAAGAGAGAGAAAATACACCTCGCAAAATACACTTCGTTCCCAGGCCACTGAAACGGTGCGCGGGGGTTGAATTGCTCTATTGCCTGGCAATATAATAAACTTTGTTTGACTTTAAAACTCTCTCTGATCTTGAGTCTTGAATCCCTGGAACACGGTAGGAGTTTTGCCATAACATACAGAACCTATGAAAATAAAACATAAGTGTTCATTTGTCGTACGTGAACACACCACAGCACACAGTGTGAACAATGCGAAATTCTTCTCTCAATTTAACCTATTCACCAAGAACACAGCAGTCAGGGGGCAGTGTGTGGGGACGGTCCCTTACTCAAGGGTAGCTCAGTGGTGCCACTAGTAGTTCTGGGATTAAAACCCACAACCTTCTGATCACAGGGGCTACTCCCTAACTGCTGGCCCACCATTTGCCATGAGTAATTCAGAGTTTTTTTAATCATTCTGAAGCTGCACGATAAGGGACACAATATTAGTTTTGAAATTATACATTGCAATTGTGGTGTCTTTTAATATAGTTAAGAGCCCAAATCTTCAATGTAGTTTCAAAATGTATATTCATACAGCCCATTTATAGACCAAAATCTACAAAATCAGCTCCTTTTCAAATCAGAGATTTTGTGATGTCACAAAACCAACACATTAGAACAGATAAAAAATTTGCTCCGGCTATTCCGCCATTCGCCGACACCTTTAACGGTTAAAAATTAGATTTTTGTTGGGTTACATGAGGACTTTGACTCATCAGAACATCCAATAACTCACCTGGAGCTGTGACTGGTCATCCTGTCAGAAACACTGTGATTGGTTAGAGCCGCATTTGCATATTATTGCTTTCTGTGATGTCAGCACTGCAGAAAGCGTTACAGAAACAGACAAATTGTGCGGCTCAGTCTTTTTACAAACTCTCTGTAGGTCATGGGTTAGCACTACACACACATGGAATTTGGTGATGGGAATAGTAAAACTACCAATTACAAGGTGAACCACAATAATATTGTAACGTTTTTCTGTCTTAATTTTCTTGCTTCTGCCAACTGTATCTACTCTGTCATCCAAACTTATCTTTATCTGACACACTGATAAAATAATTTAAAATATATTTTTCACAGTAGTTCAACTGTCAACCCTTACACCTCCTATCTAATGTTAGGCTGACTGCCGTGCAGAGCAAGGAACAAAGTGTCAAAACTATACAAATATCATTTAAAAAGATGATTAACTGTAGTTTGTGTAAAACAAACTGTACTTTGACTTCTCTCGGTTGGATCTACAGCTGAAGCTCAATGAGTAACTAAAGTAATGAGGCTAAAACAGGGGTGAAAATTCAATGTAGAGTGTTACTGCCTACTTCTCAGCCAGCTCTGCCTTAATTTAGGGAGGGTAATTCATTCCTTTGTTTTTGCACCTTCCAGTGCTTTAAGAGCAATGCAGGATATGAGTTGCTAAAAGCCCTTAATAAAAACTCAGTTCTATTTGCATATATGACTTATCAGATACAGTGGGTGCTTTGTATTTGAAATAGCATTGCTTAAGATAAATATTTTTTTAAATAAAAAATGTACAGTTTTAAATTACTGTTAAATGAGTAGCATATTTTATTTTATGGATTATTAAAACCACAATGGACCAATTAATCAATTGTAGACTTGTTAGTCAAAGCCTAATTGAAATTCTAGTTGAGATTTTACAAATAAAAGTTACCATCTGAGGTAGAAAAAGGTTTTAAAAAGTAGCTATTACTCACTTTACACAGAGACTAAACTCAGAGATAAACAGGTGGGACAGTGGGTTGTCGATACCAGCAGAGTGAGTGTGGGAAAGGAAGCCAGTCGTTCGTCTCTCTCTCATGGCACTTTAGTGGAACAGAGTGAAGAGGCCGTGTCGCACTGGATTTATGGGGTGTAACAGGAACAAAGGAAGCCATGTGATGCACAGTGGCAGTGGAGAAACCAAATTTCCACCATCCCCCCTCCTTTTGCCCTCATTACATTAGCATTAGAGTCAATCATGAATGGTGTGTTTGGGTCTACCGCCTTCAAAATAGCTGCTTTTTTACATTCTAGGCCCAAAAATAAGACAGAGTTCAGGACTAAACGGCAACTTCTGCTTCCCCATCCAGCACATATCTGAGTCTATAGGGCACGTCACTATAAAACCAAATAAACAGAGCCAAAGAGGGAGTGAACTCTGCACAGCTCTGGTCAACATGGGTGTGACCGTATCTGTCAAAAGGGAGACCAAAAGAACTACATAGTACACCCATACAAATACTGAGACTTCAAATATTATGAACAGATTCATTTATTCATACCTTTTTTTCTTCAAATAAATGCATTTCAGGCTAAAACTCATACGTTGCACATTTCTTTCTCTCAAGCTCCAAATTAATATTTCATATTAATTCAGTCAAACAGATCGTGACATCCAAAGTGCTGTAGACAACCTATTTATTTACAAAAACTGGGAAAGAGTACTAGGCTATGGCAGGGAAACTAAAAAGCAGCTGATAAATGCAGTTTCAGTGGAGGAAAAACATTTAAGTCTCACTAAATAAAATGAAACAGGTGTGATAGGTTTAGAAGATAAAAACAGTGATTTATAGTAGCTTGTCTGGATTCCTGTTGTTCAGTTTTTCTGGATTCCTACAGTGTTCTTATTTAACCCTGAAAGGAACTTTCACTCTCAGAAATGTGTTGTTTTCATAACTACCACAATCACACATACAGACACAGATAGACACACAGACACACACACTCATGGTTCCTTCACACATTCATCAGAAGGTTTCAGACAGGTCTGCACTTCTCAAGTAGAAAATATACAGTATATATTTATAGATCAAGTAATGAAATCAAGTAATTAACATGATTTCATTAAAGTAGTAATGCACTACTTTTACAGCCACAGACAACGTCTTCAGTGTTCTCCACTGTCGTCTCCCCATTAGAAGACCATGGGTTTCATATGCAGTCCATGAAACTGATAAAACTCAGTCAACCCATGTAAAAAAAGAGGGTCACATCAAACCTCATTTTTAAAATACTTCCATTCACTTTTTTTTCTGCTGCCGTAACATTTTCCTCCTCTTGAGAATCAGATCATAGAGTTTCTCGAGCCCCTCTGTCAGTCCATCTCCTATTATGGCACAGGTTGGCTGCAGGTGCCATGGTGTTGTGGCTCCCAGTTCCTTGAGTGCCAGCATCTTTTCAATTTCCGCCACAGTCAGGGAGTGTCTGAGGTCCTGCTTGTTCGCGATGATAAGCACAGGCACACCTTGAGTGTCTAAGGAGCGAATCATTTTGTGCAGCTCTGTTTTGGCCTCCTCCATCCGTTCTGCGTCCACCGAGTCCACCACGAACATGATGCCATCCGTGCAGCGCGTGTACGACTTCCAGAGCGGACGCTGCCTCTCCTGACCGCCCACGTCCCAGAAGTGAAACGTCACTGTAGAACCTCCAAGCGCCACTTTCACCTTCTCCGCGTTGAAGCCTTTGGTGGGGACCGTGTTCACAAACTCGCCGAGCTGAAGTCTGTAGAGCACAGTGGTCTTCCCGGCTGAGTCCAGACCCAGGATAGCGACATGAAGTGACTTCAAGAAGGGAAGTTTTGAAAACACGCCGGCTTGGTCCGATATTCCGTTCCCCATGTTCTTCTGGTGTGGTCTCAGATCAACAAGTAAAGATCCATATCTTCATGCTCAGACTCCCAGAGGTTCTTAAGAAAGAATGAAAAAGGGTCACTTTGCTGGACAATAACAGGTACAGAAAGTATGTAAACAATGAGAAATACTGTTGTGAATACTAAAGTAGCTGAAATTCCTTTTCATACTTTTCAGTACAACTTTTTAACCCTCCTTTTAAAACAATCGACAGAATACTCAATTCCAAAAATATTCGATAGTTGCAGCCCTAGTTGGGACTATACTGTACTAGCTGTACTACAGAGACCAAACATGCAGCGTCACAATTAAAAAAAATTTAAAAATAGGAAAAAAATTAAAGAAAAAGAAATTACAGGCAAGGCAGGTCCACATCTTATGCTTAAGGGGAAATAATAATGTATAACCCTTCTTTGATATAGGCGTTTCTCTACAGACATAAAACATTCAGTGTTTTTGGATGCTACTGAGATCATTCATATGCACTTTTATAATCTTCAAATAATTTTCCTGTTTTAGCTCCATAAATGTACATACCTGTAGACCTGTAGGAGTATGAGAACCATGGATAGGTCACATGACACGGGAGAGGAAAACGCATTTTCCACCAGAACTTCGATATTTCCTGCCGTGGTGGCTTTATTAAATGTATATTTTATTTAAAACACCTACTCATGTCATTAACAAACAATTATAAAGCACTTGATATATAAACATGGGAACAGAGGTGTGCGATACATATTGTGGGTGTGCGATATCGAAATTGTTGTTTTAACGATGAGGTAGCTGGCATTATCGAGTATTTCTGCAGTAACCAGCCTAAAATAGCAGGACACGTTTTGATCACGTCATGGCTTTGAGAGTTGTACTAGCATGTGCCTGCAGGGGGCTGCGCGCTCCGTTCAATAGCGGAAGCTAAACAGGCCATGGATGCTGAGATATGCACGGAGAAAGAGAGCTAGGCTACCTCACTAACCATCTAGCTGCACTCTCCGTTTCTGTAGATCTGGTAGCCAGACGTGGGGCATTATCACTCGGTGGAGATGGTTTTGCTTCAGGAGGATAGCAGAGAAAAATTAGACAGAATTTGATTAAAAAAAACCCCAGAGACCAAGTTTGTTTTATATCTTTTGTGCAATATTGGACCGAAACGGAATAATTTATTTACGAATGCGGAAATTGTTTTTTTTTTTTTCCTGCCGCCACAGGGCAGCAGCCAATCAGCAGCAAGGAGAAATGAATAACATTCTCGGATTGGCAATCTTATACTTTCAAAATTTTTGAATTGTATCTTTCTACCCTGTGTTGATAGAGTTTTAATTGTGAGGCATCTCCTACCTCTATGTCCACGGTGGGTATTTCTGTTTTGCAGTTAATTTTTCAATTCATCTGTAATTTTTCAACTCATCAAGTGGTAAGCAGTCAGTCTGAAGCAAAAAAAAAAATCCATCAAAATAACAACAGCAGGAATGACAAAAGCACTGAGGACTCTTGATGACAGCTGGCATGAAATTTGCCTGCACTTTTCCATCTTACAATGTGAATACTTTTCCACCTGGAGATTTGAAGCATTGCTCATTACGGAGAAGACAGCTCCTCATCCTCTGCCTTCATTAGTCTTTAACGTAGCAAAATTCCGTATGAAAATCAGCCTCCGTTTGAATGTGATGTGCATGAATACTAATTGAGTCATTTGAAGTGCTGACTTTAAATTGCGGAATGTTTATGTGAGGCTGCGCGCGAGGATGGCCGTCTGTTTGCGCAGACAGTTTTCCGGGGGGAACAGGTTAGCATAATTCAATACTCGTTTGTTTCTCCTGTAGAACTAATTTTCAGGCAGAAACACAAATCTCCCATTTGAGGAGGGGTTGGGGGGAGTTGGCTGGGGGCAGCTCTGAGCTGGAGCCCTCTGAGGAGATTGGGCTCCTGTGAATGTTCCGCACAGTAGGCTCAGAAGCAGCACCCCTCCTGAGAGCAGTATCTCATCTCACACAGGCTTCGCTCTGCACAGAAATTAGGATTTAATTTGATTAAAGCCAGGAGAGCTAAACAATGCCTCCATCTATGATTTTACTGGCTAAGGAAAGCTGCTCAGAATGAGCGAGAGATGGTATTTCTCCTGCCAGCGCCATTCTCCTCAGCACACAGTGACACTGCCAGATCCCTTCCTACAGTGACATATGAGAAAGTCTGCATATTCATTTGTATTGCCATAATTTGCCAGGCCAATCGATGGCAATTGAATCCTGCATTGATCGCAGTGCTGTTCTCTGTGATGAATGCTTGTTTATATCTGTGCAGATGGAGAGGGCTCAATGCAGACTATGCCCTGGGTGTGGTCAGTCGAAAGCTGTACGTTGAGTAGCTCTGGCCTCTTTGCATTAAACACTATGTGTGTGGTCATTCAAATATTAGCTATAAATACATATACTAATACCAACAAAATACAAAAGATTTGGGGAAAGAAAATGTTAAAGGGCTTATTCTCTTATTTTTCAATTGCTTTTTTTTTTTTTTTTTTGATGTATGTAAATGTACTGTTCTGACTGGCTGCTCTGTATTGTGTCTTATTTAAAAAGCAGTCTGAGCAGAAACCCAGTTTATATTACCCAGTTTGTGTTAATAGGCAGGGTGAAACTGCTCCAGGCTGAACTAGGTAGATGTACATTAATGAGTTGGCTTTTGTGACATCACAAATATAATGAGCGTCTGAAAGGGCTGTTTTTGCATGTATGTGGTTTGAGATGTGCAACTGTGCATCATGAACCAATTTACTACTCTAAGTTCTTTTTAAAACTATTTTCATGCTTCAAAAACATGAAAAGAATATAACACATACTTCAGCACTTGAAAGTAATACACAATTTTCAACTTACCCCAGATGTAGTCATCAAGCCAGTACCAGTTTTGCTGAGTTACTTTTCTTGGGTTGTGCTGTTTTTGTGTATCATATCGTGATGCTTGCATTGTAATGTGTCTCATATTGTGAAGCTGCTGCCCTAGTTGCAGCTTTGAAAAAGAGTAAGTGAAAAAAATAACTGCTTTCTCTGAATTATTTGGCAGCCCAGTGTCAAGCCTGCATGGCTACTTGCCTTTGAATGTCTTTGATTCTCATGTACCCGCTTTATTCCGCAAGCAGCACGTCATGTGGTGTTGGGTATCCGTGGACAGGGAAGAAGTGACGAGCCTTGTGTGGATTACCAAAGGATGAGGCAAGGCATGTTGGGATTTAGAATGGCTAAAGGCTCGGGGGAAATGTCAGTTCAAAGTGTTTTGCCAAGAGAGGGAAGCAACTAGCGGCTGGAAACTCAAGCCAGACCTGGTCAGATTTACACTTGCAACATTTGCTCTTAGAAGGTGGTCACTTTCTAGGTGCTGTATATCAGGGGTCTTATCCTAAGCATTTTGGAGCTACACAGCAGTCGTGCTTTGAGCTTCTTCTGGTGGATTCTGTTTGTGGTGTGTCCCTGGGCTCAGGACGGAGTCAGGCCAGATGTGGCCATACTCTGATCCTTCAGACAAGGGAAAGGCAGACTGTGTCTGGTCTGTCACATTAAAGATTCACCATTCATCGAAATGTCAACATTTCACCTTTCCAAAATCTATATAAGTCCCCATGGTGGAGGTAAAATATTAATGGGCTCAAAAACAGTCTCGGATCAAGACAGACTGTCCAATTTATTTTGAGCTCTCTGGTGAGCCACTGTCCTTTGGCCATCATTTGCCACTCCCTGACTTTGGAGCACTTTCCCTGTCTTACAGCTGCATCTTGTTTCAGTTTACAAATGAATGATTTCCATGCCATTCTTGTTATTAAGTGTCATAATTAAGAATCTGTCGAGCTTGTGACTCATGCTCATTCATTTTAGCTGGATTCATTAAGCGGCCAATCAATCCTTCTGACTCCATTAGCACATAGCCCAAGCCTTGGGCACATCAAGCTTCCTCCATCAGATCCTGCCAAAGGTCACGGCTGCACCTCTGGCCTGTATGCACCCTGGCTCTGATACTGATTTTTAGGAGGCAGAAATTCAAATTACAGATAATAAGAGGTGGGTAGAATAGTTTTAAGTAGTGTTATTGTGTGTGTTTCAATATATATATTGACATATGTTACGATTTGATATTATGATTTGAACATCAGCCAGTAATATAAGCTGATATAAATTTTTAGATTAAAAATTCAACTGAATCTAATGTTTTTTGTTAAATCAGCATGTTGCTGTTTAAATGCTTAGGCTGGACTGTTCTCAACTTCCAAACTTTTACACTATGGTATGCAATCTTCATCTTCCGGCTAAATTTTAGTCATATATCTGTTTTACACATTTTTCTTAATTTGGTGATATTATTTCTTCCTATCTTTTCTTATTGGTGCTATTTTGGGTTTCAGCTCTCCAGTTATTTCCAGTGCTGGTAAAATGCGCTTCCACACATTATTGTATCTGTTCATCACAATTGAAAGCAAATAAAGTATAAATATCAGGGCTGTATTGTTTTTTTTGTTTGTTTGTTTTTTTACAGATATCTTTAAATCTGTGGAACCTTAATATTGACTGATTTTATCACCCAAAAGAGGACGATGTCAGTTGGGACCTAGTACACACTCTGATGTTGTAGCTAAAGTGTTAGTAGCAAGAGAGCATAACCGCCGTTTTAGACTCCAGAGGACTCTTCATCTAAATATCTTCAGGCCAGTTTATACGTAAACGATTTGGATGCGGCCTTGATAGATTGCTTGGTTATGAGGCCTATAAGAGATTACTTTGTCTGCATTGGTTCTGTTTTTTTTTTCTAGGAATACTGTACTGGTTCCGCTTGACCTCTTATTCAGGCAAATAATACAAAGTTAAGCCTCTTCAAAGAAAGAGCTTTTGATCTTGAAGACATCCTCCACTTGTTACACAACTTTCCCTGTCATTATTTAATATTCTCTTTCCATCAGGCATGAAGAAGACTCGGTTCTTCACTGCCGCAACTTCTTTCTCAGTTTCTTAGGTCCCATTCTGTAATTGTTAAGTGAATCAGGCTTTGCGGCCTTTGTAGTGGATTCTGCAGTGATCCAAGAACACTTAGCTAATTACAGTCTGCCAGGCTTTCCTCATGTCCAGAGCTCCACAGACTTTTAGGAAATTAACAAAAGACTCTGCTAAAGAATTGAATAATGGCTTCTCATATTTGAAGTGTTCTTTATGGTTGTCTGTGATATGCAGATGTACCTCCGTTTGTTGCCTTCTATAGACACTCCCGTAACTGTGTTTGAGGTAACAGCTGCTATTTATAGAGACAGGTGCCCCCAGTTGTTAGAGCAAATGTTTTGTGGTGCGCCTCAGGATGACGCAGCCTTGGTTTTGACTGACACGGTAAAGCTTAAGGGATGAGAACCCTTTGAGGTGTTCAGCCTTTGATACAAAGTCATAAACACTATAGAAGTGATTTAGTGTCCAGTGTCAATGCTGTTTAAGACATGGATATGGGTATATTTCGTGTGTGGTGTGGTGTAGTGTGATGTGGTGTGGTGTAGTGTGGTGTAGTGTGGTGTAGTGTGGTGTAGTGTGGTGTAGTGTGGTGTAGTGTGGTGTAGTG
>JBBJLS010000001.1:13869923-13883189 GCA_037577275.1 Bryconaethiops microstoma
TCCAACCACTCAGCATTCAGCACCACCAGTATACTGATCACAGCCTGATCATCTTGAATCATCTGCACCTGTTTCTTTACTGGTTCAAGCCTTAAGTTAGATGTACTTTGTTATACACAAAAGATTCATAAGTAGGTTTCTGTGTGGCATAACAAACATAAAATATTGTTCAGGGTTCATGGTTTGGACTGAAAATGAGAGTCTTTGAAAGTCCTTCAGGAATCCTGGAGAACTGTTCCTCAAGACTACATCAAAAATACATGAAAATCTGTCTCTTTGGAAGCAAAATATGAAGAAATGATGGATGGCTTGAGACTTTTGCACAGTTCTGTATGTACATTCATAGTACCTCATGGTGTGCTGAAGGTCTGTAGATATAGTGCTTTTACAGTTCCACCAACTATGTTGCTGCGTGGGAATGTTTAGGCTGATTTTGCCCTTCTACAGAAACTTCTACTACAAACTTCTACTACAAAGTTTCCTGGCAACAAAGGCATAACGAGACAGGCAAGGTATTGTCTGTCTCGTGTGCACAAGCACATATACACATATGCACACACACACTTAAAAATCCAGGTATTGGCCAAAAGTTGGCATTGAACTTTTTATGTTATGGATCATTACTGTATTTCCCTGGGATGTTTGTGTGTGTGTGTGCGCACATGAGGCAAATTGCCAAACAGGTTGCCGAATAATATATCAATCACATGGAATATAAATGTTCCTATACAGATCTAGCAGAAACCATTAAGCACAAAATACGTAGAATCAGTAGAACACTATCAGTCATGGATCAGCCTCCCCAAAGCCCAGATCTCAACATTATTGAAGCAGTGTGGGATCATCTGAGCAGAGAATGGAACAAAAGAAGGGCTTTGGAATGTCCTTCAAGTAGCGTGGAGAGCTATTCCTAAAGACTCTTACAGAAATGACAGGAAAGCTTGTCTAAGACAGTTCAGGCTGTCTTAGAGAGTTAAAGCTGCTCAGAATTAAACAAACCATCTTTGTGTTTATATGTGTATGTGTGTGTTATACAGTAGTGCACCTGTATTGAAACAGTGTAACAGCTGGGTCTAAGGACAGATCAGTGCACTCTGGACTGTTGTGGTGAGGAGTGGGAGGAGTGAGGAGTGTGAGGAGTGTGAGGAGTGTGCAGTGTGAGGAATGTGAGGAGTGTGAGGAGTGTGAGGCAGCCATTCCATTCATTTCGTACAGTGTATAAACCCCCCTTACTGACAGAGCAGATGGCTGTGAGAGATCTCAGCCTTCATCCTGTGAATGTTATTCACATCTTACAGAGCGAGGGGGATGATAAAAACAGTTTAACAGATGCTTTCTGGTGATTCGACTCCTTCACGGGCGTCACACAGCACCCGCAGGGAACAGATCTCAGGCTGTGTTGATGCACACAGTCAAACAACAAGTGATCAATGGCAGATACAGCAAAGGATCACTGGCTTCATTTTGCAGAGCTTTTTCAAATGAGGTTTTGGGTGGGTTTTCTTAACCCTCCTTTTATGTTTGGGGTCAATTTGACCACGTTTGATGTTAAATGTCTCTGAATAACTGACAAAATTATTTTGCTTCATATTAAGTGAATTTTCCTTATTTAATGGGGACAAACGGTGTGAGCACAAAATGATCATGATGTGTTTTCTGTAAACATTTGGTACATGGGGATTCTTTGGGGATGGTTTGACGGCAGGATGGTTGATCTGTTTTCTAAAACATATGGGAAATATTATTTACACACATCTGTTTTGGTTGTTTTAGATAACACTGAGGACACTATTATATGCGATTCGAAAAACATCCCTGTTTTAGTTCCATAACCGAACATAATCACACCTGAAGAAGTGTGAGAACCACTGATGGGTCACAGGAAATGGTGGAGGGAAACATATTTTCCACCATAACTTTGATGTTTGCCACTTTAGGTGCTTTATTTAAAGTACAGACGGCAATTTTAATTCCAGCCATTTTTTAGGCTTAAATTGCTGGTCAAGTTGATCCCAAACATAAAGGACGTTATTAAACCTGAACAGAACACAAGGGTTGAAACAAGGACTCATTAAATATGACACATTGTTTATGGAGGTCATTTAAAGTCCTGCAATTGAAAAGTCATTGTAACCCTTCGTAACTACTGGAGCAGTAAAGCTGCTGAGACACATGGAAGAGGCTGTCATGCTTTGCCAGAGTCACACTCTTCAGCAGACTCATATTTCCCCAAAAAGATACTATGAGACATCTGCTTCTCTCTTTAAAGTGTTCCCTGAAAAAGGGCTCTGGATTAGTCTTAATATTAAGAAAAAAATGTGTGTGATGGACTAGAATTACTGCACTGTGACTAGGGCTGTCTTTTGAATGAGCTGCAATATAGGAAAGCCAGTCAGAAAAGAGGTCTTTTACTGTACATATATCAGTCTTAAAGGCACAGTGACAAAAACAACCTGTTTAATTCTATGGTCATGTAAGAACTAATTAAGATGAATTATTAAATATTCTTGGTACACAAACTCCTACAAATATGGGCCCTTTAAAACACCTCGCCCAATCAGGGTCTTTCATGGTTAAAGATTCAAAATAATTAGACTTTTGTTGTCATCACAACACCCAGTAACTCACCTGGAGCTTTGATTGGTCAGCCTGTCAGAGACACTGTGATTGGTTAGAGGCTCCTATGTGTATCGTAACCTTCCGCGATATCAGTATTGCATCAGGAGATTACCGATATATTGTGCAGCCCTTACTCTGAGTGTCTGGTGAATTCAGGTCCAGGGTCTTCTGTTTACGCACAGCTGATCGACGCGAGACTCGAGGCTGTGGAGTGAATGGATGTGTGTAAAAAGTGGATTTGTTCCATGCAGAGCTGGATGTTCTCGGGTTGGTTGGGAGACGTTTGACTCGAAAGCCTAAATAAGCGATTCGAGCTGCGAGCTGCTGGGTCTCGGTACGAACACTTTCTCCCAGCTGGGTGGACTAACAGACGGGTTTTGAGCAGATATTTGGATGTTTCTGCCACATTCTCTCCACGTTAGCTTCAAATTATCTCGTATAAACTGAGTGACCGCTCTCTGAGTTCTCTGGAGTTCTTTGGTCAGAGGCTGAAGACCAGAAGACGTCGTGGTGAACTTTGAGGAGACCTGCAGCAGATCTCGAAATGTGTCTGGACTTCATTCTCCTGGCTGTGGTTCTTCATATTGCCCGCTTCTCTCAGGCAGGTGAGTTTAACCTTTAGGCTTCTGCACATTTAACTACTTTAAAGAGTTTAACTGAACTCCATGAAGACTGTTCATGAAATGTTGTAGGTCAACTGTACTTTAATACATTAATAATAATTTAATAATATTCTTTATGCTTGGCGTCAATTTGACCAGCAATTTAAACCTCCAGAAAAATAAAATTGGTACCCACGTTTATGTGTTTGTACTTTATGTTTGTAAATAGAGCTTTAAAAAAGCATATTTCCCACAGAGGGAAATATCAAAGTTCTGGTGGAAAATATGTTTCCTTCCCTGTCATGTGACCTATCAGTGGTCTTCACACCCTTACAGGTGTGATTATGACCAGTTATGGTACTAATGCATTTATAAAAGTGTACATTATAGCATATTACCCTCATTCAAAACAAGCAAATAAAATGTGTGTAATATGCTGACATTTTCTATATGTTTTATATACAGCCAAAACAGCCTGGAATCAAATTGACCCCAAAGAACACTGATGTACAAATTGTGTACAGAAAACATCATCATGAACATTTTGTGTTTACTTAGTTTATCCCCATTAAATGAGGAAAAGTAATTTAATTTTAAGCAAAAAAAGTGGTGTCAATTGTTTATTTAGAGATATTAAACCTTGAATGGGGTCAAAGTGACCCCAATCACAAAAGTTTACACAAGATGTGATCCTGCCTCGTAATTTGTGATATGAAGGTGTCGATTCGTTTGTTTGATCGAGGTTCACTCTGTAACAGAAATCTATTTAAACTATTTCATCTGCCTGGTACAGTTTAGTCTGTAATCTGTTCCACTCGTCTGCAATCCATTTTTTTTCCACTTGATTATATGGCCAGATCTTTTGCCCCACAGCAGAGATGTTGTTCTCAGGAGAACATGTTAGTATTTAGTTGCCAGTAGAGGTCTACAGAAATCTTTCCCTTTTCCTGATGTGCCCCCCTCACAGACATCACTCATCCACACTCGTCATCCAGATTTGCACAGTGTTAGCATCTTCACTCTCTGTGAAGTGTGCGTCGGAATATATTTTAGCGGGTCAAGAGTTACAAGCTCTGGGATTTGTCATTTTTAGGGTTTGACAGAAGAGGCACCAAGCACTTGATGGTTGAACACCATAGATGTTGACAAGGCACATTTAAAATTCACCAAGTTCTGCATTTGCCAATGTTAATTCATATGTTAGGCCAGTTTTTAAAAAGTGAAAGTGTTTTGTTGATTTCATTCAAAATTCATTAAAGGGGACATGTTATGCAAAACTCACTTTTTACATCCTCTTGTATTTCCATTTGGGTTTCTACACAAAAAAAAAACATCCATCCGTTTTCTGTGAATCAATTGAAAGATTTTAGTGTTAGGAATCGTGTGCTTCTACGAGCCGTTTGGACGGCCCCCCCGCCATTGTGACGTCATAATTGATAAATTTGCATAGAACCACCCCTCATCTGTTGAACTCCCACCCACTAGATTAGTTGAAGATCCGCCATTTTTGTCTGCTGGTTTTACGAGCACGGATAAGACACCGAGCGCTGTGGCTACAGGCAAAGGCAAGTCACTCATGAAATGTTGTGTTCATCTGGCTCTGGGTGCGACTCGGGGTCGAACATATAGGGCTGGATAGCACCTCTGTTTCACATGTGTTAAACGCGCAGCGCTAGCATGGGATGGGTGGGGTGTGGCCAGCAACAGCTTATTTGCATAAAAGGTACAGAGCCCTTAAACGGCTTATTTTGAAAGGGACTGAAACTGGCAAGAATAGAGCTGGTGAGATCTCTTTATGTAAGAGTGATTTTGTGCAAAGAACATCATGAACATGTTTTGTAGCCCATAGACCTATTATAACTAAAGTGAGTTTTGCATAATATGTCCCCTTTTACTGTTCCGTGTTTGTCATATTTCAAAGATCCCCTAACCCTTAGGGTCATTGTTTTTGTTTTTTTGGGGATTTTTTGTTTGTTTATTTTTGCTGTTTTTTTGGTAAGATTCATTCTGTTCTGCATCTAACATTTTGCAAAGTTCTGTGGTTTTTCAGCACTGAAAGAGTCTTCCTTCACCAGCAATTTGTTTGAATTAGTAACATTTACAGACGCAAGATCAACCTGCCAACACAACTCATCACTATAATTGCTAATTATCTCACATTTCCCTTGGTCGTTTACTAGGTCTTTGGCCTAAAGGTAGGTGGTTTAGTAGGACAGGTATCAGATTTTATTTCATTCTGCAGTCCTGTCCCTAGACAATGAAGAAGAGGCGTGAGGATAGCAGTTCATTCATTTGAATTTTCTTTATTTGTAGACAGACTTTTTTGTCATTTCCCAAAATCTTCAGGTGCATTGCTCTGCAGGTAGTTCTCCAGTGAAAACCTTTCTCTGTCTGCCAGTATGTTGCGTTCCAGGCTGAGCTGGGTGACTCTGGCTGCTTGCTCTCTTTCATGTTGGGCATTCCTCCTCATCTGCTCTCGCTCCTCCTGCTGCCAAACAGTGATCGGTCTCGAGGTTTCAGCGGGACAAGGGAAGCTTCTGATCTTACCTTGTGCCAAGTGTGGCTTGTGGTAACACTTAAACACTGGAAAGGAATTCTTTTCCTTGAAGCTTTCTTGGAGCTTCTGTTCTGTCTTTGAAGGACTGACGATTTCTTCAGACTTTGTAGCCCATAGTGCCCTGGATAACTTTGACCCCTTTTCACTGGCTTGTGTAGAGGAACTGGGAAAGCCTGGTGTGCCTCTGAGGTCAGAGATAAACCTTCTGACAAATGTAGGCTTTTCCTGACACTGTTCAGCACCTCCTGAAGTGCCAGCTTGCTCAATGCTTTTTTCATCCTTGTGTAAGATTGAAGTTTCTGTGTTCTTATTCTTGCAGTTGATTAATAAAGTGTTTCTACTTTCCACAGCTGTTGAACTGACAGTCTCTGCCATGTTTGTTTGGCCGGGTTGCATAAACCAAGGCAGCCACGTTACCCTTTAATAAGATGATGGAACAGAACAGGCAGGGATCACTGTATGGCATCTAGATTGAAGATGATATTCAGGGCAAATGTGATGAAGACTGAGGGGCAGTTACTGTGGCTGGTAATGGTTTGCCGTCAGAACAGGGACCAGGGATGGCTTAATGGTTTCTGAAACAGCATAACAAATATTTTAAGTGTGCATCACATACTGCAAAGTGATGCAGTTGATTTCGTATCTGAAATTGTTGTGATTATTTGATAAAAAATTAATCAATCGGCTTAGTAATCATTCAGCACTGTTAGCACTCACATTCCTTTATGTGCCTCATTGAAAGTGAGGAAACCTACACCTGCCAAATATCAACACACACCTGCCAAGCTCGGCTGGTTTTAACCCACCCAAAAGGTCGCATGTCACCCCACCGCTGATTGACCGACACTGGCTACCCATGGTTTCCTGCATTGAGTTCAAGTCACTAACTCTTGCCTACATAGTGACATCTGGGTCAGCAATCCAGCGTCCTTAATCCTATCATTCAGCCTTTTGTTCCTACCTGCTCGATCTGCTCCTCCACAGAACATCGCCTGGCTCTGTCAACCCTACACACAAGGCAAACCCAGTCCAGACTCTTCGCTTTTGTGGTTCCTGGCTGGTGAAATGAGCTGCCAAAGGCAACCAGAGCAATAGAATCTCTCTCTATCTTCAGAAACCTCCTGAAGACTCATCTGTTCAGAGAGCATCTCCTCTCCTAAATCACTTCAGTTCTCTTACTTAAAGATTCAGTACTTAATACTCTTCTCTGGTTTTGAAACTTGAATGTGTCCTAATATTGTTACTTGCTTTGAACAAAAGCGTCTGCCAAATGATTGCCATGTAATGTAATGTAATGTAAATACCAACACACACCTGCCAAATATCACTCTTCCAGATTTCAAGCATTTATGTTTGTTGTAACAGACAGTTTGACAGATAGCCAAAGGACTTACAGACCATTCGATTAATACTCACAGTTAGGATTTACAGTTAGGATTCTGTTGCTATTGGTGTCTGTGTTTAAGTACGACTGACCTAAGTATCATCAACCCCTTGTGGAAAGTGAACACCACCTTCATTTTCAGTTACGCCCCTTTTTTATTGTTTGGCCTTTAAAAGAAACCAATAACATATTTACTACATTACTTTTAGACTTGTATATTTGATTACGATAACCCTAATTCACATATATGAATGTTGTATATTATCAGATTCAGTCTTAATCAAAATCTGCTTTATCTTTCAATCAGACAGTTCTTGAATTCTGTTTAGTTGAACATGATATGTTATTAACCTATTTTGATGAAAGTAATAAGGTGCAGTTGTTCCTTTTCTCACATATCTTACCTTGTGCTGAACTGAAAGGTGGTATATTGGTTCTACTGAAAGCTAAGAGTGATCTTGGAGAGGTTGTTTAACACACAGGTTCAGGGCTGTTTGTGAGTATCTGATGTCACAGTGATGGGTCTCATTCCGTGGGACTTCCACTGATGGAATTCTGATGTGCTCACAGTGAAATAACTGCAGATCGTCACGCCTGGGACAAAACTTGTATCGCCATTTTTGTTGTTCATTTTTTATTATGATCATTATTTTTTATATAATTAAAACTCACCGGCAGCTGTTTACAGCATATGAAAATGTCATGATCAAGTTTGGGATTGGATGAACGAATATTTGTTCAATGTAAACATCTGTATGATGCTTCTAATTATTTCAAGCTCTTAAATCCAGTAGCGATATGATGTTGATATAATTGTGCATCCCTAATGTTAATGTCTCCACATTGGAGTTTTGTCTGCTCCATTCACGTTGGTTGCGTTTGTAGCATAGAAATGTTCTCCTCTGCTTTAGGTCCCAGCATCATCTGTATTGTGAAAGGTGCTTAGTCAATGCTTCTTATATAATAATAATAAGAAGAATAACAACAATAACAACAACAATAATAATAGTAGTAGTTATTATTACATTATCACTATAATATAATAATAACAACAATAATTACAATAACAGCAATAATAATGACAATAACCTTCTTCCTCTTCTTCTTCTTCTTCTTATTATTGTTGTTGTCCTTGTTTTTGTTGTTGTTGTTGATGTAATAATCAATTATTTATATGTCCATGTGTTCTTTGTGATCATTGTATTGGTGCATTGGTCAGATATGAATGAAAATCATTGCAATCTGCATTTTAGCAATTGATTATACAGCTTTTGTGTGTGTATGTGTGTGTGTGTGTGCGTGTGCGTGTGCGTGTGCGTGTGCGTGTGTAAATACCTTTAGTGGAGCCTCCTGAGTGCAGTCCAGGGGGTCACACTGTTTTGCAGAACCCCTACCGGAGCACCAGCTTCACCTCCCAGCAGCTGCCCCAGTCTGCCCTGCAGGAGAGGCTCATCTGTGACCACTCACTGGCTCCTGGGTGGTACCAGTTCCAGATCTTTGATAAACCAGCCCGTATGCCCACCAAATGTGTGGAGGTAAATATGTTTAATATGACCCCTCTGAGATCAAAAGATAATATCCAGTGTACATGTGCTGCAGCATTATGTTGTCTAGTCAGGGATGAAGATACAGTCTAGCTGGTAAATGTTTTTAAAAAGTTTATTGCAGCTAATGATTAGAATAGAGAAGCTTAATTTATCCTCAGTGTTTTAATTCTGCATCTGTAAATTGTTACATTTAAGTACTTACATGTATTGTTTTTAAATCACTGTAAAATATTATATACACTGTTACACACTGAAAAATGGGCACATTTTGGGCTATATTTATTTACATGGTAGAACTTGAAAGATTGTCAGCCCCAGAGGTCTCTGTCACATGGTGATATCATTCATGAAAACACTTAACAATGGTGATGTGCATGGCAGTGTTCTAAGGAGAATGCCACTGCTCTCCAAAAAAGAACATTGCTGCATATTTCCAGCACTGTATTTCAGCATAAGAACCTTCTCCCATCTGTGAAATGGGAGAGGTCAGACATTGATGTTGAACGAGAAGGCCTGGCTCTCAATCTCCATTCCAGTTCATCCCAAAGTTGTTGGAGGGGATTGAGGTCAGAGCTCTGTGTGGGCCAGTCACCTTTTTCCATACCAAACTCATCCAACCATGTCTTGATGGACCCTGCACTGGGGCACAGTCATGCTGGAATAGAAAAGGATCTTCCCCAAACTGTGTCCACAAAGTTGGAAGCAAGGCTATTGTCGAAAATGTCTTGGTGTGCTGAAGCATTGAGATTGCTCTCCACTGGAAGTAAGGGGACACCTGGATTCAATAATTAAGAGGTGTGTCCCAACACTTTTGTCCATATAGTGTATTTGTATATTAAATAGTATACATGGTATCTCTGGGCAAGGAAGAGACAAACAAGACACAGGGGACCAAGTTAACAAGGGGGTGGAGCATAAACCAAAACAACAACAAACTCACATGAAACACGGACACATGGCAGACATAAACAATAACATGTGCAGGGGCACTTTGTTAATATACATGCTAAGACCTTTGTTTTAACTGACATGGAAATGTGACATTGGCTCATTTCTAAAGCCTCTTGATTCTGGAATAAATGTATTATGTTGTTATGTGGCCTTGCTAGGTGAATCACTGTGGAACTCAGGCTCCAGTTTGGCTGTCTCTGGCTGAGGGAGAGTCTCTGCCACAGCCCCTGGAGGTCAAGCAGCTGACGGCTTGTGCTACCTGGCAGTTTTTCCGTGGGCCCAGTAAGGACTGCTGTCTGTTCCGGCTGCCCGTGTCCGTACGGAACTGCGGGGAGTTCTACGTGTACCTGCTGCAGCCCACACAGGGCTGCATGGCTTACTGTGCTGAGGGCAAGTTCTCACTTCCCATTTTTAATAACAGCTTTTCCAGTACAATGGAACAATGCAATCAACTTGGTTAATGCATTTATTTCTTCGATTTCATACGTGCAGAAATGCAGGACTCCACACAGCCGAGCTGTGAACCAGCACACAGGAATACAGATGGGACTTGTAATGGTAAGTACAAAAATTGACTTTGATGACTTATGAAGAGTTATGAAGAATCTACCACAATAGATTTTTATGGAGCACATTAATATAATAATTAAGTTGATAGGTAGACATGTGATTCCTATTTAAGGAGTATTTGGTCATTTAGGATAAAGAAATTATCACCTAAAATAAAAACATGAGAAAGTAGATGGAAGACAACAAAACCGGAATACATATGTTTAACACAATTAGGTAGAAATCATGAACCTGTAACATATTTATCAGTTTTAATCCTTGTTTCTTGTTTTCCTTGAATTGTCTGCTTCTAGCTTCAGCCTGAAGGGGCGGAACTTCAAGCTTGCTTTTAACCTTATTGTCAGGTGTAATGTATGTTGGTTTTTATGACGTCACAAAAAAGTGAATTCAAAACTAGCTGCTTTTGCAGTTTAATTTACAGAAACAGACTGTGTTAACTAGGGAGAGAATGGTTTACTTTGAGACGTTAACAAAATGTTAAATATGTACGTTTTACATATCACATTAAGGGCATTTAATATTAAAAAGTAAATGTTTATTGATTTTTAATGATATGGACCCTTTAAACTAGATACATTGAGTCATGTGGCCACTAATCTAAAAATCATTTATTTATTTATTTATTTATGTACTTACTTACTTGTTTGTTTGCTTGCTTACTTACTTACTATCTCAGTAAGAATGTTAAATCATATATTTTATGCTTGTTACTTATTTTTGAAGCACTTTTTGAAGTGTGTCTTCATTGTTTCAGTATTTAATTTGTCTCTCAGGAAGTCTAGGCTATCCAGGCACCAAAATAATTAAGGTCAGAGTTGCCAAGCCTGTGGAATGTTCTTCTCCTTAACGAGCTTAGCATGTGTGTTTGTGTGTTAGGGGGTTGTTTGAGATGTTGCCATGGGATCCAGGTTATGGGTAATCATCTGACTGGTGTTGATGGGCCTCAGTAGAGGCTCACAATCACTGAAAAACTAAGAACCTTCTTACACCCACCCAGGGCTTCTGAGGTTCATGTACAGTGAAGCAGAAAGACAGTATTATCCACATGCAGTGTGCGTTACACCTTAGTGGAGAACTTTGTACTGTAGATCTTAACTGAATAACATGTATAATTTTGTACAGAGTACAAGCAGCCTCCATCACCTTCAGTTCCCGAGATTGTGGCAGAACTATCAGGCTCCAGTGTGCACCTGAAGTGCCTGTTTGATGGCCTCAGTGGGAACAGTTCTCTGGGCTATGTGGTGACATGGTGGCGTCTTTCCCTGCTTGGTGACAAAGAGGAGCTCAGGCAGGAGACCTCCATACAAACCTTCACCTTCATCGAGCTGGACGGGATCAACTTGCGACTGGGAGACCGGGTAACCAGTCGATTTGGCCATAATAAAGGAGGCCTTTACAGATGACTTTATCAGTGGCTCCATACACTGTGTTGTTTATCAGGTGTTTATCTGGTCTTTTTATCAGGTCCACCTACCATATAGGAGCTTTATGTAGGTTTGTAGTGTTGCACAGTTTAGAGGAGCATCATCAAACAATAGATGGGAAAGTCAATAAATGTTAACGTAATACCATTCAAAAGTCATCCCTCATTTCTTAATATTTTGTTTGAATCACCATAGTGCAAAAATACTATTTTCTGCCTGCCGAATTGTTTCTTTGAATAGATTAAATGAAAGGAATGTGAACAAATGTGACAGGCTGTAAAGTGCCTCAAGATGAAAGGTGCCTAGATAAAGTGATTCCAAAAACTCAGCATTCAGCACCACCAGTATACTGATCACCGCCTGATCATCTGGAATCATCTGTTCCTGTTTCTTCACTGGTTCAGGACTTCAGTTAGATGGTCTTTGTTCTGCTTGAATGATTCATATGTGGGTCACTGTGGGTCCTAACAAACAAAAACATTCCTCTGAAACTGGTCAGGTTCAGGGACTGGACTGAAAATGAGTCTTTGAAAGTCCTTAATGAAGCCTGGAGAACTGTTCCTCAAGACCACATTAAAATACAAAAAAGTCTGGATCATTTAAAGGAAAATATGAAGAAATGTGCTGTGGCTCAACTGAAGTTCAGTTAATTTTTACAGCTCACAGTAAGTCATACTGTGTTCTGAACCATGCACACAAGTCTAAAGCACATTAATGAAGATCTGGAGAGGTTTTGGGCGACTGTTGATTTTAGTCTCATAGTTCTAAAATAAAGAAGCAAAATATGGACACGTAAACCAGATCTGGGATCGGTGGGAAAGACTGTAATTAGATTTTTTTTTTGTCCAACAAGGGTCCTGTCCAAAAAGTTGCACCAAGGTGGAGAATTCTGAAGCCGGGGGGGAGGGTGTCGTTACTCTTTGGATGGTGAATTTTCCCACGACGCATCTGTTTCTGAAGCGAAAAAATTCACTTCACCACACATATAACACACAACAAGAGGTTTAGCTGATTCAGTGCAGTTTGGTTAAACCTCTCTCCTTCCGGTCTAGGCTCAATGTAATCAGCATCAATCAGCAGGGGATCAGAACAGAAATCATTCCTCCGGAGCGCCGGCCCATGTTGGTCTTTCACGGTTGGAATATACAGCAACCAGTTTTACATCGATGCGGGAAGCAATAAATCTGAAGCTCGTAAATCTTCGCTCCACAACGTTGACAAATGCTTGATGAAGATGTCATGGGAGCGGAGATAAAGTGGAGCCTGCGCAGTTCCGCCACAAAAATGCCGCTCGGGTCCAAGAAATCCCCAACCAGGAGAAAAGCTTTTTCTGAGAATGAAGAACATGCTGAGTAGACACTCCTTCCTCAAAAACCCACTGTGCGTTTCTTTAGCCCTCCCGCCGGACACAGGCCTCTTTCCGAATTACGGCACATTAAAGGGATCAGGATTAGCCGTCTCGCTATCACTTAAGCTGCTTCTTGACACACACACACACACACACACACACACACACACACACAACCACACCCACCCACACACATACACACACACAAACACACACACACACACACACACACACACACACACACACACACACACACACACACAC
>JBBJLS010000001.1:13883289-13911574 GCA_037577275.1 Bryconaethiops microstoma
GCATTCAGCACCACCAGTATACTGATCACCGCCTGATCATCTGGAATCATCTGCTCCTGTTTCTTCACTGGTTCAGACCTTAAGTTAGATGTGATTTGTTCTGCTTGAATCATAGACAGTGACAGTCTTTGGGAAACCTGGAGAACTGTTCCTCAAGAACTGTTCCTGGAGAACTGTTCCTACATTAAAAGTTCAAGAAAGTCTGGATCGTTGGAAGTGAAATATGGAAAAATGAGGGGTGACTCGGGACTTTTGCAGAGTTCGCCACCTAAATGCAGACTTTTTTTTCTTTGTCTCTGAGCAGATCTACTGCAGTTGTTCCAGTTTCTTTCTGGATGCTCCGGATGTACAGAGTTCCGCGGTGGAGAGTGAGGAGTTCTTTGCAGGGATTCGAGTAGGTTCAGACATCCTGCTTTTGCGTGATGCTGTTTCCTCACAGTGAGAAGGTTCTGGGTTTGATATCTTGCAGAGGGTTCTTTCAGTGTGGAGTGGGCATATTCTCCCCGTGTCTATGTGGGTTCAGATAATGGATGGACAGATGGATGAATGGATGGATGTTAGTGTACTGTGCATCACAACATACTGTATATCATAGCATCATATCCTCTTTGTTTGGGCTTTAGCTGAAACCAGAGCTTCCCTCTGTCTCTGAGGATGGAAAAGAGTATGAGCTGCTGATAGAGAGCACTGTTCCTGTGCCCTGCCTTTCAGAGACATGCAGCCTTACATTACAGCTCAGAACCAGCAGTGAAGGTACTCACACACACTACCACACACACTCATTCACTCACTATAACTACATTTGAACAAATGCGGATTCTTGTTTTTTTAAGCAAATGTACATGAAATTTATGAAAGTCATGCACATCACTGTATATATCATTGTTTATGTTTGCAAAAGACATGAGCATTGGCATCCAAAGAGCCAGTCGTTAGGCATTTTGCAGACTGTTGTAGTAAGTCATTTTCTCCCATTTCTTTTATTTAATCTGCCAAAGAAAAGACTATTTGACATGCAGGAAATAGTATTTTTGCACCAACAAGTTGATTCAAAGCAAAATTAGAAGAAATGAGGTGTGTTGCACAGTACCCTACATTTTTTTTTTTGCTTAATATATTGTGACTCTACGAGAGCATGGCAATATGAAGCTATTTACCGTTTTCATGATGTGTAAAAATAAGTTTCTAATCGTATCATGGTATTGTCAGAGCATAATTAGTCCTGTTAAATTCGATTCAGTATGTGAAACATTGTTTTGGCCCATTTTTTGGCCACTCCATCACATCAAACATCAGAAAAAATATACATGGTGACATATCATGAACATTGTAGAGTAATATTGTGGCACCGTATTTTTGTTACAGTGTATCACTTTATATTTTTACGTTTTTATATACTTTATATCTCCCACCACCAGCCTGTTGTAACATATTATAATTGCCTGTTGTAACATGTTATTATGTAAATGTAATGAAAGTGTTGTTTTTGCTCAGGTGAGGAGGTTCTGGGTGCTGACCTGTTTCTGTCAGCCTGTGAGGTGGAACTGTCTCCGGCTTTATGTCGTAAAGGAGTGTGTGGCCGAGCACTGATTCACTACAGCCCAGTCACAGACACGATCAGAGACGGAGACAGAAATACCAAAATACACATAAAACCTGTAGTCAGCACTAACTTCCTCTGGAATGGGTACACACCTGACAGTGCACAGGTACATCAATACACATATCAGACATTTCCACTAGATACGATAATTTAATACCCACATGACATGTTTAAATTGTTTCATTGTTTAAAATTAGTTTGTTTTTGTTGTTTTTATTCAGATAATTGTGAAAGATGTCCCACCTGCCTACTGTTATGTTTTCACTGATCCACATATCATCACCTTTGATGGCAGGTACATCAAAATCATAAATACAGCCATCCTAGAAGAAAGGAAAATTCAGAATAAGACTCTTCTTTGTCCAGCTTGTTTCTCCTAGACATAACTGAGCAGTTTAACATTAATATGAGATTTTGACCATTTTCTCACACTTCTTAAATTCAGCTCCTGAGAAAGAGCCTTCGTCTAATCTCAGCCTTATCCCAGTTTAAGATCTTAAAATGCTCTTTCTGTTCTCTCACTGCTTTGATCTTTATTTGTCTCAGATCATTGGTTGTCTTGGTTGTCTTATAAATGAGTCTGTACATCTGAAATTTGTCTCAGTGAAATTCAAGTCTTATTACTACCAAAGTCCTGAGATCAGAAAGTTTTGGGATCAAAAAGTTTATTAAAGTGAAGAAAACTGAGAAGCCAATGAGACAAAGAAAAGATTCTTTATTGAGCGGTGAAATCTTGTTCAGTGTGTTGTTGTATTTGTGTCTCAGACAAAAGGGCAGACAATTTAGGCACTTTGTGTCTTTGTTCTCAGGAGGTTTGATAATTTCCAGATCGGGACGTTTGTGCTGTACCGGAGCACAGTGCGGCCGTTTGAGGTGCACCTGCGTCAGTGGGAGTGTGCTGGGATGACGGCCCACCCCACGTCCTGCGTGTGCGGTTTTGCAGTCAGAGATGGGAGCAGCGTTGTCACCTTTGACATGTGTAATGGACTGGCTGGAGAGACAAAGCCACGTCTGTCAGTGAAAAATGGAAGCCTAACAAGAAGTAGGATACGCATCACCGAGTCATACCAGGGCCGCAAAGTCACTGTGAGTCACCACTACGTGAACCACAGAAGTGTTGGTGCACCCCTCTTTTCTTCATATTTTGCTTCCAAAGATCCAGACTTTCTTATGTTTTTAATGTAGTCTTGAGGAACAGTTCTCCAGGCTTTCTGAAGGACTTTCAAAGACTCTCATTTTCAGTCCAGTCCCTGAACCTGACCAGTTTCAGAGAAATTAGTTGTTAAGCCATACAGTGACTTAGGTTTGAATCATTCAGGCACAACAAAGCACATCTAACTTAAGGCCTGAACCAGTGAAGAAACAGGTGCAGGTGATTCCAGATGATCAGGTGGTGATCAGTATAGTGGTGGTGCTGAATGCTGAGAGGGTGGAACTAGACACGTTGTATCCTTAGGCATTTTTCAGTCTGTTGAAGTAAAACAGTTGTTTTCACTTCTTTCATTCTGACAGACTGAAAATAGTATTTTTGCACCAACAAGGTGATTTAAAGCAAAATATGAAGAAATTATGGATGGCTCAAGGCTTTTGCACAGTACCGTATAAAGAGTAGGGTAGTTGAAGCTCGGGTCCAATAATGTTTCAATGATTAAATTAGGCAGAAATATTTTTGAAGTTCCCTTTTTATGGTATAAAACGGCAATCATATCATTTCAAAATGTAATAAAACATTTGTATTACCCTGGTTTTAAAAAGCTTTCTACTACTATGTATACTATGTGTTTGTGATCTGAACAGTAAACGGCAGCAGTTGGTCTGCTGATGATCATTTCATATTTGTTTAATATTGTTCCTAGTTTTCCATAATTCCTAGTTAATTTTGTGGAAACAGGGTCTGAGGACTCTAAATGCTTTCTCTTGGTTCTAGCTGACATTTCCTTCAGGTGCATTTGTACGGGCAGATGTTGCAGACTGGGGCATGAGCCTGACCCTGAGGGCCCCTGGCTCTGATAGGGGCCACACTGAAGGCCTGTGCGGATCCTTTGATGGGCAACCAGCCCAAGAAAACCACAGAGATGGAGGGAAGACTGTGGACTATAGCACATCCTTTATTAACACTTGGAGGTAGGAACTTGTATCGTAACTGTGAATTAAAACCTGCTTCATTTTTAAGTGCGGGCTTTGGTGAGGGCATTGTTGCATGTTGTTAAAATCATGTGGCATGAAGAACGTGCCATTATTAATGAGCCCATTTCCTACATTTTTCTTAGGTTTAGTTTTGTTTTCCTGAGGTTCACCTATGATATTTTTGTGGGTTTTGTCTTAACAGGTTTAACATGACCTTTTTCCAATGATTAGATCCGAAAAGGTTGTTTTTGTTGACTGATAAATGCAAGCTCTGTTCTGATGGACTGCCCTGTATTGTGCTTTGTTATAAAGCAGTCTGGCCAGAAACACTCCTTATAACTTCAGCATGAAAAAGTCAGATATATAAATGAAAACAGCACATTCGAAATGGCATGATTTTGTAGCTTTCCAAGTTTGGTCTTTATATATTTGGCAACGAATGGTATGTTTTGAAACATTAAACTTTTAAACACTATTAAACACAGAACGTAGAGGAACATGGCCACATGATAATGAATGATGTATTTGGCAATTTATAATACATTCTTACTATTTAATGTATGAAGTTCAACTATTGTTTGAATTTTCAATCGAGTTCAAGTCTTTTGCTGGTTTTAAGTGTATAACACTATAACACTTTAAGGAGCTTTGTCATTCGTTAGGTTAACACCAAGCACCAGCTTTTTTGACAAAGTTCCACCTTATGAGGGCATTCCTAGCATCCGGAGCTACTGCCACTGTGGTCAGGAGACACGCCAATCAAGTCTTAGACCCCATCCTCAATTCAGCCCCTCCCCCTGCTTTCATTCGGCCCACCTCCACCCCCCTTTTGTCATCCCTGCTTTGGATGTCACAGGACAGTACATTAGCTTATCACGTCCTAAGAGGCCCAGGCAAAACACCCAGACCCAGGCAGAGGGCACTGACATCCGGAGTGGGATCAGGGGCAGAGCCAGGCGCCAGAGCCACAGACAGGCCTCTTCCTCCCCAGACCATCAGAGTTTAAGTCAGTCAGACCTGAATGGCCTTACTTACTACTTCCCTGAGGACCACGCTGTGTCCAACCAGCCTGACCCACCTGCACCAGCCTGGCCCACCGAGTCTGGCCTGACGGAGCCTGAGGCCAGGCAGCTCTGTAGGGGAGCCCTCTGGAACTCCACTGTAGGATTAGGGTGTGGTTCCCTCCTGGCTGGAGTGATGGAGCAGACGTTGGAGATGTGTGTCCTAGACCAGCAGCTGAAGGATGATCGGGCATGGCTGGGAGCCACTGTGCCCCTGTTGGAGAACGAGTGTGAGAGGAGAGTTGTGGAGGAGGTGGGGAGGAGGGAGGAGCTTCACAGCATACTGGCCTTTCTCAGGTGCCCCAAACTATGCAGTGGCAACGGCCAGTGCACTGAGCGAGGCTGCATGTGCTTTCCTGGGTTCGGCTCTTATGACTGCAGCCAAGTCTCTGGTGAGTGTAGAGGCAGAGTTTGCCATCAAAAAAACAGAAAAAAGTCAGAGCTTCAGACTCAGAGCTGATAATGCAAAATGTAAATGTCATTCAAGATGCAGCCATTGTAGTATATTTTTATGTACAACATGAATAGTTATGTAATATATACTGAATGCACAGTAAAATTATTGTAACTCTGGACCCATAAAGATTAACACCCACATGAAAATGTATATTTTTCTTTATATTTATTTCTTTTATATTTATTTAACTTTTGATGTTCCCATCATCATCTCAGTTTTCTCCTCTTTAACAGCCTTAAGGATCTCAAAACTGTCTGACTTAGTGAAATTTGTCTGATCCCTAAGACAAATTTTAGATTGCAGACAAAGTTTTCTTTTGGATCTAATGAAGGTCTGAGGCATTTTAAGATCATTTTAAGATCTTAAACTGGGATTGGCTGAGATTAGAGGAAGACTCAGGAGCTGAATTTGTGAGAAAATGGTCAGAATCTCGTATTGATTTTAAACTTAGCTCAGTTATGTCTAGGAGAAACAGGCTGGACAGAGGAGAGTCATATTCTGAATTCGAAGTTGAAGTTTATTATTATCTTAAGTACAAAGTGTACAGAGCATAATGAAATGCTTACTTGAATACCCTCTTCACAGACAGAACATAAAGACATAAAAGACATAAAAGACATAGCAGTGCAGGAACAATAAATTTTCCTTTCCTGTGGGCATGTATATAGTATTGTTTCCCGCAAACCTTTGTTAACACCACTACCTGTGAGCCATTCTGTACACATACTAGAACAGCATTTCCGAAAGGTGTTATTACCAACAGCCTACAGAATGTGCTTTGCTTTAAGTAGATATGCTTTCATGCATAGCACATTATAAGTAATTAATGCCACACTCATGTTAGATAACCAAGAAAGTATTATTTTATTTACTTTATGAAAGCTTTCTTGGCCTCTACAAGACATAGATTTTCTCTTTTGTTTATTCAGATGAGACATCTGAGATTACAGAGCTGGATGGCGGGGGGATCTGTGATGTCAGACGCAAGTCCTGCTCCACTGTCCGAGTTCTGGGACGAAGCTTCAGAAACACATTTGAGCTGAAATGTGAAGTTATGAAGGAGAAGGTATGGTCTAATATAATATACATTGCAAAAAGTTATTTATCATAAGACTAATTATTCAGTTACTAAGATTAATTATTTGGTAACTACTATGAAACTAATCTGCATGCACTTATGAATGAACAACTGAGGTATTGGGATTTTAAATCCTTATGTAAAATCTTTGCTAACATAAAATCTTTGCTGACATTGCTGTAACAATTTTTAGGTCTATCTATTATGTAAGTAATCTAAAAATCTACCAATAATTTTGATAATCAAATGAATCAAAATATGCAAAACATTTAATTGTACTTCAAATGCATGTAATTTGTAACAATAAACCCATACATTTGTGAGAGCCTGATGGTGTGGGTTTCCTCTCTTTCAGTCACGTTTACAAAAGTGAGCTGACCTCTACTATCTCCCTTTTGTGGAAAATCTTCAATTTGCCAAAATGGTTTAATATGATTTGATTATCAGATTGCAAATTAATGATTAACCCAATTCTTTGAGGACATACAGCACTGTTCAAAAGCCTTGGGTCCTCCTCATTTCTTTCTACTTTACTTTGAATCTCTTTTTTATTTTATGTCTGTCAAACTGTCTTCTCTTTGGCAGATGAGCATCTTTGAAAGTCCTTCAGAAAGCCTGGAGAACTGTTCCCCAAGACTACATTAAAAATATAAGAAAGTTGAAAGTTTGGCTGTGAAGAAATGAGGACTAGCTTTTGCACAGTACTGTAATTTTCTGTCAGTCTTGAAGGCGTTTCTGTCTTGCACGTTTTCATTCTACCCATTTTTCTTACACATCCACTTCAACCAGGAAATACTTGTTAATTAGTTTATCAGTTGGATCTGATGTGTTTGGAGCTCGAGAAGTGATTGCTGTTTAATCGAGCAATCACAACAGCCATATAATCCATATTTACCTATCTATGCGTGTGTTTTATAAATCTTTATGTGTGTTTGTGTGTGTGTGTTTGTTCTTTGTACAGATTGTAGATGGAGAGTGGGCACTGGGTGATTCTCAGATGGTTCCTGCATTGTTCCTCAGCTCTACTGCATTAGAATGTCAGCTCCCTGTAGAAGCCCTGCAACCTGCTGGCCTGCATCCACCTGTAAATCGCTGGCAAATTAAGGTGAGTCAGTGCTCTTAGAATATCATCACTGTTAACAAACACATGCAATGTATTTTAATGTAATGTCATTAAAGTCCCTGTCGATTGTAATGTCTAGGCGTCCCAAAACATTTGTCCATATAGTGTATTTGTACATGTATTATTAGGTCAGGGTGAGGACTGGGGCAGTTCTTTGATAGGTTGCTGTCATTCTTGGTAATGTTTTAAAAATAAACAAAAAAAACACTAAAGAAAAAAAAAGAAACAAAACAAGAGTGAAAATAGAAACACAGGGCAAGACTCCACACTAACTAACTTAGACACAGTTAGTTAGTTCCCATTGTCTATACACTGACTAGACAATGGGAACACCTGGGCAGGAGATGAGACAAGAACAAAACACAGGTGAACAAGATGACAAGGGGGTGGGGCATAAACCCAAACAACAACAAACTCACATGAAACAAGGACACATGGCAGACATAAACAATAACATGCACAGTCAGCATACAGCTCTATTCATTTTGAATTCAGATAGTTGAAAGATCCCAGTTTTTCTTTCTATTTATTTTGTTGCAGGTTTCTAATGATGGCTACAGTTTCAGCAATGCCAAGATACTCACCCTGTTTGATGGAGCGTGTCAAGAGTGCACAGTCAGCAGGGGGGTCCATTGCACTTTGAAGGTGTGTGTGCAGTGTGTTAGGTTTAGATTTTCCAGTGTGATTCTCCATGAAGCGACTACTGAGTATAAATTTGCTACTTAGAGGCTTTTAAGTCTCAGTTGAATGTAATTCGTGGTCAAGTACAATATTAATGGTCAGATGCACTGTAAAAATAATTTAGTGTCATGCTACCTTAATGTTTTGAGCAAACTGGACTTCTAGACGTAAATGAACATTACAAAAATCTGTGTTTTATATTCTATTATTTTACTATTCAAAGTCAGTTAATTCAAAATTTTAAAATAACAAGGACACTTAACTTTTTTTTCTAAGGTAAAATGCCATGAACTGTGATAACCAAATACAGCAATTTGACTTTAGTAAGTTAACTGGATTTATTGAATATTAAATAATAAGTTAAAAATATAAAAAACACATCATTATTATGTTTGTACTATAAGATTAGTAAGCCAAAATTCTTGATTTTTTAAAGCTTTTAAATAGTTTTTCTGGTATTAGAACTGAAATAAATATATTTGGCAATGTTAAACATATATTGACAAAGGTTCACACATTGACAAAGGTACACTTAAATATCAACCTGTTGTGAACGTGACCCATTTCTTCTTTATTCTGTTAAGCTAACCTAAAAGCTTCAAAAGAAATTCTCTAAAGAATAAATAAAGGGTTGGTTTTGGTCCCGTGGTCCTAAAATGGGCCTAGTGTGCAGAAGATAAATTGTTTAGAAGATAAATTGTTTCACACAACTGGTCCTAAACCATTAGGAATGTTTGCATTTTTAAGCATCTGCTGGAAACAATTTAGCAGTTTGTGCTGTTACACTGTAGACCCACAGGTTTGACCTGATCAGTCAGACAAAGCTGACAGTGTTCTTTTCTTTACTATGTTCTGTTGGTGTGCATTGTTATAATTGCCAACATGAATGGTTTCACAATTGTTCCATAACTGATTAATTATTTATTATTATCCAGCTGTTGGCATATTCTTTAATGTTTATTATTAGTGTTCTATGTCAGATGGGCAGTAACTGGTTCAGTTTCCTCTGTTACTTGTACATAAATTTATTTCCTAAGTATTTTAAATAATAATACTTTTACTTCAACTTAAGTATATTTGTGATGAAAGTTAGTGGTTTGTGTAGTGGATAACATCACTGCCCTCCAAGCAGGAGAGTGCGATTCAATTCCTATCCTGGGCGACACACCACACCACACCAATGAGTCCATGGACACACCTCACTACACCAATAAGAGTCCTTGGACAGGACTTGCAAAACATGAATTGCAAAAACTTCTAAATTGCTTTTTACTAATTTCCCCTTTAGCCATTCACACAAATTTACAAATCCCTTTTTGGGTGTAGTTTTGTTATGTAAAGTTTGACAGCATCTCTACTGCTTTGTAGATGTTTATGCATCTAACTTTTTAAGTGTTTTAATTTATTTTACAAAGAGTGATTAACAAAGAGAGGAATCGGCCTAAAAAGTTCACCACAACAGTCCCTGTGCTGATAGATAGTTAAGGGACTAAGAGGTTCTATAAGTTATTCATTACATGGGGAGATTAACTGACCTAACAATTTTATACTTCTAGTGAAGCTATGTTTGAATACATAGGTTGTATATTCAAACGTATGCTTTTATGCAAAGCGACTTACAGTTTGCGCATATGACACCTGTAGGTGAATGCAGAGTTAAAAGTCTTGTCCAAGGACTCTGGTTGGTTTAGTGTGGTGTGTCCAAAGACTCTTATTGTATAGTGTGGTGTCACCCAGTATAGAAATCAAACTTCACTCTCCTGCTTGGAGGGCAGCAGTGTTATCCACTACACAAACCAACCACCACAACTTCTACTTGAGTCATAATTTAACCATTCAAAGTAACAGCACTTTTACTTTATTGAGGGCTTGTGCTATTCCTCCTCTGCTCACTTGTATTTAGAATGTGCGTTTCACACCTGGATCTTCAGAAATCTGATTAATCTTATTTATGTTCGTGCCGGGGTTTGTTGTCTATTCCACATCCTCAGAACAGAAGCTGTAACATTGATGACCAGTGTTATGGAGAAGGTGAACGCAGTCCCAGCAGCCCCTGCCTCACCTGTCGGCCTGATCTTGCCAAATATACCTGGTCCATCAGTGAGAGTAAGGCACCAGATACAGTCTAACCTGAACAACTTCTTCAGCACTTGTCGTATCTCTGCATGATTACTACTGTTGTCAGGGGCCACTCATGTCCACCACTGTAACCTATAGACACTGTTTATGCTCTTCCAGTAATTAGATACTAAACAACACAGTTTTACGAATTTAAAGCGGAATACCATTTAGGCCCTTAGTCATCTGAAGGAAAGAGATTATACAGAGAAGCCGTCTTGTAAATATTTATGGCTATTTGTGGTGGGTAGTAATTAAGTGAGCTTAGGCCCTGCACTGTGTTTAGTGTAATCAGCATTAAGACCTAAGTGTATACAGTAATGTGCAGCTTTATGGTCTCATTATGTTCCAGAAAATGAGCCTCCAGTGTTCCATGCGGCGCAAACCCACCTGCGGACGTTTTACGGGGAGAACTTTGTGTACCAGTTTTCAGCAGCTGATCCCGAGGGTTCTACAGTGTTGTTCACACTGGGGTCCGGGCCCAGAGGTGCTGTTCTTTCTCCTGCTGGTCTGCTCATTTGGAAGGCCCTGTCATCCTCCCCTGTGATCTTTAAGCTGGCTGTGACGGACGACTGTAATGCCGAGACCACGACCACTGTAGAGGTGAGGGAGTAAAACACACTTAGTTTATATAAGCCATTTGACCATTCAGATCAGCATCATGACGACCATTTGTTTTTTCCATGTAGGTGCCTCTGGATCTCTGTGAAATTTTATCTCTGAAGATTTGTTTATTCCATTTTACAGTGATCAAGCAAACCAGTTACAACTTTGTGTAATGTCTGGCAGAGAGAAGACCAGATTTACAAAGATAATACAAAGAATGATTGTAAAAATGCAAACCATGATAGCTAAAGTAATCCAAAACCATAATTCATAATGCATTCAAATTCAACCGGGTGTAAACAGGAGCATGAGGTCAAGCAGGGAGCAGAATCCAGGTAGAACGAACAATGACTCAAAAATCAGAAATGCAGGTGTCATAGGCATGGGAGGCATAGGTCAATGTAACAAAACAATACAGCAACAACAGATTCAAAACAGTGAGAAAATTATAGGGCTTGGTTCACCATCAATAATTTTAACTCAGCCCTTAAATAGTCCTCAAACAGGAGATCCTGGGCCTAATCAGTGCACTGCTTTAGCTCCCCTAGTGGCGAGGAAGGTGAACAGCAGTGTGTGATGTCACATTTTGCAGCTTCAAAACAGTTTTATTGCACTATTCTTCAAAATGCGAGATTTAAATAAACCTTACTACATGATATTATACCTGACAAAAAATCAAAAACTGACCTTCATATTCAAGCCCTGTGATGCTTTTCCAAGAATATAAGGGACTTTATCTACATGTGCAAAGTCCAATACAGGGCTCTATGTTTAAAACTGTGTGTGTGTTTGTGGGACTTTTAATGTGCTGTACCCATCGAGATAATAGCCCTTCTTACATCTGTTTTTTAACCATCATGTTCTGTTCAAATTGAGGATCATTCTTTATGCTTGGGGTCAATTTGACCAGCAGTTTAAACCTTCAGAAAATGTTTGAAATTTAAATCACTACTTTATGTTTATTTGATGAGCTAAATAGGAGCCCCCCCCCCTTGTCATGTGACCATGTCATCAGTGGTTATAACGCTCCTACAGGTCTGATTATTACAGCATATTACCCTCAATATACCCTCAAAAACAAAACGTTGATTTCTTATATGTTTTAAATACAAATAAATCAGTCAGGAGTCAAACTGACCCCAAAGAACACAGACATACAAAATGTGTACAGGAAACACATCATGTTCATTTTGTGTTTTTCAGTTTGTCCCCCCAAAAATTTGGAAAAGTCATTTAATATGAATCAAAAACAATTAAGTGAATTATTTATTCAACCTTGACATTCAAACTGACCCCAAACATGAAGAAGGTCAAGGAACTAATCTGCTGAATTACAGTGACACAATTTAGGTTACAAGCATGTTCTGTCATTGTGTATCAATGAATGTTGAATAAGAAGCCACTGCTCTTGTCTGCATCAGTACAGTTCTCATCAAAGTGGGTGTGTCTAAAGATCAAAATGAGAAATGGGACATCCTGTGGACTCTGTGGAAAGTAAAGACCACAGGACGACAAGCGTGTGGTTTGGGCCAGCTTCAGTATGCATGGATATATTTTTTTAATACCTGTCATGGCCACAAGGGGGTGGCACTTGGCTTATTACAATGTGCTGTTTTTGATCACTTGAGGTTCATATATTATTTTTGATATATCTAGTTTTAAAGAATGTTGCGATGCTTGTGCATATTTTAAATACGTTTCTTAATTGCGTATCTGTAGTTACTGAACTTAATTCATGTTATTGATTTGTAATAAAAACCTGACTTACACTACCAGTCAAAACGTTTTGGCACACCACAGGTTTATTTATTTATTTTATGAACTGCAGATATTTGTTCTTGTTAAACACTGGAAAATTGTTGAGTGAACAACTATAAATGAAAATACGTCAAATAAAAAAATGTTTCTTTCATAACATAAAAGAATCTGTACCAGTGCATGTGTGACATCCTATTAACTGGTTGTGTGGTGATGCAGAGTCAAATTCTAGACTGTCCTTTAACTGTTTCATCACTTAATAGCTTGTTAAACATTTTAACACTTGTCTGTAAGTGTATGTCTATATAAAACATAGCAGTTCGCTTCATTTGAGTGTTTTTATTACATATGTCACAGGTTTCTATTCGCCAGTGTGAGTGCCATCACGGAGGCTCCTGCGTGACCAACATTAACTTCCCCCCTGGCAGAGGAGAGTACCTGTGTGTCTGCCCAGCTGGTCGGGGGGGCGAGAGGTGTGAGGTGGACGTAAATGTTTGCGAGTTGAACCCCTGCCGGAGGGGGGAATGTGAGGATGGGATGAACACTTTCACATGTCACTGCCCAGCAGGTTTCACTGGTAAAACCTTTTCTCAACCATTTAACTCGCAAATGTCAGTCGATAGAGGCGTTTATGCAGCCAGATTTTTAGCTATATTATATATAGTACTCTGTAAAAGTCTTGAGTGACACCTCACTTCTTTATATTTTGCTTTGAATCACCTAGTTTGTGCAAAAATTCTGTCTTCTGCCTGACAAACTGTCTTATCTAAAGACAAGTGCCTAAAGATACAAGGTTCCTACATAAAGGAGTTCCAACCACTCAGCATTCAGCACCACCAGTATACTGATCACTGACTGATCATCTGGTATCATCTGCTCCTGTTTCTTCAAAAAAAGATTCCTCTGGAACTGGTCTAGTTCAGGGACTGGACTGAAAATTAGAGTCCTTCAGGAAGCTTGGAGAAATTCTGGATATTTAGAAGCAAAATATGAAGACTTGTGCTGTGGCTTAAGATTTTGGTAGCTATAATATATACATTTTTGTTTGACTCTAGTCCTGTAGGTTTCATCCTTCTGATCTTGTGTGTTTGTGCAGGTGTAGTTTGTGAGAAGGACATTGATGAGTGTCTGGCAGTTCCTTGTTTCACTGGAGTAGCCTGTACAAACACACTTGGGTCGTTTACGTGTGGACCCTGTCCTGACCACCTCAGTGGGGATGGGAGAGACTGCAGCCGTAAGTTCTTTCCCTAATAAGAATGTTTACAAAACCTTTCATTTTAATCTTTAACCAGTGTTATTATTGGTGTTTTCTTTATACATGTATAAAATGTATAAAATGTGTTACTAAGACAACTGCAAATACAAACAAATCTGATTTTTAAAATCAAATTTATTTATTTTATATATACCCTGCATACGTCTTGCTGTATCATTGTTCTAATTAAAGGAACTTGCTTATCCTGTTTGAAAGGTAAAGTGGGGCTCGATGTGGGTGAAGAAGATTTGGGAGTCCAAGGGGAAGTTAAGCTTGGACCATTCAAACCCAACCTTGGACAAGGTAAGATCAATTTCTCCATTTCTCCATTTCTATAGACATTAAACAAGAACTTTACAAGTGACGGTAAAACTCAGAGAAAGATTGTGCTGCTCACAAGAGTCTTTTCTTTGTCTCATCAGAAATAAATCATTCTTCATAAATCATTCTTCTATTTAACAACCGAATGGATCTCAAAACTGTCTGACTTTGGTAGTTTTGAGACCTGAATTTGATCACTAAGACAATTTTCAGATGTTGTACAGACTCATTTATAAGACAACCAAGTGTTTTTGGATGTTATGTTTTATCTGAAGATCTGATGATCTGAGACAAATAAAAATTGAGAGAAAAGAAAGAGCATTTTAAGATCTTAAACTGGGATCGGTCTGAGATTAGAGGAAGAAAATGGTCAAAAGCTAATATTGATGTTAAACTGAGCTCAATACAAGGAATTTGTTCCCAGTCGATGTATAAAACACAACAATATATAAACAACACAATGAACAATATACTGAGCAATATAATAAACAATAATATACAATCTAGAGTATGAATACGTAATATGGATTTATATTTATAAATATAAAGACAAGTGTTAACAAATGTATATAAGTATTATTTAAACATATGTTTATACTATTAATCTAAACATATGTATGAAAATATGTATGTTTATATATACTGTATATGTGTACACACACATATATACATATATATGCATACACATACACACACGCACATACACAAAGTGTGTAAATCAACAATACAATATAATAAACAATCTAAACCTTATATACAGAAAATACAGGATTACAGAAATAAATATAACATGTACATAAAGTGCAGTATATGTAGATAAAGTGAAGTTGCAGTCTTGTAGTGTGAAGCAGTGTGGTAGTTCAGCTGTTTAGGAGGATAACGGCGAGGGGAAAGAAACTGTTCCTGTGTCGGCTGGTCCTAGTCTGCAGGCTTCTATATCAACTGCCAGAGGGCAGCAGGTCAAAAAGTCTGTGTCCAGGGTGTGAGGGGTCTGTGATGATTTTCCCAGCCCGTTTCCTGGTTCTTGAGAGGTACAGGTCCTGGATGGAGGGCAGGGGGGCGCCGATGATCTTTTCTGCTGCACGCACAGTCCGCTGCAGAAGAAAAGTCTTATTCTGAATTTACCTTTATGTGTTGAAAAAAGTCATTTCGGTCAAGAACTTCTGTTAAGTGTGACAGCAGTAAGTCCTGAAGAATATATTTACTCAACTGTAGTGGGTTTTTTTAGCTCTCCGTTGTTCTCCTTGCCTTATATGGTTAATGTTTTTCGTCTGTCTGCCGCTGGTAGCTCACAGCCCATGCTCCAGTCGACCCTGTCATCCAGGAGTCCAGTGCTTTGAGAGCATGTACACGTCTGCTGGTTATGTTTGTGGTCCCTGTCCCCCAGGACTCTATGGCAATGGCCAAACCTGCACCTCAAGATCAGAAAACCGTGAGTAGAGATGATTTTATGATGGAAGTAGAGGGTGGTAATGTCACAAAGGCAGCTTGGACATGGAGAAGACTCTTGAAAATCCTTGCAATTAATGTTACGATTCAGAAAATGCATGCACTATTTTTGCCCCTCAAGGTTGGCCTTCTGACCTTCAGTATTTTGTAGGGCAAACACCAGACACTGCAGCAGGGGACAGGCCTGATATCATTTCCTCTTCATCTTCATCCACTTCCTCCACCTCTCAGAAAGCTGCTGGACCCTCTGTTAGAGCAGAAAGACCTCCCTCTGGCAAGAAGAGACCTTCACCCATTGACAAAAAAACCTCTTTAAGCCACACTGACCAGAGTGTCAGTCGTGCAAAGGCTTCCAGGACTAAAGTGCAGGAGGAAGAATTTGTGCATGTGCTTGCTGAGGATGGCAGAACTTGTGCAGACTCTCCCTGCTTCCCGGGCGTGGCCTGTGAGCCCACTCCCACTGGACACTTGAAGTGTGGCCGCTGCCCCTCAGGTTACAGAGGGGATGGAATCACCTGCAGAGGTTTGTGTATTCTAATAAGGTTCAAGAAGTGCAGAAAGATTTCAGTGTTACTCTATAATACTACCTTCATATGAGCTCTTATTGCGCAGCTCATGACTTATTATTTGGTCGCTACGATTAATTTCTGCTGTTAAGCTAATATTTAACTCACAGTACTATACAAAAGTCTTGGTACACTCCTCATTTCTTCATATGTTTCATCCAAAGATCTAGACTTTGTTGTATTCTAATGCAGTCTTGAGGAAGAGTTCTCCAGGCATCCTGAAGGACTTTCAAAATCTCTAATATTCAATCCAGTCCCTGAACCTGACCAGTTTCAGAGGAATATGTTTTGTTTGTTAAGCCCCAGAGTGACATATCATTCAAGCATAACAAAGCATATCTAACTTAAGGCCTGAACCAGTGAAGAAACAGGTGCAGATGATTCCAGATGATCAGGAGGTGATCAGTATACTGGTAGTGCTGAATGCTGAGTGTTTGGAACACCTTTATGTAGGCATCTTGTATCTTTAGGCACTTTGCAGCCTGTCGCAGTAAAACATTTGTTCCCATTTCTTTCACTTAATCTGCTGAATATGCCAAAGATAAGACAGTTTGACAGGCAGAAAATAACATTTTTGCATCAAGAAGTTTATTCAAAGCAAAAGAAATTAGGGATGGATCAAGATTTTTGCACAATACTGTATGCAATTATGAGTGATGGGGATGTTTTAAAGTGCATCTTGTTGTGTGTACAGCGGTGTGTCGGTACCCATGTGGTCAGAACATGGAGTGCACGCTGCCCAATACCTGCTCCTGTAAAGAAGGATATACAGGCTACAACTGCCACATTGGTAAATCACATTTCCTTCCTCCAGCACACATTTCTGAAGAGCCTTTTTACAAAATAAACACCAAAATACTCCCTCTCCTCATACCATCTCCTGGCAGCTGTGTGTCGTCCTGACTGCAAGAACAGAGGCAAGTGTGTGAAGCCCAATGTGTGTGAGTGCCCTGAAGGATATACTGGCCCGACCTGTGAGGAGGGTGAGCTCTGCCATGAAGATTCATCGATTCTTAATTTCTTTTTAAAACCCTGATAGTAAATATCACTCAGTCATTAAAAAGGAAAATCCACCGATTTCTTAAAACATCTGCATAATTATGTTTGGAGTCTTTTGATGCGAAATGGTGCATTATAGATCCTCAGTGGTTTGATTATTTATTCACACTGGTGATAATGTCCTAAGACTGTGATGTGTACAACACAAATTTAGCCATTTTATTTATTTATCGAAAGCAACCCGTGAACTTAGCTACATCTTCTGAGTTTTTGTATCTAACCTTAATAACAGTGAAATGGAAATTCTGAACAAGTGCTGTTGTGTTTTTAAAATATTGCAAACATTAAATTTTAGGCTAAAACCTAATCTCAAAACTAGGCAATCGATCATCATTTCATATAGAGAAATCAGTATAAATACTGAAATATTTAAATAGGAATTGTGTAATTAACGTTCTGCATGTTGCTGACAGTAACTGTGCTCTGCTTTATTCTTCAGCTATCTGTGATCCACCATGTGAAAACAGTGGCAGCTGTCTGTCCAGAAACCTGTGCACTTGCCCATACGGCTATGTTGGGCCACGCTGTGAAATCAGTGGGTTCTGTTTGTTTCTCATGCTCTCTGTTTTGCTGCAAAAAACATGCTGTGATACATGTAGTACTGTGCAAATATATCGTACTGTGCAGTCTTGAGCTACCCCTCATTTCTTCATATTGTGCTTCCAACAAGCCAGGCCTTCTTGTATTTTTAAAGTAGTCTTGAGGAACATTTCTCCAGACTTCCTGAAGGACTTTCACAGACTCATTTTCAGTCCAGTCCCTAAACCTGACCAGATTTAGAGGAATGTTTTTTTTTGTTTCTTCAGCCACACAGTGACCTAGGTATCAATGATTCAAGCATAACAAAGCGTATCTAGCTTTATGAAGAAACAGGTGATTCCAGATGATCAGGCATTAAACAGGGTTTTCAAACAAGGTGATTCAAAACAACATATAAAGAAATGAGGGATGACTTATTACTTTTGCACAGAACTGTACTTTTCAAGCAGTGTGGTGTCCTGAATCAACTGCAGTTCAATATAAGATGTAATTTTGAGGTTAATGTGGATGATTCAGTTCAGTTCAGTGGTTACTGAACATTCTCCAGTTTCTTGGCTGTTTTTGATAAACATAACTCTACTTTGATTTTGATTGTGTCTGTGTATCTGCAGTGGTGTGTAATAGACACTGTGAGAATGGTGGGGAGTGTGTGTCTCCTGATGTGTGTAGATGCAAGCCTGGCTGGTTTGGACCAACATGTAACTCAGGTACCTGCTCTCATGCTTAGATGTGTATACACTGTAAACACATGCTTGTTTTGTGCTCCAGTGTCAACTGTGTCCCTGCAAAATAATGAATCATGATCTTTTGCATTTCGTTTGTCCTGCAGCTGACTGTAAGCCGGTGTGTCTGAATGGAGGCACCTGCATAAAACCAAACATCTGTGCATGTCCCAGTGGCTTTTACGGATCCCAGTGCCAGATAGGTACAGTACAAAAACATCTTTGTTGCAATTAGGTTAAATTTATGTTAAGCAATATATTATTTAAACATATATAGTACTGTGCAGATGTCTTGAGCCACCACTCATGTCTTTCTATTTTGTTGGAAAATGAGACTGTAGGTCAGTACAGTCATTTACTGCAATGTGTATTAACACACATATAAATACAGTATAAACAGAAAGGGAGTTTGCTTAATTCTAACCAGCTTTAAAGTCAGTATTTCTTCTGACCACTGTTTTTAACCACTGTTTACATCCTGAACTAAATATTTTCAGTGTCTTCAGGTATAGTTCTCCAGGCTTCTTGAAGGGCATTCTAAAGCTCTTCTTTAGACATCAGCTGCCTTTTGTTCTGTTCTCTTTCCAGATGATCCCACACTGCTTCAATAATGTTGAGATCTGGGCTTTGGGGAGGCCAATCCATGACTGATAGTGTTCCATCGTGTTTTTTTCTATTGAGGTGCTTTGACTGCATTGACAGTGTGTTTGAGATCGTTGTGATGCTGAAAAAATGAAGCGATTGTCAATCTGATGCTTTCCAGATGGTACTGCGGGGGTAGATCAAGACTTTTGCACGGTACTGTATTTACAAATAATTATTTTTTTGCTTGAGTGACTAAACTGAAGTGGCATGTTCTGTGTTACAGCTGTGTGCAACCCACCCTGCAAAAACCGTGGACAGTGCATGAGAAACAACATATGCTCCTGTCCTGAAGGCTACACTGGCAAGAGATGTCAAAAGAGTGAGTCTGCTGTTTACAAATGGTAACAAATGGTAAATTGTTGTCAAACAACTCCTTATATTGAAGTTCCCCCCAGCTTGTGATGATGCTTCAGGTGTCAGATGCCACACTGAGCTTTGTTTGGTGTTCCTATGTCACACAGAATCACACAGTTATTGTAATTTTAAAACATGCCACAATAATAACTGCTACTGGGGTTTTAAAAACAGCATCACAAACACCCATGAAGAACCAAAATGTATTTTATTTTAGGTCTTAGAATAAAATGGAAAAAAAACAAGATCTATAAAAAAACAACCCCTAAAAACAGAGCTATGCTCTCTAATACAGTTTATATTGATAGCCAGTTTGTATACACTGTCCTGTTTAAGCACATTGAAAACCTGTGTGTTTGTGTTCAGGTGTGTGTGATCCCATGTGCATGAACAAGGGGAAGTGTGTGGGTCCAAACACCTGTTCTTGTCCCTCCGGTTGGCGGGGCGGCATCTGCAACGTCCGTGAGTAAACTCTTATGTGTAAAATGTTTTCAGTTTTACGTATTGTTGAGTTTATTCAGATGTTTTGTGAGCATCATGTACAAAAATTCTTTATGTAATCTGTTCTATATGCAGCGGTGTGCTTACAGAAATGTAAAAATGGAGGCGAATGTGTGGGTCCCAATACCTGTCACTGTCCTGCTGGATGGGAGGGCTTTCAATGCCAGAATCGTAAGTGTAATTAATATCTTAATGGTTATTAATTACTGGATATAGAAATATACTTTATCGAAAACATGAGCGGTATTATATATTATGTGTTACAATATTTTAATTAATTCCACAACTGCCACAGCCATCTGCACAAACAAGTGCCTCCATGGAGGAAGGTGTGTGCTGCCCAACTACTGCCACTGCCGCCCGGGGTATAGTGGACCCGCATGTGCCACTAAAGTAAGCCAAGACTCAGTCCTTCATTCCTACCTGCAGCAAGGAGAGACACTAAAGACTACAGGCAGAAAGGACGATTTTTGGTTCTGCCCATTTTGTTTTCTTTTGGGAAAATGCATTTATAACATTATAAAACATTATTTTAAACTGCAGTGTTAAACTCAGCTAACATTCACCCATAGCTAACTGCAATTTCCAAAATTAAGCATTGATGGAGACTTAGATCTGTATCATATATCACTGAAATGCTTGGATCTAGACAAGGGGTCAGCAGCCCGTGGCTCTGGAGCTGCATGCAGCTCTTTCATCCTTATGTTGTGGCTCCCTGTGGCTTTTGAAAATAAATAATTTAACATTGGAATAGCAGCTAACTGGCTATACCTATAACGGCTGCATGTGTCAATTGACGCAGTGCCCAGTTTCGCACAAGACGTTTCTTGATGTGACCGCTGCTGCAGTATGTTCGGGCGTTTAGACCTGCAGCCGGCAGACACAGTAAGTGTCCAGTGGACTTTGGACCCAGAGCCCGTCATACAGCGCCAGTCACCATATCAGAATCAGAATCAGAATCGCCAAGTATGTGAGCGAACACACACAAGGATGTACGTGTGTACATGTGCCTACAATGTATGTGTGTACATGTGCCTACACCACACCCATATGTCTCTTACAGAGCATGCTGCCGCTCCAATAGGCCAATAGACGCGATTCTGATTCTGATTCTGAGCCTGAGTCTGATGAAATTATGTCAGTTGACGCTGTCAGCCGTTGTAGGTGTTAAGTGTATTTTATTTTTATTCTTTTTTTTTTATTGTAGTTTGAAATTCAAAGATTATTGTGATCTTGTAACATTAAAATACAATGTGTTTAATTGTTTGTGGTTTTTTTACAATGTTCAAAATGTTTTCTTTGAATAAACAAAATTTCACAAGCAACAAGCTAGCCTAGTTTTTATACATAGCATAAAAGTAAAAAAATATATGCAGTGTTGTCTTTATTTTAGATGTCAAAAAGGATTTGCGGCTCCTGGTGTTTTCTCTTTTGTGGAAACCGGGTCCAAATGGCTCTTTGAGTGTTAAGTTGCCGACCCCTGAACTAGACTATCCAAACATGTCTTTTTTTTGTATGAATGACAATATTTACAAAATTAATTTAAAAATGATCCTATTAACCTGTAAGTGTCTCAGCAGTTGGTGGACCGTTATATGCACTGATGTAATATTTTTAGGCTGATTTGACATTATATGATTAATCTTGCCAAGTAATGTTCTTGGCATTAGTAGTGTAGCTTTGGCACTGATCCTAAATTCTGTGTTTTCAGGTCAGATGATAAAAGAAGAGGAGGAACTTGCTTTGAAGACGTCATACAAAGTACAGTGTGTGTGTGTGTGTGTGTGTGTGTGTGTGTGTGTGTGTGATATTCATTCAGAACTTTTTGCTGTAATAATACACACTACTATCGGCTGTCATATTCTTAAAAGTAAAAATTTAGTTGAACATAGAATTCGAACAGCCTGAAGCAAGAATTGAAAAAAAGTACAGCCTATCAATCAATTTCTTGAATATTGTTGGAATATACTGTATTTTACTAGCATATTTTGTTTTTATTTTGTAAAATTAGAAGAAAGTATAGAAAAATGTCATGTATGTATATGAAATAGAATTCCTTTTAAATTAATTTTTATTGGTTTCAAAACATTCTGGTTATACTGGACACTGGTTATGCATATAAACTCCTGTATCAGTACATACATAAACTCCTATATCTGATGCTTACTTTACTGAAATAAAATACAAAAACAGCATCAGGCTTAGAATAATGGAGTTGATTTATATGTATGTGTATATATAGAACAATAAAACAGTTCTGAGTGCATTGGTCGCTCCAACTCCAAATTCACTTTCTCACACACAGTTCCTTTGTTTCTTACTTACCATGATGTAATCAGTTACTCTACTTATTTTGTACCATTAGACATGTAAACATGAGTAAAAAAAGTAAAATACGTCACACGGTTGAATAAACAAACAAAATAATAGCACCATTTTGAAGAAACTCCAGCCGTGATCAGCCGGGGACTGTGGTGAGGTCAGAAGAGCTTTTTCCTCTCCTCACACTGGGCGCCGGAGAACGGAGTGCGACAGCGACAGGTGTCAGGAGACACACACTTCCCCCCATTTAGACACGGCTTTTTACACACAGCTGTGGAGAGAGACTGTCTGTTAGATACTGAAATGTGTTACTCAGCCTGATGCTGGTCTGAGATCACACTTCCTGTTTATTCCAAGGGTTAAAAGCAGCATTTTCTTCAATACATACTTTCCCTGGCTCATGTTATGTATTCACTTAACAATATCTCACACCACCTATTTGCCGACAACGTCCAGATTAATTGCTCTTTTAAACCCCAGCACCTTCCCAAGTTATTGTTCCTTCCGTTCTTGATGTCCTTAACATGGTTTCAGACAGTAACTTACAGATAAATGCCTAAAAGTGTTAGTTTAAGTGTTAGTTTTTGCCAAAAAGCCAAAAGCTTTCAACCATTTCCTCATTCTCTTAGACTTTTTTCTCCTGAGAAACTTGTCTAAACTGGGATCCTGCATCATGCATGCATTTATTTCATTCTGCTTGGATTACTCTAACTCTCTTTTTACCTGTTTAAGTAAAAGTGGCTTATCTCATCTTCAGACTATTTAAAATGCAGCTTCCAGGCTTTTAACTCGAATAAATGGTTTCATATCACTCCTGTTTTATTTGATCTACATTGGCTCCAGGTTGAATTTAGAATTCAGGTTAAAATCTTGGTTTAGTCTGTTTTCTTCTGCTTTCATACTGCTTTTCTTCTTCTTTTTTACACATCACTATGTGACTTTTCTCTGGGAAAGGCATTTAGAAATTAACTTACCTATAAAAATGTTACCATACTGTCTTGGAAGAATGTTTGCAAGGAGACATCAGTACTTGCAGCATTATAACATTCTTAGATTAAACCAGGGGCTCCCAATCCCATACTATTTATATTCTGCACATCTAACACACCTAATTCAACTCATTAACAAGCTCCTCTTGGTCTGCATTAGGGGTGTAGAGCAAGGAAAACACCAAAAAATATCCATAGCATGGGAACACCTGCATTACACTACAAATTACAACAACATGTATTTTGTGTGCAGGTTTTGTTGTGAGCTGTAAGCTTTTTTTTTCCAAGTGAATGATCCACCACACATACTAAAAGTACAAAACATATGTGAACTGACCTGTGTGACAGGCCCCCCCCAGCCATCCCTCTGGGCAGCTGCAAATTCCTGGGGCCACACAGTTGCCCCCATTCCTGCAGCCCTGCGGACAGATTGCTGTAGAAACAAAACCAGGACACATGCTCAAAATGCCATCTGGGCACATTAATTCGGACTCTATAATGCAGTGTCCAAGGGAAACTTCTGACCTCTGAATTCATTGTGAAAAAAAACAATAAGGGATTAACAATAGAGCAGAGTCCTAGAGTATCATCTTGGATGTCAATAAGTTGATAAGTAAGATTAGCTTAACAATAATGATACTAATTTATATCTGAAATCTGAGTCTGTATGTGTGTTTACATCCTTGAATTTATCTTTTTGTGGGGACCTTCACAAGGACATGTGCCGTTTTTTTTTACCACAAATTCAGAAAGATTGCCTTTAGATTGCTGAGGTTGAGGTTACATTTAGATGTATCTGTCGGTTTGGTATTCCTCAAATACAGTATGACACGAGTCAATGGAATGTCCTCACAAACGCAGTTATAACGAATCGGTGTGCATTTGGGATTTTGATACATAGTAAAGTGAACCTACCCTCCTGACATTTGGATCCAGTCCAGCTGGATGGACAGATGCACTTGGCCACCCTGTTCACAGCAATGCAGTCCCCACCATTCCAGCAGCCTCCGTCACACACCACTGTTAAACCCAAACACTCCATTAACAAGGTAATCCATCTGCCCACCCCCACCCCGCCCCCCCTCTTTTCTCCCCAGCTAAATGTTTTAAGTGAAAGTCCCTGCACCTCTTTGTCTTGCTCTACTTTCTCCTGTATATGAGAAACCTCTGCCCTCAAACAGCTGTTAAAAATGAGAAAGGCGAGAACCTGTTGAGGTATGTCAAAATACCTTTGTGACAGTATTTCCCTCCGAATCCTGCAGGACATCTGCATTTCCCGGGTCGAAGACATTCACCCCCATTTTTACACTTCGGGTAGCAGTTTGCTGAAATCAACAAGCGATCCTGTCAACTTCTCAGGAGACATTTCATGATATTTTAGATTGTTCTATGCAACAGAAAGATCCACTTAACACACACACACATACACGTTTTTCACACCTGGTGAGGACACATGACTAGACACTGTCTCGTGGGGACCATGCAACACAATCTCTCACACTATATTACTCTCTCACACTATATCTCCCACAATCTTTACATAAGAATAAAAAAGATGGAAACTTCACCATACTGGCAGGTCTCTCCCTCGTATCCCCGTGAGCAGAAGCAGGTGTTGTTTCGAATGCAGATTCCTGCGTGTTTACAGGGAGGATCACACACTGCTTTGAGGTCGAAGACAAAAGGCAGGGAAACCCCGCGGGGCGCATCAGAGCGGCCCAGGCACCCACCGGCCAGCAGGGCCAGAGCAACCAGCAGGAGCTGAGCCCGCAACAGAGTGGAGCAATGGCCAGGCATGATCAAGAGTGGTCTCATATCCACACTCACACAAGCAAGTGAGAAGAGTGTGGCTCCAGGAGCTGGAGATTCCCCGCACTCTGCATATTCCCCCCACTCCACAGCACCTCTGCTGGACAGAGGGAGAACAGAGCTGGAGACGTGAGAAGATTCAACAGGGAAAAATATAACAAAGTGAGAATGTAGTGGTCATTAAAAGCAAGGCACTTACAGATGTACACAGGTGGGCTTGCATGGGAATATGTGTTTGTGCTTTCTGTCCTATCAAGCATATACAGTGCAAAAGTCTTGGAACACCCAACATTTCTTTAGATTTTGCCAGTGATCAGTATACTGGTGGTGCTGAATGCTGAGTGGTTGGAACACCTTTATCTAGGCACCTTGTATCTTTAGGCACTTTGCAGCCTGTTGCAGTAAAACATTTGTTCCCATTCCAAGCAAAAAATAAAGAAATAAAGGGTAGCTCAGGACTTTTAGCCAGTACTGCACACCTCCTCCTAAATATTTCACTAGCATTTAATGCAAACAGTTTTAATATTACAGTATAGACTAGGAGTGATAATGTACTGCATATTTTCATGGGTTTTGGTCCATAAAAACATGAGTGCAATTTTCTTCATGAAACCTTCATGGCCGCTCTGTAAAGTATCACATTCCCAGATGTAAGGAAATGGCTTCTCCAGATGTGCACCAAATTATTCCCCTCAACCCCCATCAACTCACTGTTAACCCACTTCCTTCTCTCAGACAGGGGACAAATGGTCTGCAGCCAGTGTTCCTGCATTAAAGGGTTAAAAAACACAGTAAACTGTTACAGAAAGTGTAGTACAATGTAGTTGCAGTTGCAACTGCTGCAAAATGAATAACACCATAAGTTTTCATGTGTAATGCAGTTACATTTAAATTTAGATATGAAATATTATTAAATACACTCAAACCACTGCCATTACTGCTCTTATCTGGCTGTTCTGCTAACCTTTGTTCTGGTATATCAGAAGATATCCTTCCTAAAACTTGTCAGAAACACTGTCTGCAGTTACGGGGTTCCCTTAAAAACTCAATAATGCAGTGGGTCCTACAGACCCGCAAACACTGGATGAGAAACAAAACCTGAACACCACACAAGGGTTAAAGTGGAACCAGAAAATTCATCATTCCTCAAACTGGCTGAGGAGGTGAAGAACGTCTGTAATGGCATCAACAGATGTGCACTGACCTTGCCCCAGGAGACCTGCAGAGCACTATATTTGAGGATGTAAATACTTTTAAAACGACACTGGCCCATTACTGCCCCACTCCAGCAACACACACGCAGCCTGGGCAATGTAAACACTTGTATAAAAGAGTTTTCCGAGATTAAAGAAGCTCCAAAATAAATGAATTGAGGTCTAATCTTAACATGTGTCTGATAAACCACCTCATATGGGATTGCTGACCATAAATGCGCTCCAGTTTCTGGGTTCATCCATCTATCTTGTTTTCTGAAAAACATTTTCTTAACCTGGGGGGTTCTGGAGTCTATCCTAGCGGTCAGAGGGTGAAATGAAGAGAAACATCCAGGACAGGTTGTAATTCTTGTGAGTTTATGAGAGCATCAACAGTGCCGTGAAAAAGTATTTGCCCCCTTCCTGATTTCTTATTATTTGCATGTTTGTCACACATAAATGTTTCAGATTATCCAACAAATTGAAGTATTAGGCAAAGATAACCCAAGTAAATACAAAATGCAGTTTTAAATTAAGATTTTATTTACTAAGGAAAAAAACTATCCAAACCTACATTGCTCTATGTGAAAAAGTAATTATCCCTCTTGTAAAATCATGAAGTAACTTTGGTTAATCACATTGTTTGGAAGGCTGAGTGCAATTCTGCTAGCCACACCCAGGCCTGATTACTGCCAGACCTGCTGAATTCAGAGATGACTTAAAAAGTGGACTAAAAGATCCCAGAAAAGGGAGACATCATGCTGCGATCTAAAGAAATTCAGGTGAGGAACAAAGTGATTGACATCTGGAAAAGATTACAGGGCCATGTCTAAATCTCTGGGACACCAGTGAACCATGGTGAGGGATATTGTTCACAAATGGAGAAAACATAGAACAGTGGTGAACCTTCATAGGAGTGGCCAACCTACAAAAATTACCCCAAGAGCTCAGTCACGACTCTAAGAAGTCACAAAAGAACCTAGAACATCTAAACAACTGCAGGCCTCACTTAACCATAAGAAAGAGACTGCACAAAAATGGCATGCATAGGAGAGTTTCAGGCAAAAACCACTGCTGACCAAAAAGAACATTAAGGATCGTTTCACTTTTGCCAAAAAAACATCTGGATGATCCCCAAATCTTTTGGGACAATATTCTGTGGGCTGACGAAACAAAAGTTGAACTTTTTGGAAGGTGTGCGTCCTGTTACATCTGGTGTAAAAGTAACACGGCATTTCAAAAAAAGAACATCATACCAACAGTCAAGCATAGTGGTGGTAGTGTGATGGCCTGGGTCTGCTTTGCTGCTTCAGGACCTGGACAACTTGCTGCGATTGATGGAACCATGAATTCTGCTCTCTACCAAAAAAACCTGAAGGAGAATATCTGGCCATCTGTTAGTGACCTCAAGCTTAAGCGCACTTGGGTTCTGCAGCAGGACAACAATCCACCAAAACACACCAGCACGTCCACCTCTGAATGGCTTTATAAAAGCAAAATGAAGGTTTTGGAGTGGCCTAGCCAAAGTCCGGACTGAGATGCTGTGGCATGAACTTAAAAAGGCGGTTCATGCTTGGAAGCCCTCCAATATGGCTGAATTAAAACAATTCTCCAAAGAAGTGTGGGCCAGAATTCCTCCGCAGCGATGTGAAAGACTCATTGCCAGTCACTGCAAATGCATAAATGCAGTTGTTGCTGCTAAGGGTGGCACAACCAGTTATTAGGTTTAGGGGGCAATTACTTTTTCAAATAGGGCCATTTTTTAATTAAAAAAATAAGAAATCAGGAAGGGGCAAATACTTTTTCATGGCACTGTATATGTACAGTGTAACACTCAGACACACACACACTTCTATATTATATTTTGTTGCTCTCTATGGGCTCTGCATGACAGTGTCTTAAAAATTGGTGAAGAAAAACAGGAAGTTTTGGGGTTGAGTTGATGAGG
>JBBJLS010000001.1:13914201-13925992 GCA_037577275.1 Bryconaethiops microstoma
ACACACACACACACTAATGGTGTAACGTCCTGTTTGAAAACACAGAAGAAGCCTGAAGGTCTGTTCTCCTCTATGTTAGTTCAGAAATCATTAACCTGCTCCTGCACTGTAGACTGAACCATTTCAGCAGTTTCAGCGGAGGCATCTATGGCGTAGCTGCTGTACTGTTTACCGTAAGAAAAACTTAGAAGTAAAAAAGAAGTGTCTGAACGGGTACACTAAAGTCACTTATTGAGCAGTGCTGATAATCCTGCTTCAGAATTCAAAACCGTCTGAGAAGCTTCTTAACTGAAACTCACATCACCCCCGTCCACCTCAGACACATACTTAGTACGACCTTCCTGCCTCACCTGCTAGGTTTCAGGTTACCGTCACACACCTACATACACACAGAAAATGGCGAGTTCAATTGTGTGAGGACAACACGGGGCGTGGAGACGGTGGTGGTGTTTTCCGTGTTTTTTCGTTTTTTCTATATTTTTCTCCTTGAGGTCCAGTTTAAAGTGTGGTTGTTTGAGAAGATCCTGTTTGGAAAATGTTCCCTATGGTGATCCTGGCCGCCCTCCTTATGGGAACAGGTAGGAGTGTCTGGGGCCTAAACCTGATTTTGGGTGTAGTTGTTTACGTGTGGAGGAGTTGTGGTGTCTCTCAGGTCAGCATGTGACATTTATTAAACGTTAATATGATGTATTAGAATACCATAGGGTATTTAAGTATATAACGCAAAATAAACGTTCGGGCCTCGTGTTGTGGGCTCTGGTAGAAACACTGCTGTTCCAATGACTTACACTCTTATGATCATCTTTAATATTTCTCCCTTCTTTACTTGTCACATACACAGTTAGACAAGTGCAGTATGAAATGTGCCCATGAATCTGTCAAATCATATACAAATAAATAAAATAAAAAGAAACCACAAAAGGTTAAAAAAGTTTATATATGTATATGTAAAATCCCAAACATTACAGTTATAAACTAGATGTGAATAGTGTGTAAACATAGTAGAATATCTAATTAGTAATATCTTCTGGTATTTTACTGTCTGTACAGAACTGGCACTTTTGCTTGGTGATTGATACCTTATACATTAATTAATGATAGATCTTTGGTGTATGACTGTAACTGTATATGAATATTCTGCTTATAAACTATGAGCAACAAAATGAACCCTACAGGTGTGTGGTGGTGGGGGCTGGGGGGGTTGTCACTGCATGTCCCAACAGCTCAGTTTCTACAAAACTTGAGTCATAGCCTGCACACAGCCAGATCAGTTTCGTTCAGCAGTAATAAAAGTGACATTCGTTATTTGTTAGGCCAGTGTGTTCTGTGTTTTGCCAGAATTTTGTCCACTTTAAATGTTTTGCTTCAGTGCATTTGTGAAGGTCTGATGTTGCCACTGGGTTTCTTTCCAAATAAGCTGGAGCACGTATGGTCCATTTATTTGAAGGTTGAGACCAACTAGAGTGGGATAAAGTTTGCTCTTGCTTTGTTGGAGTGAACCCCTGTTTAAGGCCTCTGGGCAGTTACTGATTATTTTCTTGCCCTGTTTCAACACGAGACCAACCAGTGAGCTTTCATCAACAACATGAGTCCAGTGATGGATGCAGAAAGCATCAGGACCTTGCAGTAAAAAGATATGTTAAGTTGTTGTACAGAATGGGGATGTCAAGATCATAATTTTTTTTTTACAGCAGATTATGACTCTGCAGGCAAATTTATTAATCCAAAGTTTACACTATGTGACTAAATTAATGTGAAACACATGATTAGCATTTCCAGTTTTGGACAGTGGGAGGAAACTGGAGAACTGGGTACAAACACACACAGACACGGGGAGAACATACACACTCACACAGAAAGAACCCTCAGCTGCCTGGCCAGGAATCAAACCCAAAGTTTCTCACAGCTACCCACTGTGCCACCACAGCACGTAACCTGCCTCATACTATTTATAATTAGAGATGCACTATGTGGACAAAATATAATGATTGCAGTTTTACTTCTCTATAATGCAATTGCAATGCATTCTAGCGTATTAAAGGGTCCATATCATCACTTTTCTGGAATTGAAAAGGTTTAGGGTCTGTAAATATTGTTTCAAATGGTACATTTACTGTCCCATCTATACAGTCCATATATGGAAAATAAACTACAAAAATCATTTTTAAATTATAGTTTTTGTGATGTTACAGAACCAACACATTTAAATATCATTTTCTTCTGGCTGCAGCAGTTTAGCCCTGCCCATTCAAACACCAATTCAACATTTAAAATTAGGCTTTTGTTGGATTTCATGAAGACCTTGATTCATCGGAACACCCAATACTCGCCTAAGTTGTGATTGGTCTCCCTGTCAGACACACTGTGTTTATTTAGAGGTTCATATTGTTGTATTGCAGACACTGATTTTATGATAACAGGGAATATGTTTTGCGGCCGTAGTTGTGTCACAGTGCAGATCAGTCATAATAAAAAGAATAAAATGTTATTTACAATGCAGCGGTCTGCTAGATATTCCCAAAACAATACAAATCAACAATGTTCAAGGGCTATAAACACAATTTCACTATCTGAAGACTGAGAAACCACGAATTAGCACAAATTAGTTTCTTGATAGTGACTCAGGGTAGCAGTGCATTATTACTGTAAGAACGAAGTAAACCACATTTATGCTAACTTGTTTTGTGCCACCCTTCTTTCTGTGATCATGTTTGTTCTGCAGGAAAGTTCCCAGTCGTGCTTTGGAGCGATATCAGTTCTCTATTTGTATTGTGATTGCAGCAGACGCACATTTTTGCTTCCTGAAACGCTTCCTCCTCTCAGTAACTGGGTCGTATTTTTAAGGATTCGATGCTTAATGCCAAAATCGCTTAATGCCATAACAAATAAGTATGATGTTTTTTGCAATAACAAAAAGTGAGGTCGTTTTAAATGTAGTAGGTGTTGCAATAATGCAGTACTTTGTTGTGAGTATAGGACATGTTTCAACAGGCATTGACTGTAAACAGCCTCTCTTTTACTTTGAAAGCTTTGTATTCAGTATGATTCTTTGTAGATGTAAAGTAAATAAGTGAGATGGCTCTCCAGCCACCAAAAATCAGTTTAAAGGACTTTGCCTTTCCTATGGGATGCCTTTTGAAAAACATTACAGGCTTGATGTTTGGGCCTACCCTCGGATTTAAAATAAATCAGTAAATACGCTACTTTTTACTTTTTTATATAAAAACATAAACCCTAACCCTAAAACAAATGTAACAGTTTTTATTTTATAGGCTGTTGTAACACATTATCTAGCCACAAAGGCTATTGGTTTTGAAAAGAGAACTCAAGTTTGTCTTGTCTTACTTTGTGTTGATCATGAAAAAAGTATCACTCAATTCTTCAACATCACACAATTCCTTTTGGTTTATGATCCCATAAACAGAATTTGTGACAAAATTGTGAAGAAATTGTGTCCAGTCCAAAGAAAAGCAGAAAGTTTAGAGAATGATGTCTTGGCCCCCCTCGCCTCCAGATCTTTCTCCCATTGAGCTGCAGGGACGAGGTGGACCCATAGGTTCCAAATGAGCATTCAGCAAATCAGATAGAACTGTTTGCTTGAAAAGGTGCTGGGAGGGTTTGGACACACGTCACTTCCAAAAATTGCTGGAAAGGATGTGGTAAATCTGTGCTGCTGTGATAAGGCAAGGGTTATTTTAATGAAACTCATACATAAACTTTTGCATCCATTAAATTGCATTTACAGTGTATATTGTTACACTTCCAAATTTGTTCTAATACCTGTCAGTTGCATGTATTTCTAATACTTTCTTGTAACAAAATGTTAAAAGAGCAGTGCATCTTTTCTTTTTTTAAATCTGAAAGACCCAAATGTCTGGCCTGTAGTGTATTTGGTGGTCATGTGCTCAAATCTTGTTAGTGACAGTTATAGTCGCTCTGAAAATTGCATGAGGAAATAAAATGATTTTTTTCTTCTTATTAGTACTTTCTGCAACTTCTTTAAAAGACCATAGAAAATGATACAATAGAAGAATGTCTTTATGCTGCCCCTCATTACATTACGTTCTTGGTTTGTACACACAAATATTGATTACTTGACATACATCAGTTAAAACTGAGCTTATTAAGATTAATAAGTTTGTTTCAACTACATTGTTATTCTTATTTTCATGCTAGTAATTAAAATGCTTTATGAAGTGTTCCTTTTTTACATTGTCTATATAAGAAGCTCTTTTTTTCCCCCACAGACTTCACCGTGGGAGTGAACGTCAATTGTCCGGTGAAGCGCTATGTGGTCATCCTGTTTCAGCCTGTGACTCTTAAGTGTCAGTACACCACCACCGCCACTAATCCTCCACTGGTCACCTGGAAGTACAAGTCCTTCTGCAGAGACCCAATCCAGGCGGCCTTAAACCCCAGCAGTGCAGACAACGCCTTGGCCCAGGCCAACCCTAACTATAACCCCAACATCGAGTGTTCAGACAGTGCCAGGACGGTTCGTATTGTGGCTTCTAAGGACACCGCAGTCACGCTGGGAGGTTATTACCAGGGCCGCAAGATCAGCATCACCGATCGTAAGAATCGATAACAGCTAAAATAAACATAAGATGCTTCAGAGAGGGGATCGCGTTCTCTTTCTCAAATAAAAGAACGTTTTGGTTCCTCTCTTGTAGCAGTCCCTTATAACTGTATAAACTTTGGCTTACTTCTGAGTTTACATGAGGTTTACAATAAATTTACACAATGTCATTGGCGAAACTATACAGAAATGGTCAGATTTCATTATGAAAGTGTTATGAAGAGCATGCCGCAGCTGTTACAAGTAAAGCTTTCTAATTGTAGTTGAACATATTTCAAAATAATGCAGTAGCATTAGCAACAAATGGTGGTAAGTTTATGACAGTAGTAAAAAATCTAATTGCAGAGCTTTACAAAGCATTGACAGTTAAATACTGTCGTTTAATAATGGATTTTCTTATATTCAGTACATTTACTTATTTGTTGAAATAAGTCATTACATGTTTAGCTGTAAAAAGTGGGTTTGTATTCCAGTAGTATTCAAACAATGAGAATTCACCATTACTTACATATCTGGACTGATTTCATAAGAGCCTAAATTCAAGCGATACTTAGCATCACAGCTTCATAGAAATATCGTAAGATGAATAGTGAAGTTTGTAAATTGTATTTTTAAAAGCATACGGACTGGACTAAAAATGAGTGTCTTTGAAAGTCCTTCAGGAAGCCTGGAGAACTGTTCCTCAAGACGTCTTAAAAAAAAGACAGTCTGGTTTTTTGGAAGCAAAATATGAAGAAATCAGGGATGTTCTTTGCACAGTTCTGTATGTTAGCTGAAGTGATTATCGTGTATTATATGTATTAGGTTCCCACTAATGGTGTGTCTGGGTTTTTCTCAGAGTCGGACCTGAACATTGGCCAGACGGCGTGGGGTGACAGTGGCGTGTACAGCTGCAGCGTTGCTTCAGCTCAGGACCTCACAGGAAATGGCGAGGACTACACTGAGCTCATTGTGTTGGGTAAGACTGATGGATTGGGTTTTTGTCTGCTTAAACCCTGAACCTTTGCCCATCATCCTTCTGTTACTGCATTACTGTACACTTGTGTTTGTTTGATTTGGTGAGTGGTGCAGTATCATAGAGGATGCGAAAGTGTGAAGTGCCGTGCAGAGCTTTTTTGTTGGCTTGTGAACTAACTGGCTGGTTTTGGTCCAACTTGAGCCTCTCCCCCACCCCCATGTCAGTTAATGAATTTGCAGTCTAGAGTGTCATAATTTCTTTATCTGGGTCGATGCAACAGAGCCATTTTTAATAATTATGGCTTTGTCCTTCTTTCACAGAGAGAAAGTCAAATACTACAGACCTGCTGCCTGGCATTGACTTACTGATCATGGAAGGTAGACTTAAGTGCACCTCTGTAGTCCTAGAAGGCCTCTTGTTCTATGGACCTTTATCTGCTCTGAAACCTTCATACGGGAATCCACTGTGCGAACAGAAAACGAACTGAAGGTCTCAGAAATGGGTTATGTCATAGTTTCTGAGTATGCAAGCACGAGCATTGGCAACAGGCTCACACTTTCAGCAGAAACCCAGTGGATCATGAAAAGCTCAGCAAGCATAGTTCATTCTCTTGCTGATAAATTCTAAAACACACAAATATCTGCAGCTTTTTCTGTGGAAGGTGCTTCATATCAGGGATGTTGACAGTAGATGTTCTGGCCTGGGTCTCCTCATATTTAATGCAGTTTTGTGTGAATGGGATGATTGTTGTGGCTTTGGTTGGCTGAAGATGTTTTTGAAGTCAACCCATCTGGCAGGTTGTCCTGTTTCACTGTTTTTATCTCTTGATCTGTTCTGTTCGCTAGAGATATACAGACACCACAGTGACTGTGTGTATATTTCTAGAGATGCACCAAGAATTCTTGTCCGGAACTCAAGTATTGTACCTCTGCTTTATGACTGACATACAGTGATCTCAAACCACTGTTTTAACATCCCTCAGACAGACGTGTCAGATGTTTACTGTTTATCTGCAACCCGTTTTTGAATGTTTTGAATGATGCAAGAGCAGAGTGAACAAAGTGTGGTTTTTAATCAGTCATCAGTTTCATGGGCATTAAAATCATCAGTGAAGTCTTCATAAGCCTGTTTTGGGGGCTTTTGCCTTTTGGACCAAATTTGACATTTTTTCAATTTTGGCAGCCAAAATTGAATTGCCTTCCTACATGTTAGTTGTCTGAGGGGAAAATAAATACATTTTTAAAAATGTATTTACTTTTTAAATTTTTTTTTTTTTTTTTTTTTTTAAAAAGGATTAGTAAACCAATTTTTCAGAATTGATGATCTTATTCTAGGTTTGTGTTTGTTGACGATCAGGATCTCATCTACAAATTCTAACAAGTTCTACATGAATGTGCATAAAATTCTGAAAAATTGTTGATCCTTTCCTGTACCTGTATCTGATAATGAGGTGTATGAAGTGTTACATTTTAATATATATATATTTTTTTTTTGGTCTTTGTCTCTTCCAGACTGGTTGTTGGTTGTATTGGTGGTGCTCGGCTTCCTGTTGCTGCTGCTCCTCATCAGTATCTGTTGGTGTCAGTGTTGTCCTCATACGTGTTGTTGTTTCGTGAGCTGCCCCTGCTGTCCAGAAAAGTGCTGCTGCCCGCGGGCACGTAAGTCACGCATTCGCTCCGCCACGCTTCCTCTGGGCTGTTCTCTCCAGACAGCCATGCTGATTAAGCAACAAGTCTGATAACTGTCTCTTCTGTTCTCTAATGCAGAGCCAACAAGTACCTTTGTATATTTAATCTGCTTTTCCTTGTTTATATGATATGCAAACTCCAAACAACTATTTGTGTTCATTAGTAGAGACAGCAGCAGAAATCTTATTTATTTATCTATAGTATTTATAGCCTCCACAGCATTTACTGTATATAATACAGTATTTTCTGGAGAGTTTTATTTTATTTAGATTTAATTATGTTTTCTATTGTTCTCGTCTCTGTGTGATTGTGCCATCTTAAGCAATTTCCAGGGATCAATGACGTTTTCTGATTCTGAAATATCTGCGATGAACTAACAGATGTAATCTGGTAAATGTGGTCAGAGTATGGTATTTTTGAGCAAGAAATCTAACTATTACAGTACAGAATGGTTGTTCTTTTGTACAGTGAGAAAAACCATGGTAACAGTAACTACAGACAAGCCCTGTTTTCTTCTGTTTGAAGTGTATGAAGCAGGTAAGGCAGTGAAGGCGGGAATGCCCAGTCAGTACGCAGCAAGTCTCTACGCCCCGAGTATGATGGGGCAGCCAGTTTACACTATGGGCTCTCAAGCACCTCCCATCCCGATGCTGCCTGTTCCACAGGGTGTCACCAGCCTGCCCCCTAATGGTTATGGCCGGGACTTTGATGTAGCCAGCTCAGGTAAGTACCGCCTCTGTGCACCAGCTACTGTACCATGCAAAAGTCTTGAGCCATGTATCTTTGCTTTGAATCACCTTGTTGGTGCGAAATTACTATTTGATGATTGTCAGACTGTCTTATCTTTGGCATATTGAGTCGATTAAATGAAAGAAATGGGACCAAATGTTTTACTGTCACAGGCTGCAAAGTGCCTAAAAATACAAGGAGCCTAGATAAAGGTGTTACGACCACTCAGCATTCAGCACCACCAGTATACTGATCACCCCCTGATCTTCTGGAGTTATCTGCACCTTTTACTTCACTGGTTCAGGCCTTAAGTTAGAGGTGCTTTATGCTTGAATGATTCATATATAAGTCAGTGTGTGGCTTTACAAACAAAAACCATTCCTCTGAAACTGGTCAGGTTCAGGGACTGGACTGAAAATGAGAGTCTTTGAAAGTCCTTCAGGAAGCCTGGAGACCTGTTCCTGAAGACTACGTTAAAAATACAAGAAAGTCTGGATTTCTTGTATAGGAAAAAATTGAGGGATGACTCAAGACTTTTGCACAGTGTACTGTATTCGGGTATATGAATCCTATGAAAATTACATAGTTAACTGATATTCCTCTACTAAAAAATGTTAGGGGGTCGGGAGGTGCTTTCTGGGAGATGCTTCATTACATGCTAGAAAGTTTTAAGGGGACTAATCTTTCACATTTCCTGCTTTAGTTGGTCAAGGATCTCAGGTTCCATTGCTCCATGACCATGATGGAGGCCAAAGTGAGTGAAGGAATTTTTGTGATAAATTGCAGCATAAATCATGTGATCTAATACGACTCTAGTTAAATGATGTTTGTATATCTTAATTAGCTTTGTTCATTACATGGCATATGTTTTTACCATTTCACATTCACTCAATTTATAAAATGTAGTTCTTTCCTAATTTTTTAAATTTATTTTAATTTTTTTAAATAGCCCGCAGTGGATATCGCATCCAGGCTAATCAGGATGGGAACCCCACTCGAGTGCTGTACTACATGGAGCGAGAACTAGCCAACCTGGACCCAACTCACCCTGGAGACGCAGCAGGCAAATACAGTCGCCGTGAGTGCTCTTGGACTGGGGTCTTCATGTTTATCTGCTGAGAAATTATCATTGTGGACACAAAATGTCAATCTGGGAGACACTACATAAAGTTTGTCCACGATTCACTTTTTGTGTGAAAGAAGTTGGGGGTGGTTGTTTTGGTGATTGTGTGGTGTAACTGAGCCAATATTATTATTATTTTTTTAATTGTATTAATTTTTTTTTTTGTATCTTTTATTTATTTTTTTCTGGTCACTCTTTTCATTTTCACTCACTCGTTTGCAAACTCACCCACTTGCCCGCCCACTCATCCACCCCATTCACCCACCTGCTCACCCACTTGTCCCCCTGCCCATTCATTTGTCCATTCTTTCAATCACCTATCCACTCATTTACCTACTCACCCAGCCCACCTATCCATGCACTCACTTACTGACTTAATCTTGTACTATCTCTTTTTCTTTCCCTCCAGCAATGGACAGTTTGAGTGAGATCAGCTCTCTGCATGATGGTGGTGACCCTCGTAACCGCGGTCGCTCAAGACCTCCACAGCTCACCACAGTGTACGACGATGAAAACATGAGCACCATCAGCAGTGTGTCCCAGAACAATCGGCGAGATGAGCCCAGACGACCTGGTGGACCTGGTGGGAACCGTGGCCGTGCTCGTTCCTTGGAGAACTTGGATGATATTGGCCGCCGTTACGGAGACCGAGATTATCCTCCTCAAGACAGAGGCAGGAGAGGGTGAGAATCAAGAGTTCCAAGGGTCAGAGATCATTGTAGTTACTCTGACAGTTGAGTTGATTTAAAGGATGTGAGAAAACAATTCTCCTTTGAAAGAAGTTTGATTTAGTTTGGCTGAAGTTGCAGACTGTAACTGCCCAGTCCATGCAGTCCAAATATGAAAACTAAGCAGCAAAAATGGGTTTGAATTTAGTGTTTTTGTGATGTCAGTTTATCTGTCTATTCAACCTACAGAAGTTTAGCCCCGCCCATTCATACTGAAGTTATAAGTAGTGTTTCAGCCTGATCTGAGTAGAATAGGAACATGGTTTCCATATTAAAATTAAGTTATATTTAATGTTTTGTTCGTGAAGTCCAGAGTACAGTAGCTGAACAAACACAGCTCTTAGGTGCCGAGGCTCTCAGCATGTCTGATGTTCAGGATCTGCATCAATTGAAAAGTCTTGATGCAGATCTTGGAGGAAAAACAGGAACCCAGTGAAGGTCTGCAGTAGTGGAGTGGTGTGTAAGAAGTTTGGTGTGTTGAAGATCAGACATTCTGGATCATCTGTAGAGGTCTGGTGGTCTTCAAATGTCATGCAGGAGTGAGTTACAGTCCAGTCTGGGGCGGGGGCGATTAATTGAGTGGTGTCTGGTGAGTAACGCATAAATCCCCTGATGTTAGAAAGAAGGTTCGGGAGAGATTGTGGGATGTGAACGAGGTCCTACATGCAGAGATCAGGTCACCGTCAGTTAATTTTCTACCTGTCTGTGAGCAGAGACCAAAAAATGGACTTCATTGGACAAAACAAATTGTGAGCATTATAGGACAGACTCTTCTTAGAGCAATTAGGGAAAAAAAGTATTTTGTGTGTCTTCAGTTCGGATGATGAATGGAGCAGCAGTGCTCGAGGATATGATCGCGACTTCGAAGATCGTCGGCGCCGCGAACCTTCTCCAGATCGGTATGGCGACTCGCGGGGGGCAGGCTTTCAGGGTCGACGCAGTCGCAGCCGTGATGACCTAATGGAGCTAGACCGGGAGCGGGGTCGTGGAGGTCGGGACGCATATGATGACAGCTTCCTGCGGGAGGCCATGGAAAAGAAGAAGCTGGGCGAGAAGCAGCGGGCGCGGAGTCGCGAGCGCCTGGGCAGCGACAGCGACCGGTCTGACCGCTACCGGGGGGCTCAGGGTGGGCCACCCCCTCTACCCCTTTCACGGCCTGCAGGAAACCCTGATCGTCATGGCAACAATGGCTTCCCACTTCCTCCCCCATATATGGAGGATACAGATAGTTTAGCATCATCCAAGAAGAGCAACCTGCGCAAGGTAAAGATTAACACAATATTTACTGTTGGGCTTTTTTTTTTTTTCCAATAACCATGACTGCCCATATTTTTTCTCCACAGGAAACCAGGAAAGTACAACGGTACATATACTGTGTGAAAGTCTTGAGCCACCCCTCATTTCTTCACGTTCTTATTAGAAGTATCCAGACTGTAATACATTTTATCCCATTTCTTTCATTTAATCTACTCAATATGTCAAATATGAAACAGAAAAAAAGAATTCTGCACCAACAAGGTGATTCAAAGCAAAATATGAAGAAATGATGGGTAGCTCAAGATTTTTGCACAGTCGAGTGTGTGAATGTGTGCGTCTGATATGAGTAAGACCCAATGCGTTGCTGCTTCGCTGATGTTAAAACATCTCTCTTCAACAGAATGGAGCTGTGAGTCGTGAGAGTTTGGTGGTGTGAGGCGTCAGCAAGTTCTTTCAGCTAGTCTTTTATTTTGATGCATTGATGCGGTTTGTAAGTATTATTCAGCATCAGTTACATGTTCACAGGGTTTGTGGGTTTGTGTACATGTGGACACATTTCTGTATGTGAGCCACATCATCTCGCTGATTTTACGGCCTTGTAACTTTACTAATCATTTTATGTAAGATTGATTTACGACAAAAAGTTCCATTCTGTGTGTGTGTGTGTGTGTGTGTGTGTGTGTGTGTGTGTGTGTGTGTGTGTGTGTGTGTGTGTGTGTGTCCCCCCCC
>JBBJLS010000001.1:13926092-13950430 GCA_037577275.1 Bryconaethiops microstoma
AGAAATCTGAAACCAAACCTGTGTTCTTCTAACCAGCTCACAAAATATCAACTCCTTTTTAGAAAAAAGGAAATCTTTATACTTTTTCACTGCTTTTTTGTTCATTTGAGTTTGTTCTAATGTTCACTTGTGTTTTTACTGGCAGAAAGAAACCCACTGCTGATATAAACAGATTCAAAAAATTTCCATAGGTGCCTAAGACTTTTGCACAGTACTGTATGTGTGTATGAGAGTAAGTGTGTTTTTTCTCCGGGTGGCTGAAGCTGATCCTGGTCTGACTCTTTTATGTTGTTGTTGTTTTTATTTTTAGAGAAGTGATTAAGGCAGCTGAGCTGATTTTATAGTGAGAGAGCTCCACAGCCAGTGTGAGAGAGAGAATAAACTCAGTGCCCGTCGGTGACTCTCGACCAACAGTTTAAGGTGCTTTTCATCAGTTTGACTTAATATCACGAGCAAATGAGCAATGCAATCAAATGAGGGGTGTACCAAGACTTTTGCATTGGACTGTACATTGTTAAAATACACTCCTCAACCAATCAGTGTCATCAGACCTAAGTGCTGTGCAATGCTTTGTAAAGCTGTGGAATTTTCTAGAGTACGAGCCTGACAGATTGTATCAGTGATTAATATCTCTCAAGCAAATGATCTAGATTATCTTTAGAATGTGCATCGTAGGTATAAACTGTAGAACACTGAACAGTGATGTTTTTTGCAACATAACAATGGTACTGTAACACAGATCTCACGTTAATTAGTGAATAATAGTTTAGGGTGCGGGCAAGTGAGACATCCCCATATGTTTAGAAGCAACCCTGACTACATCTCAACATACAACTTATTCACCTGTTCATTCAGTGTCTATAGTGTCTACAATCTCAAACATACATTCAATTTAAGCTTCATTCTTTTTATGATGACTAATAAGTGCATGCTGAATTGTTTTAAGGTTAATGGTCCTAAGTTAACCTGAGACCATGAAGTGTTTGGAACTGCTGCTGCCCCTGCTGCTGCTTGTAAGAGGTAACCCTATAGCCCTATTTTTAAACCTCCTTTCTTTTTACTGAGGTCTATGGTAAATGCTGTCAGAGGTGACTGCTGCCAGTTAAGCTCATTTTCTCCTTTTGTCACAGACATTAGAGCTCAGTGGACTGTATGGATGCCCAGGGACATCTCAGCCATGACGAACTCCTGTGTGGTGATCCCATGCACATTCGCCTACCCCTCTGGCGTCAGGCCTTATCGGGGCATCCATGGAATCTGGTACTTTGGCCAACCGTACCCACAACTCTTCCCTCCAGTGGTTTATAAATCCCGCACAGAAATTGTACATGAGAGCTACAAAGGCCGGACCAAGCTGCTGGGTGACTTAATGCAGAAGAACTGCACATTACAGATCAGCAACATTGGAACCGAGCATTCGGGGAGGTACTATTTCAGAGCAGATCTAGGAGGAGCCAACATCTACACCTACTCAGACTTCACAGAGGTCAAGGTGTTGGGTAAGTGTCCTAACTAGAACAGTCTGTTATTTGTGGCCCATAAATAAAAAAAACAATACAAGCAACATGATTACTCCACTAGTTAAAGCAGGTCATTTATTGTATCTTATGTCTGTCTTTTATCTACACGCAGTACAGTTAAGTCTTGAATCGCATTCATTATTTTCAGTCCAGTCCCTGAACCTGACCAGTTTTAGAGGAATGTTTTTTGTTTAGAAAAGGCACACAGTGACCTTCATATGAATCATTCAAGCAGAACAAAGCACATCTAACTTAAGGACTAAACCAGTGAAAATGATCAGGTGGTGATCAGTATACTGGTGGTGCTGAATGTTGAGTGGTTGGAACACCTTTATCTAGGCACTGTCACAATCTGCCGAGGGCTGGATAGGAAGGAGGCGAACCTAGCACAGGCGCAAAGGGACATCTTAAGGATAAGAGTTTATTTAACAGAAATACAGAACTCAAACAAGTACTATGAAACAAATGAACAAAACAAGGCACGAGGGCCTGAGAATGAGTCCTTAGGATTTAGAAGTAGGAGATGAGGAAAGGTCGTGAGTTGAAGATGAGAAAGAGGTTGTGTAATGTGTCCACAAGTTTGTGATACCAGGTGACTAATATATATATATATATATATATATATATATGAGGTGGACCAATGGGTGTGGTTTTTTTAATTCTAAGGTGATGTAAATCAGCTGTCTCCCCGAGTGTCTCTGATCTCAGCTGATCCATATTGACATCAGGATGGAGGGGAAATCCGGTTTCTGTTCCAGGCGCCCCCAGGTGGCCATGGAACAGTACTATAGGCATGATCGTTAATCCACTCTTTGGTCGAGGCGACCTCTGTCGGTTGCTGGACGAAAGGACGTCTCCAGTCCCGATTAGTGGTGCCCTCTGGTGGTCGTGGATCGGAACTGTGACAGTACGCCCCCCCAAAGAAGTGCCGCTCCAAGGCACTGACCAAAGAAAAACCTCCCAGTCCATACCGTCAGGGATGGAGGGGAGTGCGAAAAACCAGGGTGCGTCCCCCCCCATGGAGGAGGAGGCGGAGGCGGAGGAGGAGGCAAAAGTGTCTGTTCATTGATCGGGGAAAAAATTAGATGCACCATCCTTGGAATGGTAATGGGTTTTGAGTCAGGGTTGAAGACCTGACCTTGGTCAGTGACTGGAATCAATGGGGGCAGTGTGTAGGCTGGTTCTGGGTCCGGAGTTGGGATTGGTGAGTCCAGTGCGGGAAACGGACCTTGGACAGGGGCTGGAACAGGGCTTCGAGTTGGTGAGTCCGGTCTGGAACCTGACACTGGGTCGATAGCAGAGGTGTCCGGTACGGGGACCGGCGCTGATTCCGGAGCTGGGATGCCAGGTATGGAAATCGGCGCTGGGTCAGGAGTAGAGATGACCGGCACGAGGACCGGTGCTGGTTCAGGAGCTGGGACGCCAGGTACGGGAACTGGCGCTGAGTCAGGAGTAGAGGTGCCCGGTTCGGAGACCGGCGCTGGTTCTGGAACTGGGGTGCCAGGTACGGGAACCAGCACTGAGTCAGGAGTAGAGGTGCCCGGTACGGAGACCGGAACTGGTTCTGGAGTTGGAGCGCCAGGTACGGGAACTGGCGCTGAGTCAATAGAAGAGGTGCCCGGTACGGAGACGGCAATGGTTCAGGGGCTGGATCGCCAGGTATGGGAACCGGCGTTGAGTTCATAGTAGAGGTGCCTGGTACGGAGACTGGCACTGGTTCAGGAGCTGGGGCGCCAGGTACGGGAACCGGCGCTGAGTCAAGATTTGAGGTGCCTGGTACGGAGACCGGCACTGGTTCCGGTAGTGGTACTGGATCTCGGGCACGTGGTACTGGCGCTGGACCTTGGGCACGGGGTGCTGGTGCTTGACCTTGGACACGGGGTACCGGTTCAGGACCTTGGGCACGGGGTGCCGGTGCTTGACCTTGGGCACGGGGTGCCGGTGCAGGGCCTCGGGTACGGGGTGCTGGCACGGGACCTTGGGCACGGGGTGCCGGTACTTGACCTTGGACACTGGGTGCCGATGCTGGAACTTGGTCGAGGGAGGTAGGAGCAAAACCTTGCTTGTGTGAGGATGTTGGTGGACCTTGAGTGTGTGGTGACGAATCTGGAACTAGGGTGCATGGAGATGGAACTGGAACTGGGGTGTATGGAGACGGAACTGGACCTTGCATTAGTGGGAGCGAAGCTTGACCTTGGATGCATGGAGACGGAACTGGAACTGGGGTGCGTGGAGACGGAGTTGGATCTTGGTGGTGAGGGGACGAAACTTGACCTTGGGTGTGTGGAGATGAGACTGGACCTTGTATGAGTGGGGACGAAGCTTGACCTTGGGTACGTGGTGACGGAACTGGGAATGGAGTGTGTGGAGATGGAGCTGGAACTTGTGTGAATGGAGATGAAGTTGGACTTTGTGTGCGTGGAGGTGGAGCTGGAGTTTGGGTGATGGTAGTCAGAAGAGAAAGGGGTAGTGATTAGGGTTAGGTCGGAAGCTAAACGGATTTGGAGAGGGTTGTTGGTGAAAGAATTGAAAATAGATGTAGAAGGAGTGGTTGGAGATGGCCAGGAGGAAACGGGTGTGGATTTCATGGAGTTGTTGAATGAAAGATAAGACGAAGGAGACGCGAGAAGAAGTGAGGGGCGAGTGGTTGGATCGAGGGTGAGGTAGTTAGACTGTGATGAGAGAAAGGCGCTATCAAAAGTTGCTGAATTCAGGCTCGAGAGACGTGATGAGGGACTAGTGAGTGGCGAGGAAAGATTGAGAGAGAGATAGTCGTGGTTGAAAGGGAGAGAGGATGGATTGCGGGGGAAAATTTTGGGTGAAGAATAGGAGGGTTCGTGAATTTTGTTATCTAAAGTGGAGTGTGAATAAAACGGGGTCTCGAGAATGGAGAGAGGCTGACTTGGTTGGTGATATTGTGAAAAAAAAACGAGGGGTCTGGTTCGGGGAAATGAAGGGGTTGAGTACTGATCTTAGGATTTCTATTGGAGTGGAGATGTGATCTGGACTGTGGTTTTTGGTGGTAATGATATGGCGTGTGAACGGGATCAGGAGGATTCGGGGCTGGTATAATTGGGGAGTGGATGGCCGGTGATGGTATTGGGTTAGGTGGAGGTGAAGGTGCGTTGAAAATGTCCGTAGGATCAGTCCCCTTAAAATCCATTCGGGGATTTCTCTGCCTTCGGGGTTTTTTAGTTGAAGTCGTGACTGGTAGTTCGCTCAAAAATCCGACGAGATCGAATATCTCGGGTGGGTCTTCTGGTCGCTCACTCCAGCCATAGGTGGGTCCCTCCTCATCGAAACACATATTTTCAGAAGGTTGGGACTGGCGAGCTCCTTTTCGCTGCTGGTTTCGATTTTTCCCTCTTGAGGATTTCTTGGATGAGAAAGATCCCTCTACTGCGCTTCTCTGGTGGACACATTCTGTCACGATCTGCCGAGGGCCGGATAGGAAGAAGGTGAACAAAGCACAGGCGCAGAGGGACATCTTAAGGATAAGGGTTTATTTAACAGAAATACAGAACTCAAACAAGTACTATGAAACAAATGAACAAAACAAGGCACGAGGACCTGAGAATGAGTCCTTAGGGTTTAGAAGGAGGAGATGAGGAAAGGTTGTGAGCTGAAGATGAGAAAGAGTTTGTGTAATGTGTCCACAAGTTCGTGATACCAGGTGACTAATATATATATATGAGGTGGACCAATGGGTGAGGTTTGTTAATTCTAAGGTGATGTGAATCAGCTGTCTCCCCGAGTGTCTCTGATCTCAGCTGATCCGTATTGACGTCAGGATGGAGGGGAAATCCGGTTTCTGTTCCAGGCACCCCTGGGTGTCCATGGAACAGTACTGCAGGCATGATCGTTAATCCACTCTTTAGTCGAGGCGACCTCTGTCGGTCGCTGGATGAAAGGATGTCTCCAGTCCCAATTATTGGTGCCTTCTGGTGATCGTGGATCAGGACTGTGACAGGCACTTTGTGGCACCTTGTGTTTTTAGGCACTTTGCAGCCTGTCACAATAAAACATGTGTTCCCATTGCCAATGATATAACAGAAAGATGCCAAAAATAAAACAGTTTGACAGAACGAAAATAGTGTTTTGCACCAATAAGTTGATTCAAAGTAAATTATAAAGAAATGAGGAGTACTCAAGACTTTTGCACAGTACTGTATACATGGATTTTACTATGTATTAGACTTTTAATCTGCTATGTGTATGTTAAGTTTTGGCACTTCATGGTTAATTAATGTTACGATTATAACCTACATCATGCCTCGCTAGTCATGTTATAGAGGCCAGAAACATCATGGAGCACAGTGGAGCTCACATGGAGCTCAATCTCTTCCTAACGTAATAACCTCCATATTTTGGATCTTTTTTGTGATATCTGCATTAAGGGAGGATAACCTGGCTCCATAGATCATGTTGGTGGCAGGCTAACAAAGACAAATGAATGGGGGCAATGGGCAACCATTTAAACAGCTGTAGAAGTTTACCTGGATAGTTATGTGAGCGGTTTACAGAAATTCAAGAATCAAAAATTGCATGTTTATAATCATAGCTCAGGTAACAATGAAAGACTACTAACCATCAGTCGGGTCTTTTCTGCTGACTAGCAAATCAGCTTCCCTGCCTCTGATCTGATTCAGTCAAGCACTTGAAATGATGTGTTTTGATATGATCACAAGACATGTTACTGATTTTGATTGCCTGTTTCATTAAACTCATTTCAAACGAGATGTTTTACATTTTGGAACTCAAGTGCAATTTAGCCACATGGAGGTTTCAAGCATTGTAAGTTAAATTACTATGTAAAGTCAGCCGTAGACTGTTTTCTGTAAATAATAGTCTCAACTATACAACCTGACTAACCCACACTGGAATATACTTCTGTTATATTATAACAGTATTATAAACATTTACACTACCAAACAAAATTTTTGCACAGGTTTGACCAATTATGCATTTATTTTGTTATTGTTTTTATTCTTGTTAAACATTTGGTTGTTGAGTGAACAGCTATAAATGAATATATGCCAAATAAGACAAGTTTCCTTTATAAGATGAAAGTGCATGTCTGACGCTATATTTATAATTATGCTTGGTGGCTTTTTTGTAGGTCAGTAGTGATGAATAAAAAATATGACATTTTTTGGCTAATAAAGGAACTCTAATGGTGAACACACTGTAACTCTATTTGTTAGCAAAGAATACTGAGTGTATTTTAAATAAATATTAAGTGAGTAACATCCATATGTAGTAGATCGCAGTGTGTGCCAAAACTCTTGACTGATAGTGTATTTGAAAAAAATGGTCAAAAATGCTTTATTGTTATATGATAATGTTAATTATGTAACAACATTATATTAAAATAACATAGTTAATCATTATATTACAAAACTGTTGCATTAAAGCAATCTCAAGGTTGTGTGTTTATTGTGAATGGCTTCACCAAGGTTGTGTTAATGCGTGTTCTGTTGCTTAGTGCTGGCACTGGGCCTAAGACTTGGTGTAGAAAGTTTTTAGAGATTGATGATGCCTGAACCAGCAAAAGTCATTCTGTTATCTGAGTCCTCTGCTTCTTTCTTAGATCAGCCCAACATTGATGTCCCAGCAGAGATAGTCAGTGACGAGAGCTTGGACTTGACTTGCTATGCTCCAGACAACTGCCCGGACATGAGTCCAGAGATCCACTGGATGTACACAGACTACCTGCCCGAGCCTCTCTTCACCTCAGATTATGTGGAAGACAGCAACACGGCAGTCCTAGCCAGCACGCTCACCTTCACGCCCAGAGCCACACACAACGGCCAGCTGCTGGGCTGCAGGGTCCACTACCCAAACACCAGCTTTGTGTACGAGCGTCTCATCTCCCTGGACATCAAGTGTAAGCCATATAAAACATTAAACACAAAGTTAAATCATGTCAAGTTTATTTATGTAGGTCATTTTACACAAAGGTCATTCAATGTGCTTTACAGGAATAGAATGAAAATATTAAGCATAAAAATAGTAGGGAGCAGATTAGAAGTGCAGTGGGAGTATCTTTAAAAGGGTCTCCAGGGTGGCATAACCATCCAAGGATTGGCCTTTTTGTTTGGAGATCTGCAGTTTCATCCCTGTGATGCTGCAGCTAGTGATGGCCAGAAGTCTGAGAGAGCATAATTTGCCTTAATCCCTCCTTGGGGGGTAGGATGCTAGCAAATGTGGATGTCTATTAGCTGGTATAATTGACTGCTGATCTGACAGGTAGGCAGTAGACAGTAGAAGGTGAAATGAGTGTTTCATTGTTTTTCATTAAACAGTGATGGAAAGTCTTGCCATTGCCAGTGTCAGAATTCTGGTTCCCAGAATTGCTCTAAACCTAAAAGAGTGCAGAACAACCTGCTTCTATATTCCACCTTAGATAAGCAAACCATCCTAGTAAATTCTAGTAATATTTAGCTCTTTTTGCTAGTGATGCTTCATGGCGATGCTTTCATGGCTGCATGTTGCCGGTTGGGTACAGATTGGCATTTTTTAAATAACTGTTCAGATCAGAACTGCACATGCTAAATATCTGATGTGATCAGAGATCAGGCGATTCTCCTTTCATCAAATCACAAATTATATAAAATTAGGAATTTTCATATAATTAACACTTGTTGTTAGTAGATTTGAGTATATTACCAGAATCTAGCAGAACTAATGAGTGTATGGAAAACTATATTAACATTAAGCCAGTCATTAGTGTAGAAGACATTCGGAAAAAGAAAATAGCAAATCGAATAGGTTTTCACAAAATGTATCCATCACAACAAGCAGTAGATTTTAGAAGACCTTGCGTTGTTCTTCCTCAAGGTAAACCACAACGATTTCAGTGTGTCCTGAGGCTGAACCCATCTGTCTGCCTGGGACTGGCAAGAAAATCCAACTGGCCAAATTCCCAGAGGAATGAACTAGATAGGATAGATTGTTACTTTATGCCAATCTGTTTATTTAGTGCACTTCTGAAATCACACCATAAGTACTGTCCTTCAAGAAGGTTTAAGGAACTTAGCAAATTTGTAGATTTAAAAAAGTAATTAACTTCTCTCTGATGCTTGCAGTCTTAACTGTCTTTGGCTGAATTTAGGCAGGAAAAAGAATGTGAAAATACTTGGAAAAAAGAAAAATCCTTGATTTCCTTGTTTTCAGTGCCCCTGTGTTATTAACTCAAGATTTTTTATTTGCCACATACACAGTTAAAAAAAACAAGTAGTGAAATTTGCCCCTGAATCGGGCAGGAAACAATAAAGTTTACGAATAAATTAAAGACTAATAGTGTGTAAATGTTATAGAACAGAATAAATATGTGAGATAGAGGTAATGAGGCAGGTGAGGTACAGTACGTTAGAGAGGCAGGTGAGGTACAGTTAGGTAGAGAGGCAGACGAGATACAGTTTGGTAGAGAGGCAGGTGAGGTACAGTATGGTAGAGAGGCAGGTGAGGTATGGTGAGGTAGAGAGGCAGGTGAGGTACGGTGAGGTAGAGGGGCAGATGAGATACAGTATGATAGAGAGGCAGGTGAGGTACAGTATGGTATAGAGGCAGGTGAGGTATAGTGAGGTAGAAAGGCAGGTGAGGTACAGTATGGTAGAGAGGTAGGTGAGGTACAGTGGGGTAGAGAGGCAGGTAAGGTACAGTTAGGTAGAGAGGCAGGTGAGGTACTGTACAGTAGAGAGGCAGGTGAGGTACAGTATGGTTGAGAGGCAGGTGAGGTACAGTACAGTAGAGAGGCAGGTGAGGTACAGTACGGTTGAGAGGCAGGTGAGGTATAGTGAGGTAGAGAGGCAAGTGAAGTACAGTATGGTAGAGAGGCAGGTGAGGTACAGTGAGGTAGAGAGTTAAGTTAGACTTATAATGAACAGTTTAAAGTGTACCTGGTTAAGAGTCTGATGTTATGAGGATAAAGGCTCCTCCCGAGTCTCTTTTGGCTGCAAAACCCCTGAAGTTTGAACTTGTATCTTCTGTCTGTCTGTGTATTTTTTTCATAGATGCCCCTCGCACTGTGTGGGTGAACATATCTCAAGACGTGATGGAGGGAAGTTCAGTGGTTCTGCACTGTGATGTGGATAGTAACCCTGTGCCACGGATTTCCTGGCACTTTCAAGATGAAGAATTGATGTCAGCAACAGCCTCAAATACATCCCTATATCTGGAGTCCCTGACTCCAGAGCAGGAGGGAGTTTACACCTGCGTAGGGGACAACGGCTACGGGGTCATGAACACATCCATGTATCTAGCTGTTAAGTGTGAGTCTGTTGGTACACTTTTTTTTCGTCTTTATTTGTTTGATTTACAATCCAGTATCCATTCATCCTATCATCTGTCCATCCACTTCACCAGTTCATTCCTATTTTCAGTCCTAGTCACCCTGACTGAACATCTCAGAAACCTCCCTCAGTTCTGTGTTTCAGCTCTGTTTACACTCTCTTTTCATCTGATTGATTGTTTGTAGACTCCCCAAGGGAGCCATGGGTGAATGGTTCTCTAACGGTGCAGGAGGGTTCCTCGCTGGCTCTCCACTGCACCACTCAGGGAAATCCTGCTCCCACACTCACCTGGTTGAAGGATGGGGAGCTGGTGGGAACCATAACGGCTGAAGAGGTGTCCATACTGGAACTGCTGGAGATCACACCGCAGGCGGACGGCACTTACCGCTGCCTGGCTGAGAACGAGCACGGCCGTGCCAGCAGCTCTCTGAACATCACCGTGGAATGTGAGATAACTTCCTATCTGAAAGTATTTGAGAGTATTCAGGAAGATCAAAATGAACCCTCAAAGACAGTCCTATCTACAAAAGGTCATGTGGCTGCAGATTTAATTTCACTTAAGCAGAAGCACACCTGATTCTATGATTATTCTAGGATTTACAAGGTGCATCAAGCATTTAGGGTCAGTCTGTCCTTAGTATGACCATTAAAGCCATGAACATACAGTGGGGTAAATAAATACTGAATGTGTCAAGTTTTTCAATAAATGTATTTCCATTGAGGCTATTCACATGAACTTATCATCAAACATTGGTATTAATTCAGGAAAACTTGTTCTTGAAAAATGTTACATGTAATAAAGTGGAATGAACACACTATCTGATCATTTTTAAATACTTAGCGGAGAAGCGTTTAATATGCTTCCTGTATGAAAAAATGAACTGCAGTGTGATTTTGACTCTAAACAGATTGTCTAGAAGGTTCTGTCTTTTTAGTTAGTGTATTCAATATTTTTTCCTCTGTCCTTCTAGTTTGTTATATTTTATGGACTGTAATGGTGTGCATTCTTTATATTGGTGAATTTCTTGAGTTAATACTAATGTCTGGTAAAAAAAAATTTATATGAATTGCCACATTGGAAATACATTTACTAAGAAATGTTAATGTTGCTTTCTCCACTCTCATTAGTTCTGCTAGATTCTGATAACATATGTGGTTGATGTACTCAAATCAAGTGTTAAATCAGGTTAATAAAATAAATTCCTTATTTTCCTTCACAAAACATTTATAATATAATTAATTTTTCCTTGTTTTGCATATTTGAAAAGAAAACTGATAAGTTTTCATTTCAGCACAATTTGGCTAATACAGTTCAAGTCACAGGCTGGCTATTATTCACTAATCAGACGAATGTTCGTAGAAGAGTAACAAATATTCAACCATATCTTTTCCCTTGTCTCTCTAGTTGCCCCCATTCTGCTGGAAGATTCGAAGTGCACGGTAGTGCGAGAGGGTGTACAGTGTGTCTGCATTGCCTCAGGGAACCCTGAGCCGTCCATTGAGTTCTACCTGCCTGACCTCAACATCACTATCAATGAGACAAATGGCCGTTTCAACTACTTCACACACACAGACGGCTACACGTCGACCGGCATGATCAAACTGAGAGATAAAGGGGAAAGAGGAAACAATGGAGGCACAGCTGTTCATGTGCACTGCAGCATCAGCAACGTCTATGGAACCGAGACCATCCGGCTGGAGCTGCAGCAGGAGAGTGAGTTCATCAGTGGACTTTAAGGTCTTATGTTAAAGGCTGGAAGACTGGCTTAAAGTCTATGACTATTAACTGATACAAAGTTACATTTTTAGATTAATTTAACTGTATTTTAAAGTGAAGTAATGTGGCTTCTTATAGTCATGTATGAACAAACAACAGTGCAGCACACAGTGTGAAATTCTTTCACTGCATTTAACCCATTCACTAAGTGAAGCAGTGAGGAGCCAGCAACATGGCGCCTGGGGAGTAGTGTATGGGGACGGTACCGCGCTCAAGGGTACCTCAGTGATGACACTTAGGTGGCCCTGGGATTCGAACCCATAACCTTCTGATCGCAGGGGCTGCTCCCTAACCAGTAGGCCACCAGCTGTTTATAGTGAAAACTTACATTTGTATGATGTGTGAAAGACAAATTTACTGTGTTAATCTACCAAATCAAGAACAATAAGCAACTCTTCACAGATGTATTCATAAGACTAAACATAAACCTTTCATGCCAACTGACATAAATCTGCACAAACATGACAGTCAGTTTTTCAAAGATTTTAGTTGTCTCACATTCTGAGGTTAACTGATATCAAAATGGACAAAAATAGCTGTTATGACTTTATAGTAGCCTTTATAACTCAAACTTGTTGGAATTAGCCTAAGTCTAGCTAGGTTTATGACAGTTGTCATAATCTGTTTATGCAGGACTGTTATGCAAAAAACATTACGAATATCAGCCATCAGTGAAATGTTGTCATATTTTCTCTTATATTACTGATCCAATCAAACTTTAGCAGTCACATTTCTGAGCTGCATTCATAATGGTCATGTTTCAGAAAAGTACATGATGGCTGTGATAGTGGGTACCATCGGAGGAGTGGCGGTCATCGCTTTTATCATTGCTGCTGTAAGATATGTGGGCCAAAACAACAAAAAGTGAGTAACCTATGATACCCATGGGCCAGAGCTGGGGAAAAGGGGTAAAACAAGGAAACACCCAAGCCTAGTCATCCATTCTCCAATGTGTTTCTTTTTTGGCATTTGCTATATAAGCCATAACCCATTCACAGATGAAATAATTGGATCAAATGGTAAGATGGTGCATGCGCAACGAGCAAACAAAATGACATTGTTGGCCATGATGTGGATTCCAGATGACCAGACTAACAAGACAGGCTCGATTGCCCCTCCATCGCTTTCCAGCCTCAAACCGCTAAGCTATGCAAGGCAAAGCAAAGCCACTTAACCTCAAGTGTTTCAGCAAACATCCAACCACTATTTTGTTTTTGTTCCCCAATGGTAAAAATACAGTTTCAATCCAAAAAAAGGCAATTATATCGCAATAGCCTCTTGGTTAGGGAGGCGAAAGCGATCCCTTCTATTAAAATGGATGCCCAGGCTTACAGTGTTGCCCTGAGCTAGCCAATAGCGTCATTCCGTGTGAGACAGAGTCTGATCCTCTGACTCCACCCCCCAGAGAGAATGGCAACCCTGGGCAGGACGTGGGATCTAGAGTGGAGAATCCCTCCATGTTCTACAGCGCAGTCAAGAAGGACAAACAAAGTCTCAGGAAAAAAGTGGTGAGATATGATGATGATGAATTATATATATATTATAATACTATTATAATACTATTTTTACATGTGCGGCTGTGATTAGAGTGGTTTTTGCTGATGTCTTGGGGTTGTTAGATGCTGTGCAATCACTGCGAAAAGATAATCACATTCATAATCACGTGGACTGTGTTTTGAACCCTTTCTAAGTTGCTGCTTATAGGATACCAGACACTGTATGCTATTATTGTACAGATTAACCTACAAATTCTCACAGAAGTGTTAAAGGAAATTTGTATTACTGTGAGATAACTAGGATTGAAGCATGAAAGCATGATTAGACAGTGTAAGATCTGTCCCACAAACTGCTCGGTTGGGATCTTCTGAAAACAACAGCAGGCTTTATTTATCAGTCCATAAATACATTTCTGCCCAGTGTTACAGCAGTGGAGCAGACAAAGTTCTCAGTGTCTACGCAAAATAATGACAGACGTCCTTGCATGCCAAGTGTGGATGTTGGTTTATGATGTAGGGTCGCCTTAGCTTCTAAGCATTTCCTGACTGTTCTCTCCTCCTTCATCGCTTTTCTGCATTCTCTGTCTCTTTTTCTCCCTCCTAACTTAACAGCTTAAGACTGAGCTGCTGGGCTCTAAGTTTAATTCCATCCTAGAGGAGAGCACGGTAAGGCTGCAACATAAGACGAGCTTACAGTTCAATGATTGGAGCACGAGTTACTGTCCTTATACAATTCAGAAAGTCCATTCACACAGTGAGAATTCTGCTTCTTAAGACAGCAGCTTTCTTTAAGTTTCATTCATTTGTAACTATGCTGTAATCAGATGTTCCCCATTGCCTAGACTAACATGCGATAATGCTTTCTGCTTTCTATGACTTAGTTAACCAACAACCTGCTTTTCTGACTGCAGTCTCATGTCATGCCATTGGTTTTTAGGGATCGGTCTCTGAAGTAAAATTTGTCTCTGTTTCTGCAGGGAGACGACAGTGATTACCAGTCTGTTGGCTCAATGGCAAGCCTGGAGAGGCAAGAGCTGAACTATGCCGCTCTGGAGTTTGTACGAGGGCGTCCTCGCGAGGGAGGTTTAGGGAGGGGGGATGATGGCAATGACTACACAGAGATCAAAGCCAAATGAATCGCAATCCTTCCCTGAAGCCTCGACTAAAAGGGATACAGTGGCCACTAGGGCCACTTCAAGTCCTCTGCCCATAATCCCCTTTTACTTCCCTCAACTTGACCATAGCTTTGTTTCTATTGGCTGGAGCTGCCCACCATCAGAATTTCTGCTTTTTTTTGTTTTTGTGCTTCAGTTCGTGGCTGCAACCACATCAGATATTTACAGTGGTTCCATTGTGAAGGGTAACAAGTTAAAATACAACCCAGAGTGTCTTGTTCAAATAATTTTATTTTGGGATGTTGATTGGTTGCAGCCTAGGGCCTGTTTTCACACTTCTTAGAGTTCAAATCCAGGATCTGTTCGTATCAGTAAAGTCATGACAAAAGAATTTCCCTCGGGATGAATAAAGTTCTTTCTTATCTTATCTTATCTTATAGTATAAGAAAGGAATCTGATCCTGGATTAGCACTTTCAGAAGCTTTGTGAATATGGTCCCAGATTTACACTCTTCAAAATAATGGTACTATTAAAGGTTCTTTGGAGCGATGCCACAGAAGAACCACATTTGGTTCCTTAAAGAACCTTAGAGAAATTTTTGCAAACTAGATGTTTGAGAATTTACCCATAATCTAAGGGTCCTATTACTTGTTGAAGGTTTCTCAAAGAACTCAGAAGCTCAGAACTGATTAGATGCCTTTGTTTTGAGAGTGTTTTTTACTAGTGGTTCCTCAACACTGTGTCCTCAGAAAGCCGAAGCGTCAGGGAACGAGACTTGCATCTTTATGTTCTAGCACTATCTCCAACTGTGGGTTTGCAGACAGAATGTTCTCACTAATCCAGAGGGTTTCTCATCTACTTCCTACATGAACCAGGTTATGCACTGAGTGATTTTCTTAGATTGTGCCCTAAAGTGATTGTTTCTGTGTCTTTTGGTTCGTGTGGCTATACTGCAGGTGTTAATCTGTAATCAGGGTAGCTGAGCAGGAACCGATCTTCTGGATGTTGGTTTTCTTTTTTTTTTCCTCTAATGTTATACCCTTCAACAGTGGTGATCCAACAGATCCAACAGATCTAGTGACTGAAGGACATGTGGGGAATTTGCATTGTTCCTGAGATGGTAAATGTCAGAGAAGTGTCCGAAACAGTAACACTATAAATGCCTGTTTTGCCCCTCCCTTTGCCGACACATCATCATGTGTTGTCCTGCATCCACATGCCAAGCAACCTCGACTCTCAACACAGTTCTCAACAAACTTGCTTTAAGGACTCATGAAAACATTCCTCTCCTTGACTGGATCAGGTCATAGCAAAACACTGGTAAAACCAACCGAGACAGCCAAATGCAATCCATCAAGCCGAATAGATATCTGAAGCAAACACCAAGTCATATAAGAACCAGTAAACAAATAAAAACAAATGAAAAGGTGTTATAGGAAAGTATGACTTTACCCAGGGGTGCTTTGAATAATGTATAATTTATTATTCTTAAACATCCTCTTTTGATGTCGCGTCACATTAATTAAAAAAACGTTTTCTTGATGTAAAATGTGTGTACATACCTTACAACCTGATTTTACTAACAGTGTAACACACAAAATATCTCACATTTAGATGGTATTTAGTGAAGACGCCCTGGTTGTTAAAGGGACACTGTAATGTGTAAATACGGATCTGCTCTCTGTTGTGAAATTCTTGAGAACATGGTGAGTCCACAAACCTGCTCAGTCATGTTTCTTTAGGATTTTCAACATGAAAATGAAATTAAATATGCAATTAGTAACACTGACTGTCCTTATTTAAGACCACAAACGCAAACGATTCACAAAAGATTGTTTATATGCAGAGTGTGAATTACCCCGCCATAATTGGGGGGTACTGACTTCATAACACTTTATGGACCATTATGGTCCGCTACTGCGTCAATACGAATAGTTGCCACTGGGGTGGGGGGTCTGGGTCTTGATCAGGAGGTACAGTACCCCCCAATACCTTCCATAATTCGAACCATGTTTATATGTAAACATAAATGTTAAGAGACAGTTTCGTTAGTGCAGTCTAATTTTTCATGTTGTGTATAGTTTAGAAAACAAACCATTTGTAAGCGTCTGACTGTGTGATGATAACGATGAAAGTATTTTTTTTTTTCTTTATTTATGTAATAATTCAGACAGGAACTCTGCAATCTTTATACACAAAAAGCATTGTTCAGAGCTAATCATGTATTTGATGTTTTGCTTGTTATTCTTTTTGTTAAAAGCCTTTTCATGCCATCCTCCTTAAAGCAAAAAATAAAAAATAAAGTCAATGAGAAGGAAAGACCGTCTTTTAGTTATTTTTATTGAATGTAAATGCACAGGTTAGGTCAAGTCAAGTAGGTCGAGTAGGTTTTGTTGTCATTTTGACCATATGCACAGTACACAGTAAAACAAAACAACGTGCCCCCAGGACCATGAAGCAACACAAGAACAGAACAGAACAGAAGACAGGACAAAAGGAAAAACACTACCAGTCAACGATTTTGATACACCGACTCAGAACATACACAAGACATTAAAACTAGATGGGATTCTGCCAATATCCAAAAAAGTAGAAAATAAACCCAATTTTTTCAATTTTAGGTTTAGAAATAAGACCCCCATTTTGGATTGACACAGCTTTACAGACTCATGGAGTTACATGAGGAGCCTCCAGGGATGCAGAAAATAATCACATGCAGAACTATGCAGAAAATAATCACATAACTACACACAGTCACTGTCAGAGCATGTCCTTGTATCTCTATTTTCGGCATGTCAATTTTTAATGTAATTCAAAAATGACTGTTAAGAAAAGAAACTCTGGGTACCTGCAACCCTAGTAAGGATTAAGCGGTTACAGAATATGAATGAATGATTGAACTTAAGTAGTGAACCTTTTCCTTTCACTCCGAGTCCATCTTGATCCACTTGCCTCATATCTTCCCCTCATATCAAATGATGTTTCTGAGTTGGGAGGTTGAGGGTTAACTTACCTCCTTTTACAGGCAAAGTTGTTTTTTGGGTTTGACTGAGTCAGTGAATGTTTGAATGAGCAGCATTAGCATTAAACCGCCAATGTAGATGTCTCAAATTCCTCCCACTAGCTCCGTCTCGCAGTGTGATGAGATCCCACAAACAGCCTGTGCTTCCTTCGAGTCACATGAAACCAGCGCATCTTTTTTAAATGCTGCTAAAGCAACATCACTGGACATTGTAACACATTTTTAGGAGAGCTGACTTTCAGTGCTGTAACGTCAGCTCTCAGATGCCTCTCTCCCACGCTCTTGACCTCCCACCCACCCCTGGGATCAAACTCACAGTCTCCTGATGAGATGATGCTCACTTGGGACTCACTTTCCATACTTTTTTTAAATAAAAGAGTTGATTGTCAAAGTTTCAACACATACCGTTCACTCTGCAGTCCATATTGTTAATACATGGACTCTAATTTACTGTTTTTGTGATTTCATAAAAATCAGCACATTTACATACACCGATCAGTCACAGCATTAAAAACTGACCCTGTCTAGTCCTACCTCACACAATAATAGATTTTCTGTTTTGGCTGATGTGTGTATGTATACCTTTTTGACCTACAACAGTTTAACTCATTAGCTACATTAGCTGAGTTCATAAAGTGACTTTCAGCCTGGACTGCTTTTTAAATAAGGCAACCAATCAGAATAAAGAATAGTGTTAAGGCCACAGTCACAGAAACAGCCTGTTTAATTCTAAAGGATAAAGAGAGGTTGGAAAATTACCAAGTGAAAAAACAATTATGTCTGCTTTTGGTGCATAAACCCACACAAATTTCAGAAGTAAACCTAAAGGGAAACTTGCAGGCCATGGGCCCTTTAAATATATTTAAGAATGAGGATCAGATTAAATTTGGAGGATACGGTAATGCTTTTTTCTTGTTATGCCATCTTTGATGATATGGACACACTCTGTTGCACAAGAGGAAGCTGAAACGTATTGTAACCAAACAAAAAAACTGTAAAAAACTGGTGTGTAATTTATTCGATGAGAAGGCACTTCCTCGTCCTGGAGTTAGAGGGAACAGCGTTCATGTGAGCTTCTCTTTGCAGCTCTTTTTCAAAAATAGACATTAAATAAATAAATACATGAATAAAATGAAAGTGGCAAGCTATTGTTTTATGTTATTATTCACGTATTTAACCCAAAAATGCACTGACACTTATTTAGGTGACACACAATGAAAGCACATTTTTGCAGATGCTGTATATTTTGATGTTGTTTAGTCCATTGCTAAGCACTAAAGAAAAAAATACCTTTAGGGAAGCATAAGCATCACGCCTGAAAGGCCTTTTCTGTTCACAAAGGCCACGGTTGCACACATTCACATTCTATAAACGACTGAACATTTTTATTTGGTGTGACCTCAGCTGACCTCTATATTGGTGAATGTTTTGTGATGTATGGAGAATAATGAAAAATACATGACATTACCTTCCATTATTAGTTTTCATTTTGGAGATGTTGCCTCCACGAACGGATATGATGCGAGGCTTTGCATATATTGAAACATCACCCATGTGAAACTGCAGCAGTTCGCAGGAGAGAACAGTGCAGTTATGCTCTGATGCCTGTTGTACGCAAACTTGTGCAAGGAAATGGTGAGAGGCCTTAAAAGTGGAAGTGGGAAGAAGGTTGTGAAAACAGAACGACCTGTGGCAAAACATCAGCGATTAAAATAGACGAGTACAGAGGAGAAGAAGACGTGTATGAAAGAAGGCAGTAAGTTTATTCTTGTATTGTTTATTAAATACGCTGGATACCTTTACTTTTATTTTTTAAAAAGCCATATGCGTGAAAACATAGCGCACTGGAGATTTATTTGTTTGTTGCTGTTGTTCTAAGTAGTCTTTATTTTACCAAGACTGTTAGCCTCAGTCTTCAGGAGGTGGTCTTTGTATGTATAATGGTTGTGTTGAGTTATAATAACGATAATTGTCCGTTTGTGAAGTTAATCACAGTAACTGTTAGTTTGTGCAAATGTTAATCTTGGCCCGGTGACAAATGTTGAAATCTATGCTCACACAGATTTGGGACTAAATTTCTTCGGATGCAGTTTTTTGAGCTTTAGAGCAGCAGCTCTTAAACCTTTTCAGTCTAAGGCCCCCTTTGGGGATCATATGAAGTACTGCAAAGCCACCGGATGGACCAGCCACCCAAATCGTATCAATTTTTCATGCTTTCTATTGCTTATCTTCTGGAACAAGAGACGCTACAGGTGACTCATTAGTTAAACGCTGTATGGCTGTGAATTTTTAATAATTACCATCTACCAGTTAAACAGGTACCTGTTGTTTTTTTGATACAGCCAAAGCAGATTTAATAAAATAACAAAATGGAAATCTACTAAAGAGGCGTAAAATATGGATATAATTCTCCGAGCCCCTAATGATTTTCATTTTGTTATTGTATTAAATATCCGTTGGCCATATCTAAAAAAGATATCTACTATTTAACAATAGTAGATGGTAACAATGGTAGATTTAACAATGGTAGATGGTAAATATTCTGTGACCACTTGATGGGGGTTGCAGAATAATATCTACGTTACATGTCTGTTTAGCAGGTTTTGTTATTTTTTTAAATCTGCTTTGGTCATATCTAAAAAAAGAGATACCTGTTTAACAGTGGTAGATGGTAGATATTACAAATTCCAACCAATCACAACTCACAGTCTGATGTGGGTCTCAGAATAATATCCACATTGTATGTCAGTTTAGTAGATTTTCATTTTGTTATTTTATTAAATCGAAACACAGTGTGTATATTTTTCTGCACCCCTCCCTAGGGAGTCGCGAACTCCCCTCAGTTTGAGAACCGCTGCTATAAAGTTTGCATGCGAATGAGTGTGTGGGCTTGTTTTGGATTATGTGCACGTCTGGCTTTAGGCTGGGCTGAAAGGTAGAAGACAAGGATGCCGATCACAGTCTGGATGTTGCTCTTCACTCTGAGGGTCCTGTGCTGGGGTACGTGCTCAGCTCTTTAATAACGTTGTTGTGTGAACTCAGAACACACACGGTACTTTTTAGATGTATGAGCTTTGTGAAACCTGTACTTACACTTGTTCTTCTTTTAAGGACGGCAAGAAAGTTCAAACATTACTCTCTGTCGGGAAGTGATGTCAGTTCCTGATGGGTGTTTTCACATCTCATGTCCTTTTACTAACTGTGTAAGCAAAAACCTCACTGGAGGGCAGTGGACTAAATGTTTTGATAATGAATGCCAAAACTGTTCAACAAGGATTAATGGCTACAGAGGAAATGATACAGGGGAAGACTTAAATTCCATCTTATCAGAAGATATCTGTTTGGTGATCATTGATGTAGTAAAGAGAGAACACGCAGGCTGTTATCAGCTCAATGGACAACCTAATTCTTCATTTAAAATCAGCATTCAAGGTACTATTTTTCCATTCAGTTATTAAATCAATGTCCTATTATGTTCAACATGCAAAAGTAATAAAGTTTTTATTTTAACTGAGTGGTAACAAAAATGCCAAAGATACTCCATAAGCCACTGCGACCCTCAAGAGTATGACTTCAGTAACTTTAGTTTGGCAACATAATGAATGTAACCATTGTTGTACCTCTGAGGGTACCTTTACACTACCAGTCAAAAGATTTTACAGACCGCAAGTTTTTACCTCTTATCTATGTGTTTCATAAACTGCAGCTTTTTATTTTTGTTGAATACTGAAAATTTGTTGAGTAAACAGCTATAAATGAAAAAAAGGACAAATTCTACAAGTTTTTTTTATAAGATAAATGAATCTGTAACAGTGCATGTCTAACATCCTATTAACTGGTTGTGTGGTGATGCAGTGTCAAATTCTAGACTGTCCAATATCGTTAAATACACTTGTTAACATCAATTAATTAATAGCTTGTAACATGTCTAACACTTGTCTAGTCATGCAGGTTATGAATAAAATGATAATTCTATTAGGACGGACGGACGGACGGACGGACGGACGGACAGACGGATAGATAGATTGTGTTAATACAACGAGATGACGTTTGGGCTAGCCCGCAGATGCACACAGCAAAGATCTAGAATTATAAAACATTTTTCAAAATGAAAAAAAATAAAAAATCACAGACGTCATTTAGAATAGGTTTAGAATAGATTTAAATACAACTAAAGAAACAGTATATGTATACTTATATACAGCAGAAATAAGGGTTGCAACAGGAGTGCTATACCAGTGGAATATATATATAGGTATATAGGTATATATATATATATATATATATATATATATATTGTACAAGCACAGCATAAGAGTGCATAGCTTGTACAGGAGGTAGTATTCCAAGTGAGATGAAATGTTGCTTATATTGTTCCGAGTGTACAGCATCAGTGATAAGTAGTAATATCTGTGGACATGTGGAGTGTGGACTACGGTGCAGTGATGTGAGTGAGTGTATGAGTGAATGAGTGAAAGTTGATGAACAGTTCTGTCCAGTCTGGTTACTGGTGTGATGTTGAATCTGTGTTGAGAGTTCAGCAGTGTGATGGCAGTGAGATAGAACCTGTTTCTGCAAAGAATGTAAAAAAAGAATGTACAAAACAGCCAACAACAATGTGAGATCTGCTTTATTTCTTCAGAGGAGCCTGTGATCTCAGTTCCTTCCCTAACGGATGGAGAAAATGCCACTCTGAGCTGCTCAGCTCCGAACCCATGTCCCAGCACTCCTCCACACATTTCACTGTGGCTGCAGAAAACAGGAAAAAACTTGACCAGTATGAAGGATGGTACTCTGAGCTCAAATTTGACGATTACCCCCTCAGTTGAGCTGTATGACGCTGAAGTTGTGTGTGTTGCGCATTATGGGAATGGTACAACCATTAATACAACCAAGGCCTTATCATGTGAGTTTTACATTAACTTCTGATTGAAATAAAATAAATAAATACATAAATAAATACAGTAAATGTTTCAAGAGCACCCGCATATGGGGTGCCATTTGTAAAAACAGCTTCACAAATTTAGAGGTGTCATTTTTTCATAATTTAACACAATGTTCACACAATTTTCACACATTTAGAGCTAAATGTGTTAAAAAAGTAAATGTTATGCTCTACATCTAAATGTTGCACTTTTACAAACAGCGACTCTAAATGTGGGATTTTAATGTACCACTTTTACAAACGATGACTCTAAATGGTGCCATTTGTAAAAACAGCTTAACAAATTTAGAGGTGTCATTTTTTCATCATTTAGCGCAATTTTCACACAGTTTTCACCAACTTGGAAGATATTCCTTAAATGTTCTTAAATCTAAATGTTAAATATGAAAAACCCGAAGTTATTAGCCGAAAACTGTTCACCTCACCCGGGTGTCCCATTACTTTTGTCCGAGGTGAATGGTATAACTTCGGATCGCCGGGGGCTGTTATGGCAACTGAGGGGTCGTTGGAAAGGTGTCACTGAGCCCTATCTAACTGTGAAGTTTCACATTTAGAGTGCGAGATATATTTTTCAAATTTAACATCAAGATCATTTAAGGCAAATCCTCCATGTTGGTGAGGGCATATCACAGCACGCAGTCCAGCTCCCTGCTAAGTAACAGCCAATTGTAATCACGGGGCACGGTCAATTAGCATATCTCGCCATTTGTAAAAGTGGTACATTAAAATAACCACATTTAGTGTCGCCATTTGTAAAAGTGCAAAATTTGGATTTAGAGCGTAACATTTACTTTTTTAACACATTTAGCTCTAAATGTGTGAAAATAGTGTGAACATTGTGCTAAATGGTAAAAAAATTACACCTCTAAATTTGTGAAGCTGTTTTTACAAACGGCACCATTTAGATGTGGTAAAAAAATGCCTAAAAATGTCTATTTTTGTAGTGTAAACCCTGAATAACTAGGTTTTAAATTGAGTGTAATACATTACCCTGAGAGAAAATGTAAAGGTAAACCTGTATTTGTACTGTACAGTTTACAGTGAACTCCCACAGTGCTAGAATGTAAAATACAATATTACCCCTGTATAGACTGTACAGTAATTCATGCATGGGCGTTTTCTTTGGTAGGCGCTGTCGTTTTCTTTGGGATAAGCAGATAAATACAGTAATAAATTCATTTAATTTACAGTTATAAAAATACAGTGCTTTAAGAAGAACAAAACAAAAAAACATGAGAACACTCGAGATGCTCCACGGGGGAAATTCTGGACTGTAGCTGCATCAAAGGGCAGCAGCCAATCAGCAGCAAGGAGAAATAAATAGTGTTCTCGGATTGGCTATTTTTAAACCTCCTGCTTCTGAGTACAGCAGTATTCGACCAGCCCAAGACGCGCTTTCTTTGTGTTTCTCTCCACAGTACCAAAAAATTTATAGTTATTTTTATATGGATATTTTTATATGGCTGAATTTACATTAATTATATTTATGTTACAAAATTAGTAAATTATATTTTTCTTAATAATTTAGCACTTAAATGTATAAAATTTTATTTATTGCGACTTATGAGCCTCATCCGCCATGCCCCCTCATCCTTGTGCTGGGTTTATGTTTGGGTGCGGTGCTTAGCAACCAAGCAGGAAGTCGAGGAGGCATCACAAAAGTTTAAAAAAATGTGGAGGATATCTGCAGTTTCCACATTAGTTTGGGGTTTCAGCGAACAATTATTATTTCGGTTCTCAGAAAAAATCTGCATTGGACTGAAAAAGTGGTGGTCTACTGATAGATATATATATATATATGTGTGTGTAAATAACTGTTTTTACAGAGAATGATACACTTATCAACCGTTGCATCTGCCCGTTTTTTAAACTTAAACTTTTCATTCACTCAGCCAAGCAGCCATTCTCATCTGCATCCTTCAATTTACAGAGCACCTGTTGCCAGAACTGCACTGGGTTAAAGACTCACCGCGCAGCATGTGATTAATGAGCATAATTTTTTTTCGTGTTATTTTTACTGTAATTAATTGATCGAAATTAACGCATTAAGCATTAATTCATATATATTATTAGTTAGGTTATTTGAAAAAACCTGTGAATGACTAAAGAATATAAAACATTTATGCAAAGGTTCCATGCTAATTAAGGGGTTTCCCTTAAACCACACAC